>JAHHUM010002031.1:0-600000 GCA_036173005.1 Crenichthys baileyi | reverse complement strand
CTATGTCACACACTTTTAGTGAAGAGACCATTCAGTACATGGCCTGTAAAATATTGGACCACAGACAACTCTTCCAGGAAGTGTTTCCTAATGTTCGATTCAGGCCAAAGCATCACTACATTGAGCAATACCCGCACTTAATAAAGTGCTTTGGTCCCTTAGTCCATCTGTGGACAATGAGATTCGAGGGAAAGCATAAGGTTTTCTAAAAAATAATTCATGACACTCACAACTACAAAAATGTTTTAAAAACTTTGGCAGAGAGACATCAAAGCATGATGGCATTTCATCTGTCGTCATCAATGTTTTTCAAACCACCTGTGCAGACATCCAAAATGGAGCCTTGTACGTTTCATCATTACCCGCAGATACGCAATCATTTATTTCAGGTATTGCGGACAGTGACACCGTATATGGAACAAAACAAGTAACCATTAATGGCACAAACGTTGTAATTGGCATGTTTGTATGTACTGGTGCTTATGCTGCATTGCCAGAGTTCAAAGAGATTCGAAATGTACTTCTCATCAGAAGCAACATTTATTTTCTCTTGAAAGACTATGACACTTGTTACGTCGAGCACTTGCAGTCATATGAACTAGTAGAGCACCAACAGAAGGGTCATAGTGTAAAATCTCTGTGCCAGCTGTCTGACCATATGCCACATTTTCCTTATAAGATTGCAAATGAACTCATTCTAACAACAAAACATTTTATTCCAGTGTCTGACTAAAGAAGCAGAACAGAAACATCAGCAGATCTCCCCAGCCATTCAGCAATGTATAGATAAGACATACATGACAATACACAAACATTTGTAGAAATATCACTGTAATATTTGAAACCTGCATGTTTCAGAAACTACAGATTTGAGATGGATGCTGAAGCTAAGGGTCATCCTTGATAATGATAATGCTGAAAGACTTATTTTGCCATCTCGTCCATCCAGTGTCCAAGCCCTCATAGATGAGATCAAATCTAGGCTAAAGTTGACTTTCGGCTTCAGTTTCACGACCCAGATTTTGATGATGCATTGTGTAATTTGGTTGTAATAGAAGACCTGCCAGGCACAGCATCTGTTAAAGTTGTCAGATATTTTGAGCTGGACCAAGCAGTGCTGCTGAAACTAGATGACGGGAGAAAGCAACTGAAACCAAAATTGCAGACACTGAAAGATGAGCTGGTTTAGATAGAATTTGTTGTTCACAAGTCAATACATTCATGCTTGTCCAGGAATCAGTAGTGAATGGCTTCATTTGTGTTGTTTTATTTGTTCAGGTTATTGGCCTTCTAAAAGAGGCAATATGCAGAAAACTTAGAATACGTAGCCAGTGCTTGTGATTTAAATTTTAGTCAAACAAATAAGAAGCCACAAGTATCTTTGAAGAAGTTTCTTTACACATAGTGTATAAGTTTAAGCTCATTTCTTGCACTCTTAAAATAGAACAAAAGAACAATTTAAGTTACTGATATCCTTCTAGCTCTTAGATATATTTGTATTTACTGTAGGCGCATGTCAGTGCGTAACAATGTTTTAGGAAAGTAAAAGTAATTGATAATTACTGAAAATGTATAATTTCAAGCATTTCCTTTGAATTGTGTGATGAGTACTTGCTGTTTTGCTTGATTTGAGGTTTGGGCAAAGCAGTTGAGAAGCCATTAATATTTTTCTGCAAACAGCCTTCCATTTTCAATTTTGAGCTCAAATGTGGCATTCTTACAGTAAGCGTGAATACTTTTTGTTAGGAACATCCTTGTAGTTCAGCTGTTAGCTATTTGCATTTGCTGTAGATGCATGTCAATACATCAGAATATTGTGGAAAAATAGATTTTGACTTCTAAACAATTGCTATATTTAAACTGTGATGATTTTGACTAGTTAATCACAAGTACAATAACTTGCTTTTAAAAAAAACAGAATTTTTTCTCATTTTGTACAGTATTCTACTTTATTGATGTGCACCTGATACATTTTTGTACTACTATTTCGGTTGACGAATGCTTCTAAAAACATTACAAGTACCTTTTAAGGTGTCAGTTGTAAAAGGTCTAATTGTTTGGTTTTCAGTAATGGCTGTAGTATTCATTATTCATGTCGAAAGGTACGGTTGTATTCATTCTGTATTTTCTCTCCAGTCCAAGTTAATAAAAACTGAATGGAACAAATCCTAGTTTGTTATTGTGTTAATACTACTCATACAGTTTGGTGCAATCGGATTCCCCAATTGGATTGAGTAACTGTATTAAAGAACCTTTTAAGTTATTTTACCACAATTTCAATATGAACATGTAACACTTTTAAATAAGTATAAATAAATAGAGCATTTTAGTGCGACATACTTCATAATTTAAGTTAACACATACTAAATAAAATGAGTAAATAAACAGAATGCTTTTGAGTAACATTATAATAATTGCTTCTTTAGACTCTATTAATGTAATTAACAAAACTAAAGTACTTTGAGTTCATAAACTCAAATCAATTGGTGCAATCGGTTTCCCCAAATCATTTGGGTTAACCTAACTTGTCAGGTTTTACAGTGTAGGGTACATTTAATTATCTTCATATTTGATGGTATTCTGTATTATAATCTATGTGGACACAACATATTTAAGGATTATATGTGTGTATATTGGGCTCATGACCGTTCTTGCCAACCCTTTTCGCCTGGGGGGATCGTAAAATGCTCATTAATTCCTTAAATTAGCTTAAATGCGCTTATTGAACACTACCCTCATGATTATTTTTTGCTTATTAACTATTCCCTAAGTGGGCTGCCGTGGGTCCTGTCAGGTCATGGAAACGGTGTATATGTGATGTGTGTGTGTATGTGTGTCTGGAGGAGCTGAGAACCCAGTTGAGAAGCAGAGCTCCATCGCTTCTCCGTTTCTCCCCCATCTCCCTCTCTCGCTAGGCTCATGGACCTATCGCAGTTGCCTTGGCGACGCTGGATGGCAGCCTACGGGAAAAAGAGGCTGGCAAATAGAAAATGTCAATTACTGCTGGAGATATGCAGATCTGAACGAGAGACCACTGCGACGAGAAAGGGCAGGAATGAAGCAAAGGCAAAACAGGAGGAGAAGAGGAGGTGGAAAGAAATAGGTTGAGGTGTGGTGGTAGACAGCTGTAGTAAAGATGGAGAGAAAGGGTGGAGGTGAGGAGCTGATAGCTAAAGATAGCAAAAGGTTACAGAGGACTGTTGAAGGGAGAGAGAAGGGTGAATAGGAGGGACAGGCTGGTGAGAACCCACTAATGCAGGAGATGAGGAGCTGAATTGAGTGCAGGCCGCTGACAGAATACGTCTGTCCACATCTATTATAACACCTATCTATCTATGAAGAGTGGCGCTGCAAAGTTCATTATTCCTCTCTTTCCCCAAAGTCAGCCTCCATCCACAGCCTTCAGCAGCATCCTGCACATCTAGCTGGCAAAATTGACTAAGCCTGGAAAATGAGGTCAGACTGGAGCGAATACGGTGTAATCACTGCAGGGATCTCCAAAGCATGTGGCTGGCGCAGATTATGGGACGAACTTAGCTTCATCATGGTGTTTGGAATCCAAGATAAGTGTGTGAACATTTGTGTAGATCTGTGTGAGCTTCCCCCTGCATCTATAAATCCAATCCACTGAACTTAATCGTGCATGCATGCATATCCTGCATGGTGCATGCCACCCCCCCCCCCCATATACACGTCTGCATATTTTGCAGTAGTAGGTGGATATATGCATCTCTGAGGTGTGCACAGAATATACACATCCTATTTCAGCAGATATCACTAGACCTAAGTTGAATTAATGCTTCCCCACCCCCATCCCCAATTTCCATCAGGGGTCTCTTGACCTCCCATTCTACTAACACATAATGGTCCATTTGGGGTTTAGCAGCTGGCATTACCAGGAAGCATGGAGACACTAAGCTAGACCGTATTTCCATAAGACTGGGACACTGAGGCCCTTCTATACATATATTAGCCCCTTTGTGTCTGAGAGCTTTCATGTTGGCCTTGTCTACACTAGTGCAAGTGTACAGGCTATTGTGCAGACACACACACACACACACACACACACAAGATGAGACACACAAATATAGACTCTCCTTCCATAATCATTAACCAAGGTCCATTGTATGTTATGCATTACAAAGAAATTCAATTGCAATCACAGAAGTGTTTTATTGGGATTTTATAGGACAAGGCAACACAAAGTAACGGTTTATAATGATGAAGTGGATACACTGTTTCCAAAAAAATATGAAAAGTGTGACCTCTCTAAAGCCATTTTTATTCTCTGGTTTACCATGTCCAACCCTGCACTTATAGAGACTGACAACTTTGCTAATACTTCTTTGCAAAATCGATAAAGTTCAGTTAGATTACAACGTGAACATCAATTTTCAAGTCGTGCCATAGATTCTTAATTGGATTCAGGACCGGGCTTTGACCGGGACATTCTAACACAAATTTGCTTTGATCTAAATCATTTCATTGTAGGTCTGGCTTTATGCTTAGATGCATTGTCTTGATGGTGGGTTGAAAAAGATGGATGACTAATATTTGTCATGTAAGATTATATTACCTGAGCTGTTGATCTGTGCAGCTCCCACAAGGCTACCATGGGCTTCTTAGTTGCTTCTATAAATAATGCTCCCCTTGCCTTGCTTGTCAGTTTGGGTGGACAGCCACGTTTTGGTTTGAAACAGGTTGCACTGAATTTTACTCAGTGAATCAGAGAAATGCTCTGAATACAAATGAATGCCACATGTTTCGGTTTTGACAGTATACTTAACATTTTCAAGCTGCCTAATCTGCCTAATCTCTGATCCAAACAGACAAGACGCTTGGCATAAATTTGTCCCATTTTGTTCTACATTTTTAAATCCTTTTTATTTGGGAAATGCTGCAGCCTTTTTCTTTCAGACCCTATAGTAGACCAAATGTTATTTTGTTAGAGTTAAAAACAGTTTCCTACTCAAACTACAGCAGTTTGTCTCCAGAGGATAAAAAAAGAGATACTTCAAGTATTTTTCAGGTGAAAAAAAGAGGTCTTTAGCTCTATTCTTTCACTTTCATGGAGTAGCTCATCTAATGGGCACAAATTGTCTGGAGGAGTTTAAATTGCCATTAAGTATTAAGGCTGGATTATTATCATCAGATCATCTGATCACACTCAAAACCCTGAGAGCATCTTAATGAACACAGCGCTTGGCTCAGTCACATCAAACACAATGTAAATTTCTCTCCTCATCTTTTATATCACACACAGACTCCACATTATCACCACCACACACATACATTCACAAACAGCTGAGATTGCTCCATCTTGACCCACTTCTGATGGTATCATCTTCAAAGAGAGACTGGGGAGAAAGGTAATGGAAAGGAAAGGGAAAATGACAAGATATTAAACTGAAGAAAAGGAAGTAATTGACCACCACAGGGTAGGTAGGTATAGGTTGAGCTGCCTGGAGGCAGAAAGGCTCTCCATTCATTTACAGCTTATAACCTGCTGCTATTTGAAGCCAAACGCTCGTCTTCATCTGGGATTCACTCCCGTCTGGTTATTTCATCATCATCAAACACTTATACAAACAACCACACAGGAAAATGCAAAGCAGCCAGCATGTTGGGGAAGCAGGATAGGATCCGTGTGTGTTTGAATGTTAGTGTGCGCCAGTGGATGTGGGACAACAAAGCATAATGTTTTTAGTATAATTGCCTAATGAAACCGTTTGGAGTTGAATGGTTGAAAAACAGAGTAAACCCCTAAGGCTTATGGGTATTGTAGTAGGGAAAAAACAGAGATTCTGCTTGGTCACAGCCTGACTGAGAAGATCAAGTGGTTACTTAAAGAAAAAATGTTGAAGTATTTTGAAGTTTGTATGTATTGTTTAGGAGTTAAATTCTTCCTAACTCAAGCAGCCTTACATATCCTATTCATATTTGCATTAATCATTCATTATTTGACAATATCGCCATTCTGGGCTTGCAGCAGGCTAGAATGGGCTCTGTTTTCCTTTTCTGAGACACGAAGGAGTTTGTCAGAACTTCCCTGAGCAAGTCTTTTGGGCTATGTTTGGGAGATGTTTCTACCAGCGTTGCACATAAAGAGACTGAAATGCCTTCCCCTGTCTTCTTTGCAAAACAGCTAAAGCTCAGACAGACTGGATGGATGGAAAGCGTCTGTATACATCAACTGGAGTTTTGCCTAAACTTTGACTTGGCCTTTCTAACATATGAAAATCCTTTGATCTAAACCATTGTGTTGCTGCTGTTTTCCTGCTGTAAAGTGAACCTCCGTCTCAACACTTCTGTAGCCTAACACAGATTTTCTTCCCAGTATTTAGCTTCACCTGGCTTCATATCAATTCAAGCTAGCTTCCCTCTGCTGGCTGAAGAAAATAATCCCTCACCATTATAATCCCACCAATGTGTTTTGCCATGGCACTGAAGTGGTCAGGGTGATGTGCAGCGTTTTATTTCAGCCAGACGTAGGTCAAAATGTTCAGTTGCACTCTCATCTGACCAGAGCACCTTCTTTGGCACGTTTGCCGTTTACCCCCTATGACTTGAGGCAAAGTGCAAATGCCACACCAAGTTCCTCCCATGCTTAGGTTTTTGCTTATGCAACAACAGAAGCAGCAGAATGTCTGTCCACCCTGTAGCTGTTTACTGTCTCATGAGTCCCCAGAGTCAATCAAGCCCTTAAGGCCTCCTTCTTCAGATAGACACACACTGGGCAAAATCTATGGATTGGAAGAGTGAAAGATTTGCTTCTAAAGCTACTATTTTGAATCAAAAACTTCTGAATCCAAAATTTGTAAAAAGGTGGTTATGCAAGATATAACAAGCATCAACAGAGATCAAGCCTTAAATGTAATTCAGGCAACTGAACAAGATTTTTAGATGTGTGTTTCCATCTTAATCACCCTTCTTAGTGAATATACTACATTTGGCTTATTAAGACTTTACTTTCTTGAATTTCTCCAGCAGGTTTAAGTTTGTTTTGGCAGCTCTTTAAAGGAAAATTGCTGCTTTATAAGAGATACCTTTGAAACTTAGTGCGGAAGGTCAACAGCTCTCAGAAATCAAACTGTGCCCCTGAGGCAAAATCCAACTTTGGCAGTGCTACTGCATGAGAGTTGCTGCCACCTACAGAAGAAATGCACCCTGTTTGCACCTGGTAATGAATTCAACTCAACACAGAGTTGCTGACAAAATGCCTCCGGCAACTGGGAACAGAGGTTCCTAAGTCTCCTGCAATAAACCTCAATCATACGCTAGTTAGGCTGACTGACAGTGAGTCGAAACAGAGGTACGAGTCACTAGATTAGAAAGGGGGAGAACGGAGCTGAAGGAGGTAAAACTTGAAGAGTCTCTTATTTGGCAGGTCTTTTCTCATAAAACCCTAACAACTGTGAAATTCCCTTTATCCTCCATGTATCCTGCAGGATTACAGTAAGAGTCATGGAAAGCTGTTTTAAAAATTCTGTGGATACTTTTCAAGTGGATATGAAGGAATTCTTACAAATAAAGTGCATTGCAAAAGTGTTTACATCCCTTAAAATTGTTCACATTTTATCATGTTGCAGACGCAAGCTTTGATGTATTTTATACGGGAATTTATGTGATAGAACAACACAAAGTCGTACAATTTTTGATGAAGGAAATAGGTAATGGTCTAAAAATGTAGTTTACTAAAAAAAATCTTAAAAGTGTCCCATGCATTTGTGATCACCCCATGAGTCAGTCCTTTGAGCCACAGTGAGGAACTGTACTCCTTTGTCTTCATGATGCTGTTTGTTTGGTCGGGTTTGTTCTCCAACAAACCTCTGAGGCCTTCGGAGAATGGCTGCATTTTGCTGAGATTAAATTACATGCAGGTATGTACTTAATTATGGCTTCTGAAGGCAACTGGTTGCACAGATTTTTTTATTTAGGGTAAATGGAACTGAACAAAAAAATTTCTATTATTATTATAATAATAATTATTATTATTAATAAATATTTTTGAATTTTTTTTTCCTTCTAGTCCAAAGCTATGTTCTGCTTCGCTCTCACACAAATCCCCAATAAAAATAGGCTAAACTTTAAGGTTGCAATGTGGCAAAATGCAGAAAAATGTTCTGGGGGTATAAACACTATATAGATCATGGTTTGAAACATAAAGGCCAGCGTTTTGTCTTTGTTAATCTGTTCACAAGAGACCTACTTTTAGGCCGGCCACAACAAAGTAAGACTGTCTTTACCCTCTTATTTTCATTTTTTATTTCATGCTCCTGTTATAAATCACTCAATATAACGAGATAATAAGAATTTAACTCTTTTTATTTTCTCTATATTTCTCCTTCACATTCCCCCCCAATCCCCCCACCCATACTTTTATTTCTCCTCCTTTTTCCTTCCCCCTCCAACCCCATCCCTCACCCCTCCTTTCCCTTTTCATCACCCCTTCTCTTCCTTTTCCACTTTCTACTTTCCCCAAGGATCTCAAGTCTCACTCCTGCACTCTTCCTATCACACCACGCGCTGGGGTTCCTCTACTCTCACCCACCACCACATCGTTCCCCATCCTTCTCTATTACTCTACAATTTTTCGCCCTCTACCGCATCCGCCCTCGTCTGAAGTTCTTCTAGTTTCCTTCTCCTCTTCTACTCACCCACTCCTATCACTCTAGAGCAGCGACCACCTTGCTGCTCGATCCGTGGACATCCCCTATCCACCCTCTCCTCTGCCGCCTCGACACCTTCTATCCTCATCCACCTTACTCCCTTAACTCCGTTGCCGAGCGCGTCCACCCCTACGTCTCCCCATCGCCTCTCATCTTCCTGCCATTCTACGCCCTCTCTTTACACACACACCACACCACTCACCCACCACTCTTCACACATCTCTTACCCTCCTCGTTTCAACAACTCCCCAGAGAGTGCCACTCTCCTTCTCCTGTCCCTCCTCTCTCCTTTCTCCCTCTCTTTCCTCTTCCCCTCCCTCCTTCCATCTTCAACTCTTCTCCAACACTCGTTTCTCCTCCCTACAGCTGCACATAAATTGTGTCACAACAACACATATATCCCCAGATGACTAGTCAGACGACCGTGACACACACAACCACTGGAAGGGCCGTCACAGACAAGCAGAAATTGGCTGCGACGTCCACTAGGCACTCGTCACTACACGTCACACTCAGGCCGCCAGGACAACCCCACCAGCGCAGGTATCCTCTCCACAGCATGTACACTGGGTGACCATCAGAAACCCACCATGGCACACAGGATCCAACACAGTCGAAAGCCCCAGAGACATCCTCACTCTTCACGGCTCTAACTGACACTTCCAGAAATGTTAAATTAATACAACAATTTACTCAGAAGTGTCACTTTGTGTTTCAAGTCCCTCAGAAGCTGGAATTCTGACCTTAAAAGTAGCAGGCTTCGTACAGGCTTGTATGAAAAATTGTAAAATTCGCAGTAAGAAAGTGTTTTTTCTTTAAGTAGCATGCATATTACTGTATAACGTATTTTTTAATATGTTCCTATAAGTGTTACATTGGGATATGTTGTTACTAACTTGAATTGCAAATAGTAGCAACTCTGGTCACTCACTATGACAGAATCGAAATCCATCTGGATTGTCTGGTGGAAAGGCTCACTTTACTGTACATAACAACCCTTGGCCTGAACTCTTATAGTAGTTTGGCCAAATGTTATTTTATGAGCCTTTAAACTGTTGTCATGTCTGGATTTACAGAGAAACAAATGATGTGAATTTGAGGTAGGGGTTCTGCGTTACCAGTAATCTTCCTTTGTGAGATGTATACTCAGAACAAAACATGTGAAGCGCTTCCATTGAGACTCATTACTGGTACTCGTACTCTACTCGTACTCATACTCGTACTCGTCGTCTTCCGCTTATCCGGGACCGGGTCGCAGGGGCAGCAGACTCAGCAGACTCAGCAGAGACACCCAGACATCCCTCTCCCCAGATACCTCCTCCAGCTCCTCCGGGGGAGCCCAAGCGTTTCTCCTAGCGCCCACAGTGGTGTCCTGGACCTGGCACACACCTGCGCCTCCTCCCGGTGGATGTGGACATGGAAACTACTCCCGAGGAAGGCGTACCATGGACCGGCATCTTGGTTCATATATGATACCCCAAGCCACCTGTCAACTGGCTCCTCTTCCGATGTGGAGGTAGTCAGCGGCTCTACTCCAAGCCCACTCCTCAGATGCCGAGCTCCTCACCCGTATTCTCTTAAGGAAGTTGTCCACTGGCCGCCCTACGGCAGGGTACTAGGGGAAGGCACATGCCAGTCCCCAGGAAGTAGCCACTCCACTGACCGGATATAATTCGAGAGCTTCGCTTTCGGCTCACCTGTCTGCACTCTTCACCACAACGCGACGGCACAGTGACAGCCGCACCGATCAGGTGTCGGATCTCACCGGCTCCATTCTTCCCTCACTCGTGAACAAAGACCCCCGAGATACTTGTGAACTCACTCCACTTGAGGCACCTCCAACCTGAAGAGCACAAGCCACCCTTTGTCCGGATTGGAGTACCAGTTGGCCTCTGACTTGGAGGAGCTGATCTTCATCCGACAGCCGCTTCACACACTCCGCTGCGAACCTATGATACCAGCGACATGCTGCTTAGGTCATTGGCCAGAGGGGGGCGGGGGGGTGAGCAGCAGAGGGACCACGTCATCGGCATAAAAGAAAGAGACGAAATCCACTGTGTCCCAAATCCTAGAACCTTCCTACCAGCCTTGGCTGTGTTTAAGAAAATCCTGTCCATAAAAGTTATGAACAGGACTCGGTGTCACAAAGGGCAGCCCTGCCGGAGTCCAACATGCACCGGGAACAGGTCCGACCTTCTAGTGGCCGGCAAGTGGTGCACCAAACTCCTTGCTGCCGCTCGTACAGAGACAGGCGATGGGCCCTAATAAAGGTGTGCGCCCCGATTCCATACTCTCTGGAGCATTCCCCCCACAGGGCATTCATGAGGGTCACAGTGGAATGCTTTCTCCAGGTCCAGAAAACACATGTGGAACGGTTGGGCAAACTCCTATGAACCCTCAAGTACCCTGTAGAGGGTATAGAGCTGGTCCAGTGTTCACAAGCTGGGACGAAAACCACACTGCTCCTCCTGAAGCCGAGTTCGACTATCGGTCCGGACTCTCCTCTCCAATACCCTGGCATAGGCCTTACCAGGGGAGGCTGAGGAGTGTGATCGCCCTGTAGTTGGAACGACCACCCTCCGGTCAACACATTTCTTATGAAGGGGGACCACCACCCCAGTCTGCCAGTCCAGAGGTCACTGTCCCCGACCGCCACGCAATGTTGAAGAGGCGTGTCAACCATAACAAGCCCACAAAACATCCAGAGATTTGAGGTACTCAGCGCGGATCTCATCCACCCCCGAAGCCCTGCCACTGCGGAGCTTTGTTAACACCTCGGGTGACTTCAGCCTGGGTGATGAAAGAGTCCACAACCCAAGTCCCCAGCCTCTGTTTCCACCAGGTAAACGGTGTATGTGGCAGGATTGAGGAGATCCTCGAAAAAGTACTCCTTCCACCGCCTGATAATTGTCCTCATTCGAAGTCAGCAGCCTCCACACACTCCCACTGAAACAGTGTTGGTGAAGCACTGCTTCCCCTCCTGATGGCGCCGGACAGGTTGCCGAATCGCTTCGAGGCCAACCGGTAGTCCTTACTCCATGCCTCACCGAACTCCTCCCAGGCCCGAGTTTGCTTCTCTAAGCCCGGGGCCGCGGACGCTTGGGGCCCCGGTACCCGTCAGCCGCCTCAGGAGTCCCCACAAGCCAACCACAGCCGATAGGACTCATTCTTCAGCTTGACAGCGTCCCTTACTGCCGGTGTCCACCACCAGGTTCTGGGATTGCCGCTGCGACAGGCACCGCAGACCTTAAGGCCGCAGCTACGGGAAGCAGCATCGCCAATAGATGCGGAGAACATGGTCCACTCGGACTCTATGTCTCCAACATCCCCCGGAATCTGGTCAAAGCTCTCCCGGAGGTGGGAGTTGAATACATCCCTGGCCGAGGGCACCGCCAGACATTCCCAGCAGACCCTCACTATGCGCTTGGGCCTGCCAAGTCTGTCCGGCTTTCTCCTCCTCCAGCGGATCCAACTCACCACCAGGTGGTGATCAGTAGACAGCTCAGCCCCTCTCTTCACCCGAGTGTCCAAAACATGCGGCCGAAGGTCTGATGATACGACAACAAAGTCGATCACTGACCTCCTGCCTAGGGTGTCCTGGTGCCAAGTGCACTGATGGACACCCTTATGTTTGAACATGGTGTTCATTATGGACAATCCGTGACTAGCACAGAAGTCCAATAACAAAGCACCACTCGGATTCAGATCGGGGAGGCCATTCCTCTCGATCACGCCTCTCCAGGTCTCAGTGTCGTTTCCCACATGGGCGTTGAAGTCCCCCAGCAGAATAACGGAGTCCCCGGGAGGGGGACTATTCAGCACCCCCAACAGGGATGCCGCACTACCGCTCGGCCCGACCTGTCCCCGACCTGAAGACGCAGGGATGCGACCCTCTCATCCACTGAGGTAAACCCCAACACGAGATGGCTGAGTTGAGGGGCAACAAGCAAACCCACCCCAGCCCGCCACCTCTCCCCGCGGGCCACTCCAGAGTAGAAGAGAGTCCAGCCCCTCTTAAGGAGATGGGTTCCAGAGCCCACGCTGTGCGTGGAGGCGAGCCCGACTATTTCTAGTCGATATCTCTCGACCTCCCGCACAAGCTCAGGCTCCTTCCCCCCCAGCGAGGTGACATTCCACGTCCCTAGAGCCAGCCTGAGCATCCGGGGATCGGGCCGCTGAGGTCTCCACCTTTGTCCGCCGCCCAATCCTCTTTGCACCGGTCCCTCACGGTTCCCCCTGCAGGTGGTGGGCCCACTGGGGAATGGCCTCGCGTCTCTCGTTCGGGCTTGGCCCGGTCGGGTCCCGCAAGGAGCAACCCGGCCACCAGGCGCTCTCCGGCGAGTCCCAACCCCAGGCCTGGCTCCAGGGTGGGACCCCGGCTTCGCCGTACCGTCATATGCCTCGATCTACTAGTCCTCATGAAGGATTCTTGAACCGCTCTTTGTCTGACCCGTCACTTAGAGTCTGTTTGCCATGGGAGACCCTACCAGGGGCATTTAAGCCCCAGACAACATAGCCTCTAGGATCATTCGAGCCCTCAAACCTCTCCACCACATTAAGGTGGCGGTTCAAGGAGGGGTCAGACTAATTACAAAACAGAAAAGTACAGTGGGGTCAAAATCGGATTCACTCAAACTGCTGTAATATTTTTGCTTTCTAAACCCACCATCACAGTATTAAATGGCTACAAGCCTGTCGCCCTGACGTCGGTGGTCATGAAATCCTTTGAGCGACTGGTGTTGAAGAACCTCAAGGACAACACAGGCCCCCTGCTGGACCTCCTGCAGTTTGCCTATGAGCAAACAGGTCGGCAGATGATGCAGTCAACTTGGGACTACACTTCATCCTGCAACACCTCGACCACCCAGGGATGTACGCCAGGATCCAGTTTGTGGACTTCAGCTCGGCCTTCAACACCATCAACCCAGACATCATCCACCTGAAGCTCATCCCCAGTACCATCTTCCTAAAGGATCAGCAGCAGCAGGTGAGGCTGGGGAGCATCTTCTCCCGCACAAGAATCATCAGCACCGGGGCCCCCCAGGGTTGTGTTCTCTTCCCACTCCTCCCTCTACACAAATGACTGCACCTCAGCAGACCCGTCTGTGAAACTCCTGAGGTTTGCAGGACCACTTCTGGTTCCTAGGAACTACCATTTCTCAAAACCTGAGATGGTCCTCACAGATAGACAATGTTTGGAAGAAGGTCCAGCAGAGACCGTACTTCCTGAGGCAACTCAAGAAGTACAACCTTCCACAGGAGCTGCTGGTCATCTTCTACACTGCCATAATCCCGTCTGTCATGTCTTTGTCCATCTCACTGTGGTTTGGCTCAACCACAAAACAGGTCCAAACTGCAACGAACAATCAGGTCTGCAGAGAGAATCATCAGGGCTGACCTTCCCTCCATCCAGGACTTAAATAGGTACTGAGTCAGGAAAAGGGCAGCTAAAATCTCTGCAGACCACACAGATCCTGCACACAAACTGTTTAGGCTTTTACCTTCAGGTGGCGCTACAGAGCGCTGCCTGCTAACACCAGCCGACACAGAGACAGTTTCTTCCCCCAGGCTGTTTCTCTGATGAACACTTGAGTTCCAGAACAACACCATGCATACTTGGACTGATCTCACGTTATATTCCATTGTAAAGTCAATTGTGTATACATGTACATTTAAAAAGATAGTCTTTTTTATTGAGAGCAAAGTTTACCGGAGTCAAATTCCTTGTTTGTCTGTACAAACTTGGCAATAAAGCTAATTCTGATTTCTACACTGCTTTACTTATATCAGACAGTTTTTCTAGTTGGACATGCGTTACATGCTCTGTACTAAATACGTTTCACAAAGAAAGATCACTGGTGACCAACTCCCTTTATTGTGTAAATGATAGTTGACTTCTCTGTAATTAACTGCTTGATGTAAACGTGAGGGCAGTTTAAAAGTAGATAAAAATACGTTTGCATAAACCGCTATAATATGTTTGAGATTGGAGTTGTTTTAAGACAGCAGAAGTCCACTTATGTCTTCTCAGAGTTGCCATTAGCTTCAGCCCCCTATGCCAACTAATCTGAAATTTTATTAAATGAAGACACCAAAAGAGTTTTTTTTTGCAGGTAAGGTGTTAACTACTTAAAACCCTTCAACATAACGACACTATACGCTCAACTGAATTTGAGAATGCATCCTACTTATTTGTTTTTTTTTTAGTTTATAATCTGAACAGAAGTATTGGTGAGCTTCGACCAGAAAGCAAAACAATGCCACGACAAAGAGTGATAGCTCCCACAACAAAGCCATGGTTACATAAACGATAATGAAATGAACACACAGAGCCCTAATGACATTAAAACATAAACACATCCTCAATTAATCCATCACCTTCATGTTATTCCTGCAACACAGACAAACACATAAACACATCCCCCCCACACACACACACCCACACACACACACACACACACACACAATTAAAGTGCTAAGTCGGTACATGATTTACATCATTATCATTACGACTGTCATAATTACGAACGCTGTTATCACTCTCATTATTAATAACAACTGCACTATTATTAACCTGACTGCTGGTGTGCTGCTTAGTCTGCAGGCTAATTACTGTGTCTGAGTGTCCAGGCATGGTGCCGGTCCACATGTCCGAGGTCAGCAACCTCCTCCTTTCATCGAGGAGCTCTCACACTTAATTCTGCCACTCATGATCTCTTTTATGATGGTGAAAGCCCTCATTCTCTCACACACAATTTATTAGAGCATGTTTGTGCTTTAGAGACCTGACAGAGCATTACTGTCGTAGCTTATCCAATTAACGTGGATGTATCTAGCCGGGCCCGAGGGGAAGAGCAGAGAAAGGGGAGCAGGTACACCAGGCACATTGTAAGACACTGCATCCCCGCTGTGGTGTAGAAAGACTCCCTTCCTCTGTCTCCTGTCTTTTTATCACTGCAACGATGGCCTGAAAATCAGCATGTGATCACCGGAGAGATAGACACCGCAGAGAGTCCCATCCAGTGTGGATTCTGTGTGAAGCAACAGAGTGACTGTACATATCTGATCTCTATGCGGTGTGTATGTGCCTGTATGTACACTCTGTGTGATTGTTTACACGGCTGAGGTGTTGTGATGATGAGGTCCTTCTAGAGTAGGCCAATTTCACAGACCATATAGCAAAGAAGGCTTAGGTGATCCTAAACCCATTCAGTCCCCCGAACACACACATTTAGCTTTCATTATCCTTACTCTCCTATAATGGGTCTGATGAAACCATAGCTGTTTTCAGCAAACTCATTTTTATTGAACATTATAGAGTAGTTTAGTGGATTCGACATTTCAGACAAAAGAAGCACCTACCTTTCAGAACACTGGAGGTTTGATGCTTCGTACTCACTCAAAATCTGCTGTAGACAACTTACTATTTTTTCTTTTTCTAAAAGGATTATTGTGATTTTTATAGTGCAACAAAAACACAAGTTATATGTTAAAAAAAGAAAGAAAAAGATAAAGTTAACAAAATGAGTTGCTAAAAGTGCTCTATTTTCTCCTAAAATATTAATTTTCTATATACAGTACCTTGGAAAGTATTTGTACCCATTTTGTCATTTTACAGCCACAAACATTAGTGGGTTTTATTTATTTTTGTGTGGTAGGCCAAAACATAATAGGTCACAATCTGAAGTGAAGGAAAAATCAGTCAAGGTTTTCAAAGGGTTTACATATGAAAATTTGAAATGTGTGGTGTTTATTTGTATTCATCCTAAGAGAGAGCTAGGGAACATTTGTGAAGAAGCAGCATCATTAAGGCAAAGGAACACAGCAGAATGATCAGAGGTAACGTTGTGGAGAAGCTTAAAGGAGGGTTGTTATAAACTTATATCCCAAGATTTAAACACCTCACGGAACATTAGACAAAAATCTGGCCTTTATAGAAAAGTTTGTCGTGTTTGTAGTTTATCACAAGCCATGAGGTGGACATAGCAAACATGTGGAACAAGGTGCTCTGGTCAGAGGAGACCAAAAGTCAATCTTTGGACAACATGCTAAAGGATGTGTGTGGTTAAAGACTAACACTGCACATCACTCTAAAATACACAATCCCCACAGGTAAATATGGTGGTGGCAGCATCATGCTGTGGGGATGCATCACTTCAGCAGGGATGCTCATCAGAGATGACGGTAAGATGAATGGAGCTAAATGCAGGGCAGGGCAGGGCATGTTAGAGGCTGCAGAAGACATGAGACTGGGGCAGACTTTCGCTCTCCAGCAGAAAAATATGAATATGCTTTAGATCAAAAGCATATTCATATGTTAGAGTGACTCAGTACCACAACTTGGAAAATGATGCTTACAAACCCACTCCATCCAATGTGACTGAGCTTGAACCATTTTGCAAAGAATGTTGGGTAAAACAGTCTGTAGATGAGTACAGCTGCCAGAGACATACCCTGATGGATTTGAGCTTGAAGTGAAGAAAGGCTCTGCAAACCAATACATCAGATGGCTGAATTGAAGGCACTTTCCACATGAAAGCACATCTAATTTTCCTTTCACTTCACAATGATGCACTATTTTGCATTACTTTGTTTTAGTTAATCACATAAAATCCTGTTTAAATACTTTTGATCTGTTGCATAACAAAATAAGTGGTATGAATACATTTACAAAGCACTGTATGTTGCACGAGCCAGTGGATTCATGCCAAAGCCTGAAAGATGTTAATGATAATTGTTTTGAAGAGCATATGTCCTTGTTAATTAAAAAGGAAATAATCATCTTAGGAATAAAATTATTTATCATGCTGAAGCATTCAGATTTAACTCCACTGATTATACACGTAAACGCCGACTGTTTGTAGAATTTGAAGTTATGGCAATTAGAACTGAGGCTTTAATCAAAGAAAGAAGAGAGGAACCACAGGAGACAAAAACAACAGGTCATCCGCCAAAATTGTTTGTTCCCCCATCTCTGTAATTATGCTTCAACAACACACAGACAGAACAGTGGCGTACCTTGAGTCCCTCTTAGAAAAATACTGCGTGAGTGTATTTTCAAATGTATTAAACATGATTTTTTCGCTACTTTTAGGATAAAGATGCAAAGTTTATTGTACTGACGGAAAATTTGCCAACTTAAACTCAGGTTTCATTTTTTGAACAAGTACTTTTCCCTCTCAATGATGCATTAACTATGAAGATCAAAACGAAGTATCCACTCCCGAGCACACGGATCGACATTATCACTCACTCACCGACTGCGCCTTTTGTTCTCACATTTCCTCGTGTCTTCCATATTCCATGTAAAAACAAAGGATAAACAGAACTCTTGAGACAGTGATGAGGCAGCCGGAGTGATGCATGATAGCAGGAAAGAATACATTTAGTTGGCAGTGTAGGATTCTTGTGAGCTCTTGGCTGTCAGCGCCCAATTTTAACAATCAGTGCTATTGTTCTGGTCTCTTCGCAAACACTGGATATTTATGGGAATCAGTTAGTGAATGTTTTTTTTTGGTCCTGGACCAACTTGAGCTTGTGAAACTGCTCTTGCATTTTGGTGAAATGAACACATCATCAACACCGGAGATGATGAAACTGATGATTTCAGATTTGATGCAATTTCATGACACTGTCAATGGAAAAAAAGATGGGGATTTGTGAAACTGGTCAGTAGAAATTAATGTTTTCCAAACAATTAATTCAACCAAATTCCTCAAAATGTGTACTTTTTTTAGTAAAGATTGACTGGCCTGCACAGAGTCCTGACATCAATCCGATAGAACACCTTTGGGATGAATTAGAGTGGAGACTGGGAGCCAGGCCTTCCTGTTCACAAAAATTCACATGAACACCCTCCTAAACTTTGTGGACAGCCTTCACTGAAGACTTTAAGCTATTATAGCTGCAAAGGGTGGGCCAATGTCATATTGAACCCTATAGATTGAGAATTGGATGTTGCTTAAGTTCATATGCTAGTCAAAGCAGGTGAGCTAATACTTTTGGCGATATAGTGTATTATTTAAAACAATGTTCAGAGAGAATGAAAAAGGATTTTTTCCCTGTTTTAAACTTGTTGCAATAAAATGTTACATTTCTCTGATGTCTGGAACAAAATCTGCTGAATGTTGTGAAATCACACAGGGAAAATGTGGAAAAAAGGCAAAATGCACTCTGGCTGACAAAAGGTGAAATGAAAGCGAGGTCAAGCTGTTTCTTGGAATACAAAAGCCTTTTTTTCTCGAACATCCATTAGTGACTCAGTGCAGTGTTATTATCACCAGCTGCTTAAGCCCACAATATCCCGACTTTCATGTTCTTTTTAGTCATGTCTTGGCATTCTCCTGAGAGGCAAGCTTGAAAATATCACATGAAAGGGGGAGAGTGGCAAGGGAGAGCTTTCTTCAATGGAAAAAGTGGAAGACTTACTGAAAGCCATTTTTATGTCTTTCTTAAAACTCTTTCAATTAGCTATCGTGTCCCTTTTGTAGCAGGAGATATTTTGGAGCTTGTAGGGCGACAGGTAGGATGAAATTGTCTGTTTCCAGCCTGCTGTAATCAGGACGCCACAAAGGAAAATCATAGCTGAAAAATCAGAATTAGCAGGCCCTGTGGAGGTAAAAACAAATCACCAAATCACACATTTCAAAAGACAGATGTAATGCTGAAAAACAACTACCAAAGGCTAACTTGAATGTAGACCGAGGCAAAACACACAATGTAAGCTCTTATCCAATTTTCTGTTCCTCCGGTCCTGATCATCATCCTCCTTTTTTCTGCCAAACTGATTCCCTTTTCATTGTTAGCATGTTGCAACATTGAGTATAAAGCATTTTTTTCTGGGGCTACATGTGTGCCCAATATATAATACAGTGGCAATTAGGGTTGAGGGCTGGGCCAGTACTTATTTGAAGGGGCCCACATGTACAAGCTAAACACCTGCTGGAGACAGTTTTCCTGGTTGGACAAGAAAAAGATTGAGCAATTTAACCACATAAACAAAAAAAAAAAAAGACTTCTGGATTAATCAGGAGGAGTGTCATATTGAACCTGACCCGGGTGACTCTTGTGCAGCACAACTCAGAGACGGGAAGTGATTTAAACAAATTTATTGGAATAATGTTTTTTGGCAGTATCGAGGTTCCGTAGTTGTTAGGTTTCAGGAAATGGTTCACTGAGGGAGGGCTTACTTTTGATGAATCTGTTGAAGCTGGGAGAAGTGAGCAAACTACTGAAGCTGAGGTTGGCAGATTGGTAGGCTGTGTGAGCGGGCTCCTTCAGTTGGTGAGTGACATTGGAGGTTGGAGAGACAGGGCAAGTAGAGGGAGGAAATATTCTGCAGTCTGATCAGGTGGGTCCGGGGAGATCCTTTGGTTGTGGTAAATTCATTTAAGTATTTAACTTAAGTTTGGTAGGAGACTGAACCACGGTGGGTCATCTAGGACAAGGGTTTGCTGGCAGCCAAAAGAGAATGAGGCAGATCCTCCGAGGTAAATCCAGGGCAGGGTTCAGCTGGCAGCAACCTTAGGAGGAGAACAGAGCTAGGGTTAGGAAACCAACAGGTCAGGACAAAGGCAAGAGCTGAGCAGGGTTTCAAATCTAAAAACACTGTACAAACTGTCAAGCATGGTGGTAGCAGTGTTGATGGTTACAAAAAGCTGTGGTGGACCTGCAACTTTCTAAAAGGACATTCAACTAAATACCAGTGGCTGTCCATGTACTAGAACGCTGTTGCATGTACTAGCAGCATTGTGCAGCAGTGTGTGGTGTTGTTGTAGAGCATGCTCCACATACAGAGGCCATTAGTCCCAGACACAGCCTTTAGATACTTTCTGCTTGTTCTCCCCCCTTCTCTCTCTGCCCATTTTCTGTCTGACTACAGTGAGTAAAGGTCACTACCACCACAAAAAATAAAAATAAATAAATAGGAAGCACTGAGCCAGGAGAAAGAGGAAAAGCCAAGAGTACACATAGGTAAAGGCAACAACAGCTCCATCAATCAGTTCCTTCAGTAAAAAGTAACAGTTCCTGCCAGGAGGCTGGATGAGGCTCATGTGTTCTCAAATTAAAACTGATAGTGCTTGAGTTTGATAGGCAACAGTTATGAGCTCTTTTTTTCTAATTATCTTTGTAGACCCATTTAATCATCGATCAGTAACAGAGTCTGATACTATATCTACATCAAAATGAGCTCTTTTAAACCGCTGCAAGACTATTAAATTGTTTCCCACTTTTTGTTGTGAACAACCTTATATGTCAGCCCCTCATGCTGTGGCAGCTCTGAGACTAAGCTGCCTGACGCAGACTGATGAAAAGATCAGTCTCTTATTGCTAGAAAGCTCATTTTCCAGGCTTCACTTTACGGGCGGGGGTATTTTGTGTCTGCAAAGAAAAAAACGAACGGTGCCCACTCTAACGCTCATTAAAATTTACCCTTGCTGTTTTTGCAGTCGATGCTGATTGGAGCCAGAGCCAGACAATACCAACAGCTCCTTTGTCAAGAAATTACATGAAAACTCTTCCATTGCACCCAAAAGCCAATTCAAAATAGGTGTTAATAGTTTTTTCTTAAAGAGTGCAAAAAAGGCTTGATGTCACAGTGCGATTGCTAAAAAAACATTGCTTGATACTGTATATTTTCTTGCACATACCCTTTAGAAAACCATATCTTTTTGGTTTATTTAACCAGTTTTTATTTTATTAAAAATGCCAAGAATAAAGCAGTGATTAGGGAACTTTAAGTGCTGGTATGGAGAAATCCCTGCCCTTGATTCCAGGGGTTAACTTTATATTCAAACACAATGGAGCTAACAAGAAACAGTTGAAGGAATTAAAAATGGCACGTTACGGATAAATGCAGAATTAATAGTGATACGATTAAAGGTGGAATGATGTTTTCAGACTAATATAAAAACTTGGTCCTGTCTCTCCAGTTCTTGCCTCAATCTCTTCGAAATCCAAACTGCTAGTACCTCATTGTGTTTCTGAAAAACATTTCAAACTATGTATTACCTGAAAGTCAGAGGTTTAGAACAAAACCAAACAACAAAACAAATATCAATGATGCTGATGTGTCCTGTGTGTCTCTGTGGAGTCCTGCCATGAACCAGCGACCTGTCCAGGGTGTACCCTGCCTCTCATCCAGTGACTTCTGGAGCCTTCCTGTGACCCTGCACAGATAAGCAGGTATTGATAGATGGATGGAGTCATCCCTCCTGCAATGCCTAAGTTTGTATTCTTCCTCAGTTTTAGATTACAGCTTGTTCAACCCTTGCTGTTCCCTCTGTTATTTCTTTCCTGCCCTGCTCATGAGTCCTTTCCCTTTACCTCAATTATTATTCATCAGAATCTGTCTCCAGTTGTACCCACTGTATACTCCATCTCATCCAATAAGAGTAGGGAAACGCTCCATCCTTACACAAGCCCCAAACTGGGAAAATTAATAACTAAAATAGACAAATTGTTGATTTTTTTTGTACTAATCAGCAAAATTATAGTAATTAAAAGAATCTGTTTCAAAGGAACTTTTGTTTTGTACATTTTAGAAATTATATTTGAGTCACCTATAAACCAGTGCTCAGAGTTATCATTTAAAACCATTTTCACCCACTTCATGAGTAAAATTATCATTTGAGCTGGACGCTGAACACCTTCAATTGCTGCTGAAAAAATATTGAACAGAGAAAAATACATTATGTAAATGGAAAATAATGTTCTAGATTAGTTGGAGGCTGAAACTATTTGCTAGTCCGAGAGGGAGGAAGGCGGACTTCTACCATCTTAAAACAATTCCAGTTTAAAATATGTCAAAGCAGTTTATGTAAACACTACTAGGCTAACCCTTAAGCTGCTGTCATGTTTGCATAGGTTGCTGATTAAAACAGAGGTTGCTAATTATTTAGATGAAATGGAAGTAGTAGGCGGTGTGCCACCAATGATCCTCCTGCATGAAACACGTAGTGAGAGCAGAACATGTTGAGTGTTTCAGGTCAGACTGCCTTACAGATAAGTATGGCAGTGTATAAACTGATGACATGGTGTGCACTTAAACTGCTTTAATAGTTTTGCTTTATAAACACTGTAATATCTCCTGTTACCCCAGCAACTGAGGGATTAACTACATAATCAGTTTGATTCCTTGGTCAGCATTTTTTTTTTCGGGCTTGTGTTTTCATGGTAACCAGCTCAGATAAGCACCACAGCAACATATAAGTTTTGGAGCAGACCCCATGTCTGACAGAGAAGGAGGCGTCATGAAGACCCGGAAACCAATCTAACTGAGCCTGAGTTATTTCGCAAAGGGTAATAGGGGAAAGCTGTTACATATACACGTTTTAGGGCAGTTATGCAAAATATTGACTCAGTAAATTGCATATAAATTCCCCTCTTTTCTGATTTTTTATTTGTGAGAGGTTTAGAAAACTATGTACCATTTTTTCTACCTTTGGTATGTTTTCCATGATTTATCACATAAGATTCTAATACAATATGCAGTGGTTGTATTATGACAAAATGAATACTATGTGTACAGCTAGTGTGTGCATACAT
This sequence comes from Crenichthys baileyi, assembly GCA_036173005.1. NCBI lineage: Eukaryota > Metazoa > Chordata > Actinopteri > Cyprinodontiformes > Goodeidae > Crenichthys > Crenichthys baileyi. The sequence goes on along the minus strand of JAHHUM010002031.1, from coordinate 576,784 downwards.
GTTGCTCGTGAATTTATCACACCATCACAGAAGGGCATTAAAAAGAAACAACACACATGTCATGATAGAATAAATTACCACAAGCCAAGAGAAATGGGGAGATGTAGTTTTGTGGGCAAAGTTAGAGGCATCTAGTAACAAGTGAGAGCAGAGAAAGAGAATAAAGCTTTTACGGGGAACTTTGTTCTGCTTTGAAAGAAATTGGATAAATCAGCAGGTGTCTTTCAGTGAAAACAGCCAAAAACGAATGTGAAGGTTATTTGCCTCAGGTCTGTAATCATTTCAACAGAAAGAGAAACACACAAAAATAAAATAAGAAACATTGTGTAAAATTGAAAAATTGATGCATGTATATTCAGCCTGTGGGTTCTCAGAGAAGCACACCAGACCCAGTAAAAAACAGACACATACCCAGACACAGCCTCATTTCACTGCCCTGTGACACGAAATGGGATTTCTGTGTTTGAGCAGAGGGGGGTCCAGCAGCTGCAGAGAAACACATCAAGAGGTGTGGGCTTCAAAATTGCTGGTGCCAGATTGGATGTCAGCTGCAGCATAAGTGACCATCTATCATCAGTGCCGCTCATGTGAAGAGTGCTTCTAAAAGACAGCACAACAGCCCAGAAAATCCCCTAAATACAGCCAACTCCAGCACCCTGCAGGGAGGGTTTTCATGCAGGGTCCTGCATTCATGCACAAATCCACAATGCACAGATACACATTTTTCCAAAAACATCTTAATCATACTAAACATTTTTGGAAAAATATTTTCTGGACTGCACCTTTTTGGAATGTGCACCGTGTTAGGTGTTAGGTCTGGCATAAAACTGGTAGAAGTGTGATGGTCTGGGGCTGCTTCATTTTGTGAACCGAAGCTTAGGTACACGTTAGTTTGCTTTGGATCATTTGCATAACTCAAAAGTCCACATCTAAATGAAAGAAACGTTTAGGAGTGGTCTGGTGAAAGTCTTGATAGAAATCCAATAAAGATGCTGTGGAATGACTCTAAACAAGCTGCTCATGCAAAAAAAAACTGAAATGTGGCTAAATGAAAACAATTCTACAAGGAAGAGTGGGGCAATTGGGTTACGTAAAAGACTCATTGTTAGTTATTGTAAACATTTGAGGGCAGTTATTGTTGTCGAGTGTAATTGGTTTGGATAGCTTCATCCCCAATAAATTTTAAACCCAATGTCAATATGTTTTTTTAACAGTAAGATGTGTTTTAGTTGTGACAGATCTTCATCAGCTCCTTAGAAGAACCAAAAAAAGACAGAGAAGCAGAGTGAATACATCCTCTCTAATCACGCTATCTGTTCTTTCACTAAACCATGAGAGTAGTTTACTCCTGAATATTTGTACCACTTCGTATGACCCTCTGCTAGTGCAGCCTCTGTGCACATGAACATCATATGTTTGTGTGTGCTCTGCTGCAGCAGCAATGACAGATGCTAATCTGTGCTGTGAGTCATTATCTGCATTTCTTGGACCATTAAACTAATTTGAAAGGATAACAAGAGATCCAATGCTAACAGGAGCTAATCGTCAGAACCACCTTTTAGCTATAACACTAACCGTCCCTCAGAAGCACAAACCCCAGGCACAAGCAATGAGATAATTATGAGAACACAGAGATTTTTAATGACATTTCAGTAGATTGTCTCAAATATTTGAACTTGCTGTAGGATTTGCTGGTATTTGAAGCCTCTGAATCACATAAATGCTAGCCTTCCCTTTTTGTCCTTACTGATAATTAGTGGGCCCTGCGATAGACTGGCGACCTGTCCAGGGTGTACCCCACCTCTCGCCCGTAGACTGCTGGAGATAGGCACCAGCTTCCCCGCTACCCACTATGGAATGAGCGGTAGAAAATGACTGACTGACTGACTGACTAATAATTTTGGGTATCTTATGCACCTTTCAAAAGTACTCATAGTACCCTAAAACTATGTCAACGTTTGTTGTTTTACAACGACAAACTTCAGTATATTTTGTTGGGATTTTATGTGATACAGGCAGAGAGTAATATTAAACTTTTAAGTGAAATAAAAATAATGGAATGAAATGGATTTGTATTAAGCCCCATGAAGCTGACACCTTTTGCCCCAATTGCTGCTCCCAGCTTTGCACAGACAGACTGAATGTTTGCTCATTCTTCTTTGCAAAATAGCTCAAGCTGAGTGAGAGTGAGCTGGAGAGTGTCTGTGAACAGTAATTTTAAAGCCTTGCCACACACTTTGAATACACCAGTAGGCTTTAAACTAAACCATCCCATTGCAGCTCTGCTCTGCCCCAGTCTCAAGTATTTTTTTTTTTTTGCTTTTAACAGGGTTTCTTTCAGGATTGCCCTGCATTTAGCTCTATTAATCTTTTCATCAACTCCGATCAGTTTTCTTGTTCTTGTTAAATAAAAGCAACTGTTGAGGTTTACAGTAGGATCCTAGATGAGACAAGAATGCAGGATAAACAGTGAGAATTAAAAAAAAAAAAAACAGAATACAGCACAAGAATCACATGACGTGAAGCACAACAAGAATAGCAATTAGGATATGGAGCATGAAGGAAACAGTCAGGCCCAGGGGCAAAAATCCCATTTCATTCTTGGTGGAGACAATAAACATGAACATTTGAAAGAGTAATTCCTCTTTTTTCACTTGTCTTCCTCTCTTTTGCTTCTTCACTCTCCTCCCTCCACTCTCCTCTTCCTCCTTGTCTCCTCTGTCCCCTGTCACTGCTGCTATGCTACATTCTCGTTTGAGCTTATTAACCATCATAAACTAGGCTATTTGCTCAACCAACGAGCAAGTAAAAAAAATGGAAATTTTGGATAAAGCGAAGAAATTTCACTTTTCATGTTACAGCCTTGTGCTCATTGAACAAAAGGGGTTTGATAAATGACTTACTGGCTTTTACACATTAGTACAGTTTCCTCATCGAGTTAACCTGTTGCTCTGTTCACGTCACAACAATAATAAAGAACTCAAAGTGAACAAAATACAAAACACAAATGAAAACCAAAACACAACACATGTAGGTCGTGACAGCAACCTGTCATGATGCCTCTACCATATTTTATACAGTGAGGATGTTGTGTTCAGGGTGATTTTTCAGAGTATAGTGTTAGTTTTCCACCTCACCCAACAGTACATGTGGACGTTTGATTTCATGTGACCACAGCACCTTTCTCCTCATGCTTGCTGTGATTCATGCATGGCTAGTGGAAAATTTCAATCCAGCTTTTCTATGGCTTTCTTTCAATCATACCTTGCTTCTTGCCTCTCTCCCAAAAAGGCAGGATATCTGGCGTGGTGGACTAAAAGTGTTCCTGATGACAAATCCTCTCATCTGAACTAAAGATTTTTGCAGCTCCTTCAGTTACCATGGGGCTCTTGCCTGCTCTCTGCTCTTCCTGTCTGATCTATTTGCTTGGGTTGATGACCATGTCTTAGTTGGTGTGATGTAGCAATACTGTCCACAAATGTCTGAGGGCTTCAGAGAACTGCTGTATTTATACTGAGACTGCATGATTTTGGGTTTTTTTATTCATAAAACATTTGGTAAACCATGTATCCTTTTTCTTTCCATATTCAGAAAGTAAAAGAGCCAATAGGCTGCTTAAAGAGATGACCTTCACAACCTCCAATGTTGTCCCAGCAACAGCAATCTCAAAATCATCTCTGCATGAGATTTTTCTCTTTGCCAGATGCTGAAACAGAATGGCAGCTGTAATTTGCATGCCACCTGATCTGACCTGTGAATGGCTGTCTGGGTAATCATTTCATTTGACCTAGCAACCAAAAGCACCCATTGAGCCTTTGACTGGCAGGCAGGAAAAAAAAGAAAGAAAGCAAGAACATGTCTCTGGGATATCATAAGATCAAATGTTGAGGAAAGAGCTAACAAGACAAATTTCCAGGTCTTTATTTTTTAAGAGCAGGCTCACTCAGTGTGAGTGAGCCTGCTGCTTGTCATTAAATTTAAACTATTTAATTCCAAGCCACAAATTCTACTAAACACAGTGGCAGATCTAGAAGTTAATTTTCAGTCTTGCCCCATTAGACATAAACTAGATTGCATGGTCAAATATACAGTGCTGTGAAAGAGTATTTTGCGGGCTTACAGTGTCAATATCAATCAAAGATATCCTGAGAAAATACAAAAAGCAGTTTACAAATCATGATTTTATTTTTTCAGGGAAAAAAACTAACCAACCTGGCCCTGTGTAAAACCTCTAATGTATGAACCCCTTAAACCTTTGAAATGACTATGATCAAGTGTAACTAACAGTAGGTATTTTTGTGTAAGAATTCCTTTTTGGGGATCTGAGCCAAGGTTTTCTCATGGGTCATTCACCACTCTATTTTGCTCAGTCTCTTTCTTATTTTTGAATCATCAACACAGACCTTAACTGAGGCAAGTAAGGCTTGCAGTGTTTTGGATGCCATTTTGGGTTCATTTGTGACCTCCTGGATGAGTCACTGATGCACTCTTGGGGTATTTCTTGTAGGCAGGCCACTCCTGGTAAGGTTTACCACTTTTCCATGTTCTCTCTGTTTGCAGACAATGTCTCCCAATGTGTTTTCCTCAATGCTTTAAAAGATGGCTTCATTTAAATGAGTTCAGACCTCCAAGATTGAAATTTTGCTTTAAGGCCTTAGCAACCATGAGCCAGTTCTAAAAGGACAGCAGCAGATAAAGGCTCTAGATTTAAGCAAATGTTGTTTTCCTATTGAAAAATTATCTAGTGTTGAGTCTTATGTCTTTTACAATTAAATTTCTATTTAAATTTTAAGGTGTACCTATCACAAGACTTATGATTCTGGCCCGTCTGCCTGCTTTCCCGTCTCCTTCCTGTCAGCAATCAGCTCACCTGCTTCACCTGTGTGCCGCTGCGCTGCAGCGCAATCACAGTCATGCCATTCACCTGTGCGCCAGCAGTGAATGGCTGTTATATTCAACCTCCGGCAGGCAGACAGTGCCACATTTTTGAAAGCTTCTTGACAGGCCACCTGTCAAGTGGCCTGTCACAGCTCACCCGGCTCCCGCCTCAGCATCAGCTTACCAGCCGGGGAGTTTGGATCAGTCGGCAATCCAACATCGGTCAGCGGGACGCCCCTGTACGGACATTCCGGGAAGTTTCTGGATCTGCCACCTTCCTGCTGAGAAGCCACTCCCTGGTCCCCTTTCTCACACGGAACCCGAGTATTATCAGAGTATTACCGAGCCTCTAACTCACTTCTCTGTTCCTAGTGGTTCCTGGATTCTGATTGGTGGTTACTGGTATGCCTGTTTCCAAGACCGAAATAAATCTTTTAACTTTTTACCTTGTAATAGCAAGGGCTGAAATTTTGGGTCCTCAGTCCTGGTCGTAATAGCAAAATCTGGCCAAAAATGGACCCATCGCCAGCACAACAGTGGCGAGCTGTAGACCACTCCATTGCCCATCTTGATTCGGGCATGAGTGAGATCATCTCCATGCTACGCACCATGACTCCTGCCTCTACTCAAGCAACCTCACAGCCTGCCTCTGTTAGTGTTCCTGCCCTGCCTGTCAGGGTTAAAGAACCCAGACTGACTCCTCCAGAGTTATTCAAAGGAGACCCTGACCAGTGTCGAGCCTTCTTAACGCAGTGTGAGATTCACTTCGAACTGCAGCCATCCTCATTCCCTACTGAGCACTCCAGGGTGGCATATGTGATTTCTCTACTGGCCGGCAAGGCTAAACAGTGGAGCACAGCGGATTGGCAGAATGGTTCAGTTGCCTGTGCTTCCTACGCTGCTTGTCGGGATGTTTGACCCCATTCTCCCCAGCCGTGTGGCCGCCAGGGGCTTGCTTTCCATAAAGCAGGGAGACAGAAGTGTAATGTCATACATCATTGACTTTCATCTATTGGCAGCCGACAGTTGCTTGAATGAGCAAGCTCAGATGGATGCTTTCATGCAGGGGTTAAATGAAAATATTAAGGACGAATTGGCCACCCGAGATTATCCCACCTCCCTTCCGGAACTTGAAGACCTGGCAACTCGTGTTGACCTCTGGCTCAGTGAAAGAAGAAGGGAGAGGCACCACAGGGAGGCTCGGTCCTCTTCAGCCCGTTGTTCTGCTCCCCATCCCAAGCCCCTATAGTATAGTTCTCCCCCTATAGTACACACTCCCGACCCTGAACCCATGCAACTAGGTAGGACAAAGATCTCTATGGAGGAGCGCTCTCGCCGGAGACAGTTCAATCTGTGTTTCTACTGTGGGGGTCAGGGCCACCTTGCCACTAAGTGCCCATTAAAAGCCTAGCCTCCGTAGAGGTGAGGAGAACTCTACTGAGCCATAGTTCGATGTCTGTCTCCTCATTTTCCTTCCCCGCTAATATTGTGATCTCCTCTGTTTCTCATCAGGTGTCTGTGTACATTTACACAGGAGTCGACACCGAGTTCATGGACGAGTCCTTCGCCAAGAGCCTTGGCATTAGACTCTTCCCTACATGTGACACCCATAATGTTCTGGCTCTGGATGGACACAGCATGAACAGTTCCCATTTGTTGATGGAGAGGATTAACCTGACACTAGGTGGCAATCATCAGGAGGAGGTCTCATTCATTGTTATTAACTCTTCTAAGTTGCCCATTATTTTGGGAGCGTCGTGGCTCAAGTAATACGACCCCCACATTGATTGGCAGTCCAACAAAATTTTGGGCTGGGCTAGGACCTGTTCCGCCACCTGTCTGTCCTCAGCCAGTACCGACGTTGTCCCTGACAACGCCATAGAGGAGACATATCCAGACTTGTCCAAGGTGCCTCCTGAATATCATGCTCTGAGGGAGGTTTTTAACAAGTCTCGGGCCACTGTGCTTCCACCTCACAGGCCCTATGATGGCGCCATCTAGCTCCTTCCTGGCACGTCTCCCCCTAGTGGACGTCTTTATTCTTTGTCTGGGCCCGAGCTACAGGCCATGAAGAAGTATGTGGAGGACTCCCTTAAAGCAGGGATTATTCGACCCTCTTCTTGTACAGCCGGACCCGGTTTCTTCTTTGTGGGGAAGAAGGAGGGGTCCCTAAGACCCTGTATTGACTACAGGGGTTTAAATTACATCAGAGTCAAGAATCGTTACCCCCTCCCTCTCATGAATTCTGCCTTTGACCACACACAAGGAATCAAGATTTTCACCAAATTGGATTTAAGAAATGCTTACCATTTAATCCAAATTAAGGAGGGAGATAAATGGAAGACTGCTTTTAACACCCCCACTGGTCATTGTGAGTACCGGGACATGCCTTTTGGTTTGACCAATGCTCCTGCTATTTTCCAGTCTTTGGTCAATGATGTACTGAGGGACATGGTGGGGCAATTTGTTTTCGTTTACCTCGATGACATCTTGATCTACTCCCAAGATCTAGAAACCCATAGGAGTCATGTTTGAGCTGTCCTCTTCCACCTCCTCCAAAACCATCTGTTTGTCAAAGCGGAAAAGTGTGAATTTCACACCACCACTACTTTGTTTCTCGGATTCATCATCTCCCCCAACAAGGTAATCGTGGATCCCTCCAAGGTTAAGGCAGTCGTGGAGTGGCCCTCTCCTGTAGACCGCAAGCAATTGCAGAGATTTCTGGGGTTTGCAAACTTCTACTGGCGCCTTATTCGGAACTATAGCCAGGTTGCAGCCCCTCTCCGAGCCCTCACGTCTTCCAAAGTAAGATTTGTCTGGAACAAGGTAGCTGAAAAAGCCTTCACCAAGCTCAAGAACATGTTAACTACTGGTCCAGTTCTAGGGTCCCCCGACCCCGAGAGAGAATTTATTGTAGAGGTTGACGCCTCTAGCACGGGGATCTGCGCTGTCCTAAGCCAGAGGAGCCCTGAAGGTTGTGTTCACCCTTGTGCTTTTTTTTCCAGGACATTATCTCAGGCGGAGCGCAACTATGATGTGGGGGACCGAGAACTCCTGGCTGTCAAGATGGCCCTAGAGGAGTGCAGGCATTGGCTGGAGGGGTCCAAGGAACCTTTTCTCGTTTGGACGGACCATAAGAATCTGGAGTATCTTAAGTCTGCAAAGCGCCTTAACTCCCGGTTGGCCAGGTGGGCTCTGTTTTTCGAACGGTTTGACTTCACACTGTCTTTCAGGCCCGGGACCAAGAACGGCAAACCAGATGCCTTATCCAGAATACAGGAGCCCTCTGAGTCAGTGATCTATGGTGAGGATGAGTTTATTCTCCCAGAGTCCGTCAGGCTGTCTATAACTATGTTGGAGTTGGAAGGAGAAGTCAGGGACCCCGCCAAGGACCTTCCTGTTCTGGCCTCCCTGATCAGTGTTTTGTCCCGGAGCGCCTCGTACCTAAGGTACTAGAGTTCTGCCACAATTCTCATCTTGTTTGTCACCCTGGAATCAGCAGGATGCTTCAACTGGTCCGGTCCCAGTTCTGGTGGCCTTCTCTGACCAAAGATGTCACGGATTACGTCACCGTCTGTTTCCAATGCTGCCAGGCTAAGCCGTCACGCCGCCCACCCGCTGGGTTGTTATTGCCTTTGCCGGTCCCATCTCGTCCCTGGTCTCACATCGCCATGGATTTTGTAACAGGTTTGCCTGCCTGTAATGGTTTCACGGTCATACTTACTGTCATTGACAGATTTTTCAAGATGGTCCATCTGGTTCCCCTCAAGAACCCTCAGCTACGGAGAAGGGGAGGTCATGGCACGGGAGGTCTTCCGCCTCCATGGGTTGCACACGGACATAGTTTCCGACAGAGGACCACAATTTGTTTCCGTTTTCTGGAAGGAATTCTGCTCCATGCTGGGAATTTCCATTAGTTTATCCTCCGGATTTCATCCGCAGTCCAATGGACAGACCGAAAGGGCAAATCAAGAGGTGGAGACCGAAATTTTGTGCTGAGTCTGACCCTACTAAGTGGTCACACAATTTACCTTTGGTAGAACAATGCCATCAATACCGTCCCGTCTAGTGCCACTGGTCTTTCCCCCTTCCATGTTGTGTTTGGTTTTCAGTTGGTTTTTGGTTTCTGCCTGCCTCTCCTCCCTGCCTATAGTCCCTGGTTTTGCCCAGTCCCCTGTCAAGTGGCCTGTTGCAGCTCACCCGGCTCCCGCCTCAGCATCAGCTTACCAGCTGGCGAGTATGGATCAGTCGGCAATCTAACATCAGTCAGCGGGTACGCCCCCTAGTGTCTGGCTGACATTTTGGGTCCTCAGTCCTGGTCATAATAAGACTAGAGATCCTTTCCTTTTTGGAAAACGTTGTGTTAATGGGGAAACTCAGCAGGAAGTAATCTCAGGAAAGATATGACATCCTATTTGTATTCCCTAGTTTTTGGTAGCTTCTATAAAGAGGTGGGTTTTGGTGGGTCAAATGTGTGTTATCTAAACTGTGACAAAAGGTAACACAACACAAACAAGAGAAATAAAGTCCAAATGTGTTGGAGACTGTGGATCAGTGGGAAGAGTAATCATGTTGGGTTGAATTCCCGTTTCCTCCTACCACATGTCAATGTGCCCCTGGGCAAGACACCTAACCTCAAGTTGCGTACCGATCTGTGTATCAATGAATTAATGTGTGAACGCTTGTAAGTGCGATTGGGTGAATGTGGCTTTTGTGTGAGGCGCTTTAAGTGGTCGGTATGATTGGAAAAGCGCTATATAAATTCACTCCATTTACCATTCCTTTTAACCCTTTACAGATGTCACTGACTTTCTAATCTGTTCTTAAATTTCTGCTTTTAGTCTACTTCATGTGTTCAGACAGGTTCTATTTACATGACATTCCGATTATACAGCGTTCCAAAAAAATGTGGTTCTTCACAATTAATATTGCTATTAATTAATTATATAGTTATTAATTAATGATTAATAACATTCAAAATTTGACAAAAATGGAAAAACAAAACAAACCTGTAAGGGGGTAAATACCTTTTCATAGCACCTTAAAATGAGTAAAAAAATGTAAAAGAGAAATGTGAAAGAAAACAATCTTTCTCAAGCACTTTACCCCCACAAGCTTCAAACTGCTTCAAGCAACAACTGGAAAGCAGAGAAGTCATTGTGCCCTGTCTTATCAATGCTGTGTCCCTGAGTTCAGGTTGCATTTCAGAGACAAGCCTGCCGACTGAAGTATGGCATCAAAGAAAGCAGAAGGATGACTGCATGTTGTTTGAAACAGGCTTAAGACATATGGCACACGTATACACATACACACATGCAGGCTTCTCTACTGTGGCATCTGGCTGAGGACTCCTGGCTACAAAGGAAGCCCAATGGAGCTGAGCAGACAAACAGAGCTGGCCCTTGGCTAAGAGCGGCGACTGAAACTAACAGATGACAAGGGGGCTAAGCTTCAAGCATCCTCTAGGATGATACGATGAAGGTAAAAAGAAAAATGGGTGACCAGGAGGAAAGCCAAACTTCCTTTTTAGCCTTTGGTACACCTTGATGAAGATTTTTGCAAAGAAGTTGGAGAAAATGAGATAGAAAAGAAAAAGTAAGGTGGAGCAATAAAGACGACCCATATTAACAAGGTCTGTCACCTTTTGCCCCTCTTAGATCCTCTCATCTCCATAATAAGCTGACCCCCTGTGTTTTGGGCTCATTAGAAAGGCAGAGAGCCGGGCCATGCTAACACACTTTTGTAACCTCTCTGCTTCCACCGGAGACCTCAGTGGCACAAAGACATAAGAGAGATGAACAGAGAACTAGTCGTAAAGAAATAGGGCTTGTGAATGTGATGGCAGCAGCACAATGCATTGTGGGAGCGTATGATATGGAGGCTAGTGGAGGTGGGCATCTTGTTGGAGTGGTGTGGTTTTGTTTTGATTAAACATTCTAAAAAAACGATACAATAGCAAATGGTTGTTGCGTTATTTAGTGCCACAAGTCTCATCACCAGAGAGGGAAACAGATCCTAAATGGAGTGTGTTTTTTCTGTTTTACATTTTGGAAGCAACACATTGGAGCACAAGTGGCAGAGATAACAAAGAGGCTTCAGATGGCATGGGTGGCGGCTGAAAGGTGATCTAACATCACCTTCACCAACATTTCCCGGATTTTAGGTACCTATTTTGGACCTATGAACTATACATAAGCTGCAAAACTATATATGTCTAAGAATATATTTCTATCTTAGGGAAGTCAGCTAATGAATTTATGGAGTCCGATCGGGAATGGGTACCTTCTTTACATCTTGGACACACAGAAGTTAAAGTGACAACTCTTGTGCGATTCATCCGTAGGATAAAGAGACAAAGAGCTACCCGAGGGGAGAACTCTGCACCTGCAGCCTGACAGGATGTACCTGGTCAGGTAGTAGACATAAATAAGACAGCACTGAATGTCAAGGTGGATGGAGATGAACAGAAGTCAGAGGTGAATAAAAATGCAAAAGATGAAAATGAACCGCAAGAATGCAGATTGTGTAGCCAAAGATGTGCAGAAATTAACTGCCTGCTGGAGGAGAACAGAAGAAGGAAGAGCTGTCAGAAAAGAAATGGATGAGGAGTTCCTAAAAGATGATGTGATGGTCAAGTTTTACACGGGGCTTCCATGTTTGGCTGTTGTGATGGGTGTGCTGTCTCAGATCCTTCCCTGTTTACCACAGACTGGTTGAATACTTTCACCCTTGCCTGAGGCCTGAGGCTGAATCTTCCCATCCAGCATATTGCACGCCTGTTCTGCATCAACTGATCGACTGTGTCCACCACATTCACAAATACCATAGAAGTCATGTTTACACACCTCAGCCCCTTGGTGCACTGGCCAGAGAGACACTGCTTGCAAGGCATCAGTTTGTGGAGGCTTTTGGCAATCGCATTGCTGTTATTGTGGACTGCTTTGAAATAAGCATTGAGAGAGCATATAATTTGATAGAGAGAGCCCAAACATTTTCACATTACAAGCACAAGCACACTCTTAAGTATCTGATTGGCATCACACCGCAGGGAGCAGTCTCTTTTATTTCTGAGGGTTGGGGAGGACGTGCTAGTGACAAACATGTGACTGAGAACTATGGGCTCCTACAAAAATTACTGCCAGGGGACATGTGGGGCTAGTGAGTGAAGAAGTGAAAATCCCAGCATTCACAAGAGGATGCTGCCAACTGGGTGCAAAAGATGTTGAGGAGACACGACGGATAGCACATCTTAGGATCCATATGGCGAGAGTGAGTGGAAGAATGCGCAACAAATACACCTTCCTGTGGGCTAACATACCACTGGGCATGGTGGTGCCATGTGAAGACGAGGACATGGTTTTACTGGTCAAAATTCTGACAGTGTGCTGTGCTCTGACCAATATGTGCCCCAGTATTATTTTGAAAGTGTAAAACCTAATAGCTTTGTGAACCACTTGTGAAACTTATGCTATGTAGAAAACAGTGTACCTAGGTTGCCTTATGTGAATAAATGGACAACTTGAAGATTCTTTTGCATCTTTATCAAACTATAAATTTTAAAAAGAAATATAGTAGTATAGTAATAATATTGCATATCAAACATAAATACTTTAACCCCACGTTTAAAAAGAACAAAACAGCATTAATAAATAATACATTTATATTAAATAAATAAAGTAAACCTCCAATGTAGTGGAATCACAGCATGTCCAGTGACTTAGTACACCTAAAGATCAGCACTTAAAGTAAATAAGAAATACCCAGAGGCATAAAGTGCACAAGTTAAAATGGAGCACTGAAACTTCAAAAGTAAAACTTAAAAAAATCAAATAGTAACAACAGCATTACTGTGCAAAACACTGGAGGTCTGAGGTAAACCTTTATAAAAACATGGCACTGCAATAAAGTCTAACCAAAATAAAAGGTCACAGGTGTATACATTCTAGCTAGCAGCTACAGCAGCAATACTGAGCCAAATACTGTAGAACTACATCCTATATCTACTTATTATATTATTATATTATTTATTTATTCATTTATATTTACTTCTGAAATGTGTATCAACATAAAGATATATATTTTAAAGTTAAAAAAAAATATATATATATATATGTATTTCAATCTGAAAAGACTCACAAAGAGAGGGTTGGCAATTAGAAAAGTTTTAATGATGTGAAATTACATAATTATATCTTTGGCGCCCGGACCTGGGAGGAAGACATGAATGTTGAGAATGATATGAGCTAAGATGAACATTGTAAAGCTTATATTTAGAGATGTCTTCCCCCTGATCCGACACTGGTGGTGGATTGGCGGCCAGGGAGCGAGGAAGCCAGGAGTAGATGGGAAGGAAGATGGTGGAGGTGGGGTGGAGGAGGGATGAGCTCAGCTGACAAGCGAGGAGGAACACAGCCGAAGGTCCTTTAAAAACAAGGCGTCGGAAGGCGATTGGATGATGAATCAGGTGGACAGGATGCTGATTGGAAGGCCGGGAGATGCACAGGGAAGTCATTGGACGGTGAGACGGCGAGGGTGAGTCTTTCAATCTGAATTTTCGTTAAACTCCATATTATATATTGTATATACAGTACTTTGCAAAAGTTTTAGGTAGGTGTGGAAAAAATGCTGTAAACAGAGAATGCTTTCAGAAATATAAATGATGAATGTTTATTTTTATCAATTTACAAAATGCCAAGTGAGCAAACCCAAACATACAGCCAAAGTCATTAAGAACTATCTTCAGCGTAAAGAAGAACAAAAATAACTGGAAGTGATGGTATGACCCCCACAGAGCCCTGATCTCAATATCATCGAGTGTGTCTGGGATTACATGAAGAGACAGAAGGATGTGAGAAAGCTCTGTGGTTGGTTCTCCAAGATGTTTGGAACAACCTACCAGCCAAGTTTGAAATAAGAAATAGTTCTACCTGAAAATCACCAAATCGGTGCACACTGAGGTTAAGATTAGAAACTTTTACAAGGCTTTAATTATTTTGTGTAGAGCACCATTCGGTCTTGGTTGAAAACAGAAACTTTGACGGAGGGACAGACAAAATAAGCACTGTGAGAACACCATGACTGTCAAAACATTACCTGCTAATAATGCTATAGTCGGTATATAATTTAACTGGATGGTAGAGTTGTGACATATCTGCTTTTGCTAAAATAGTGTTTTATCCCATGGTGCTGCTCACAACACAGGTAAGAATGAAGAATGGTGACATACATGAGCTACATTTGTTGACTGAAACGCAGCCTGGTTATTTGGAACATTTACAGCTTTTTTGATACCCTACCATTCCCTTGGGAACCCCTTGTTTTATTAAACATTGCATCTGCTATTGATTAATCCGACATCCCTACGCAAGACTCATGCCTGACCAGGTCCAGAGGTCAAAGGTCAAACCCGTGGTGCTAAGGTTGGCTACCTCATCCTCCCCTTTCACTATTGAATTCTGATCAGACTGGTGTGTTAAGTCAATACTGTGTCTCGCCTGCAGGAAAATCCTGATTAAATCTATCCTTAAACAGCATTTCAAATAGGAATAAATAAATGACTGACTCGATGTAAAACGACTTATATAACCTGCATGGTTACCTTTTCCTCTTTTCCCGCATCACTTCTCTACAGCCCTGCATCATCCTTCATTCTCTTCCTGCTTGTTATAATTCCTTTTTTTATTGTTAACTTCTATGCTAATCCTCTCTGTAAGCTGCATTTGAATGTTGAACACAAAAACACAATTAAACACACAAAGGTATGTGCTTCCAAGAAACACTTGACTGTACATTTACTGAATATCTTTAGAAGGTCTGTTATTTGGATTATTGTGGACATGAGATGAGTAAACATTTCTGTACTACCTTTTCAGTGTTTCACAGTTAAATCAGCTCAGATATGTACAGGCCAATCCTTAGCTTCTTCCTTTGTAAGTACATGTCTTGTTTCATGCATGTTTATAAAACTAAACAAAACTAACAGATCATTTCATTGGAATTGGTGTAGTACGAACTAGGAAGGAAAGTCGGAAAAAATATTTACAATTTTCTTCTCAGGCATTTTAGTCTTTTCAGATGGAGCTGGGTGTACATTTGCATGTAACATGTGATCCATGTGCCTGATTTTCTATAATCAGAAGCTGCTCAAAGCTTAAAAATCAGCCTGAGCAGGAAGGCCACCAGCCAATAAGTTTTAGCAATGGTTGAGTATATTAAAAACAAATGTTTAAGTGTCCCAATCTGAGGAACAAGTAACTTTGTGACATGTGGCCACTAGGTTAATTGCTGTTGTATTTCCCACATATGACTAATTATTTTGTCTTTGGAAAAAAAACAACAATTATCCAGTCCTACTGACAGTGAAGCCATGTTCACTCATTTGCACACTCAAAAACCCACATTCCTACTCCAATATGTACGCAGATCGGTAGTACTTTGCCCATGGCCACTTCAAGATCTGGCACAAAGGAAGCTGGGATTGAACCCACAACATTCTGACTGCAAGTCAACTACTCTTCATTTTAAGCCAACAACAGAAGACTGAACTATCATGCTATTGGTTTTGAGGCTTACTAAATATCCAGTGGAAATAAAACTACAACCATGAATGGTTCATAAATATTGTGCTGAAAAATACTACATTACATTACATTTACAGAGTTCGACACAAAACTGTAAAAACTATCAACTTGACATTTTTTATTTATCTGCACGGTGGCGCAGTGGGTAGGACTGTTGCCTTGCAGCAAGAAGGTCCTGGGTCGATTCCCGGCCGGGGAGTTTGCATGTTCTCCCCGTGCATGCGTGGGTTCTCACTGGGTACTCCGGCTTCCTTCCACAGTCCAAAAACATGACTGTTAGGTTAATTAAAAAATTGCCCTTAGGTGTATGAAGGAGTGTGTGCATGGTTGTTTGTGTGTTGCCCTGCGATGGACTGGTGACCTGTCCTGGTGACCTCTCGCCCTTAGACTGCTGGAGATAGGCACCAGCTCCACCGCGACCCACAATGGAATAAGCCGTAGAAAATGACTGACTGACTGGCTACCTTACAAAATCATCAACTTAGATAGTCACAACTTCAGACAAACAACAATACAACACATATATTCCACAACTCAGTTCAGTGTCTACTACTGAGAGTTTATTAGCTATAGACCATGAACAAAATCTTTCACAATGAAGCCAGTTACTGTAAATAAAAGCTTAAAAGTGATAAGCATTCACCTTTTAGATTCATTCGTGGGCCATAAGCCTGCAGCAATCCAACACCCTATCCTACAATGGTTTAACATGTTGGTCACTTTCGCTAAAAGCTAGTTGCCAGAGCTCCTGATATGTAGCCATTCTATTATTTTGCTGTTGGGCTATATCTAACGAATCTCAGGAGTCTTCTAACAGAAAAACCTTTTGTTCCAAATCAATTAAACTGGGCTCTCAGTTGAAATGGTAACTACTGTCTCTTACTGTAACCCTAAAGACTATTGGAACGGCATTACATAATTTTTTCTTCTCTTTCTATGGCCTTTTACAGGGTAAGCAATGGCACTTTGTTGTCATTCTGAGATGGGAACCTAAATGACGGAAAAACCTGGGCAGGGCTTTCCAAGGACTCGATATTGGAATATTGGAATAAACAGTAACCTCCTTGGGACCAATCATACGACCCACTCTCTTTCCTGCTATAACTGATAACACTCAGACCTAACCTATGATTCTCACTAGCTTATCTATTTAGTGAACAAAAGTTAGCTAAATTTAAGGTGCTAATAAGTCCAAGCTAACACCACAATATACAATCTCTTGATCTCCATATAAAAGATGTAACACATGCTATATGTCTCCATCTACAGAAACATCAGGGCACACCTGAGTCTGCTAGCCAGCTCTGTACACCCATATATTGGCTATAATTCACATAGACTGGTGAAGTAGGCTTCTAACAAACATGGTAAGAACCCTGCAAACACTCTAGTTTGACAACACAGCAGTATGCCTAGTGTCTGCATAGTAAATGGTAAATCTACCACATTTATCTGGTGCTTTTGTAATCTTGTGCCCCAGCCAAGGTGCTTTTACATCACAACATTCATTCATCTACTCTTACAAACACACACTAATTTGCAGGTTGAGGACAACTTGGGGTTTAGTCTTTTGATTATAGGAACACTTCGATATGTCATTCTCACAGTTGGAAGACAACACCCTAACGTTCTGAGCCATATCCCTTTTCATTTTGTTGCTTTTTAAACATGTCTGGCCACCAGTGTCTTCTAGAATCAAGTCCCTGATTGCCAACATAGAAGCAGTAAGATGCTTTAGTGCCATCTAGGTGTGACCTCTAAATAGAGGGAGGTTGGCGTGTTGCTCCCCTGAGATACCAAGAGAGGTAGTCACAGAATCAAATTGGCAAGTAGGTGTAAAGTAATGGAATGTTGCTGCAGGATACCCCACAGTGCTGCTGACAGTAGTTGTTAAATTCTGAATGTGCTAGCTGCCTTAAAAAGGGTTTGTCTTTCTGACCATAGTGCAAAATGCTTTTTTGAAAAGGCCTGCCTACAGTCTCTCACCACCCATCTAAAGTAAGCCATACCTCAGTCCCACTATTGAATACCTGTCTTTTTATTGGCGTAGGAGGAAAAGATGCCATAGGAAAATAACAAAAATGTATCAGCTTACTACACATTTTTGATTTATAGCATAGATAATTTGATCACTATATGAGCTTGACTGACGCAGATTGTTTTTGGGATGTGTCGAGTCCCGCAACTAATACATGTTAAAAGACTTATCAAGTGTACCACTGCTACAAAACAGAAGCAACTGGGACTCATGTGACACAGCAAGGACCCAATAAGGCACCATTAACATTAATTTAGCTCATGCTGCACTATGCAGTCTACACTGGTGAAGATTCACCCTCCTGGCATGTTATTTGCTTGAAACTGAAACCTACAGTTTGCCATACTCGCTGAAAAATGCAGTGAATACTTAACCAACTACTAACAGAGCTTTGAAATGTAATTCCTAGGAGGTAATGATGATCCTTAAATATGACAAAAAATATGTAGGGAAATTAAATAGATGGTGACATCACAGCAAAAGTAGCATACCCCTTCCTGATGCAGTTGAACACTGTGAATTCTGCACCCTTAATTCCAATACACATGTACTATTCAAACTGGGAGGGTATCAAAAGCGACACACATATTTCAAACACATGACAATACTTGATGTTCCACAACATCCACTTCATTCCTCCCATTTAAACCCACATATCAAACATTTTCCACTTAGCAAGTATACATGGCAAGATCAGATACAGTATGTCTTCCATGTCTTCCATGTGTTCAAGACAGTCTCAGTTCAGCCCATTGTCTGGTATGCATCCATGTTGGTTACATGTGCTATCAGACTCGATAAGAATGGCAATCTTGATGATCTCTTCTTTGTTTAAAGAATGTTCCCTTCAAGGAACAGTTTAGGACTTTAGACAGAAATATCTGCTTAACAGATGCATGACTAGTTGTGTAAAAATTAAAATGAAGAAAGGAAGGAGATCATTGTGGTTCCCTTTCTGAACCCCTCCCTTTGTGTCGGTTTGCTTTAATCTGCCCTGCTGGCCACAACCTTGAGCTCATACTTTATTTTGATGAATTGAAGGTAAAGCCCCACTAATAAATCAGGGTCCGTAATGAATAAAAGCTCTGAATGGGATATTAAGATTTATATCAGGGATTACAGCTCTACACTGACATGTACACAATTGCCCCCTCTTCTTTTTGTCTCCCTTTTACTCGTCCTATCTTCCTGTCTCTCGCTCTCTCTCCAAAGCTCAAGTCAAATTGTCCTTGGTTCCTTTATGGCGACGACAGGATGATTTCTTACCAGAGCTTTGGAGAGTTGAAGCAAGGAAAGGAAATATGAAAGAGTGAGGGGAGAGGGCGAGCAGGAACTGGAGAGAAGTGGGGGTTCTCCGCTGTGGTCTTTGTGTTATTGGCTTGGTGGTCAAGTGTGAATGCAGCAAACAGAGCTTCATTATAGGAGCGCAATGGCTATCTGTGTGACAGGAAGAAGGATAGGGGAGTAAGTGCGTTGGAGAGTGCGCAGATGTGTGTGATCTACATTTGTAGCAAGATGCAGGATTGAATTTCCGTGCCTCTGCCAGCTTCTTAGAGTATGTGTGTGTGTGTGTGTGTGTGTGTGTGTTTGTGTGTGTGAGAGACCATACAGAGAAATGTGTGCCTGCCTCAGATCTGCAGTGTGAGCAAACACACTCACAGTGACTTATTTAATCCAGAGGCGAGGCTATAACCTCAGGTACAGAGCCCTGCACAGAATAATTGCTTTTTTTCATCCCCCTGCATTATGCTGCCTCGTTGTTCCTAACCACTCACACACAAGAAGTGAAATCTATTTGTCAGTGAGAATGTGTCCACATGCATATGAAGTAAGAATGAGTCTGTCTGAGTGGGACTATGTGCCTCTGAGGTCAAGAGAATGTGCTTGAATACCCCAATATTTCCATATTTACCTGTCATAATGTTTGTTTTGCTCTTGGTGTGAATGTAGCATTATATGAAGCCTAGATTAGAGAGAAAAACTGAACTAAAACTAAATAACTACATTACGAGCAATTTGACTAAAATATAAACAAGCCAAAGACTCCCCCAGCACCTTTATTAATCCATTCACTTAAGTCATCTAACTCGTTGAATTGTGTAACCTCTGCCTATTTTATTGCCTATATGTTGCTTGTTTATTGCTCTGGTGCTTTATTCGAAATGTTAGTTTTTGTCACTGCATGTTGAACTGTGGGTCGGTGAGAATGAACATTTCAGTTTGCCTGTATGTCTGGCATATAGCAATTCGACAATAAAGTTGTCTTTTGACTTTGACTTTGAAATGTTTCCATCTCTAACAAAATTGCTTCCCTGTTACAGCTGTGTGAATAAATGGATTTTAAACTCAGGTTTCAGTAAGGTATTGCCAGCTACAGTGCTGTGAAAAAGTATTTGCCCCTTATAACTTTCTTCTGATTTTGCTTTTTAGTTGCACTTAAATGTTTTAGATCAGATAATGTGATACAAAAATAATTTGAAAAAGCAGTTTTCAAATGATTATTTTTATTTACTGAGAGAAATAATTGTCCAAACCAACAGAGCTTAAGGTCACAAAGTGATGGCTGGACAATCTTCTTCAGGATTTTCTGCCACAAAGCAGATTCATGGTTCCATCAATTACCACAAGTCATCTGGGCGCTAAAGCAGCAAAGCGGTCCCGTACCATCACACTGCCACCACCTTGATAGTATACATGAAGTTCTTTTTCTGAAATGCTTTGTTTGTTTTACGACAGATGCAAGGGAAGCCACACCTTCCAAAAAATTTGTTAACACTAAAGTCTTGAGGAGCATCAGGATGGTAGAGAACATGTAAGATGAGCCTTTGTGGTCTTTTCAGTCAGCAGTAGTTTTTGCCTTGAAACTTTACCATTGATGCAACTTTTGCTCAGTCTCTTTCTTTTTAAAACATGAACACTGACCTTTATTAAGTGAAGCCTACAGTGCTTCAGATGTTGTTTTGGGTTCTTTTGTGACTTTCTGTGTGTCATGTTTGCTCTCTAGGAGTAGTTTTGGAAGACTGGCCACTCCTGGGAAGGTTCACCACTTTTCCATGTTGTGGATGGCTCTAACTGTTGGTGCATTCAAACAGAGGCTCTGGTCTAGGGATCAGTAAAAGTGAGAAAATTCACACCTTCAGTTGGGACATTTTGCTTTTACACAGAGATTTTTTAGACTAAAGTCATGTAGTTGCAACGGATTGTTTTTGAGGCAGTATACTGAAGGAAAAAAGCACAAAGAAGAAAGTTCATCTCACCGGGGTTTTTGTTGCTACTTTGGTTTTCACTACTTAATGACCTTATGACTTCACTACTCCACATAGCCCAATGAGACATGTCAAATTCAGATTTGTGCTCTAACTTTCGTTTTTCTTCTACTTCTTCTTCCTCTACTTAAATGCGTTGCTCGTACCAGCGTACCAAAAGCCTAAGGGCTTTTGGTACGCTGGCCTGGCATGCATTCATGAAGCGAACTGCTCCAGGGTCTGTGTAAACTGTGCCAAAACGGACAGTTGAAAACGGGCAGTTGAAACTGTTGCCATGGTACGGTTCTCTGGTCTGTTTGAGGGTCCGGGATGGGTTCATACAGGCATGATCCACTCCAGAAACCGGACTCTGGCACAGCACAAAGAGTTCCAAGGGTTTGGTGTGAAACCACTGTTACTGTGGTCCACTGTAGTCTCAAAATCTTAGAAATGGCTTTGTAACATATTAAAGACTAATAGATGAAAATGGCTTCGTTCCCCATGTGTTCTTATTATTTTTTTGATTGGATCAGGATGTTTTGCTTTTGAAAGTCTTTCAACCTACTTCATGCTGCCATGCAGGTACTGTTTGAGTTATTTTTCTACGAGTCTGGTAGTAATTAGGCCGGGGTGTGGCTGGTGAAACTGAACAAAAAGATTAATTACATTGAAATCATGATTTAACAAGGGGGCGAGTCAATCATTTTTCACATTTTCACAAATTGCAGGTTGGTTTGAATACCTTTTTCCCAGTAATTAATGAAATCGTTATTTGAAAACTTTAGTTTGTATTTACCGAGGTTATCTTTGTATGATATTACAATTTGATCATCTGAAGAAAGAATTTATCTTTATGGGCGAAAATACCTTTTCACATCACTGTGTTTCCTTCAGAAATATTTACGCAATTTGCATAGAAATAAAAAAAAGTTAATATAAACAAGCAGTTTAAATGTGCACATCTGCAACAACTACAAGTAATTATCATTCAAGCATTTGAGCATAATTTTATTCAGTTTTCAGAAAAAAACTGCTCCAATTTCTAGTCTATTAGACTGCTGAGTAATGCTTTTAACTACATCCAAGGTAAGAAGACCAAAGCATTGTGGGATACAGGCTCTCAACTCAGTATTGTGGATGAACAATGGAAAGCGAAATATTTGCCACACGAGAACCTTATATCTCTTGATTATTTTAAAACCCCTGGACTTATTGTCAAGAGGACAATCACAGCTCTCTGTGTTCCTGTCACAGCTTCAGCTCGTTCCCCGGAGGATTTGGATCAGTCGGCAATCCGACTTCAGTCTGTCGGACGCTTCCTCTTTAACTGTCTGGATCTCTTCCTCCTCTGGATTCTGTGCCTCATCCCCAGACTGAAAAGGTTAGTGGCTTTATCTAACTCCTTGCAGATCCTGAGTTTTATTCAGCCACTAACTAGTCCCTCTGTTCTCAGTGGTTCCTAGAAGCTGACTGCTGCTCTTCTGCTCTCTGATCCTGAGTTTCTGAATAAACCTTTTTACTTATCACTTTGTGTTTGGCTGAATTTGGGTTCTCTGTCTCTGGTCGTGATACACACCTCAGCTTTAGTCGACTGTAAAGTGAAAGCAAGACCTCTTAACTCAGATACTGCATTTCTGTATGAGCCAGAGATCAATCCAAATTGGGCTGAAGGTCTCGAGTTCTGTGAGACTGTAATAACACTCAAAAAAGGTGTGTCTCCATACATTGCTTTGACTGTCCAGAATCCCACTGATCATGATATTGAATTGCCAGGAAAAACGTTAGTAGGCACACTACAACAGATTGAGGCTGTGTACCCAGAGACCATTTTGGGACAGAATCATCAAGCTTCAGTAGTTCAGATCAGTCAAATAAATGCAGAGTGTGTTAAAGAAGCAGATAGCCCATGGGACCCACCTATTGACCTCAGCCATCTAAGTGAATCTAACAGAGAAACAGTACAGAAAATGCTCCGGGAAGAATGTACATCTTTTTCTAAATCTGATGATGATATTGGCTGTATTGAAAGCCTGAAGTTAAGCATTTCCTTGAAAGATACGACCCCTGTTGCACGCACTTACTTATCTGTGCCAAAACCACTGTATAAGGAGATGAAGGATTACCTTCACAATCGCATTGCACAGGGCTGGGTGAAGAAATCCATCTCACCTTATGCATCACCAGTTGTCTGTGTGAGAAAAAAAGATGGAAGCCTACGACTATGCATTGACTACAGGGAACTGAATAAAAAGACTCATCCAGACAGACAACCGATTCCGCGAGTACAGGATATCCTTGACAGACTTGGTGGTCACTCTTGGTTTTCCCTATTAGACCAAGAAAAGGCTTACCATCAGGGATTCATGGATGGAAACAGCCAGTCGTTGACTGCATTTGTGACTCCATGGGGCCTTTATGAATGGATAAGGATTCCATTCGGGCTCATGAATGCCCCCGCCGCCTTCCAACGCTGCATGGAGAAGTGTTTGGAGGGAGTGAGAGACAACATATGTGTCCCATATTTAGATGACACATTGGTCTACAGTCAGTCATTTGATGATCACGTTGCTCACGTACAGAAAGTGCTGCAGCTATTAAGGAGATATGGGATCAAATTGAAACCGACCAAATGTGAACTCTTTAAACAGGAGGTCCGTTATTTGGGGAGAATTGTTTCAGCTGAGGGCAGCAAAATTGATCCGGTAGACACCATCGCTGTGAGAGCATTGAAAGACAAGACACCCAACACTGTTGGTGAGTTACGAGCAATCATGGGATTACTAAGCTATTATCGACAGTACATCCAGGACTTCTCACGCATAGCAGGGCCATTATACAACTTGCTAAAAGGGTCAACTGTAAATAACAATGAGCCAAGAAACAGGAGAAACACAAGACAAGTAATGAAGAAAGGAGTGCCATCACACAAGCCTATTGAGTAGAGTGATGAACACCAGGGCATACTGGAGAGATTAATAGACTGTTTGGTTTAACCCCCAGTCCTCGGTTTCCCAGACTTTGCACAGCCGTTCATCCTTCACACAGATGCATCTGACAAAGGTCTGGGTGCGGTACTTTACCAACATCAAAATGGTAAACTACGTGTGATAGCCTAGGGCTCCAGGACATTGACTGCTTTAGGTAAATTGGAATTTCTCGCCTTGAAGTGGGCCATCACTGAGAAATTCAGAGATTATCTGTACTATGCTCCTACATTTACTGTGTTCACAGACAATAACCCACTGACGTATGTCTTGTCAAGTGCCAAACTAAATGCAACTGGATGCAGATGGGTAGCTGAACTCGCAGACTTTCATTTCACAATTCGCTATCGTCCAGGTAAGGAGAATGTGGATGCGGACAGCCTTTCAAGGATGCCTGTGAACATGGAGGAGATGATGAAGCAGTGCACAGAGGAACTGACATCTGACTGTGTGGCTGCAATAACACAAACTGAAGATCAGTACCCCACTACTTGTCAGGTATGTTCAGCTCTTCGTTCTCCTAAATGTACATCAGAGACTGAAAAGATGCATAAACAACTGTCAGTTGATGAGATCAGTCAGGCACAAAAGGATGACAAAGACATTGGTCCCATAATACAGTGCAAAGCAAACAACAACAAACCATCAGTACAAGAGATGCACACTTTCAGTGCACAGAGCAAGTGTTTACTGCGTGAGTGGGAGAGACTCCATATCGATGAAGATGGAATCCTTCACAGGAAGACAACAAACAGAAAGCAACTTGTATTACCTGAAGTGTACAAAGATACTGTATTGAAAGAGTTGCATGATAAGATGGGCCATCAAGGCATTGATCGAACAACATCACTGATCAGAGACAGATTCTTTTGGCCCTGTATGCAACGTGACATTGAACATTATGTTGCACAGACATAATGTAGCTGCCTTAAACAGAAGACACCATGTAGGGAAATGCAGCCCCTCTAACCAGTATCATCACCACACAGCCATTTGAATTAGTGTCGATTGATTTTCTCCACTTAGATAAATGTACAGGTGGATATGAATATATTCTGGTTATTGTTGATCATTTCACCCGTTTTGCCCAAGCTTATCCAACCACTTCCAAGTCTGCTAAAACAGTTGCAGATCGAATATTTAATGATTTTGCTCTGAAGTTTGGACTGCCTGTGAGAATACATCATGATCAAGGTGGCGAATTCGAAAACCAGCTGTTTGCTCAATTAAAAAAAACTGTGGTGTTTTGGGATCACGGACAACTCCTTATCACCCACAGGGAAATGGTCAAGTCGAACGATTTACCAGGACATTATTACAAATGTTAAAGACACTGACTGACAAATAGAAGACAAACTGGAAAGAATCTCTAAATAAGCTAATCTTTTCATACAACTGCACACGATCAGAGGTTACAGGATTTTCACCATTTTACCTCTTATTTGGACGATCTCCAAGGTTACCAATTGACCTACTGTTTGGGCTCACGTCACAGACAGGAAGCACAGACCAGCGTGCATACATGGAAAGATGGAGAACAGAAATGCAAGAAGCCTATGAACTTGTTCAAGCAAATGCAAAAAGGTCAACTGATAGAAGTAAGAAACATTATGATGCAAAAGTGAAAAGTTCAGTGTTGTATCATGGTGATCGTGTCCTTATCAGGAATCTGACACAGAGGGGAGGTACTGGAAAGCTCCGCAATCATTGGGAGGAAAATATTCATGTTGTCATGCGTCAAGTAGGAAAGAATATTCCAGTTTATGAAGTCAAGCCAGAACAAGGAAGAAGAAGATCAAGAATCCTCCACAGGAACTTGTTAATGCCATGTGATTTCTTGCCCTTTGATATTCAACAGAAAACACCACCAAAGGAAAAGAAAATGACAGAAAAGATAATAGGCAACCAATGTCAGGAAGAAGAGGATGGTGAGGATGAATGTGGATACTATTACACTCCAGTACTGCAGTATCAAGAACCCACATCAGACATGGACTGTGAAAACACCACAACAGGAGATAACCACAGAGCATATAGGGAGAACACAGATGATCAGGCCGCAGAAGAGGAGGTAACTAACTCAAATGAACTTGAAACGCAGTCGCAACAGGTGATGATAGAGGGTGATCATCTTCATGAGGATCCACAATCGGTTGAGGAAATGTTAGACAACATTACAGAATCCCCGCATTCAGGGACAGATACCCAAGAAAGACAATTGTGTGACATGCCGAGGAGAGAGAGACGTGCTCCTAAGATCTTCACTTATGACCAACTTTGGACTCCATCATGCTACAGTGTAGTACATGCAAATTAACTTTTGCCCAATGTCAACTCACACCTTACAGTGACTTTCAACCAGTGATGTGGATGTATCCTATCCCGGTAAACCAACCAATGTTTATACCAGGGTATTAGACAGAAGGCTTTTGAAAGGTCATTGAATCTAACTTTGTTAACAGCAATAATAAGATTTTGGTGTTTAGAAGTTGTTTGATGTCGGGATGACACCTAATTTTGCAGGGGAGTGCAAAATGTTGCAGCCTGAAGGAAGATAACATGAATGAAGGATACTCCGACACGATGCTTCCATTCAGGCAGCTATAGTGGGAATAGAGCATTACTTCCAAGGGCTCCCCCTTCAGGCGTAGCAGACATAACTAATCGATCCCAGCATTTGTCAGAACAGCCCAGCAAAGTTGATCACAGATAAACAACTCTTAACTTAGAAATCCTTAAATGATTAGTTTTACCCAAACATAAGTTCTTAAAATATTCCAAGCTCATTGAAAAGAGACTCTATTTTGCCAATGTACTGCTCCTAACCTTACATGAATTTAACAATTGTTTTACAAACCCAATTTTAATAATCATATTATAATTTGTCACTACAACTGTTTTTATCCACCACTTATGTAGTTTCAACTGTTTTTTTGACATAAATTCCAATGTACCACACAGACTAATTTTTATTCATCCTTCCTGCTGGAAGCACTAAACCAGTATGTCTCATTTGTTCAGAAACCGTAGCACTTATTAAAAGTGCCAATGTGAAACGTCATTATGAGACAAAACATAAAGGTTTTGAACATACATACCCAGTCAAATCTGAAGTAAGAGCACAAAAAATAACTTGTCTGAGAGCCCAGTATGAGCAGTCCACCAGGATCTTGAGCCACACTTTCACTGCCCAACAACGAGCTCATGAATGTTCCCTCAGAGTTGCTTGGATTATGGGTCAACACAAAAAAGCATTTACTGAGGCAGGGGTTGTCAAAGAATGCATGAGAGCAGTAGCTGAAACACTACTTGAAGGGAAACAAAAACAAGAGCTGTGCGATAAAATAAAGCAAATACCACTATCAGCATCATCTGCAACAAAAAGAGGGGAAATATTGACCCAGGATGTGCTATCTCAGTTAGATGAAGCCATGCGCAAAGTGCCATGTGTAGGCTTAGCTGTGGATGAGGCCACTGACATTTGTGACAACGCTCAGCTGTTAATTTATGTCAGGTTTTTCAACATAGACCAGAAAGTATTCTGTGAAGACTTGATAGGTGTCACTCCCCTTCAGACCATTACAAGAGGAGAGGACATCTACCTGGCCATCAAGGACATGTTAACAGAAAGAGGAATTGAGCCAAAAAAAATAGTTTCCATAACCACAGATTGAGCTCTGTTGCAAGACTGAAAGAGGCCAATCCTGATCTAGTAGCATACCATTGCATCATTCACCAGTCTGTCCTCTGCGAATCCCTGTCAGATGTGTTTGCTGAGGTGATGAATATAATGATGAAAATCGACAATTTTCTCAGGGCATCCTCATCCTACCAGCATCGCATGCTAAGAGAATTTCTCAAAGAAGTTAATGCCGATGCTGATGATCTTTTGCTCCACAATAATGTGAGATGGCTAAGCAAAGGGAGGGTATTAGCACGCTTTTGGTACATTAGTTGCATCTTTTTTGGCAGAGCTTAGAAGTCACAAGGCAAAACAGTTTTCGCACTTTTTAGAAAATAAGAAATACATGGGCCTTTTTGGTTGATGTTACCTCCCATCTGAATAAACTAAATTTGAGACTACAGGGCAAGGACAATTCTGTCTCTGAGCTGATGACAGCCGTCCGCTCCTTTCAGAGGAAGCTTGAGGTGTTCAACGAAGACCTGCAGGGAGAGTGTGCCCACTTCCCAGCACTACAAGAACAGGTTCAGGGGGACCGAGATGTGTCTTTCTTTGTTGATTTTATTGATAAGCTGATTCTAAACTTCAGAAACCGTTTTGACAGCTTCAAATTTGGACCGCAGCTCAATTTGTTCATTCAGAACCCATTTCTCATCACAGATGTCAAGAAGTTCTCGGAGGAAGTGGCACAGCTCCTTAAATGGGTAGATCATGGGCCTCTCCAAATGCAGTTCATTGATCTCCAACAGTTTGAAAGAACCGACCCTCCCACTTTCTGGCTCCAAATGGTCCCTGAAACAACCTTCTCAGGTCTAAAGAAAGTAGCCATATACATCCTGACCATGATTGGCTCCACACACAACTGTGAAGCAGCTTTTTCTGCAATGAATATTATCAAAACTAAATACAGTTCAAGACTCACTAATGAACACCACCATGTGTGCATGAGAATGGCTTTGACTCCATTCAAGCCTAGGTTTAAAGTTCTGGCAGGGGAAGCTCGAGCTCAGTTTTCTCACTGAACAAAAAAGGGGAAAACTCAACACAAAAGATGAAGAAAATAAGCTTCTAAAGTTGTTGAAATTTCTTCTCTGTAAACCTGCTGAGATTGTTGATGTAACACAAAAAGAGAAAATTCCAGCTCTTTGTTTTAGTTTTTTTCATATTCTGAATTTAACACTTAAAATGAAGTTATCATTTTATTAATATTGTCTTATTTGCAAATGTAGCTCAAATGTATTTAACCAATGAAAGAAAATTGCACATATGGGCAGTTAACCATATGTTCAGTTCTATGATATGTCACAATATAACAACAATAAATACTGAAAACATTCTATGAGTTGAAGTGAATTGAGTGTAAGGTATTGATCATATGCAGATGATGAGACAGCTACAAGGCTACTTATATATATATTACACTGAATAGTTAAATTATATGATCTTCCGGACCTCTACTTAAACAAATTTTCTCTAACTGGACCTTTTCAAGTTTTAGTTGAATACCCCTGATCTACAGCCTCCATTGTCCAATCTGTCCTAAAACTCTTAAAATTAGAACACAATAAAATATTGACTTTTGAGAGGTTTCACAAAATCAGAGAATATCAACTACTATTTGAAATGGCATAGCAAAACATTTTCATTATGTTTTGATGTTACTACTATGGTTTTGACATGAAGCTGAGAATGCAAGTAATTGGCTCAGTTCAGAAATGGCTTGAAAAGGAAAGCTGACTTTTAAACCTAGTTGTATCAGTAAAGATACTTACAACTAAATTTTCAACTTAAATTTTCTCTCTATGAACTAGTTATGTTTGTCTCAGTTTATTTTCAGTATTTTTCTATTTGTTCTTTAAAAGTGACTTTCCTTCCATTTATCGCTAGTTGTCTGTCTTTATGTGTGACTAGTGATGCTGAGCTGAAGCTTTCCATCCAATTGGCCCACTTATGAACCAAAACTTTATGATGCTTAATCTGCTCTACTGTTCCATCAAATGGACAATAAAAGGAAAAACCAGCTCATCTACAGTGTTACAGGGCAAAGTGGAAGTAGCAGAGTAAATCTGGTTAAAGGTTTCAGCAGCACCGTCCTTAAAGATGTGTTTTCTTATAATGTCTCTGTGGTTAACTGAGTGATTTGATTATGCTTTCAAAAATAACAGAAAAGTGGTCCGATAGAGCAACATCAGTTACAGTCACCATGGAAATATTTAGACCCTTAGTGATGATCATGTCCAAAATAGGTCCCTTTTTGCTGTTGACCAAAATTTGTGTCACATAGTTCTATTACACTTTTGTCTTCAGGATTGTGAATTTTGAAGTCTCCCACAATAATTAAACAATCATAATCAACACATATCACAGCTGAAAGCTCATTAAAATCACTGAAAAAGTTTGTTTTGGACTTAGAAGGCCTGTAAATATTCAAGAACAAGGTTTGGACCAGGCTTTTTACCTTGAGAGCCATGTATTCAAAAGAGTCAAATTTGCCCAGAAATACCTTTTTACATTTTAGTGAATCTTTCAACAAAGTGACCCCCCATCCACCTTTTATTTGCTGTCTGCTCTCACAACGAAAATTGTAGTTTGGAGGTAGTTTGTTGACTCTATCAGAATGGGTGCTTCATTAAATTCATGTAATCATGTTTCTGTTAAAAACATGACATCAATATTATGGTCAGTAATGAAGTCATTGATTAGAAATGATTTTCCTGACAGAGAAAGCCAGTTTATATAACTTAGGGGCTGATATTAACTCTGTGTCTGGTTGTACCTGAAAGTTTATGGCTTTTAAGTTTAATTGTTTATTATTGTCTTTTATCCTTTCAGCTTTGTTCTTTCTGTCACGTATAAGCACACAATTTTACAACTATCTCCCATCAGGGGCCCAAGTTTTTCCTGGAAATGATAACTTTACCACTGGGGCCCAGACTTTTTGTAATCCGTCCAAACAATGAATGGTTCTTTTGCTCCTTACAGCCAGTGCCTCTAACTCCTCCAGGGCGAGCTTGACAGCAAGCAGTTTTCGGTCCCCCAGATCATAATTACACTCTGCCCCGGATAGTGTCCTTGAAAAGAATGCAGATGGGTGAACACAACCATCAGTGGATCTTAGGCCGAGAATAGCACCTACTCCTATTAAAAGCATCGACCTTCACAATAAATTATCTCTCAGGGCCAGGGGTGAGGAATACTGTGCTGTGGTAAACAGAGACTCTAATCTGGTGAATGCTTTCTCAGCCTGATTGTTCCACTCAAAACTAACCTAGGAAGATGTGAGTGCATATATATATATATATATATATATATATATATATATATATATACTACCTCTCGAAGCTCATCAACAGAATGCCAAGAGTGTGTGTAGCAGTAATCAAAGCAAAAGGTGGCTACTTTGAAGAACCTAGAATGTAAGACATATTTTCAGTTGTTTCACACTTTTTTGTTCAGTATATAATTTTCCACATGTGTTAATTCATAGTTTTGATGCCTTCAGTGTGAAGCTACAATATTCATAGTCATGAAAATAAAGACAACTCTTTGAATGAGAAGGTGTGTCCAAACTTTGAAGTAGGAAGAAGACCGGCATGGCGAGTAAACGTAATAATAAGCAAGTCAAAAGAATGAAGAGTATGTAAACAAGCTATGTTCAAACATTCTGATGCTGTGTGACAATTTATTTAATTCTGCTATGTTTACACATCCCTGAATCCAATCTAAATTCTATCACTGGTTTATTTCTCTCTATTGACTACTAGGAGCATTTGTTTTTTTCATTTTTTTGGTGTTTTGCAACAACCAATTCCGGCTCTAAGAAGACAGTGTCACACCTAGCAACAGGGTCACCCACACCTCCTTACTAAGATAGGATTTCTGTTGTCTCCTTCTGTTTGGATCTGGTTCAAAAAAGTTCTGCTTTTGTCTCATCTGACCAGATCACCTTCTTTCACAAGTTTGCTGTGTCGCCTGAATGGCTTGTGGCAAACTGGAGAGAAAAAAATTATTTAGATTTTCTTTCAAAATTCTGCAATCTTGCAACTTTTCCTCAAAGGCCAGATTTGTGGCGTGCAAAACTGTCAGCTTAGCAGATCCTCCCAAGGATCCCAAGTTATCATGGGTTTCTTGGCTACTTCTGGGGGTAAACCATTCCTTGTCTAGCTTGTCAGTTTAGAAAGATGGCCCTGCTTTGAACCTCTCCACAACTTTATCTCTGACCTATTTGTTGTGTTACTTGGCGTTTGTCCTGCTGTTTGTTAACTAATGTTCTCCAACAAATGTCTAAGGCCTTCACAGAACATTTGTATTTATCCTGAGATTAAATTGAACACAGATGCTTCTACAAGATGGCTTTAGGAGGAAACTGGTGGCACTTGATTTTATTAATGATAAAAAGAGAAAAAGGGGCTGAATGCATTTGAATATATCACACATTTCTGATTTTCATTTGTTTAAAAATTTGATATCATGCAATGTTTCCCTTTCCCTTCACAATATTTTATAGTGTGTCCTTATTTTTGCAAGGCACTGTATTGTTCTGTTAAAAGTGTTCTTTTTTGTGTTAGTCATTCAGGTGAGGTTTTTTATTCTGTAAAGTGTATTGTGTTGTTTTGTTGTATGAAAAGTGCTGCAAAATGAGACTTTGATTGGAAAAGAAAATACTGAAAAAGATAGATTCAAAAATGAGTCCCACAGTAATATAGGTATTGTTGTTTATTGACTTAAATATTTGTTTAATTTTCTGAACAAATTTATCAACAATCAATCTCTTACCACAGAAAATTTTCATGGTTAAGGAACCGTAAAGAAATCTTCACTTCTGTTTCAGTGACCAGGTTAGCCAAAAGTATAGCCAAATTATTGTTATCTTAAGTTATTTTAAATTACATCATCTTAAATTTACATTTACTTATTAAGAAAACTTTCTATAACAAATCATCATATTGTAATTATTACCATAACTTAAATAATACAATAAACCAGAAGTTTAAGGGTATTTCAAAGACTTATTAATTAATTGACACTTATTTAAATGTTTATCTGTTTCTTTCCCTACACAACTGTAAATAGTTTAAAACACATTGACATTTTGGAATCATGATTCAAAAAGATCAAGGCCTTGTGTTTCATAGGTTAGATTAGTTTAAAGAGCAAGCCCTTATATTAGCCTGAATCCTGGACGACTACTTCCTGGCAGATATTATTGACAGGAGGAGGCATTATCATCATCACTGGAACAGGCTGCATGTTGACGGCAGTTGGAGACTGTGCACTGATGACGACGGGGTCCTTCTTGCGATGTTTTAACTCACGATACATCTGACACCAGGACAAGCTTGTACAGCACCAGGAAATGAAAATGTCTTTACAGAGGGAGCCCTAGGAATGCACAAGTTAAAATGGTCTTACTGTTAGTATGATTTGTATTACATTGTATAAACTTCTAATCTTGCCATACCTGGATTCCATATTTGTGTCGCATGGCAACCCTCAAGGACAAGGCAGCAGGAGAAACACACCCAAAATAACTACCTTTATCAAAACAGTGGAGACAGCGGTGCTCTCCAAATTTTCTGGAAACTCTGCTGGCGAGGCAAGAGCTGCACCAGTAACCCAAGCAGACTAAAAAACATGAATACACAAAAACTGAGTGATCAATGGATGTCCACCTTTTAATTTATAACAGAATGACAAAGTTTGACTCTTACGTGTACTGGCATCATCAAAGCAGTTGAAGAGACCACTGTTCCAGTCTCTCAGGGATTTTTGTTCCATCAGATGTTAGAATTCAGACACAAACTGTGAGCTCACCCAGTAAAATCTGTGTATTCCAAGATTCAGAGTAAAGAATCAATAATCAGTGTTGAAAATCCTACCCTATATCCTTTATTTTGTAGTTAGTAATCTCATCTACTACTTGTATGTTTTCACCACTTAAAGATCTGCAGGATCAGCACAACGTTTAACAAAAAATGGTCAACAAATTTAATTTGTATGTACTTTTTGATGGTCACGACTTTTAAAGAATATATTCAGTATATTTTAACAAACCTGAACTTTTGGTTGGGATATTACTACAGAAACAAGTCTTGCAGTTTAAAACAAACAATTTTTCTACAGCCTTCATTTTCCAAGCCAATCTCTCCCAAAACTCTTAAAATGAGAACACAATAAAATATCGACTTTTGAGTGGTTTCACAAAATTACAGGATATCAAGCTACTATTTGAAACGGCATAGCAAAACATTTCAAATCATATTTTCATGTAACTAATCAGATTTTTAGATGAATCTGACTAGAAAAGTAATTTCAATTTAATTGTATTAGTTCAGAAACCACTTGGTATTACGAATTAGAAAAAGGCGGACCCAAGATTCAGCCAGACACAGAACTGAAAGACTAAAAAGTTTATTCAGCCACAGGAAAACGTCACTCAGGTTAAACTCCACACAGCTTCCAGGAATCACTGAAGCAGAAAGAAGGATTAGTGACTTGTAGTTTCTCCAAATCTTGCAAGGATCAGAAAAGTCACTAACCTGTTCTTGTCTTGGGTTAAACTTGAAACCCAGAGGGGAAACCTCAGTGGGTAGAAGGCAGGGATCTCCACAGCGCAGGTGAGAGAGACAGGTGACTTTTGGCTGAATAATCCAAGGGCTAGGCTGATTCAATAATCCAGGGACAGAAACAGGGTCAATGATCGGAACGAGACGTCAGGCAAGGGGCAGGCAGAGGCATAAATCAGATGCAGGAAACAGGGTCAAAACCAAAATCCAAACAGTCCAACAAGGGTCAGGCAGAGGCAAAAATCCAAGAGCCAAGGCAAGGTCAAAACAATGATCAGACAGGAAGGAAGGAACGCTGGATATCTACTCACACGATGGCTTTCAAAAATCTGGCACCGTATGCTTGTCAGAGTCACTATATATCAGGGAAGACACAGGTGCTTGAAATGCCACAGATTGCACTGCACTGCAGCAGTCTCCAGGTGCATCTCATCTGCTGATTGCAGCCAGGGAGACAAGGTAGAGTAGACGTGCCAGAATCATAACACTTGGAAAGGGAAACTGAAATTTGGCTCACTTTTAGACCTTATTGTATCAGTGAAAAAATAGAGTGTAGGGGTTGGCCTTATACCACTAATTATTCTATTTATTTAGAGCAACATCTGTCTTTTATTTACTTATTCGTGTATTGTTGGAAAAGAAAAGGAAAACCACAAAAATTATCTGTCTCAAATTAGGTTGTGAGTTCTTTACCTTTTAATTGAACTATGTTCCACACAATTATGAATACGGAAACCATTCAAATTAAGATTAAATATTTATTTACAACCACTTCACACTTTGCTGCGAACCGCCCCAGTGCATGCTGTAGGTCTTGGCTACAGGGGGCCAGCAGGACCACATCATCTGCAAAAAGAAGAAACGAAATCCATTGGTCCCCAAACCAGACCCCCTCCGGCCCTTTGCTGCACCTAGAAATCCTTTCCAAAAAAGTTATGAACAGGACCGGTGAAAAAGGGCAGCCCTGCCGGAGTCCAACATGCACCGGGAACAGGTCCGACTTAGTGCCGGCAATGCAGACCAAACTCCTGCTCCGCTTGTACAGAGACCAGATGGCCCCTAATAAAGGGCCCCCTATTCCATACTCCTGGAGCATCCCCCACAGGGCATCATGAGGGACACAGTCGAATGCCTTCTCCAGGTCCACAAAACACATGTGGACCGGTTGGGCAAACTCTCATCAACCCTGGAGTACCCTGTAAAGGGTAAAGAGCTGGTCCATTGTTCCATGGCTGGGACAAAAACCACACTGCTCCTCCTGAAACCGAGGTTCGACTATCGGCCGGACTCTCCTCTCCAATACCCTGGCGTAGGGCTTACCAGGGAGACTGGGATGAAGATCAGCTCCTCCAAGTCAGAGGCCATGGTACTCAACCGGGAAAGGGTGGCTTGTCCTCTTCAGGTTGGAGGGGAGTTCCTGCCTCAAGTGGAGGAGTTTTAAGTATCTCGGGGTCTTGTTCAAGAGTGAGCAAAGAATGGAGGGGGAGATCGACAGACGGATCGGTGCGGCTGCCGCAGTAATGGGGGCGCTGTGCTGGTCCATTGTGGTGAAGAGAGAGCTGAGCCGAAATGCGAAGCTCTCTATTTACTGGTCGGTCTACGTTCCTACCCTCACCTATGGCCTTTGAACTTTGGGTCATGACCGAAAGAACGAGATTCCGGATACAAGCGGCTGAAATGAGCTTCCTCCGTAGGGTTGCCGGGCACTCCCTTAGAGATAGGGTGAGGAGCTTGGGCATCCAGGAGGGGCTCGGAGTAGAGCCGCTGCTCCTCCACATCGAGAGGAGCCAGTTGAGGTGGCTCGGGCATCTATACCGGATCCAGGCACGTCCCATGGGGAGGAGGCCCAGAGGACAGCCCAAGACACGCTGGAGGGACTATGTCTCTTGGCTGGCCTGGGAACGCCTTGGGCTCCCCCCGGAGGAGCTGGAGGAGGTGTCTGGGGAGAAGGACGTCTAGGTGTCTCTGCTTAGTCTGCTGCCCCCGCAACCCGGTTTCGGATAAAGCGGAAGACGACAAGTGCAAGTACGAGTATTTACAGATTTGAAACCACAGTCTTGACTTCATTCTTTTCCTGATCCGCTTCAGCCAGGAGTAAATCATGGGGCTGAGTTGGAAGTTGGAAGTATTTTATCTTCATTGTCTAGTAAAGATAGCAACCTTGCTGGTAACTATGCATATTGTTATTACATTTTTGCTGTTTTGTGGGAGATCTTCCTGGCACCTCTGTAGATGTCAGCGATTAAGCAGTGTAAAGTAAAGCTTTGTTTTGTTCCACACAAAATGCTGCAAAACCTGTAACCCATCAATCATGACATCCATGTTTGGATACAAGCGAACAGCAGCTGTTTCCTCACTTTCAGTCTGATTTAATGTTACAAAATCAATACTGTGAAGGATTTTCATTTTTTGAAATGAATCTGACAATGAAATTGTAATTTCAATGTAACAGAAACCACTTGAAAAGGAAAAACTGAAATTTTACTCACTTTTAGACCTTGTTGTATCAGTGAAGATATTGAGTGTAGGGGTTGGCCTTATACCACTAATTATTTTATTTATTTAGAGCAACATCTGTCTTTTATTTACTTATTTGTTAATTGTTGGAAAAGGAAAGGAAAACCACAAAAATGATCTGTCTCAAGTTTTTTTTTTAATTGATCTACACTCCACACAATTATAAATATTGAAACCATTCAAATTAAGATACACATATTTATTCACAGATTTGAAACCACAGTCGTAACTCTTCCTGCTTTCTTCTCCTGATCTGCTTCAGCCAGGAGTAAATCATGGGGGCTGTTGGACTTTAGCCAACCTTTCTTTGATGGCTCCTTGCTCCAACAAAACTGGGGTTTCTTTATTACCACCTAATGTGTAAACACACAGACTGATTTAGAGGAAGAGGTTAACCTAGAAACTGCATGCATTGTTCTCCTGTCCCAATTTGGCGAGCCAGTGCAGCTGTAGCCTCTATGTCCTGCTCTTAGCTTACAGGAGTGGTACCTGGCATCTGCTGTGGCCCATCTGCTTCAAGCTTTGACATGCTATGCATTAAGTAGTGAGAGTTATAGGCCAAATGGGCAGGTAATTTTACCAACATGTTTCTCCTGACTTGCAAAAAATGTTAAATAATAATGATTATAATTTTTAATTTTTCTGGGTGGGGGAGCAAAAGATTAGGGTGATGGCAAGAATGCCTTCTAACCTCAAAAGCGTGGAGCTCATCACCAAGCATAAGTTGTCAAAATTAAAAATATGCAAAAAGCTGGTCAGCAATTATAAGAAGGGTTTAACTGCTGCTAATCAATATTTTCCTATTGATATTTGAGAAAGGAATAAATAATTTGGTCATTTCTAATTTATAACAATCCAATCTTTAATGTCTCATTTCCTATCAGAGACAAACCTCTTGGTTGAATGATCTAAATCTAAAATCTAATGAATTTAAAATCTGTGTGTCTAAAGCAAGGTAATTAAACAAAGCTACAGAAAGTGAGAGATAAAGCAGGCCAACAAGATGGATTGAAAGTATTACTCTAGAAAACAGGAAAATGAAAACTCTTAAACATTTCAACCACAGTCTCATTAGATTCTAGAGCTGCTCTGCTGCAGGGCATTGTCCGTCTAATTGTGCTTGTTTTTTGTTGTTTTCTTTTAACATGTAAATGTCTCTCACCTTTTCCTGAAGAAGTCAAAGTGAATTAAAAGGGCTCCAGCTACCTAAGCAGAAGATGTTTAATCAGGCTAAAAAAATTTCCTCTTCAAGTTACTGTGAAATACACTATATTGTTAAAAGTATTGGTCACATTAACAAATCGATGAATTCCAGTGTTACAATCACTTCCATGGCGGCATGTGTATGAAGTTTGGTGTGGGGAAACTTGACTGGCCTGCACAGAGTCCTGACCTCAACCTTCTTGAACACCTTTGGGATGAATTAGTGCATCTGCAATTCTGGTTTTCTCATCTAAATGTGAACACACTCCTAAACATTGTGAAAGGTGTTTACAGAATAGTTAAAGTTACTATTGCTGGCAACAGTTGGCCCATCAACAAATTGAACCTTATAGATTTAGAATAGGATGTCATCAACATTTATGTACATGTAAAAGTACACAGACAAATACTTTTGGCAATATATGGTATGTTCTCTTGCATGTCATCACTTTCACTTATTTTTGATTTAAAGTAATTAAAAAATAGATGAAAATTAAAAGACAGAATGTTTTTGAAGGTTTTTTAAACTACACAGATATCTTTATATAGAACTGAAAATTAAAAGTTAACATCAACTTACCTCTGATCCTTTCTATTTCTGACTCGTCTTATCGACCTTAAACCTTCTGGCACAAATAGAGCTAATTAAGATAACTAAATCATTTAACAATCTGAGATTCAAAGTTGCAATATAAATCTATAACAATAACATTCAAAAAAAACTATAACAAATAATTAAACACCCCGCATACTGTATCTTCATTGTCTAGTAAAGGTAACAATAGTTTGCATGTATACATTTAGAAGTATATGCAAAAAAGTTTTGCAAACTATGCATATTGTTTTAAAGTTTTTACCGTCTTTCGGGAGACCTTCCTGGCACCTCTGTAAATGTAAGCAATTGAGTGGTTTAAAGTAAAGTTTCCCTTCTGGTTGCGCATAAAATGCTGCAAAACCTGTAACCCATCGATCATCATTTTTGAGTTTCAGTTTGATGCTGCTGATATCTGTGGTTGGTGTTGCTCTTTGTTACCTCAACCTTCTTGAACACCTTTGGGATGAATTAGTGCAGCTGCAATTCTGGTTTTCTCATCTAAATGTGAACACACTCCTAAACATTGTGAAAGGTGTTTACAGAATAGTTAAAGTTGCTATTACTGGCAACAGTTGGCCCAGCAACAAATTGAACCTTATAGATTTAGAATCTGATCTGAATCCGAGTGGTGTTTTGTTATTGGACTTCTGTGCTAGTCACGGATTGTCCATAATGAACACCATGTTCAAGCATAAGGGTGTCCATCAGTGCACTTGGCACCAGGACACCCTAGGCAGGAGGTCAACGATCGACTTTGTTGTCGTATCATCAGACCTTCGGCCGCATGTTTTGGACACTCGGGTGAAGAGAGGGGCTGAGCTGTCCACTGATCACCACCTGGTGGTGAGTTGGATCCGCTGGAGGAGGAGAAAGCCGGACAGACTTGGCAGGCCCAAGCGCATAGTGAGGGTCTGCTGGGAACGCCTAGAGGAGCCCTCGACCATGGATGTATTCAACTCCCACCTCCGGGAGAGCTTTGACCAGTTGGACCATGTTCTCCGCATCAATTGTCGATGCTGTTGCCCGTAGCTGCGGCCGTAAGGTCTGCGGTGCCTGTTGCGGCGGCATTCCCAGAACCCGGTGGTGGACACCGGCAGTAAGGGATGCTGTCAAGCTGAAGAAGGAGTCCTATCGGCTGTGGTTGGCTTGTGGGACTCCTGAGGCGGCTGACGGGTACCGTGAGGCCAAGCGTGCTGCGGCCCGGGCTGTGGCAGAGGCAAAAACTCGGGCCTGGGAGGAGTTTGGTGAGGCCATGGAGAAGGACTACCGGTCAGCCTCGAAGCGATTCTGGCAAACCGTCCGGCGCCTCAGGAGGGGGAAGCAGTGCTTCGCCAACACTGTTTATAATGGGGGTGGGAGGCTGCTGACTTCGACTGGGGACATTATCGGGCGGTGGAAGGAGTACTTCGAGGATCTCCTCAATCCTGCCATCACGCATTCCCTGGTGGAAACAGAGGCTGGGGACTTGGGGTTGGACTCTTTCATCACCCAGGCTGAAGTCACCGAGGTGGTTAAAAAGCTCCGCGGTGGCAGGGCTTCGGGGGTGGATGAGATCCGCCCTGAGTGCCTCAAATCTCTGGATGTTGTGGGGCTGTCATGGTTGACACGCCTGTTCAACATTGCATGGCGGTCGGGGACAGTGCCTCTGGACTGGCAGACGGGGTGGTGGTCCCCCTTCATAAGAAGGGGGACCGGAGGGTGTGTTCCAACTACAGGGGGATCACACTCTTCAGCCTCCCTGGTAAGGCCTACGCCAGGGTATTGGAGAGGAGAGTCCGGCCGATAGTCGAACCTCGGCTTCAGGAGGAGCAGTGTGGTTTTCGTCCCGGCCGTGGAACACTGGACCAGCTCTATACCCTCTACAGGGTACTCGAGGGCTCATGGGAGTTTGCCCAACCGGTCCACATGTGTTTTGTGGACCTGGAGAAGGCATTCGACTGTGTCCCTCGTGATGCCTTGTGGGGGTGCTCCAGGAGTATGGAATCGGGGGCCCTTTATTAGGGGCCATCTGGTCCCTGTACGAGCGGAGCAGGAGTTTGGTCCGCATTGCTGGCACTAAGTCGGACCTGTTCCCGGTGCATGTTGGACTCCGGCAGGGCTGCCCTTTGTCATCGGTCCTGTTCATACCTTTTATGGACAGGATTTCTAGAGGCAGCCAAGGGCCGGAGGGGGTCTGGTTTGAGGACCAGTGGATTTCGTCTCTTCTTTTTGCAGATGACGTGGTCCTGCTGGCCCCCTGTAGCCAAGACCTACAGCATGCGCTGGGGCAGTTCGCAGCCGAGTGTGAAGCGGCTGGGATGAAGATCAGCTCCTCCAAGTCAGAGGCAATGGTACTCAACCGGAAAAGGGTGGCTTGTCCTCTTCAGGTTGGAGGGGAGTTCCTGCCTCAAGTGGAGGAGTTCAAGTATCTTGGGGTCTTGTTCACGAGTGAGGAAGAATGGAGCGGGAGATCGACAGACGGATCGGTGCGGCTGCCGCAGTAATGGGGGCGCTGTGCCGGTCCGTTGTGGTGGAAGAGAGAGCTGAGCCGAAAAGCGAAGCTCTCGATTTACCGGTCGGTCTACGTTCCTACCCTCACCTATGGCCATGAACTTTGGTCATGACCGAAAGAACGAGATCCCGGATACAAGCGGCTGAAATGAGCTTCCTCCGTAGGGTGGCCGGGCACTCCCTTAGAGATAGGGTGAGGAGCTCGGCCATTCGGGAGGGGCTCGGAGTAGAGCCGCTGCTCCTCCACATCGAGAGGAGCCAGTTGAGGTGGCTCGGGCATCTATACCGGATGCCTCCTGGACGCCTTCCTCGGGAGGTGTTCCAGGCACGTCCCACCGGGAGGAGGCCCAGGGGACGGCCCAGGACACGCTGGAGGGACTATGTCTCTCAGCTGGCCTGGGAACGCCTTGGGCTCCCCCCGGAGGAGCTGGAAGAGGTGTCTGGGGAGAGGGACGTCTGGGTGTGTCTGCTGAGTCTTCTGCCCCCGCGACTCGGTTCCGGATAAGCGGAAGACGACGAGTACGAGTACGAGATTTAGAATAGGATGTCATCAACATTCATGTACATGTAAAAGTACACAGACAAATACTTTTGGCAATATATGGTATGTTCTCTTGCATGTCATCCCTTTCACTTATTTTTGATTTAAAGTAATTCAAAAATAGATGAAAATTAAAAGACAGAATGTTTTTGAAGGTTTTTTTAAACTACACAGATATCTTTATATAGAACTGAAAAGTAAAAGTTGACATCAACTTATCTCTGATCCTTTCTATTTCTGACTCGTCTTATCGACTTTAAACCTTCTGGCACAAATAGAGCTAATTAAGATAACTAAATCATTTAACAATCTGAGATTCAAAGTTGCAATATAAATCTATAACAATAACATTCAAAAAAAACTATAACAAATAATTAAACACCCCGCATACTGTATCTTCATTGTCTAGTAAAGGTAACAATAGTTTGCATGTATACATTTAGAAGTATATGCAAAAAAGTTTTGCTAACTATGCATATTGTTTTAAAGTTTTTACCGTCTTTCGGGAGACCTTCCTGGCACCTCTGTAAATGTTAGCGATTGAGCGATTTAAAGTAAAGTTTCCCTTGTGGTTGCGCATAAAATGCTGCAAAACCTGTAACCCATCAATCATCGCATCCACATTTGGATACAAGCCAAGCAGCTGTTTCCTCACTTTTTTGAGTTTCAGTTTGATGCTGCTGATATCTGTGGTTGGTGTTGCTCTTTGCTGTCGGTGTCTCTCTAAACTTACCTTAACACCTTTCAGGATAAATATCACAAAGTGCTTCAACAAAGAAGAAATACACAAGATAAAATTAAAGAAAAGATGATTTTCAAAAATAAGTTTTAGCTGGCCTTTAAAGGAAACCACTGAGAGCCACAAAAGAAAACCTCTGTCTCCTTTAGTTTCAATTTTGTGTGGGGGACAATCAGCAGGTCCTGATCACAGGACCTCAAGGCCCTAATAGGAGTGTAGGGATGAATTAGATCAGACATATACACTGGTGCTTGTCCAAGCAGCGCTCTCCAAGTCAATACTAGTATCCTGAAGGGCACGCGTTCATGAACTGGGAACCAGTGAAGTTGCATTAACAGTGGGGTCATATGACAAAATTTAGAGAATCTAACCAGGAGCTTAGCAGCAGCATTCTGTACAGACTGCAACCAGTCTATGGAGGTTTTTGTAAGACGTGTAAAGCTAATTGCAATAATCCACACGAGACGAGACGAGACGAAAGCATGAATTAAGATTTCCATCTCAGGACGAGAAACAATAAGGCTAAGTTTGGCAATATTTGCAAATGGTAGAAACAGGATCAAACCAGAGATTTGACTTAACTTTCAATCGTAAAGCCTGAGTCAAAGGTTATCCCAAGGTTTTTAACAGAAGACTTAGCCAAAAACCAAGAAGCTGCTTTATCTTTCCATTTATTTTTTCTGGTGGAACAATTATTAAGTAATTGGATCAGTTCAGAAATCACTTGGAAGGTACACTGGCTTTTAAACCTTGTTGTAAGTAAAGGTTTAGACTGTAGCGGTTGCCCTTATTCCACTAAATACTAAATAATAATACACTAAATAAATATTTATTTCAGAGCAACATCTTTCTTTCATTCACTCTTTTGTTTACTGTTGGAAAACGAAAGGAAAACAACAAAAATAATCTGTCTCAAGTCAAGATGTAAGTTCTTTACCGTTTTACCTCTTCTATGCTCCACACAATCACACTGAAACCGTTCAAATTAAGATTAAAGCACACCAGGAATAATTTAAGCAGCATGGCAACATTCAGTAATACAAAAGAAGCTATTTGTTGGTAGTAAAGCAATATGTTCATTGAAAGTTTCTGTACATCTTGTACCTTTCAACATTTTCACTGTAACGTGGTGCTGCCTAAAGAACAAGCCAGTTTTTCAGTTGAGATAGAGTAGTGATGGGACTCAATAACATGAGGGCCTTATCTACTAACAGGGCAGAGTCTGAACAGATGGTGGGCTGCAGTGAAGACCAGTCTGTTCTTTAATTGTAAATATACTAAATATTTGGCTGAGAACTTAGAAAGAAGAATGTACATATAGTTTAGCATTTGAACTTGAAAGCAAAACACAATGAACTGCAACACAACGTCGTAACTCATGCATGTTTAAACCATCTTTACATTAGGTGACTGCATAAACCAGAACACTGAAAACTGTCCAACCTGTATGTCTACATATCTGACCTAGTGCCATTTTAAAGCTTGTTATTACTAAATGTCTTTCTTTACTTTTCTGTTCTTTTGTCCTAAATTCTGCTCTTTCTGTGTGGTACAAATAATAGAATAAATAAAAGAGCTCTAGGTATGTCGGTAGTATGATTTGTAGGGAATGGAGTTATTTAGTAATATTTTGTAAAAGCAAAATACTTTCTAAATTTAAGTATTATAAAATTGACCTGATTACTACTACAACATAATACCCCTGGAAGTAGGTTGATTTTGTGTCAGGTGAATCATGTCTTTGTTGATTTGGTCCTTGATAAAATACAATGAGGTATTCATTTGTAGTCAGAAAAAGTCTGAAATTTGTCTTGCATTACAGCACCATCGTTTACAGATATGAATACTCAGATACTGACAGAGTCAGAAGAACAGTACCTTATTGATTCCTTCATTATGGTTCATTATAGATGGTAATTGAAACTCTGTGATAATCAGATACTGATCCACAAAATATTTCTTTGTTTTGTATTGTATTTATTTTTCGAGAATTTTAATCCATTGAACAACTTC
Organism: Crenichthys baileyi; assembly: GCA_036173005.1. Lineage (NCBI taxonomy): Eukaryota > Metazoa > Chordata > Actinopteri > Cyprinodontiformes > Goodeidae > Crenichthys > Crenichthys baileyi. The sequence goes on along the minus strand of JAHHUM010002031.1, from coordinate 532,713 downwards.
CTTAACACCATGTTAGTGCAGCCCCAGGTTGTCTGAATGTAGAAAGTAGAACTGTATCACCTAAGTATTGTTTTGGTGTATTTAAACAGCACTCAAAATCAAAACAGTTGAACCCATTATTCCCTGGTGAGCCCTGACATATTGTCACAGCAGATGATAGGGTTTCATTACCTTTAACCATCTGGACTTTGTTTTTCAGAAAGAGGCATACAACTAAATCAAAAATTTATTTATTCCATTTTCAACCATTTTTGCTGCCTCGACGTCTGCTTGTATTGAATTAAATGCAGATGAAAAATCCAAAACAAGCATTTGTGCATCTTTTTAAGATTTTTACATTTAAACTTTTTTAATGGCTCCCCTACTAATGGCTATTCTGTCAGCAGAAGATGGATTAACAGTTTGAAGCAGGCCCACTAACAGGGCGGGCAAATGGGTCTGTTGTCCCGGACTCAGGATTGTGGGGGGGGAGCCTAGTCTGCAGTGTGAAGGCCAGGGGGGGGTAAACAGAAGCGTCGTAGGAGCAGCTGCTGTGGAAGGGAGAGACACAGTCAAGCTCCCAGCTTCATTTAACTGCATTGTTAACTCTGTTGCTCCCCCGTTAGACAGTGTGAAAAGCAAAGGGCTGGTATAGGCCTCGGCAAACCTGTCAGTGGAGATGGTTTGACGAAAAGAAAAAAATCAAGTCATTTTTCACCATTATAGGTTGTTGTAGTTGAAAACTCACACCTGTTTTGAGTTACTGGTTCTAAAAACAATTGTTTTTCTCTGAACTAATTATGCTTGTCTCAGTTTCTATTTCTCTTTTTTTTAAAGCGACTTTCCTTCTATTTATCTATAGTTTTTTGTCTTTATGTTTGACTACTGATAGCGAGATGAAGTTTTCCATCCAATTGGTCCACTCAAATGTAAAACAGGCGTAGTGAATAATGAATATATAAAAAATGTTTGTGATGCCAGTACATAAAATCTGATAATTGTCTGAATACGATCTTAATCTGCCTTTATGATACATCGGCTAGATCGAAGGGGAAAGTGCAAACAAATATACAACAAAGTGTGATTGGTGGGATCAGCATCGTTTTGCTGCCCCTTATATTTCAAATCACGCACAAACCGGTGATCCAGTTCCTAAATCAGGGACATGGTATGGACGGCTCACAAGGCTTCTAATGTTACCACATACGTCATCAACACAAGCCTCGATATGCGCTTCTCAAAGCTCTTCCTGGATTACTCCCTGGTTGGGTCTATTATGTTAGATCCAATCCCAACCAAATTATTTAAGGAAGTGTTCCCTCTGATTACCAACCCCATTTTAGATATGATTAATCTATCCTTAGTAAATGGATATGTACCACAAGCTTTTAAGGTAGCTGTAAATAAACCTTTACTTAAGAAACTTTCACTTGATCAAGATGATTTAATAAATCACAGACCTATATCCAATCTTCTGTTCTTATCTAAAATTCTTGAGAAAATAGTTGCTACTCAAATGTGTGAGCATTTACACAGCTATGATCTCTTTGAAGAGTTTCATTCAGGTTTCAGAGCTCATCTTAGCACTGAAACACCTCTGCTTAAAGTCACTACTGATATTCTCCTAGCCTCAGATAATGAACTTGTGTCTGTACTTGTCCTGTTAGATCTCAGTCTGCATTTGATACAGTCGATCACAATATTCTCTTAGAAAGGCTGGAATATGCTGTAGGGATCAGGGGAACAGCACTAGGCTGGTTTAAAACTTATTTGTCTGACAGATTCCAGTTTGTTCATGCTAATGATAAATCATCTTCAAACTTCAGGGTTAATCGTGGAGTACCACAGGGTTCAGTGCATATATATATATATATATATATATATATATATATATATTATATAATATATTATATAATATATATATATATATATATATATATAGGCAGCAACACTGATTTGTGTAGGGTGTTTATGATTTGGGATTGTTTGGTTTTTGGTTTCAGGTTTTTTCTTTATACGTTTTTCCACAGTTAAGGTCTTGAATCGTTCTTTTGTTTATTATTATTTATTATTCTTCTTAGATTTTGAATCATGTTTCTGTTTGTTTTCCTGATCATGCTTTAGTTTTTGTATACATGTTTTGCTTAGTTGTGCACTTGGATTGGGCTTCTGGTTATGCTTTGTTTTCATGTTTTTCTAGTTAGGTTTCTATTTGTTTGTATTTGTTTGTAAAGTTCTGTTTTGCCCCTGTCATGTTGTGTTCTGTCTGTTAATTATCTTTATCCGGTTCACCTGCTCCAAGCTAGTCTGTCTCCTTGCTCCACCTGGTTTACTCTCCATATATACACTCTTGTTCAGTTATTCATCGCGGAAACATTTTTCAAACCATGTCTTGTCTTCTGGACCATGCTCATGTGTTTCATGCCAAGCCTATCTTACCACTCTGCCCATATCTGCTTTTGCCTGTCTTGCCTGCCCGTTTATTGTTTCTATTTTGTTCCTGCCTCCTCCGTCAGTGAGTTTTTGTTTTTTATTCATTAAATCCATTTTTTCCACTTACCGTCATGCTGCCTGCTAGTCTGCATTCTGGGGCCCTCTATCTCGCAAGTCCTAACAAGGGGAACAGTTACAGCGAGCTTTGAACAAGTTACCCCTTTTTTTCCCCCATGTTTTGTTATTAAAAGCACTTGTGTTTCAGTGTTAATGTTAGGCTGTGTATTAAAACGCACGTTGATTACTAATATTTTGGTTGAGAGGGAATTGAGCTTAAAATAAGATCAGTCCAAACAGGCACTAAGGGCTGCCCTGGGTCCTAAGAATCAGTATTCGGAATTTATGTGGTTCAGTAGACCATCGCAGCCACTTGTGTGAAGCACGGCAGACTTACATGTGCCTGTTATTTGTATTTTCAGGTAAGCTGAAGTGGTGAAAAGTTTCCAAGGGATATTTTATGGTTGTGATTTTAAGCTGTATAGCTCCATTGGACAGAATGTATGTTGTGCATTCATAGCGGGATGCTATTGTTTTGATCGGGACTGCAGCTAAGTTAGAATCATTATTCGTAATTTATGTGGTTCAGTAGACCATTGCAGCCACTTGTGTGAAGCACGGCAGACTTACATGTGCCTGTTATTTGTATTTTCAGGTAAGCTGAAGTGGTGAAAAGTTTCCAAGGGATATTTTATGGTTGTGATTTTAAGCTGTATAGCTCCATTGGACAGAATGTATGTTGTGCATTCATAGCGGGATGCTATTGTTTTGATCGGGACTGCAGCTAAGTTAGAATCATTATTCGTAATTTATGTGGTTCAGTAGACCATTGCAGCCACTTGTGTGAAGCACGGGAGACTTACATGTGCCTGTTATTTGTATTTTCAGACAACGGAAATAAAAAACAGACTCTTTCACAACCACTGCATGCGTCGACGTCCATATTGTTCAAGTGTGCAACAAAATATTGGAGGTTCCACCGAGATATTAACGCCGCAGCGAAGGAGCCCATTTGATGCTGACGGGAGCGAGCGGCGGCGGGGGCACACCCGGACCACGCGTGGCCGACATGGAGGAGCTGGCAGAGAGTGTTTTCCAGCAGCTGTGGCTCTTGCCGTTGGATCAGCTCAAAGAGGTGTGTGCAGAAACAAAAATACAATGAGGACATGCTGCAACAAGGTGAGCGTTAATACGATTCCATCGATGCTGTGATTAATGATGAAGAAAACGAGGTGGTGCTGTGCTATCTTCAGAGAATGTTAAAATCGATTGAACAGATAATACAACATTCTGAATTTACTACTGAGGAGGTAGCAACATCAAACAATTTGCAGAGCACCCAGGCTGCAACTGAACAAATGGATTTAGCAAAAAAATGCTACACATCAACAGCCAAGCTTTACAGGAGGAAGTAAGGAGGCTAAATGAACGCATCAGTAGCAGTTCCCAGAGAACAGTGACTGAAAATGTGACGCCAGCCAAAGTGAACAGGCTTCCTGAAGTGACAATACGGAGGGAATTTAAAATTTGTGGTCAGATAGGGGAGAAGGGTCAGAAAGACAGGCTCTCCTACACAAACTTAATGCATCAGATTGAGAGAGGCCTGAGTAAAGGGCACAGTGATGCAGAAGTAATAGAAGCTGTTACAAATCAATCAGCCCTGGTTTAAGCATTCGTGACATGCTTGAAATAAAACGTGATCTGACTCTGCCTCAGCTCAAGGCAATATTAAAGGGACATTTTAAGGAGGACAGTTCCATGGATATCTACCAAAGACTGATAAATATCACACATGACAGTCGTGAATCCCCCCAAAATATCCTCTTCATGGCAATTGAATTAAAAGAGAGGCTGTTGCTTGCCAATGAGCAGTACAGCACTGACTTTATTCAGAGGAAATTCCTGAGGTCAGTCAGTACTGGGCTGTTGAGTGACAACATTAAGTTTCAGCCAAAGCCTTATCTTGATGATCAAAATGTGACAGATGAGACTCTTATTGAAAAGATGAATGAGGCTGCAAGTGTGGATTCAGAACGACAGTCCAAACAGAGGAAAAATTACAGCACTAAAATCCCAAAAGTTAATGAGTTACAAACAGAACTGCAGATTAGGCAGCAAAAGCAGGCTGCAGCTGATTCCAGTTTAGCAATCCAAGAACAGTCAGCTGAAATTGTGAAGCCAAAAACCCATAAAACCCCTGCATCCATCAGTCCAAGAGAGTCAGAACTTTATGAAACAGTAAGAATGCTCAGAGAAGAAATTGCTGAAATGAGGAAAACCATGACCAGCTCTCAGGCTGCCCACCAAACAAGAAGGAATGTTACAAGGGGATGCAAAGGATGTGAGGAACAGAACATAAGTGACCAATGTGAACACTGTTTTAAGTGTGGAGAGGCCGGGCACTTCTCTAGGGGCTGCAGGGGGCCGAAAAGGTTGACTGTAAAACCTGATGGCATGAGTGTGAACATGCAAACCTCTACACACCCACAACAGCATACTGCGTTCCGAAGGGAAGCTGAGAAGGAGGTGTATGAGCGGCTTTGTGAACAGATCAGACAGCTGGAGGCACAAGTGGAAATGGATGAGAAGGCGGAAAAAGGGGTAGGTTCCACTTATGCTAGTCACCTCTCCAAACATCATCACACCAAGCTGAAGGCCTTGATTGGGAAAAAATGTATGGTGGACTGCTTTTTGGAGGATGTGCCAACCAAGGCATTGTGGGATACAGGCTCACAGTTCACCATCATAAATGAAAGCTTGAGGAAAAATTTCCCATCTCCCCCTATCAAGTTACGCAGTATAGGTGAGCTCCTAGAGGAAGGAGAGACTTTGGTTTGGAAAGCAGCAAACCAGACCCCCATTCCATTTGCAGGTTGGATTGAAGTAAAATTCAAACTAGGATCAAAGGGAGGCCAGAATCCAGAGCTGTTTGTGCCAGTGCTTGTCTCTAATGAGCCTGGAGTGGCTGAGCCACCAATAATTGGCTACAATGTTATTGAACATCTAGTTGAGAATGGCATGGAGCACCACCCTGGTGTCACATCTATAGCAGTAAAAAAACAGATGTGTTAATTCACTTAGTAAAAACAGCTCCCCGAGACGACAGGGAAACCATGGTGAAAGTAGGACGTTTAAAAACAGTAATCGCTGCAGGCTAGACCAAAGAGGTGTAGTGTGAGAGTTCGTCCTCTCTCAAAAAAACAAGAAGTACTGTTTGAGCCTCAGGAGATCCCAAAATGGCCTCAGGGCTTGAACATCTTAAAAACTGTTGTCTGCCTGAAAAAAGGAAACGGGTTAGCATTAGCAATCTGAATTACAAATGAAACCCATTCAGACATCACCCTGACACCCCGCACTGTACTGGGATACTTACAGCAGGTTAAGGCAGTTTACCCAGTAGAAGCCAGACCCGTCATCGTAAGTGAAAAGACGTTAGAAATAACCTCACCTGCTGACTATGGCAACGGTCCAGCCAGTGACGAGTCACAAAGACAACATAGACAGTCGGGTGCTTTAAAACATGATCTGTGGGACCCCCCGGTGTCCATCGACCACCTGACTCCTGAGCAGCAAGAAGATTTAAGGAGGATGCTTCATGAGGAGTGTAATACATTTTCTAGGGATGAAAATGATGTGGGGTGCATACCATCACTGAAGCTAAAAAGCAGGCTGAGTGACACAACTCCAGTAAGGCGCACATATACTTCTGTCCCGAAACCACTCCTTAAGGAGGTGAAGGAATACCTAGAAGATCTGCTGAACAGAGGTTGGATTCGTAAGTCCAGGTTCCCATATTCAATTCAATTCAATTCAGTTTATTTATATAGCGCCAATTCACAACACATGTTGTCTCAAGGCACTTCACAAAAGTCAGGTACATACATTCCAATTAATCTTAATTATTGAACAGTGCAGCCAGTTTGTTTTTTTATTCAAATTGGATAAAAAAAGTTTTTCTATCTAAGGAAAGGAAAAACCCAGCAGATTGCATCCAGTCAGTGACTTGCAGCATTCCCTCCTCCCAGATGAACATGTAGAGACAGTGGACAGTCACTGGCGTGACTTTGCAGCAATCCCCTCATACTGAGCATGCATGTAGCGACAGTGGAGAGGAAAAACCCCTTTTTTAACAGGAAGAACCTCCTGCAGAACCAGGCTCAGTGTGGGGGCCATCTGCCACGACCGACTGGGGGTTAGAGAGAAACAGAGCAGAGACACAAAGAGAAAAAAGAAGCAATGATCCAGGAGTACTTTCTATGGGAAGGAAAAGTAAATGTTAAAATCGATGTAGCTCCTTTAGTCTTTTCAACTAGAAAAAGGAAAAAAAGATAAACTCTGAGCCAGTTTCAAGTTTAGAGTCTGAAGAGAGCACAGAGATTAGTCACAGAAAAAACTCAGTCAGTAGCTATGTCTAGGAGAGAGAAAGGGGTTTAAACACTGAAAGACAGGGCATGTGGATCATCGGTAGAGGTGAGCATTAAGTTGTTGCCAGCAGAAGCCGGGGCGATGCTCCTCTCCAGAAAGGTGTTACAGGTAGACACAGAGTCAGGCCAGGTGTAGCTTCTAGGAAGAGAAAAGAGAGAGAACAAAAGTTAAAAGCTGAGATAACAGCAAAAAAAAGCAAAATGAAGAGTAGCGTGAGAAAGTAGGAAGAGGGGGAAAAATGGTCATTATGTCCTCCAGCAGCCTAAGCCTATAGCAGCATAACTACAGAGAATGCTCAGGATAACCTAAGCCACTCTAACTATAAGCTTTATCAAAAAGGAAAGTTTTTAAGCCTAGCCTTAAAAGTAGACAGTTTGTCCATCTAGACCCCCGATGGCCATTGTTTTACTAAAAAAACCACAACGATCGGGATACCTCTCTGTCAGATTGACCATAAGAGAGGGGGTCATACAGATAGCAGAAATGGAGGGTGTGTTTGCACCTCAACCATAAAAATGAGCGGTTTAGGCTAAACCTGACTCCCCTTACTCCATCCAACAAGGGGAGAAGAAGACGGAGCTAAAATAAGGGAAGATAGCTCAGGATAACCTAAGCCACTCTAACTATAAGCTTTTTTCAAAAAAGGGAAAATTTTTAAGCCTAGCCTAAAAGTAGACAGGGTGTCCCCCCACAGAAGTAAAAAATGGGAGCTGGTTCCACAGGAGAGGAGCCCGAAAACTAAAGGATCTGCCTCCCATTCTTTTTTTTTTTTTTTGAGAGACTCTAGGAAAACCACCAGTAAAAAAACCCGCAGTCTGAGAACGAAGCGCTCTGTTAGGAACGTTGGGAACAATCAGATCTCTGATGTATGGAGCTAAACATTAAGGGCTTTATATGTGAGGAGGAGAATTTTTAAATTTTCTATTCTGGTTTTAACAGGGAGCCAATGAAGGGGAAGCTAAGTAGGGGAAATATGATCTCTCTTTTTTTTAATTTCATCAAAAATTTTTGCTGCAGCATTTTGAATCAGCTGAAGGCTTTAACTGATTTTGTGGACATCCTGATAAAAAAGAATTACAATAGTCCAGCCTTGAAGTAACAAATGAACGGACTAGTTTTTCAGCGTCACTCCTGGACAGGATATTTCTAATTTTGGCAATTTCCGGAGATGAAAAAAAAGGAAAAATCCTAGAAACCTTTTTAAATATGGGATTTAAATGACATGTCCGGGGTCAAAAAAACACCAAAGGGGTTTTTTACTTTATTATCGGAGGTCAATTTTAATGCCATCCATGTTAAGTGATTGACTAAGCAGTTTTTTTTTAAAGACTCCGGCCAAAAGACGACAACTTCTGTTTTGTCTCATTTAGAAGCAAAAAATTTAAAGGTCATCCAAGTTTTTATGTCTTCAAGACATGCTTGTAGTCTATCTAACTGGTTGGGTCATCAGGATTTAGGGGAAAGTAAAGCTGAGTATCATCAGCGTAACAGTGAAAATTTTTCTATGCTGCCTGATTAATTTTACTTTTGGGAAAGCATATATATAGTAAAGAGAATTGGCCCAAGTACTGAACCCTGTGGTACTCCACAATTAACCCTAGAGTTTAAAGATGATTTATCATTTACGTGAACAAACTGGAATCTGTCAGACAAATAAGATGGCCATTGTTATATATATATATATATTCATCACCCATAGTTTGTGTACGCAAGAAGGATGGGAGTCTCCGCTTTTGCGTGGATTATCATGAGTTGAACCGCAAATCCATACCAGACCAACATCCTATTCCTCGAGTGCAGGATATGCTTAATAACCTGAGTGGAAGTGCATGGTTCTCTGTTCTGGACCAGGGCAAGGCATACCATCAGGGTTTCCTGGAGGAGGGTAGTAGACCAATGACCGCATTCATAACACCTTGGGGTCTATATGAGTGGATCAGGATTCCCTTTGGCCTGTCTTCAGCTCCAGCAGAGTTCCAGTGCAGTATGGAGGAATGTCTCGCAGGTCTAAGGGACGAAACATCTCAGCCTTATTTGGACGACAATCTGGTTCACAGCAAGTCTTTTCAGGATCATCTACACGATATGAGAGAGGTGCTGCGCCGCTATCAGACTCATGGAGTGAAGCTAACGCCAAGAAATTGTGAAATCTTCAAAGACAAGGTGAAATTCCTGGGAAAGATATCCAAAGATGGCTATTGTATGGATCCCGCGGAGATCGCACCAGTACAAGCACTTAAAGACCGCATACCGAAAACAGTGGGTGATTTGAGGAAAATGCTGGGGTTCCTATCTTACTATCGTTTATATATTCCCAACTTCTCACGCATTGCCAAGCCTCTGTACAGTCTGCTTGCCACAGAGACGAAGTCTGGATGCTCCAAATCAAACAAGGGAAAATACAAGAGTCCAGACCAGCTTCCCTCGAGCCATCCAATTGAATGGACAAAACATCATAAGGATGTACTCTGTCAACTGTTGGAATATTTACTTTCTCGCCCACCATTAGGTTACCCTGACTTTGAGAAGCCATTTGTATTGCACTGTGATGCCTCTCAGGAAGGCCTTGGTGCAGTGCCAACAGAGACAACAAGGCAAGCTTGTAGTCATAGAACACTAACTCCTCCAGAAAAGAATTACCACCTTCATTCTGGGAAGTTGGAGTTCTTAGCAATGAAGTGGGCAATCTGTGAACGAATTAGAGAGTACCTGTATTATGCACCCTCTTTTGTTGTCTATACAGACAACAACCCCTTAACCTATGTTTTAACAACAGCCAAGCTGAATGCCACCACACACCGCTGGATAGCCGAGTTAGCAGACTTTAATTTCTCCATCAGGTATCGACCGGGAAAAGTTAATGGAGATGCGGAAGTGCTATCACGGATGCCCCTGGACATGGAGGAGTACATGCGTACATGAATCCAGGGGATGGAGCCAGAGGTAATTTCTTCCTCTTCTTCCTCTTCCTCTGTTACACAGTCAGTTCAGTTGACATCTCATTACCAGGTGCCATGGCTGTGTCCAGTGGTCATAACAGCAGCATGCAGTGATGAAGAACGGGAACAAATAACACCTCCATTGACCAAAATATCAGCAGAGGACCTCAGAAAGGCACTGGGGAAAGATGCAGTGATTGGAAGGGTGCGTGAGTATGTTATGAGAAAGCAGTGGCCTCAGCATGCCAGGAGGAGCTGGAGTGATGGCATCTCAGTATTGGTTAGAGAAAGAAATAAGTTGTGTGTCAGCGAAGATGGCATCCTATTTAGGAAATCGTCCACCCGAGCTCAACTAGTGCTCCCCAAGGTGTTCCACCAGCTCATATACAAAGAGCTGCATGAGGATATGGGACACCTTGGTGTGGAAAGAACATTGAACCTAATCCGTGACCGATTTTACTGGCCATATATGAAAAAAATGTCAAGCACTATGTGACGAAGGTTTGTAGCTGCCTGAAGCGGAAACACCCAAACAGGGTAACTGGTCAACATTGTCACAACTTACCCATTCAAGATGGTCTCAACTGCTGCTGATAAGATCTTCGGGGACTTTGCCCTGAAGTTTGGATTTCCAAATAAGCTACATCACGATCAGGGCAAAGAATTCGAAAACAAGCTGTTTTCTAAGCTAGAAAAGTATTGTGGCATACAAGGCTCCCGTACAACTCCCTATCATGCAGCTGGAAATGGGCAAGCGGAAAGATTTAATCGAACTCTTCTTTCAATGCTCAGAAACCTGGCAGAAAACGAGAAGTCCGATTGGAAGAGCTCTCTATCCAAAATGGTGCACGCATATAATTGTACATGCAGTGAAGCAACCGGTTATGCACCGTATTACCTTCTGTATGGTAGAAGTCCTCGTCTGCCAGAGAACATAATGTTTGGGTTAGCCCCAACTGATCAAAGCCCCTCCCACAGTGATTATGCCAGTAAGTGGAGAAAGAGGATGCAAGAAGCTTACAAACTGGCCTCTGAAACAGCTAACAAGGAGCGAAACAGGGCAAAGAACTCATGGAGTGGAGCTGCAGCCAGGATCGAGAGTCCTGGTGCGAAATTTCAAGGAGAGAGGAGGACCAGGAAAACTCAGGTTGTACTGGGAGAACAAGGTCTATATAGTCACTGAAAGAAAAGACAAGGACAGTCCTGTTTATTCAGTACAACCAGAGAAAGGAACAGGGAAGATCAGAGTTTTGCACAGAAACTTATTACTGCCCTGTGATTTCCTGCCTGTAGAAACAGAGACAGAAATGAATAGCATGATGAACAGGAAGTGGCACCCGCAGGGTAGAACCAGAACAGAAGGAGTTTGTGGAAAGAGGGGAGGATAGCAGTTCCGATGATGAAGAAAACTGGAGGCTCATCACACATCCAAAAGTACCACCCGATCAGGTTGAAGGTCAACTGAGACGGGATGCAGAGGACATTCAAGCAGCTGCAGAAGTGGGGGTGGACCTGAAAGGAGGAGTGCACAACGAGGCAGAAGAAGTGGTTGCAGCAGAGTGGAAATCAGCTGATGAAGCAGACGGACAGGAGTCTGGGGGAGCCGCATCCTGTGATGGATCAGACGAACAGGATGCTGGCGAGGCAGTGTCATCTGATGAGGCAGACGGGAGAAGCCTTGAACCACAGTGTCCTGTTACAAGACAGTATTCTTTGAGACAAAGAAATCTACCCAAAACACTCACATACAGCAGGCTAGGCCAACCAACATTTATGGTTAGGCACAAATAATGGTTCAGTTCATAGTTGACCATGTAACATTGTTCTATGTTTAGTTTATGGTACATAAGTTAAGTAACTACATAGCATGGGTTGGCAATTTAAGCTTTAACTGCATTTAATATAAGTGACTAGTGCATATCTGGAGTTTAGACCGCCATCATGTTGAATTAGATAGATGCATATGTAATGCATGCAGTAGCATATGTGGGTCTAAATAAAGGGTCATGGGGGCATGGAATAAAAGTCAAACTTTACGGTCTGAGATACACAACCTGCAAAGATGGCAGAGTAACCTTGCAGATATTACCTGGCCAGTATGCCTGTTGGTTCAACATGACATGAATAGGGAGAGAGATGCCATGTTGGGGACAGTATCATACAGAAAGTGTACTAAGAGACTGTCTTCCACAGTTGCTTAAGGAGATGTCACGATGTCGGGACGACATGTATTTTGTGGGGGAGAGTGTAGGGGACCAGTTACATGGAGCTTTGAACAAGTACCCCTTTTTTTCCCATGTTTTGTTTTAAAAGCACTTGTGTTTCAGTGTTAATGTTAGGTTGTGTATTAAAACGCATGTTGATAACTAATATTTTGGTTGAATTGAGATTAAAATAAGATCAGTCCAAACAGGAACTAAGAATCAATATTCGGAATTTATGTGGTTCAGTAGACCATCGCAGCCACTTGTGTGAAGCACGGCAGACTTACATGTGCCTGTTACATGTGCCAATTGACAATCAATTTCACATGCTGTTGTGCAAACGGAATAGACAACAGGGGGAAATCTTTGGCGATTAGCAAGACACACTCAATAAACGAGTGGTTCTGCAGGTGGGGACCACAGACCACTTCTCAGTACCCATGCTTTCTGCCTGATGTTTTGGTCACTTTTCAATGTTGGTGGTGCTTTCACACTCGTGGTAGCATGAGACGGACTCTAAAACCCACACAAGTGGATCAGGTAGTGCAACTCATCCAGGATGGCACATCAATGCGAGCTGTGGCAAGAAGGTTTGCTGTGTCTGTCAGCGTAGTGTCCAGAGCCTGGAGGCGCTACCAGGAGACAGGCCAGTACACCAGGAGACGTGGAGGAGGCCGTAGGAGGGCAACAACCCAGCAGCAGGACCGCTACCTCCGCCTTTGTGCGAGGAGGAACAGGAGGAGCACTGCCAGAGCCCTGCAAAATGACCTCCAGCAGGCCACAAATGTGCATGTGTCTGCACAAACGGTTAGAAACCGACTCCATGAGGATGGTATGAGGGCCCGCCGTCCACAAATGAGGGTTGTGCTCACAGCCCAACACCGTGCAGTACGCTTGGCATTTGTCAGAGAACACCAGGATTGGCAATTCGCCACTGGCGCCCTGAGCTCTTCACAGATGAAAGCAGGTTCACACTGAGCACATGTGACAGACGTGACAGAGTCTGGAGACACCGTGGAGAGCGATCTGCTATCTACCTGTGATACCCCCTATCTACCTGTGATACCCTCCTGGAGCGGGGCATTGTCCAAGCTTCTGCTGCCAACAACTTAATGCTTACCTTCTGCCGATGATACACTTGGCCCTGTCTTTCAGTGTTTAACCCTGTCTCTCTCCTACTGACTGAGCTTTTATTGTGACTAATGGTATGTGCTCTCTCTCTCATACTCTAAACTTGAAAACTGGCTCAGAGTTGATCTTTTTTTTCTTCCTAGATGAAACCACTAAAGCAGCTATATCCATTAACATTAACTTTTCCTTCCCATCGAAAGTACTCCTGGATCAGTGCTTCTGTGTTCTGCTTCTGTGTTCTTTTTCCTTCTCTGCTTCTGTGCTCTCAAACCCCAAGTCGGTCGTGGCAGATGGCTGCTCACACTGAGCCTGGTTCTGCAGGAGGTTTCTTCCTGTTAAAAGGGAGTTTTTCCTCTCCACTGTCGCTACATGCATGCTCAGTATGAGGGATTGCTGCAAAGTTAACACCAGTGACTGTCTACTACATGCTCATCCAGGAGGAATGGCTGCTACAAGTCACTGACTCAATGCAATCTGCTGGGTTTCTTTAGGTAGAAAAACTTTTTAACCAATTTGAATAAATAACTGAATATGACTGCACGGTTCGATAGTTAGGATTAATTGGAATCTATGTACCTGACTTGAAATCTGTATGATTAGATTGAATTGACCTTGTCCATTTTAAAGTTACCCACCTTTCACACAATGCAACAGCTCACCAATTATTTTTACCTCTGCCTTCCTCCCTCCCTGTTGGATGGAGTAAGGGGGAGTCAGGTTTAGCCTAAACCAGTTCAGTTATGGTTGAGGTGCAAACACACCCTCCATTTCTGCTACCTGTGCGACCCCTTCTCTTTTCCAATGGTTATAATCAGTCTGACAGAGAGATGTACCCTCAATCCTTGTGGTTTTTAGTATAACAATGGCCACCAGTGGGCTCTAGATCGACAAACTTTATCAGTTTATCATTTTACTTACTACCCCTACACATAGCCCATTCTAAAAAGGCCAAGCTCTAACAGTCAGTCATTTTCTACTGCTTATTCCATAGTGGGTCACGGGGAAGCTGGTGGCTATCTCCAGCACTCTACGGGCGAGAGGCGGGGTACACCCTGGACAGGTCGCCAGTCCATGGCAGCAAACTCTAACACTCAGTAGTTTATTCTAACCTCCCCAACAACCCCACACCATTCCAAACCCTTTGGGAAGTGCCTTGAGACGAATTGTGTTGTGAGTTGGCACTATATAAACAAACTGAATAATTACTCAACATGCTTTGAAGCCTCGACACAGAAGGACACATCAGTATGTATGACTTATTTGGAGAGATTTTTATTTCTTTTGTAGGAATAGTAAGATCGAGAAGCATGGCCTCGGATTTGGAGGAGCTGATCTTCATCCCAGCCGCTTCACACTCGGCTGCAAACGACCCCAGTGCATGCTGTAGGTCTTGGCCAGAGGGAGCCAGCAGGACCACGTCATCAACAAAAAGGAGAGACGAAATCCACTGGTCCCCAAACCAGACCCCCTCCGGCCCTTGGCTGCACCTAGAAATCCTGTCCATAAAAGTTATGAACAGGACCAGTGACAAAGGGCAGCCCTGCTGAAGTCCAACATGGACCGGGAACAGTCCAACTTAGTGCCGGCAATGTAGACCAAACTCCTGCTCCGCTTGTACAGAGACCGGATGGCCCCTAATAAAAGGGGCAGACCCTCTTCCTCACCCATTTTTCTTTTTAAATGCACACTACAAAAACGTGCATCAACACCACATTTAAGCAGGCGGAGGTAGGCTTGGAGTCTTTTCCAACCCTCGTTTGCTGTTTGCCATCTGGGGTCGGAGGCCAGGAGAGGGAGTGGGCCTTCTGGTCGGGATCTGGGCTGGGGTTGAGGTTCGGGTCTTGGGGGTTGTCTGGTGTTGGGGCTGACTCTTCGGCCCTCTCGGGATTGTTGGATTGCCTTGGATCTTGGTCCCTGGCTTCGGTGCCCTGTCCGTCGGTTGGGGAGGTGTCGGGCTCTGGCGAGGGGGTCTTGGCCAGGTGGTGTGCAGTGTTGATTGAGATGTGGCTTCGCTTTGATGGAGTGGCTGGCCAGCTTGCTCGGTGCGGTGGGGTGTGCCATGCGGGAGGGTGGGTGTCCGGCATCCTGGGGCTCCTCAGGGGTTTGGGTGTGGGGTTGCCGGGTTGCCCGGACCTTGGTGTGCTGTGGTGGTCTTCCACCAATGCTTCCTTCTGTGGCCGGGCGCAGGGCTACGGTTGGCGGTCAGGTGGGTGGGGCGGTGGAACATGTCTTGTGCCCACACTGGCACGGCTGATGAGATGTGCTTGGCCTGGAGTGGTTGGCCTGCCCGGCCTGGTTATCCGGCTGGTGGTGCTCTTTTCCCTCTCACGAACTGATGAGCTGGGGCTGCTGAAGGTGGCCGAATGGTTGGGTGGGCTAGGCGGTGTGCTGTTCTGCTCACTGTTGTGTCTTCTTGGATGTGGGGTCACCGGCATCTGGATCGGCTGAGCGGCGATGGTAGAGCTGAGCTGGACAATGTTTCTACCTGGGCTACCGTTTCAGTAGCAGCGATGTGGTGTGTCTGTGTGGTTGCGGGGGCTTGGTGGGGGATGCCAGCCTTGAGTGCTTGCCGCTGGCCAGGGACCTCTTGCCAGGTGAGTTTGTCCTGTGTGGGGTCAGGGGCTCCGTTGTAAGCTTGGTGCTCGACGGTGTCTGCCCTGTTGCGCCTGTGGGCGGGGGCTGGGACAGCATTGCGTTGGGCCCTTGCCTTGCTGTCGCGGGGCGCTGTGTGGTGGGGGTGGGACGCGGAGGGGGTGCATGGAGCAGGGCTGTGTGTGGAGCTTGCGCTGTGTGGGTGTTGCTTCGTCTGCCTTTTGGGGATGAAGCTCTCCTGTGGGAGTGTGCCCATGTGCTTACAGAGCGAACATAATGTTAAAAGCTGAAATAACAGCAAATAATGAGAAAATGGAGAGTAGTATGAGAATGTAGCAGAGAGAGTGAAAGTGGTCATTATGTCCTCCAGCAGCCTAAGCCTATAGCAGCATAACTACAGAGATAGCTCAGAATAACCTAAGCCACTTTAACTATAAGCTTTATCAAAACGAAAACTTTTAAACCTAGCCTTAAAAGTAGACAGGGTGTCTGCCTCACGGACCAAAACTCGGAGCTGGTTCCACAGGAGAGGAGCCTGATAACTAAAGGATCTGCCTCCCATTCTACTTCTAGACACTCTAGGAACCACCAGTAAACCTGCAGTCCGAGAACGAAGTGCTCTGTTAGGAATATATGGAACAATCAGATCTCTGATGTATGATGGAGCTAGATCGTTAAGGGCTTTATATGTGAGAAGGAGAATTTTAAATTCTATTCTGGATTTAACAAGGAGCCAGTGAATGGAAGCTAAAACAGGAGAAATATGATCTCTCTTTTTAATTTTCATCAGAAGTCTTTCTGCAGCATTTTGAATCAGCTGAAGGCTTTTAACTGCATTTTGTGGACATCCTGGTACTAAGGAATTACTATAGTCCAGCCTTGAAGTAACAAATGCATGGACTAGTTTTCCAGTGTTACTCCTGGACAGGATATTTCTTATTTTGGCAATATTTCTGAGGTGAAACAAGGAAATCGTATAACCCTGTTTAATATGGGATTTAAATGACCCTTTCAAAAATAACACCAACTTTTTTGCCGTCCACATTAATTTATTGATTGTTTCTTTTTCAAGGACTCCGGTCCAAAGACTACAACTTCTGTCTTGTCTGAATTTAGAAGCAGAAAATTTTAAGTGACCCAAGTTTTTGTGTTCAAGACATGCCTGTAGTCTGTCTAACTGGTTGAACTCATCAGGATATTGATAAATCAAGCGTCTTCAGCATAACTGGAAATTTATCGGATGCCTGATAATTTCAGACAAATAAGATTTAAACCAGCCTAGTGTTGTTCCCTTGATCCCTACAGCATGATCGGGCTTTTCTAAGAGAATATTGTGATCGACTGTATCAAATGCAGCACTGAGATCTAACAGAAGTACAGAAAGAAGTCCATTATCTGAGGTCATGACAATATCATTAGAGACTTTCACTAGTGCTGTTTCCATGCTATGATGAGCTCTGAAATCTGACTGAACGTCTTCATAAAGATCATTGCTGTGTAAATGCTCACACATTTGATTAGCAACTATTTTCTCAAAAATTCTTAAGTAAAGGTTTAAGTACAGCTGCCCTGAAAGCCTGTGGTACATATCCATTTGCTAAGAATATACTAATCATATATAGAATGGGGGTGGTAATCAAAGGGAACACTTCTTTAGTTGGGATTGGGTCTAACATACAGGTTGAAGGTTTAGATTAATCTAATATTTTTGATAACTCAGGAAGCTCCACTGGATCAAAACAGTCCAAACACAGATCACATTCTACAGTTACCTCCAATGCTGTCTCACTTACTGAGGATTAAGTATCATGTTTGGGAGGATGCCAATGTTTTTATTTTTAAAAGAATATATTTTTTAAAGAATCCCATAAAGTCATTACAGCTTAGATCTAAGGGAATGGATGGCTCAGCAAAGCTATGACTATTTAGCAACTGTGCTAATAATAAACCTAGGATTATTCTCATTCTCTTCTATTAATGATGAGAAATGAGCTGTTCAAGGTTGGTGAAGTGTCTTTCTATATAACAGTAGACTATTTTTCCAGATTAACTAGGAGTCCTTTAGATGTGTAGAGTGCAAGTTTCTCTTCAATTTTCTAACATTATGCTTTTATGTAGGCAGCTGTGAATTAAATCAGAGAGTCAACCTCCTATGAAAAATTACCTTCTTTTTCAAGAGGGCCACATTGTCTAATGTACCACACAATGAAAAACTAACACTATGAACAAGAGAATAAATTTGTAAAACGGAAGAAACAAAATTACTGCCTTCCACTGTGTTTTTCTTTTATTAATGAGGATATGGAACAGATTATTTAAAGGTTGTTGCAGCATTGTCTGATAATGGTCTACTACAATGAAATTTTCTTTCAGATGTGGAGCAGTCAGCTAAATTAAACTCAAAGGTAAAAAAAAAATGGTCGGACAGGACAGTGTTGTGAGGAAATGCTGTTATTTCTTTACACTCAATGTGATATGTCAGAATAAGGTCCAGAGAATCAAGTCAATTGTGGGTAGGTCTGCTAATGTTTAAGCAAAGCCATCTTCATCTTTCTAAGAAGTGATAATTAATCTAGACTGATTACATTTGGCTTCCCACTCGGATACAATAAGGTCAACATTTTCAATTCGTTCAGTATGCTGTATTGTGAAAGGGCGACATTCCACTTTCCCAATTGTTTGTCACGGTGGAGATTTATTGCTTTTGTGGATCAGTTAAACCTGAATTATTTAACATGCACAAACAGTTTGTTTCTTTTAAACAAACATCCTCCCTGAACGACTTGCGCACCTTCCAGTTAATTTATGAATAAATGCAATTTTATCATCACTGACCGATTTTCCTGTCCCTGCTTAAGAGAACAGCTCCCACAGCATGAGGCTGCCACTACTATTTTTATGGTGTGCATTGTGTGTTTGGGGTGTTAGTTTCCTGCCATGCATAAAAAACTTCTGATTTGGTCTCATCTGGCTAGATCACCTTCTTTCACATGTTTGCTGTGACCTCTGCATGGCTTGTGGCAAACTGCAGAGAAAAATTGCTAAGATTTTCTTTCAAAATTCAACAATATTGCAACTTTTCCATAAAGGCCACTCCATTAGTGGACTGCAAGACTATCTGCTAAACAGATCTGTGCAACTCCTCCAAAGTTGTCATGGGCTTCTTTGCTGCCTCTCAGGGTAAAGCAGTCCTTGCCTGGCTTGTCAGTTTAGATGGATGGCCCTGCTTTGAACCTCTCCACAACTATATCGCTGACTTATCTGTTGTGTTCCTTGGTGGTTGTCCTGCTGTTTGTTAACTAATGTTCTCCAGCAAATCTTTGAGGCCTTCACATAACATCTGTATTTATCCTGAGAGTAAATTGGACACAGATGCTTCTACAAGGTGGCTTTAGGTGCCAATTGGTGGAACTTGATTTTATTGAAGAGTAAAAGAGCAAAAGGAGCTGAATACATATGCATATATCAAACATTTCTGATTTTCTTCTGCTTAAAAATGTGATATCATGCAGTGTTTCCCTTTCCCTTCACAATATTGTGTTGCGTCTTTATTTTTGCAAGGCACTGTATTGTTCTGTTAAAAGTGTTCTTTTTGTGGGATTCATTCAGATGAGGGGTCTGTTGTAATTCTGTAAAGTGCTTTGTTTTGTTTTGTTGTATGGAAAGTGCTGCAAAATGAAGCTTTAATTGATTGGAAAAGAAAATACTGAAAAAGATGGATTTAAAAATGAGCCCCACAGTTTATGATGGTTTTGTCTTGACTGACTTAAATCATTGTTTAATTTTCTGAACAAATTTATGAAAAATCTATCTCTTATCACAGAAAGTTTTCATGGTTAAGGAACTGTAAAGAAATAATCAATTTTGTCAAAATGACGTCATCCTAAATTTACATTTACATATTTAGAAAACCTTCTATAACAAATCATATTGTAATTATTGGCATAAATTAAAAATAATAAATAAGAAGTTTAAGGGTAAGTCAAAGTCTTATTGATAATTTATTTAATTCAGTTTATTTATATAGCGCCAATTCACAACAAATGTCGTCTCAAGGCACTTCACAAAAGTCAGGTACATACATTCCAATTAATCTTAATCATTGAACAGTGCAGTAATATTCAGTTATTTATTCAAATTGGATAAAAAGTTTTTCTATCTAAGGAAACCCAGCAGATTGCATCCAGTCAGTGAGTTGCAGCAGTCACTCCTCCCGGATGAGCATGTAGAGACAGTGGACAGTCACTGGCGTTGACTTTGCAGCAATCCCTCATACTGAGCATGCATGTAGCGACAGTGGAGAGGAAAAACTCCCTTTTAACAGGAAGAAACCTCCAGCAGAACCAGGCTCAGTGTGAGCGGCCATCTGCCACGACCGACTGGGGGTTAGAGAGAACAGAGCAGAGACACAAAGAGAAGATTTATTTATTTATTTATTTATTCACTTATTTAAATTATTTTATCTGTTCCTTTCCCTACAAAACTGTAAATAGTTTAAAACACGTTGACATTTTGGAATCATGATTCATGTGTTTCATAGGTTAGATCAGATTAAAGAGCAAGCCCTTATATTAGTGTGAAGCCTGGATGACTACTGGGTGGCTTGCATAACTGCCTGGAGGAGGCATCATCATCACTGGAGCAGGCTGCATGTTGATGACAGTTGGAGACTGCACATTGATGACGACGGGGTTCTTCTTGCGATGTTTCAACTCACGATACATCTGACACCAGGACAAGCTCGTACAGCACCAGGAAATAAAAATGTCGTTACAGAGGGAGCCCTAGGAATGCACACATTGAAACTGTGTTAATGTCAGTTAGGTTTGTATTACATTGTATAAACATCTAATCTCGTCGTACCTTGATTCCATATTTGTGTCGCATGGCAGCTCTCAAGGATAAGGCTCCAGGAGGAATGGACCCATAATATGAAGCACATAGATCACATAAGGGGAGACAGTTGTTCTCTCCGAATTGTCTGGAAACTGTGCTGGCAAGGCAAATGCTGCACCAGAAACCATAGCAGCCTAAAAAACACAAATACACAGAAAATGAGTGATCAAGGGATGTTCACCTTTTTATTTACGGCAGATTTACAAAGTTTGATTCTTACATGTACTGGCATCCTCAAAGCAGTCGCAGAGACCACTGTCCCAGTCTGTCAGGGGTTTTTCCGCCATCAGATGTGAAAATTCAGACACAAACTGTGAACTCACCCTGTAAAATCTGTTTATTCCAAGACTCAGAGTAAAGAATTAATACTCAGTGTTGAAAATCCCACCCTATATCCTTTATTTTGCAGTCCGTAATCTATTCTACGACTTATTTTCACCTCTGTAAGATCTGCGGGATCAGCACTTTCCGAAAAACCTTTAACAAGAAATGATCAATGATACAATGAGTTTGTAACTACTTTTAAATATCTAGGATTTTTAATTGATCATCACTTGGCTTTTAAATAACATATTCAGTATATAACAAAACTGAAACTTTTGTTGGGATTTTATTACAGAAACAAGACTTGCTTTTTAATTTCTGTAAAACAGAAAATGGTGGAAACGTAATGTGCTCTATGAACGTTTCTGTTCGCTGTCTCCAGATGCTCTATAGCAATTACCATGGGTCACTTAGATTAATTACTAACTTTGACACATTACAGACACATCTGAACATTCTGATGAGGAGGTCACTGATGCTGAAGCTGCTCCGTCTCCCGCTGAGACATTCAAATCCAAAAGTGGCAACATCTATTGGAGCTAAGTATCTCCTGATGTACATGGCAGGGCAGCTGCTGCAATAGCATCAAAATGACCACTGGTATCAAAAGATTTGCTGTGATGAGAGTAAGTGACATTAAGGCATGTTTTGATCTGTTTTTGTCATTGTCACAAAAAAAGTAATTGTTGTTTTGACAATCCTTGATGGAAAAAAGGTAATGGCAACATTGTGGAATGACATAGATGAGGAACACCTGGATGGTGATATTCTCCTTGCTGGAGTATTTGCAGTAGAAGACGTTGCCCTAGGGGCTGCCGGCGCCCGGACCCTGGAGTATAAAGTATGCATGGGGATTGTGAGTGAGTGTAGGACGTCCATTGTTGTTTGTCTTTACGTTGGGAGCGAGTGATTTTATGTGTGTGGATGAGGGTGGGAGTGGGTGACTGTGACTGTGAGTGCCTGTTTTTTTGTGACAGGTTGGGTCTTGGACTGCTCCCTCTCCTGGATCAGCTTAGGCCCCCCCAATATTATGGGGGCCTATTTCCTCCCCGCCACCCTGCCTGCCGGTGGTTGGAGTCTCTGCCCGCTGGTGTACTTGTGGTTCTCGGTGTCCGGGGCTGGATGCTTCGGTGTGTGCTGGCTCACTCCCGGTGGCTGCCTGCCGGGGCCTGGACCCCTGGGCTCTGTCGGGCCTCTGTCTTGGGGGTGGCGTGTCCCGGGGTCTTGGGTCTCTGGGTCCATGGCTGGATCTGCTCGGGAGTGGACGGCTGCCGGCGGGGCCTGTGGGCTCGTCGCTGCGGTTCCCTGGGGCTTCTGCACTGTCGCTGCTGGGTGGCTCCCCTGGGACTCTCCACTGCTCTTCTCTGGGGGGTTGCGGTAGTCCCGGCGGTGGCTCTCCTGGGGTTCCTGTGCCTTGGGGGGCCTTTGGATGTCTGTTGCTCGGATCTCCTCAGTGCCTGCCCGGGGACCACGGGGCAGGTCGGTGGGTCCTCACACTTGCTATTGCATATTTCTGTGGAGAAACCTTGTATACAAAGCGCATCCACACAGGTGTTGATAGATACACAGATGATCTATATTGGGCTGCACTTCTCACCAAGTACATCTTACATTCATAAATACCGTGTGTTATTTTGCGTATAAGCAAGCAGGGTGTAATCTTTTATTCTATTCATCCTTCTTTCTCTCCTCCACTCTCTCCTCCTTTTTCCCCTCTTTCCCTTTTGTCCCATCTCTCTCTTTGTCAAGCTTCTGTTTTCCTTTTCATTTCAGTCTCCGTGTCCGTAACAACTGAAATATTCCCAAAGAAGTTCATAATAAAGTTTCTTTTATAAATATCAAGCAGAGCCTTAAAGCAATAGCTGTGATGCTCCGCTTGTGAAAGTAAATCTGTTGGGCAATTTCTTGGCACTCAGACAACAATTCTGAGCGCTACTCTGCTGGACAGGACACGGTAAAAAAAAAAAAAAAAAAAAAGTAGAAGACGTTTCCTCTACTGCAAATAATAGCTCTGTAATGAACATACTAGTTTCACTTTTGCATGTGAAAATACACCTGCATGTTCTTAGACAGAGTTTTCATGTAACTATTTGATTTCTGTTGGTTTGATTTGCTTGTATGGTCATTGTATGTTTGACCTTGCAAATCTACATTTCATTATTATTATATTATTTATTATTAGTTCTGCTTTTCAGTCTGTATTTTTATACAAAATGCAGAATGTTTTTTCAGGTCTGTGGCTCGTTGAGTAGCAGCGCTCACCCTGCCAGACCATTTGCTATGTGCTGCTGGTCAGCTGGCTGAATTTAATTGGAAATATTTCCAGTCACAAAAAACACTTTGTAAGGATCCCCAATCTAACTCTTATTAGAGTAATGCTGTTTTAATAATGTAGTTGAAATTTAAAAGGGACATGCTTGTTAAGCAGATGACTGTTGACTGGCTACCTGAGCTGTCAGACATACTAGTCAACCAGCAAATATTAGCTTGTTATATTTTGTGTTACTCTATAATGAGCAGAAAAGCAGAATGGGGCAATATTCTGCAAAATAAACCACTACTAAACTGTACCAGCTTTATTTTGAAGGTTGCCCTACAGGTAAGGTCTTCCTACCAAAATTACAGTAATTATATTTGCTATATCACAATATTATAACTGTTATAATCAATATGTTACATTATTTTAACAGCACAATGAATAATAGTTGGATTTCTTTTTAAGTAACAGTAGTTTGATCATATTAATTTTTGTCTGTAAAAACCTTGAAACATTTTTTTATTATGAGTTAATTCTATACATTCAAGAGAGAAAACCGTTTCTTAAATGTCAGTCATTTTCTTCCGCTTACAGTCAGTCAGTCATTTTCTACCGCTTATTCCATAGTGGGTCACGGGGGAGCTGGTGCCTATCTCCAGCAGTCTATGGGCGAGAGGCCGGGTACACCCTGGACAGGTCGCCAGTCCATCGCAGGGCAACACACAAGCAACCATGCACACACTGATTCATACACCTAAGGGCAATTTAGAGTGACCAATTAACTGGACTAAACTGGATTAAACTTTTTAATAAACAATACAATTCTTACCTGTCAAATCGACAAACTGTGGTCCAGATCAAGTCTTGCTATCTCTTGGTGGTGTTCTGATAGAACGCTGGTTGTGTAAGGTGTGGTCCCTGACTTATTTAGAGCCCAGAGAAAAAAATGCAAACTAAATCTAACTTTTTTTGTGGTGTAGACATGCTAACCTCTCCCCTTTACAATTGAAGGGCTGTGCTCCATTTGCATACATGCTCATGTAGCTGCCATTCGTTTGCCTTTTCACTTGCAGGATTTATATTCTGAAGATATCCTTTAAACCTCCAAAACAGAGATTAAAGATGTGTCAATTATGTTGGAAGTAGTACACTCCTCAATATTTGCACAGATCAGATTCAGACGTGAATCTCTACAGAAGATCTTTTATCTTTGGCTTTTGATTCTAATTGCACATGAAAATGTAACAGGCATGTTTTCATCACAATTATTGTTCTCTTACTTATTTTCATAACATGGTGTCTTATATTCATTTATGTAGCTTATTTATTGTTTTGTAAACACTTTGATCAACTTTTTCTGTTTTGAAAACAATTAGCAATCCTTTGTTCAGGATTTTTTATTCATTCCTGTTAAGTAAAATGTGCTTCTAAGTGTTCTGGTTTTTTTTGTAAAACAATAAGATGAACTCACCTAAGAAAACTGTGCTAACAACATGCACTTCACTTCTAAGTGTGCCCATGTGTAGGCAGCTGCAATGAAAACACACTTATGCTCTTTCCTAAATGCAAACACACACAGTCTACACACTGGTGATGCATACAAAGGACTTAATGTTAATGTAACCTAACGCAAAAGGCTCAGATGAAGATAAAGGAAAAACAAAATCCACAATCCAACACCAAAGCCTGGACTGAATAGCATAGCGTAACCATATAGACCCTTTCAGTGTGACTGTAACTGTCATAGCCTACCAACTAATCAGCAACTAGGCTACTTCATTTTTTAATCACAACGTGAAATTAATTATACTGTCAACAACTGTCTTTTAATAAGACAAATATAGTTGTAGGTTAAATCAAAAGTTTTACTAAGAACACACACCAGGAAAGAAATAATCATAACCACCAAAACTATAGTAAAAAGGCTCAAATAAAAGCAAATCATGGAACAAATCAAAACAATTCAAAATCATTCCGACACATCCTTTAAAACATAGTACCACGGTAGGCTTTATCATAAAAAATATTTAATTTGTTGGCCTGACTCTCTCGCCATTCTTGTTCATTCTTGACGAGGAATGTGTTGCCCCTGGTAGCGGTGTTTTATGAAATGGTCCGCAAATTTTTCCAGGCTACTATTCCTTGACAGGGTCTTGTGATAGTTTAGTATTGCAACATGGTTTGGCCTTGCTTGACCCATTGTGGACCGCAGAGAGGTTTTCAGGTGCTGAAGGCCAGAAAATGACCTCTCTGAAGTGCATGATGTAGCAGGGACAGTCAGTGCAAGTTTCACAAGTTTTGTGACCTCTGGCAACAGTGTTCCCAAATATTCTCCCTGATCCCTTTTGAAAAAGTTTATTACATCCTGAAATATAGTCAAGCAACTCCTTGCTGTTTTACTATGTCCATGCACATATCATGATGCAGTGTGAGTCTGGTTTCATCCAAATCATCCCGGTGAAACTGTATGATGTTCAGCTGTGATTTACAGTGGCAAATTACTCAACATCTTGCATATATTTGAATGCAGAATAAAATCTAAATCTTCAATCCAGGGATGCTGATGCTGTGTCCATAACCTGAAAGTACTGTTGTTGGTTCAAATCTTCTGGTCTCTGGAAGCTGTGTGGAGGCGCATCTGCGTCATCCAACCGGCGGGGAATTTTTCTTGGTCTGGGCAAAACCAGTCTTTACAAACAAACGTCATTGACTGGTCCAGTAGTGTTTCCCCAAAATTCGATGAATCTTTACCAAAGAGCCTTCATGTCACCTCTGACTGTGTCAATCATTTACCTTGTGCTCTGTATATGCAGCTTTTGGAGAGGAATGCTGACCGTTTCCATGTGAGAGAAGAAGTTAAGCATAAGTTTCAAAGAGAAAAAAGGCCAGAATTTCTGCAGGGGCACAAGCAGTCCACTGGTTAACCCCATGTATAACCTTTTTCACATGAACTCAGATCCTCTAGAAAGTCAATCAACGCACTGTAGTTTGAGAAAATGGATTGCAAAGAGGCCACCGTCACAGTCCAGCGCGTTGGACACAGAGGCTTCAAAGATGGTGCTTTTTTACCTTGAAACTCTTGGAACCAGGCGAGCCATTTTGATGAATTTCTGATCAGGGTTATCAATTGACAAATGAGACTCATAAAGTTGAGACATGCAGCGCTGTTTTGGCCAACGTCATGCACAACCAAATTCACCAGATGTGCAGTGCAGTGCACATACTGGGTTTGGGGCTCCTGTTCCAGCACGCACGTTTGCACACCAGCTTTAATGCCAGATATATTTGACGCGCGGTCATAGCATTGTCCTCTGCATGTCTGAAGTGGCAGTGAGAATCTCATCAAAACATTTAGTAAATGGTAAATGGCAAATGGCTTGTACTTGTATAGCGCTTTATCAAGTCCCCTGAGACCCCAAAATGGTTCACACTAAAATCAGTCATTCACCCATTCATACACACATTCACACACTGACAGTGGTGAGCTACATTGTAGCTGCCCTGGTGAACACTGATAGAAGTGAGGCTGCTATAAACAGGCGCCACCGAGCCCTCTGACCGCCCTCAGTAGGCAAGGCGGGTGAAGTGTCTTGCCCAAGGACACAAGACTGAGACAGACATGCTCGAACCAGCAACCCACCAGTCACAAGACGAACCCCTGCCACCATCGCCACGGTTGCCCCATTCAGTAGCTGAAACAGTGCATTTACTGTTTGATGTCTCATAAACCCAACAAAATGTTCCTCTGGATCCAGATTTTCAGCCACAATACGAAAACAAATCGACAACTGCTCTCTGATTGAAATGTCAACGGTTCTGTCCATTACCACAAAAAAAAACTCAAAAGACTTGATTTCTTCAGTGTTTTTAGTACATCATGGGCCATTACGTGCAAGCCATGACCGCAACTCTGGAATATTCTGAGCACGTTAATGCAGTAACTGGGTCAAGATGGACTCCTCATCTGTGCTTCCTCGGATGGCCAAACTCTGACAGGAAAGAGATTAGACTGAGGATAGAATAGCCAACAAAGCTGTTCTTGCATCTGGCATCTGCTTATGTTTACCGGCAGAAATTGAAGCGGCAACATTTACACCCACTAGTAGCAGCAAAAGTGCTAACTGCAGCTCTGTGCAGATTTGACTTTTCATATGTTTGAAATCTCTTCAGTGCTTTGGCCTAGCTGATAAAAACCATCCCATATAAAAGCTGTCAAAGACTCTTGGTCATGTGTTGTGGATGCGAGAGGGTCACCCATGTTTTTGGGTGCAGTGCAAACCTCACAAAATTTGTGTTTTCTGCAGTATTGTAGTCTATTTATTGGTATTTGCCTTTCCAGCTAGCTTGAAAAGTTTTACGTTTTTTTTTGCCTAAGATCTGCACTGCTACTGTCCTTAGTTGTTGACACGGTTGAGTTGTCACTGGAAGACGGTATCAGGTAGGTGGATATTTTTGGTATTTTTATAACTAATATATTCATTTTGTTGGCTACATCAGCCTTTCATCAACCTTTTTGGCTGTTTAGACATCAGAATGCAATGCGTGGATAGGTAGCAGGGATCATTGACAAGTGTAGGGTGCCTGGCACAGGTGGGTGCTCGGGAATCTCTGTGGGAGCTCCGACCCCGAAGCACCCATGGAATCGGAGCCCATGTGTGTAGGTGGTTTTTGATATGGGCAATATTACTTACCACCCTGGGCACCAGTCCATCATGGGTGACCCAAGATCTCCAAAAAGGAAAAAGTTGTCATTTTTGCCCTGAATGAGTTTTCCATTGTTTTTTTGGACTCTGGCAGTGGGTTCCCGCTGTTTTTTTTTTACAGTGTGTAAGGATTGCAGGAAAAAAGAAGCCTTACATTCTAGGTAAAGGTGCTAACGTTGCTAACTGATTTGTATATTTGCATTTTGCACTAATTTAAAGGGATATTTCAAAATTGTTTTTACTGAATCTGGACTATTTCCGGTCATCTCTGGTTCAAAATCTGAAGATACCTAGACTTATCTGACTTGAAATAAATTATTCTGCATTGATTATTTGAGATTGTTAAAATTTTTATTCTATTTTATAAAAACTCAAAAGAGCATGTGCAATGTTTTTCGATATCAAGTTCCCTTCAGACTTGAGACAAGGATAAAGTAAAATTTAAAGAAAGACAAACATTAACTGAATTGTTCTACACTGATTACAGATTCTTAGAAATAGTTTTGGTCTGGCGAACCTTGAGAACGTTTGTGGAGAATGAATAATGGCCATTTTTGAAAGATCTTGAAAGATCAAACTTTATACTGTTTTTGAATTGATTAAACTAAGTCGGCCTGAGGCCTAGGTGA
This sequence comes from Crenichthys baileyi, assembly GCA_036173005.1. NCBI lineage: Eukaryota > Metazoa > Chordata > Actinopteri > Cyprinodontiformes > Goodeidae > Crenichthys > Crenichthys baileyi. The sequence continues at coordinate 504,144 of JAHHUM010002031.1, read as the reverse complement.
AGGTAGCACCTACGCAAAGGCCCCCCGGATTGCATGACTGCTCAATGAAGCATTAAGCTGTTGCAGATAAGTAAATTTTAGTTATCAGGCTACTCTGCTGTGAAACCAGCTCGCAGATTTAATTCAATTCAATTTAATTCAGTTTATTTATATAGCGCCAATTCACAACACATGTCGTCTCAAGGCACTTCACAAAAGTCAGGTACATACATTCCAATTAATCTTAATCATTGAACAGTGCAGCCAGATTCTGTTATTTATTTAAATTGGATAAAAAGTTTTTCTAACTAAGGAAACCCAGCAGATTAATCCGTGAGGCAGATACCTTGTCTACTTTTAGGACTGGGCTTAAAACTTTCTTTTATGATAAAGCCTACAGTTAGACTGGCTTAGGTTATCATGGGCTATCTCTGTAGTTATGCTGCTACAGGCTTAGGCTGCTGGAGGACATAATGACCACCTTTCCTCACTCTGCTACATTCTCCAGCCACTCTAAAATTCTGAATTGTCAGTCATCTTCTATACCGCTTCTATACCATGCAGCGACAATTCTAAATTGTTTGCTGTTATTTCAACTTAACTTTTCGTTCTCTTTCTGTTTTTTCTCGCAATAGATTCTTGCAAAAGAGTATAAAATGCCAAAATTATACCAGAAGCTTGTTGATAGGCGTTTGGCCAAGGTGTAATTTATTAGGAATAATTTACCTCATCTAGCAGGGATGAACGTAACAACCATGTGTGGATTAAAGAAAATAAATAGCCAATTCAGTTCCATCCATCTATTTTCCATGCAGGGTTGTGGGGGGTACCTATCTCCAGCGTTTATTGGGTGAGAGGCAGGGTCGAACCTGGACTGTCCAGGTGGGGATCTGTCCAGGCTGGACAATATAGAAACACACAGGACAAGCAACCATGCACACATACACTCAGACCTAAGGACAATTGCGCCACCGTGCAGCCCTTAGAGAGACCAATTAGCCTAATGTTTTTGGACAGGAAGCTGGAGTACCCAGTGTGCACCTTGTCTCAGCCTTTGTCTACTAGTACAGTTTTTCATCCTACACAAACACTGAAAAGAGAAAATGACTGAGTGAGGTACATCGGCTTAAAAGGACAATATTGTACAGTAATTTTCTGCTAAGTATCTGTTTTTCTTTCCTGGTTAAATAAAACTGGTTTTTAATACACATTTTTTTACACTACACCTATTCTAAAAGCAGAAAGAGCTTAGAAGACCTTTACATACATGAAATTTTAGCCATGGTGCTCCACACTGTGATAAATTATAGTTTTAATAATATTATATTATATCATATAACTAAATTTAATATGTGGTAAAAAGACAATTTAAAGTACACGACCTACGTATTTGAATACTATATCAATACTACTATTTCACAAAACAAATTCTCTGGTTTTAACGTGACAAAAAAACTACATCACCTGGGAAAAGCCCACACAAATTCAAAGTTAACATGCAAACCTATACGGAAATGCTTGACCAAGGTTTGAATGGGGTAACTACCTATGAAGCTTATGTTCCAGTGGAACGTTTCAAATAATGAGGAGACTGTTCTCAATCCGCCACACCTTGTGGCTGGCACTATGTTACAGAAGTCCAAGAGAGAATTTTAGAAGCTTCGGCTTGAATTAAATTGTGTTTAAAAGACAATTTTTACACTTTAGCAGATAAGAGGTGAAACAAATTTCTGTTAATGTTCCCCTAATGTATAATTAGGGGAACATTGACCACTTTGTACCACTTGCTAGCTTGTGTAGATATTTTGGTGACTTTGTTTGAGTGTCATATACACTCATGAACTACCTGGTGTTTTTAGTCCCAGATGACCACCGGTCTGCTTTAGGAACTAGGCTCTCACTGGCCCCAGAAAATGGCATGCAGGCTAACCCTTTTGACAACAGCACTGGGGACCTACAGCCATCATTCAGACAGGATATGTAGCAGTAAATGTTTGTGTAACAAAAACAGAGACCCCTAAGCCCTAGAGGTGTGGAACAATGATCTTAGAAGCAGGCACAATAAGCTCTAATATATAATATTGGTAAATATTTTGATGAGGATATCCGTTGCGATATGTGCATCTGTGCTTCCATCACTCTGTGATCTTTCGCATTCTTAGCAATGTCATTTGTGTGTGAGCTTTTGCTCCCGTGAGACTATCAAACTGGCTAAATATTACATTAAATAAAAATTTTACATTCATAACACAGTTCATGTACTTGTAAAGGTAGACAGCCAAATACTTTGACAAAATAGTGTACTTGTAATTTCTCCTGATTCTTACAAATTACAGCCAGTAAATAAAGTTTTATAGCTGTAATTTTTTCTATGCTTTTCATTTTTAATATTATTCTCAAAACTATGATAAAACCTCAGTTGAATTTCTTATCTACAGACAAGAAGTAAAAAAAACTGATACATTTTTACAGTGTACATTTTCGGACATGCTCAGGCCTCAGGAAAAACGTTATCAGGTCTCAGGAATAAAAGCAACAAACCAACAAGTCTCGGACACGTTCTTCAGAGAGCACTTCTTCAAAGCTTGCTGCAGGTGATACAAATACATCATCAACATGCAACATTGGCAGAACATAAGGTCAATTACGTCACCAAAAAACTGTTCAGGCCTCATTTAAGTTTAAGTTGCTCTCCCTTTTGCTACAGTTGTGTCGTATTAAGTTTCATTCAGTTGTGAAATTTAAATAGCGGAAAGTTACAGAAACAAAGCTAATTTTGTATGATAAACCGAATAAGTGGCACCATTTTTTTTTTTTTTTTGCTAATTCATTTAGCTAGATTCAGTGGCTAGTAAGTAATTGCCTAGTAAACATTTCAGGAAATGGACAAGCTGAAAGCCTATTAGGAGCATAAATCCTTTGCGTCTTTCTTTTTCTTTTGTTTTTTTTCTAGTGCCACTGTCAATATGTGTGATAAATCTTTTTTTTCAGACACTGATGCAAGACATCATCTGTCAGTAACGACATAAGGAGTCTTCAGCTTTGGCTGTTTAAAGCTGTGTGCTCTATTCACAGTCTACAAGTCTTTCACAAATTATTCTAGAGGAAAAAGAGCATTGAAAGTAAAAGAGAAAAGTAGAAATTATTCTTTCTACTTTTCACCTGTCCCATATTAAATAAGTCTACAAAGCTGTGGAGGTAAGCTTTAAAACACCAACAGTGTAAAAAAAATATATATTTTCCTGAAATCTGAAAATCTAAAAACAATAGTATTTGCTCTAGCTATTCACTTCTTTAATATGGAACAGGTGAAAAGAAGTTACAAAATAAATCGAACTTTTCTTTTTTACTTTCAATGCCCTTTTCTTTCTATTTTTCGAAAATAATGTGTGAAAGACTCGTAGACTGTGCATACTGCACGCATCTTTAATCAGCCAAAGTCGGATACTCCTTGCCCACAGTACATTGATTTGCATGTGATAGAGCTAGAATTTCCCAACTATCTATTTCCTGTTATCAAAATGCAAATTCTGTTACTACAAAAAACATCTCCCAGCAATCCCTCATATTGATCATGCATGTAGCGACATTGGAAGGGGAAACTACTTTTTAACTGGAACAAACCTCCAACAAAACCAGGCTCAGTGTGAGCAGCCATCTGCCACGACTGACTTGTTTGAGAGAACACAGCAGAGACATAAAAAGAACACAGAAGCAGTGATCCAGTAGTACTTTCTATAGGAAAGAATAGTAAAACATTAATGGTAGTAGCTCCTTTAGTGGCTTTATCCAGGAGAGAAAGACAGCTAAACAGATGAACTCTGAGCCAGTTTTCAAGCCTAGCGTATGAAAAACAGCACATACGGTTAGTATGTGCTAGTTAGTATGTGCTAGTAGCTACTAGCTGAGCTTTCACAGTAAAAGCTCAGCTAGTAGCTATGTCTAGAAGAGACAGGGTTCAACACTGAAAGAGAGGGCCAAGAGTATCATCTGTAGAAGGAGAGCATTAAGTTATTGGCAGTAGAAGCTCAGCCAATGTCCCCCTCCAGGAAGGTGCCACAGCTAAACACAAAGCCAGGCCAGATGTAGCTTCAAGGAAGAAAAAATACAAATGGAGAACATAAACTTAAAAGCTGAAATAACAGCAAATAATGCAAAATGGAGAGTCTTATGAAAATGTAGCAGAGAGAGTGAAAGTAGTCACTATGCCCTCCAGCAGCCTAAGCCTATAGCAGCATAACTACAGAGATAGCTTAGGATAACCTAAGCCACTCTAACTATAAGCTTTATCAAAAAGGAAGGTTTTAAACCTAGTCTTAAAATTAGACAGAACGTCCGCCTCACAATCTAAAACTGGGAGTTGGTTCCACAGGAAAGGAACCTGATAACTAAAGGATCTGCCTCCCATACTTCTTCTTCTGCCTTTCATTTAATAATACCTACTGTTTGCAAACTAAACTCTTTAGCTGACAAATTGTGCATCAGGAAAACAACCAGCAGCTTACGGTCAGTGGCAACTGTAGTATCAGAATCAGAACATACACAGGAACATATAAATAGCGAAATATGGTTTGGGGCATCACAGCAACATAGAAAAATCATAAGGTAAAATGTAATTGCAGTGATGAGCAATACAGTGCTGTAAGTATTGCAGTAAAGCAAAGTATAATATGTCTAGCAATGACCAGCAGGGTACAGTATAATGCGGTGCCCAAAGGAATCCAGTGAGTAATTGGCAGCATAACACTCTGCAAAATCTAAGATGCGAGCATAACACAATGTCCTGCTTTGGTATCTGATTGTATTAGAATATGAACATCTAAAGGGGAGTGATGGCTTTGGCTGCTGTATTGTGAACAGTACAGTACAGTGTGTATTGTCTGAACACCACTGGGTCTCAAGCAGGTTTGTGGAGTGGATTGCAGAGCAGTCATAAGTGAACAAAGTGAAAAGTAGTGGACTGAGCACACAGCCCTGGGGCGTCCTCGTGTTAAAAGCCTCCTAACTGGACAAATCACTATCTAAATCTTCACATTATTAACTCACATTTGAGCTGGAGGCTTAGTTGTTTTTAATCTTTGAAGGCCATTTTGTTATGCACTGGTGCTCTTTGGCAACTTTCAGCTGCATGCTCAGCTGCCATATGCTGACTTTTTTATTCTTTTTTTTATTACATTTCTTGACCTCAAACATGGAAATGAATGCAACTATTATTAGTTACAAGCCCAAACAGAATTGAAAAGTAAACAATAAACAGGCCATGTTTAAATCTAATTACATTTACCTAATTTGGCTCGAATTAATTACAAATCACCGCTGTCAAAATCAATCCAGTTAAACTTAAATTCTATACAGTCCAATTCAATACATAAAAAATACAGTAATAAATGGTTAAAAAAAAGCTGTCTACGAAAGTCTTTACATATGCACGGTGATTTAAAACAAGTGCAGCGGCTCCAAGGGCACTTCCCTTTTATGTAACCTTAGCCATATACAGTACACCTAGTTAAATAGCTTTGACATAGTTAAACACCAACAATGCTGTAAAACCTGAAAGTGTGGGAACTTAAAGATAGAGTCAAAAGTGTAAGCTATGAATTATGTGCTGCTTATTAACACAGGAAAGCATCGTGTATTTGCTCTTTGCTCAATGAAAAATATAAAGATGCAATTTGGAAATAACAGGATAAAATATACTTTTTAAAATATTGATTGTTACTAACTTTATCACTTTTTTAAAACAAGTTTGCAACTTTAAATTTTCTCATATTTTACCAGTGTTTCCCAAAGTTGGGGTCGGGAGCCACCTAGTAGGAGCTTTTTAGATCATCCCTAGGAACAAAATGGAACATGAATGTTAATAATAATCTCTGCTGTACTGTAATTGTTGCAAAGGATTAAAAGTCATTAAGCGGTAAATTTGGTATAATCCATCCATCCATTTTCTATACCTGCTTGTTCCATACAGGGTCACGGTGGAGCTGGTGCCTATCTCCAGCAGGCTACAGGCGAGAGGCGGAGTACACCCTGGATAGGTCGCCAGTCCATCGCAGGGCAACACACAGGACAAACAACCATGCACACACACATTCACACCTAAGAGATCAATTCACCTAACAGTCATGTTAGCCAGAGTACCTGGAGAGAACCCACACATGTACAGGGAGAACATGCAAACTCCATGTTGAAAGCCCCCTGGCTGGGAGTCAAACCCAGGATCTTCTGGCTGAAAGGTAACACCACTACCAACTGCACCACCGTGCAGCCTAAATATTGCATAATGTTTTATGTTTTAGGTCAATTAAGTTTGTTCAGACGCTAATTTTATTAGCAGTGTTTGTTTTTTAATCTGCAATAGTCGGGGTCAATAGGTAGTACGACTTCATTTTGTGTGTCAGAAAAAAACATCCCCTCCAACCTGTCACTCATCTCCTAATGAACTCAGAGTCCTCACCTGTTTTTTGTTTCCTTGTCAAACCCTCCTGTATGGCACGCTCTTCTATTACCTAACTATGGGGTTTGTTGGCTCTCCCCTACTTTTTATTCTATACAACAATGATCATCTTCACTGCAGGTTTATGACAGAATATCATTTTAATTTCTGTGATCTTTTTAAATTTTCACCTGGCCTTCGTTTCACTATCTGATTTATGTGACGTGTTTGCACTCTTTTCTTCTTCTTTTTTTGTCATGTCATAGCTGATTATAATGCAAGTCAAATTTCTACTGCATTTAAAACAACCATAGTAACAAAGTCCCTGAACTGTATTTTTTTTACATGTAAAAAAAAGATGGCAGCGTTAAGTAGGAAACTAAAAGTTCAAAAACATATCTCTCTATCTCTGTGAAGATGATCTATTCAACTTCTGAAGCTCAGGGTTGGTTGCAAAACATCATTCTCTACGCCATCATGGGACTGTAAATCTGCCTTTTGTTTCGATGACAAGAGCATTGTCTACCTACTCATTTAATGCTGTAGCATAGATCACAAACAATGCAAGGGTGCTGTAGATTTTTTGGTCGTCCAAGTTCTGCGGCATGAGTGTTGTTGCATTTAGATGCCATGTTTAGAAAACATGTAATATAAAATACCAATAAAATATTTAAAGTTTGCAGTTGTGATGTGATAGAATTCATAAATGTTGCAAGGTGTTGTGTATATATTTTATCATTTTTTAAAAATGAGCAAAACCCTAAAATTTGCTCTAAATGCTTTGATTACATCATGTTTATTGATCAAACAAAAAAAAACACATAAAGCTAGTGATATGTTATCAGACCAAATGTAATTCATATGAATTTTTGGGTTTTATTCTACTGATTTCATTAAGAAACTCAGCATGTATTCAAACCAGAGTATTTGTTATTGCCTCAAATGACATCATAGAGTGACTATTTCAAAAACAAATTATTGCTTTCCTGTTTCATTTTTTTGTTTTGTCCACTGGAACCTTTTCATAACTGAAAAACGTATCACAACATGACTTAAATCAGACCCAACTGTGTCATCTCCAAAGTCAGTTTGAAACCTTGATAATTCCTGGTTGGCTCACAAAACCACTTGGAGCAGGGTGTCCAGGTATCATTACTACAGGAGGAGGCTGCACATTGATAATGGTCTGAGACTGCAAGTTGATGATGACTGGAGTTTGTTTGCGATGTTTTAACTCTCGATGCATCTGACACCAGGAGCACCAGACACAGAAACAGGACACAGCAATGTCCTTACAAAGGGAACCCTGTGAACAAATATGTTTTACTGTTTGTTTACTTTGTTGTACAGTGGATTAATGTCTCATTTTGTCATACCTTGATACTGTATTTGTGTCTCATAGCAGACCGTAGAGACAAGGCCACAGGGGGTGCAAACAGAGGAATATCACAGATTACTGCTACTGCAGGGCTGAAAATGTCACATAAAGGGAGGCAGAAATTCTCTCCAAACTGGGCTGAAACACTACAGGCAAGGCAAGGGCTGCACCAACAACCGTAGCAACCTAAAAGACAAATATACAAATACAGAGCTGAACTTTTTTTTAAATGCAAAGAATTAAATCTGAACTACATACGTTTGTCAAAGCTAAGTCTTACATGTACTTGCATCCTCAAAGCAGTCGCAGAGACCACTGTCCCAGTCTGTCATGGGTTTCTCCCCCATTGGATGTTAAAATTCAGCTCAAATAACTGAACTGTCCCTGTGACATCCAAGTGTTCCTTAAAAATTGAAGCAAATTTAACTGAAATATAAAGTGTAACATTAACAACAAATGTAGCTTAAGTTTTTTTTTTTATTTAAGATTAAAACTTCCAACTTCCTATAAAATTTCATAAGGGACAGTTTTGTTCCCTTAATATTATAGCTATTACAGCAAAACATGACTGGTTGTGAGATTAGGTTCAACGTTCACAGACAAATTCTATCAATTAAATTATTAGTCTTCAATGTGGCTCTTATTTGTTGACAGCTGACAACTTTGTATGAAACACTGCCACTTTGAGTTCAATACGCGAAATTACAATAACTCTACAAGAAAGCACAGGTTTTGAACCGTCGTTCGGAAGCCTCTTTCAAGGTTCATTGAATTTTCCCACAGTTTAGATTTCACAACTTGTGTTATGTTGTTTGTTTCTTGTATTCAAGCTTATCAAAAATGAAGAATTTAAATTCGCTGCATTGTTTTTAGAAACAGCCAATTTAAAATAGTATAACTATATTAATTATTTATATTTCTTAATTTAAAAAATATTTATTTGTGGATAAAAAACAACTGAGAGTTGTATATGTAAACACACAAAACATTTATAGTTTGGCAACAATGTTTCTCGAGTCAATTTAATAGTACTGTAGTTAATTTTATTTCATGCACATAACTGTTGTCAATTGATCATTTATTTTTTAAATATGGGTTAGTAAGCACAACCAAATAACCTGGACCCATTATAAATAGGAATGCTGGAAAATTAGGATGAAACAATGTTTTAAGCATTGAATTGATACCATACGCACACACACAAAAAAGGTTTTTACTGAAAACTTCTAACTTACACATTAAGGGAATAATTTCTAGAAAAGTAAATAACTTTATAACTTTAGCAGAAATTGTGAAATTAGAGTAAAGCTTCAAAAAATAATCTGATCCTCGTTGGAAAAAGATGCATTTTAAAAAACCAAAAAAAAAAAAAAAATTCTGTCAATGTTTTATGTTGATATAACATAAAAATGTTTTACAATAAAAGCCCATGGTCTGTAATTTGATATGTAAATGTTCCTCAACATAACAGAAGGTACAACTTATACCCATTTATTGTTTCATTAGTTTTTGCTAAAAACTACAGCATTAGATTTTACAGAAAGCAAAAAATAATCTACAATGTTTGCACAAGTTCTCTTAATTCTCTATAAAAAGGCTTGAGTATGTCTAAAAACATATCAAAATGTTAAATAAAGATAAGAAATATCTTGTTGGTCTTACTGTTTTTCCTCCTGCTGAACGCTGGCTTTGAATCTCTACAGCTCTGTAGGAATGATTCTGGAGTTGGATTAGGGGCGGATTCCTGTTTCCTTTCAAATACCTAAATAAAAACAAAGCGACCAAAAACAACAAGAACAAGATTATCTTAAAAGTGCCTGTCAGGAGTCGCTGCTTGTATTTTGACCAAGTAAATCCTGAACAAAGACAAACATAAAGTTTACAGTGAAACAAATTGTATGTCCGTTTGAATTAGAAAATAAATCATATTGATCTTGATTATTTTTGATCTTAAGCAGAATAGTTTGACTTTGTCCTGAATTTGAGCTAACATTTTGTTCACTATTAGCGCCCTATATCCATGTTTCTCATAAAGTCAGCATTGAATGTGAAAAGAACAGATGCACTGTATTATTAATTTAACTTACTGAAGTGTCTCTGAAAGCTAAACATGCACATCCAGCAGGGTGAGAAGAAAAGGCAGATTTTGCATGTTTCCAGGGTGTTCCACTGGATTCAGTCCCTGATGACAAAATTGTGAGAGGTGATGATCATGATGTTAAGGCCTAACCTTAGCCTCCGCCCATCTGTGACAACATGATGTATCTGTAAAACACTTGGTTACAATTTATACAGTCTTTGCGAGCAGCTCTCACTATGGCTTAAAGTTAAGGAGCTAAAGGCTATAAAGATCCTGAATTTTCAGATAAGTATTTGTTCGTGCATGTTATGTTTTGTTACACGCATTTATTTGCTGGGTCATTTACACATGCAGTGCCATTTTTTTACTATGTGGTAATTTTCAGTTTGAGTTTTGTTAAACCTCACTTGTTTTGAGTCATGAAATGTTGCCCATAACTTCACTGCCCCCATATTTCCTCACAACATCCCATACCTTTTGTTCTTGTTAATATTTTAAAGACAAAAGCATCACAGCATAAAATAGGAAATGCTCTTTTGAACCCTCATAGTCGTTTTTGATCAGAAGGTGAAACTGATTTAAACTAACTCTCTGTAAATAAGTTCTCAGTTGAAGAAACAATCTAGAGCCTTTTTTACAAATAAGTTCACAAAAAATGATTTGTTTTGTTATTGATGTTTGTATTGTTTCTACCAAGAAATATCAGAAAAACACATAAGTCCCTTTGAAACAATGCCTAAAGATCTTCTATGTATATTGGAAAAATGCAGTTCAAATATCTTTACCAATATTGTAGAATTAGACATAAGACTTATTTCTACCCCTGCTAATTTTAATTTCAGATCACTTGGTTGAAAATGTTTGGCTCAGATTTTATTTGAATTCCCTTGTGAGTGTTTAAAGAAGGCTAAATATCTTGAATTTATAGACTTTACATGCCGTTTGTTGAATGATCCATGAATTGGAGCACTTGCTGAGAACATATCCAGAACCTTTACAGAACACACCAAAACAAGAGAAGGATCATTTGGACTTATGTTCTCCTGTGATATGCTTATACTGACTTGTCTTGGTAAACGCAAGTCTGATCTCTAATATTTGCATCACAGTTCTCCATCTAAGTTGCTGTTACAACACAATTGTAAGGAAGGCTTAAACTTAACCATGAGATAAAATGTAAATCCTTCTTTCACTCAAGCTTAAAAGAGATGAGTCACTTAAAATAACATTAGATGGGTATATTTTTGTGCTGAGGTTGTATTTTGATTATTTGCATACAACAAAAATCATAACAGGAGATGGATACTTATGGACAAAAAAACATTAATTAAAATAGGTCTAAATATCTCAAAAAACTCAGTTTAGAAATCTACCTCTACTGTACTTGAATAAGAGCAACACGTTACCTTTAGAGCCAATTATCAGGAGGGAATTATGGGACTAAAACCTCCTACTCAGATTGATAAATATTATAGTTTATTGCTAAATAATAAAACATATTACATTTGCTTTACGGTAAGTTCTTTTTAGAGGAAAACATCAAAAATGCTTTCCATGGAAGAGGTGAGCAACTTAAAACACTCACCAGCCACTTTATTAGGTACACCTTGCTAGTACCAGGTTGAACCCCCTTTCAACCTGTAGGACTTGCATAGTTCTTTTTAGCATATATTCAACAAAGGGTTGGAAACATTTCTCTGATGACATGATGGCATCACACAGTTGCTGGAGGTTTCTCAGCTGCACATTCATGATGCAAAATTCCCGGTCCACCATGTTACAGAGGCGCTTCTATTGGTGCTGTGATCTGGTGACTGTGGAGGCCATTGAAGTACAGTGAGCTCATTGTCATGTTCAAGAAACCAGTTTAAGATGATGATGGCTATGGTAATTGTCTTGCCTCCTCTGACATGATTTATCAGGTAAAAATTGAGAATATTTCCTAAAACCATCAACATGAGGAGGTTTGCTTTCTCGTGCATTCCTGTTGGTCTCTTTTTTTGCAGCTTTTTTGGGTGGACCTCAAAATGCTGCAAGTCTGTCAATACCAGCTTAAAAATCTATCATAGGCGTTTGGCCTAGATTCACATGGTAACAGTTGTGGTTTTTGTGATAGATAAACCCACGCCTAGCACTCAAATCCGAATACAAACAAAATGGCCCTCAGATTTAAATCCAGTAGGCTGTACTTTACATACACACCTTTCAGTGTATCTCTCTCATTGCCCATTTGTCAGGAGCGCAATAATATCCCTAGATGACGTCGCTTCCAGGACCCCATCCAGACACTCCAAGAAAGCTGGGTAAGACCCTGTCTGGTCCTGGCCCCTGAACTGAAGACATAATACTAAATCAATATCTTATAAGGATAAGCGCTGGCACAGAAACCATAACTGATTGGTCCCTTGGACCAATTTATTTTTTCTTTGACAGTTTTACTTTAACATGAATTCAAATTAAAGTGTTGCACTTTTAGTTTGAGCCATGTGGTGCCGTTTGTAAAGTTACACTGTTAAACTTGACAGATATTTCAGGTTATTTAGCCTTTCACAAAAGAAAACAAATGGGGGTTAAGTCTGAGTTAAGTCATATTTTCACCATGTCATTCATACATTTATAACCCTGTTATAACCTTATAAATTCATACATTTATAAACTGAATATTTATTTAGCAAGCTAAATAAATATTTAGTTTGTAAACTAAATATTAATTTGGAGCTAAATATTGAATTTTTGAGCTCAATATTTAGTTTTAAACTAAATATTTAATTTACAAGCTAAATATTTAATTTGGAGCTAAATATTAGTTTGCAAATGTCGAGGTAGGAAAACTTTACTGGCCGTCTGTTAACTCCTACATTACTCCTCACCTCTCATCGACTTGTTTTTATTTGGCACCCCAAAGGACAATCCTCAGTCAGAGATCAGTTGTAGTTTCCACAAGTTTATTAAAACCAATCTGAATTCAGAGAGGGAGACGTCACACTTACACTGCTGTACCTTGGAAACCCCTGTGTGTCGTCTGACTGGAGCTGTGTTTCATTACATTTTATGCCCTACGCTGCCATGCAGTACACCTACACAATCATTCTGTCTGTGGACGTCTCCCCAGCAACAGTATCAAAGAAACAGAGATAAATTTCATTATTTAATTAAATAGTTGTTTCCCATGCGTCTTCAGGAATCTTCAGGGAGAGGAGTACCATGCCTCCCTAATACACTACCGGCTTCTCACGATACAGACAGAAAACACCTGCAAGCTTTAACCTTGAATAATAAAGACTCATTGTGTAAAAATTGGACTCTATAATACTAGAGGCTACTGTTAAGGTTTTTTCTAACTATGAAAAGCATAACTCAAACTCCTAATAAAAATCAATCTGCAAAGTCCCAAATATACCTTAGTTTTAGCTACTAATAATAAGGCAGTTATATTTCCACACTACTAATAATAAGGCCTTTCTATTTCCACACAAACTAAATATTTAACTTGATAATTAAATGTTTAGTTTGGAACTGTGCCATTTATAAATATATGAATGACATGGTGAAAATATGAAAACATGAAGCCCCATTTTGTTTCCCAGGTAAATAAACCAGAATATCGCTGACAGTTTTTGACTGTGTAACCTTACAAACCTCATTGGATCACCGTTTTAATCTGCTAGATACTGTATAAATTGTATTTAACTGAATTATAATTCGGCAGCAACGGTCAAGCTAGTGACAGTCCGAAGACTTATGAACCGTTAGAAACCAGTAACAGTACGTACAGTAACGGCTGGATGTGGTGGAGAACTTCTCCAGGGTGAACAACTGTTTTTTTACAGGGAAAATCAGAATAAAAGAAAGAAGAATGTTACCTACAGAAGCTTCAATTTCAAGCGAAGGTCACGTTTTAGGTAAGAGAAGGGGGAAAGTCATGCTGTTTTTATTAATATAACAAGTAGCTGTATCTTGTTAAACTAAGTGCTACGCTAAGGCTAACGGTTGAGCTGACATAAGCAACCTGTTAGAAAAAAAAAAAAATCTTACTATCTAATTGGGACCAGTTTATAAGCGATCCTGCACAGGGGGGTTAAGCGGATATTTTGTACGAAAATTATGGAATTATACTTTGATAAATTTAACAACCCTGGACCCAGAACGGTTGACATTTTTAACGTCTAGTGGCCACAGTGCTAACCGTCCAGTAGAGGGTGCTAATCACACATAAACAAAAAAAATTACGACTAAATCGAGGAAGAACTAAATTGCAAAAAATACCACATAAACTGTGCTAGACTTAAAGCAAGATAACTGAAGATAACCTGAGGGAATAAAGTGTATAAGCTTATATCTTGCTCTTTACAGATATATATGAATGTCTATATGAATACATTATTGTACTTTCTAAGGTGTTACCCTTTATTGTACTTGTATATGTTTATGTGTATATGGTTGCATGTCTGTATGTATGCATGTACGTATTTGTAAAATACACGTGTGTGCGTGAGTGCCCCTGTAATGAAGATAATAATACTAATAAAATACTAAGTCAGTTTCTTCTGATGATATGCGCTGGCACAGAAATCTTAACTGATTGCTCCGTTGGACCAATTTTATTTTTTCCGAACAGTTTTAATGTAATAATGGATTGAAAATTTAAATGTTGCACTGTTAGTTTCAACCGTATTGACATAGGATCACAATACCGCGGTGAGTTTGAAGTTAGTTTGAAGTTGAATTTTGGATATTCCAGCTCCGCGGAGTTAGCGGCATCTAGCTCTCGGTTGATCCGATTCAGGCACTCAGATTTCGGCTAGCTGCTCTCTGTTGCTCCCTCTTCTGACGCGCGGTGGTTCATTTAGGGACCGTCAATACGTTTCCGAACCAAACAATCGTGGAAAATAAAAATAAATAAATGCCTTGTCTTGAGAACAATTGAAACAAAAACAATGGTAAATCATGCTACTAGATTACATCAATGAGGCACACCCTTTTTTATTCAATTTTAAGCATTTTTACATTTTTAAGGAATTCTTTGGGTCAAAAATTAGCATTTTTCTTCAATAGCTTCCAGGTCATGTGACCAATTCACAAAAAATCACTCTTAAATCATCCTACTAGACTGGGAGAAGGAGGCACACCCATTACTTTCTCATTTAGATGCATTTCCTATTTTTTATGAATTTTTTACATTAAAATTCCCCGTTTTTCTTCAATAGCTTCCTGGTCATGTGACCCACTGACATAAAATCTGTCTGAAATTGTTCTACTACACTGGATAGATGAGGCACACTCTTTTTTATTCCATTTTAAGCATTTTTACATTTTTAAGGAATTCTTTGGGTCAAAAATTAGCATTTTTCTTCAATAGCTTCTAGGTCATGTGACCCACTGACACAAAATCTGTCTGAAATTGTTCTACTACACTGGAGGGAAGAGGAATGGTGAGAGTACAGTCCCCTGTGGTGCTCCTGTGCTGCTGACTACCTGGTTAAACACACAACCCTTCAGTCTCACCAACTGTGGTCTGTTTGTCAGGTAGTCTTTGATCCAGGAGATTGTTGAGGGCTCCACCTGAGTCTTCTAGAGTTTCTGACAAAGCAAATCAGGTTGGATTGTGTTAAATGCACTGGATAAATCAAAGAACATGATCCTCACAGTGCTGCTAGCTTTGTCCAGATGACAGTGGGTTTGTTGAAGCAGGTGTTTGATGGCATCTTCAATTCGAACTCCACAGCAATAAGCAAACTGAAGGATGTCCTTATAATTTATTGTTTGCTTACTCAGGTGGGCCAACAGGAGTCTCTCTAGGACCTTCATGATGTGGGATGTCAGGGCAACAGGTCTATAGTCATTGAGGACTGATGGGTGAGTTTTCTTTGGTACCGGAACAAGACAGGAGGTCTTCCACAACACTGGAACCTTCTTCTGGTCCAGGCTAAGGTTAAAGAGGTGCTGCAGAACCCCACATAGCTGCTCTGCACAGGCCTTTTGGACTCTAGGGCTGACACAACCTGGACCTGCAGCCTTATTCTGGTTCAGTCTTTCCAGTTTTTTTTTTTACCTGACTTCTTGAGACACACAGGTGGAAGGGGGAGGCAAAAGGAGCATCAACATCTTCTGATATGGTTGAAGAGAAACATGTAGAAGCAGAAGGGTCCATGACTGAGGTGGAAGATAAAACATATGAGGTGTGACAGGAAAGCTGTGGGTTTCCACATTTTAAAGATGTGTCACCACAATTAGCAGCCTCCATCATTAGTAAATGGGAGACGTTTGAAACCACCAGGACTCTTCCTAGAACCGGACGGTTATCTAAACTGAGCTATTAGTCAAGGAGGTGACCAAGAACCCCATGGTCACTCTGTCAAAGATCCAGCATTCCTCTGTGGAGAGAGTAGAACCTTCCAGAAGGACAACCATCTCTCTGCAGCAACCCACCAATCAGGTCTGTATGGTAGAGTAGCCAGATGAAAGCTACTTCATAATAAAAGGCACATGGCAGCCTGTCTGGAGTTTGCCAAAAGGCACCTGAAGGACTCTCAGACCATGAGAAACAGAATTCTCTGTTCTGATTACACAAAGATTCGTCACGTTTGGAGGAGACCAGGCACCGCTTTTCACCAGGCCAATATCATCCCTACAGTAAAGCATGGTGGTGGCAGCATCATTCATTCAAAGCAGAAACTGGCAGAGTAGTCAGGATAGAGTAAAAGATAAATGCAGCAATGTACAGAGACATCCTGGATGAAAACCTTCTCCAGAGCATTTCTGACCTCCAAGCCCACAGCCAAGATCTCAGAACCACCCTGTAAATGTCCTGGAGTGGCCCAGCCAGAGTCCAGACTTGAATCAGATGGAACACCGGAGAGATCTGAAAATAGCTGTGCACAGACCTCTCTCATTCAACCTGATGGAGCTTGAGATGTTCTGCAAAGAAGAATGGGCCAAACTGGTGTGCTAAGCTTTTGGTGTCATATTCAAAAGGCTTGAGGCTTTAACTGCTGCCAAAGGTGGATCAACAAAGTGTTAAGCAAAGGCTGTTAATACTTACGGAAATGTGATTTCTATTTTTAATAAATTTGCAACAATCTCAAACAAACTTCTTCCAGATTGTCATAATGGGGCGTTGTGTGTAGAATTTAGATGAACGAGATTAAATTGATACCATTTAGAATAAGGCTGTAACATAACTAAATGTGGAAAAGGTGCAGCGCTGTGAATACTTTGCGGATGCACTGTATGTCATTTATTTTAGTGACAAGTACACCTTCTAAAAGAGAGGTATTATTAAAACTCTTCACTAATGGATTACTGGTTTATATGGCAGATTTGTTGATTTCCAGTCATGTTTAACTTAGTGCCAATGTGTGAGAGTTCTACTTCTTACATTGGCACAATAATTGGCGTCCACCACTCCCAGTGCATGGACAGCCACATTAAACAGGCTTGCAATATTCTGCATAAGCAACATAATTTATAAAAAGTGGCTAAAACTATCTTTGTCAGCAAATCTAAACATTTGTTGATATCAGTTTTAAAATGATGAAGTAAATGTTGGCAAATAAGTGAAACATGAACTTAAAAAATACAATCACACACATACCTCTCCTGTCAACTGCTGATGTGGACAAAAGGATCACAGCTCTGAATGATGGACGAATGCTTCGACCCTTGATTTGTGAAGGGACAGCATCTGTGCCCCTCTTTTTCCAAAGTAAGGTTAAGTCACAATCAGATATACCAAGAAACTGGTTCATTCATTGAAGACCTATACTGTAAAGCTGGTCAGTTTCAAAAAAGCAGGTGTGATCTGCTAAATTAATGTTTTACATTTGACTGTAGCTTGTAAGCTTTGAGAATTACCTTGCAACTAATCACAGTATGTATTATAATCCTATGTTTAATCTCAATGATCAATTGTGATTACAAAAATTCTTAAAAAAGAAGTCTGTCTCATCTATTCTGTCTAGTAGAATGATTTCACATTAGTTTTGTATCATTGGGTCATGTGACCTAAAAGCTATTGAAAAAATCATGATTTGTGATGAAAGAAATTTATAAAAAATAGAAAATGCATTAAAATCTGATTTAAAAAAAGAGTGTGCCTCATCTATCCAGTGTAGTAGAACAATTTCAGACAGATTTTGTGTCAGTGGGTCACATGACCTGGAAGCTATTGAAGAAAAACTGTGAATTTTAATGTAAAAAATTCATTAAAAAAATAGGAAATGCATCTAAATAAGAAATTAATGGGTGTGCCTCCTTCTCTCAGTCTAGTAGGATGATTTAAGAGTGATTTTGTGTGAATTAGTCACATGACCTGGAAGCTATTGAAGAAAAATGCTAATTTTTGACCCAAAAAATTCCTAAAAATTTTAAAAGGCTTGAAATGGAATAAAAACGAGTGTGCCTCATTGATGTAATCTAGTAGCATGATTTACCATTGTTTTTGTTTCAATTGTTCACAAGACAAGGCATTTATTTATTTTTATTTTCCACGATTGTTTGGTTCGGAAACGTATTGACGGTCCCTAAATGAACCACCGCGCGTCAGAAGAGGGAGCAACAGAGAGCAGCTAGCCGAAATCTGAGTGCCTGAATCGGATCAACCGAGAGCTAGATGCCGCTAACTCCGCGGAGCTGGAATATCCAATATTCAACTTCAAACTAACTTCACCGCGGTGATCACAATTTACATCTGCAACCTGCAGCTCCAGAGCTGCAAGTGACTCATCTAATATATTAAACCTGCAAACGCATTTAACTCAAATTCCAGACAGCATAGCAAGACTGTATAAATTGTATTTAACTGAATTATGATTCGGCAGCAACGGTCAAGGTCGTGACAATACGAAGATTTATGAAACGTTTAAAACCAGAAAGTAACAGTCCGTACAGTAACGGCTGGATGTGGTGGAGAACTTCTCCGGGGTGAACAACTCTTTTTTTACAGAGAAATCAGAATAAGCGAAAGAAAGAAAAATATTATCTACAGAAGCTTCAATTTCAAGCGAAGGTCCCGTTTCAGGCAAAAAAGGGGGCAAGTCATGCTGTCTTCATTAATATAACAAGTAGCTGTATCTGGTTAAACTAAGTGCTATGCTAAGGCTAACGGTTGAGCTGACATAAGCTACCTGTGAGATACCATAAACAATGTGTTAGTGTTAAATTAACTTAAAAAATATAACTAAACCACGGCAAAACTAAATTGCAAAAAAAGACCACAAAGTATTACTTAAGGAAAAATAACTGAATTTAACTCAAAGAAGCTAATGGGATGAAGAGTATACCAGCTTATTTTTGCTCATTACAGATAATTATATATATAGGTTGTATGTATGCATGTATACCGATTTGTGTAATATGTAAGAAGGTGTAGGTGTATGTAATGTTAGGAATGCATAGGTAAACCGGGAAACAGTATATTTTTATTAAGGCAATATATCAATGATAACTTTATTTTGTATTTGTTATATAATATATAGAGAGACCAACTAAGTGAGTAAATTGAAAATTGGGGGACAGATTTCCACAATTTAGCATTTCTAAGTTAAAAGAACATTTCAGATTTGCCAAAAGACCTTCTTCCCTGCTACCCTCAACATTTTAAAATAGTTTATATTTTGATTTTGGTATAGTCATTTTTACTAAAGTAATAGAAAAAAGTAAATCAGACATAGCTATTGTGTTTTCTGGTTTTATCTATGTAGGATAAGCAGGAGATCTGAGATGATGGACACACAAAATCCAAAAGCAAACAAGCTCGGAAATGAAGTAAGCCTATTTTTCTCCTTGGCTTTTTAATCTCATACAAGACATTTAACTATTTGTGTTGCTTTCAACAGTTGAAATTGTCATGATCCTGAGGTGTTTGGTTTTACATTTTCTGTTGTGTATATTTTGACAATTTCTTTGTTGTTTTTTATGTTCTTAAGGTCTTGCTTTCTTAAGTTCATTTCCCTATGCTTGTTATTATTAGGTGTTTTCCTTATTAGTTCATTCTTTTGTGTAGGACTGAAACAGTTATTCGTATTATTCGATTATTGAGATAATCGTCATTTAATTTAGTAATTTAATAATTGTTAACTGGAGTATACTGCTTCTAAAATATTCCATTTGATCAATGAACAACCCACTTAGAGCAGCAATTAGGCCTAAATTGTACAAAAAATATTTTGCATTTAAGAGGAAAAACCTTCTTTGTCTGTAAATATGCTCTATCAAGAACTCAAGTTGAATAGCTTTCATGTAACCTTGTTAAAATTGTGTAAACAATCTCCTATTAAGCACCTTTTGCTATCTGATTATTAATTGATTTATCAAAAGATAATCAACAGATTAATCAATTATCAAAATATTCATTAGTTGCCAGCTTTTGTGTTCAGTTTCTTGGTTTTATTATGTTCCATTCTTTGTACATTTAGCATTATTTCTGTTACATCTTTGTTTGTCTTTCCCCTGGATTGTTATTTCTTTGTGTCCCAGCTCAGCCCTATCTGTGTTTATTAGTCTCTCTTCCTCAGCTCTCCTTCTATGACAGCTGCACATGATTCCTCTGATTGCGCTTCTGGGTTGCTTGTCATTTCTCCACCCATGCCTCTGTGTTTAAACTTACTGGTTTTCATTGTTCACTGCTGGATTCTCCTGTTTGTTTGTGTGTTATCCTATCCTTTCCATACTTGTTTCTTTACCCAAGCTCTATGACATGAGTGTTAAACCTACTTATAACGTATTTTTTCTATTTTATGATAAAGAACACACGTTTTTGTCAGTTCTGTCTCTGCATTTGAGTCCATTCACTAGCAAACATGACAGAAATATCACTATTTACACTTCTTGTCTTCTTCAGGCCATCTATAAGAAGGCGAGAGAGGAGCGGAGAGAGCTGCTCACCCCTTCACACAAGTACATCTTCGATATCCTGGCTGAAAGGCTGTCTTTGACACCATCAGAAGTAGAGGAATTTGTTTTAGATTCCCCGTCTGTAAGTCTTTCTTTATTGCTATGCTTCCAACCAAACTATCAGGTCACTGAAAGAAATGAATCTTTGCATGGGGTGTTTGGCTCTGCGTTATAATAATCCCTAGTAGGCATGGGCTGGTATGAGTTTCTAATATAATGACAACCTGGGACGTTAACCTTAATTTTCAGCATTAAGTCTGAGCATTTTTTTGTTTTATTGAAGCACAGAAGCCAAATCAATGCTGACATATCCATCTATATCACTGTAGTAAAACAAAGGGCCTGATCTTTAAAGATCCCAAATAAGGGGTGATAAATTGCTTGCGCAAAAAAAAAAATTGCACGTGCAATAAGTGGGTATTTTGCGCGCGATCGTCAAAGATTGCACATGTAATAAATAACAGGTGCAAAATAGGTGGAGACCGCCCTATTTAAATGAGGAAGTTGTGTGTGTTACTGGCTGGCTGCTACTGCCCCCAGTGGAACAAGAGGAAAAGCGCACAAAAGCTGTGGCGCTTGAAACATGCAGGGTTTGTTGTTCCATCATTATGAAAGATACAATTGCTGATTTTTTCCTTCTGTTCATTCTGCTCCTGTTTTTCTAGACTGTTACAGTTTGTGAACTTTTGTTGTCATTATTCACAGCAGCAGGTGAATAGCAGTTATTACCAATGTTGGGCATGTTACATGTAAAAAGTAATTAGTTATAGTTACTAGTTACTGCAAAAAGTAACAGTTATTAACTGAGTTACTCCACTATAAAAGTAACTAGTTAACATGGAAAGTAACTATTGCGTTACTTTTTTAAGTTTAAATATGTCTACGAATTTAGATTTTTTTATAGGTTTCACAAGCCAGTTGCATAAAGTGGAATTACATAGACAAGTAGCCTACTTACACCGAACTTTTAATATTTACTTTACATGTACATTCTTGCTTTTAATTCAAGGAGAATAAAGTAGTGTCTGTCCTTCCACTTTGAAAATGCAATATTTTCCTCCAGACTTGCCATTCTTGCAGCTCACATCTGCTTGTTTGCCTGAGCAGGGCTGCCATGTGCATTTGTGGTTTGTGTGTTAACTGAACACTGCCTCTGATTGGCTTACAATGAAAGCTTACTCTGTCTTGGCCAATCATCATCACTTATGCTATTGTCTTGCCCCTCAATCCGCCCTTCACCAAAGAAAAAAAGCTTAGCTCCTGTGGCTGTGAGCCACAACAGAAGACAAGAGCTTCAATGAGTAGCTTTAGTTTATAATATTACTAATATTATATTAGACATTTGACAATCAATATTAACAATAAAAGAGACTAACATGTCTGTCAGTTAATTAATTAGAGGTTTGCCTTCCTTGAACTTTTAATTCTTTTTTGAGACTCACTGTGTTCTTTTTTTTTTGACAAAGTTTTTTTGACGAGTTCGGAGTTTAACATAAACAGCTATATCCGTTCCGTTACTCAAGTCCTTTTACCCAGGCAAAGAGATTCCATTTGCCCTTTAAACTATAAAAGACACACTACAACTCTGTGATTAAATTTGAGATAATTTATGTAGAAAAGCAGAAAAATGGTACAACCCCGGAACCGGGGCCCAAGCCTACTGTTCTTGTTGATGAAGAAGGTAGAACCCCGAAAAAGGATAAACCTCAGTGTCTATATTCTTGGCTCCACCCGTTACAAAGAGTGGAGCACACGCCTATAATGTTATTAGTAAGATTTGTGTAGCCTGAAGCGGCGAAACCGATTTGAGCAGTGTGGGCAGCGGGTGTGATGAACCCTAATTCTGTGTGCATGCAGCAGTAAAAACTTCTAATAATTTAATAGGCAAGATACATATTTCCTTCCTATGTTCTTATAAGGAGACATACAGTGGGGAGAACAAGTATTTGATACACCGCTAATTTTGCAGGTTTTCCCACTTGCAAAGCATGTAGAAGTCTTTAATTTTTATCATAGGTTCTCTTCAAATGTGAGTGACGAAATCTAAAACAAAAATCCAATAAAAAAAAAAATCACATTGTGTGATTTTTAAGTAATTGATTTGCATTTTACTGCATGACATAAGTATTTGATAAATCAGAAAAACAAAACTTAATATTTGGTACAGAAACCTTTGTTTGCCATATCCAGATATCAGACGTTTCCTGTAGTTCTTGACGAGGTTTGCACACCGCGGCAGGAAGTTTGGACCACTCCCCCATACAGATCTTTTCCAGATGCTTCAGGTTTCGGGGCTGCCGCTGGGCAATACAGACTTTCAGTTCCTTCCGAAGATTTTTGATTGGGGTCAGGTTTGGAGACTGGTTAGGCCACTCCAGGATCTTAAGATGCTTCTTACGGAGCCACTCCTTATGCTGCGTTCAGACCAAATGCGGTTTGAGCATCAGGGGCGTCTGGTTTTCATGCAAAGTCTATGTGGACGCGCCTCTTGGAGCGGCGAGAGGTCCTGCGGCGCGTTTCACGAGTCCGGCGCGGCGCATCTTGACGCGTTTCGAGCGTTTCAAACCTCTGACGCGCGTTACGCGCATCCAAAGCATCCGCGCTGCAACCAATCAGAGAAGCTCAGCTTTCTGACGTAGTGATGTATTTTATCATGTGACGGAAAAAACCACGAGGATCCGGGGAAATCCCACAAAGACAATGGAGGATAAACTTATCGTTGCGTTTTCAAACTGGGCTGGGGACAGACGAAAATAGCACTGAAAGCGATCCTCCTCTGCGCGCAGCTCCTGGAGCAAGTAGTGAAATTCACCAAACTCTGAACGCCTCTGAATTGTCTGGTGAATCCAGACACGGCGCGGAGGCCCCATCCCTCCTCCCTTCAATACGGTTCAGTCGTCCTGTCCCCTTTGCAGAAAGGGAAAGACTGATGTTTCCACCTCCATGTTTCATGGTAGGGATGGTGTTCTTGGGGTTGTACTCATCCTTGTTCTTCCTCCAAACAAGGTGAGTGGAGTTTAGACCAAAAAGCTCTATTTTTGTCTCATCAGACCACTGCACCTTCTCCCATTCCTCCTCTGGATCATCCAGCTCTCTTCATGTCATTCACTAGGTTCTGTCGTGTGGTTTTGGGCTGATCCCTCACCTTCCTCATAATCTTTGATGCCCCACAAGGTGAGATCTTGCATGGAGCCCCAGACCAAGGGAGATTGATTGTCATCTTGAACTTCATCCATAATTGCGGCAACAGTTGTTGCCTTCTCACCAAGCTGCTTGGCTATTTTCCTGTAGCCAATCCCAGCCTTGTGCAGGTCTACTGTTTTATCCCTGATGTCCTCACACAGCTCTCTGGTCTTGGCCGTTGTGGAGAGGTTAGAGTTTGTTTGACTGAGTGTGTGGACAGGTGTCTTTTATACAGATGAGTTCAAACAGGTGCAGTTAATACAGGTAATGAGTGGAGAACAGGAGGGCTTCTTAAAGAAGAACTAACAGGACTATGAGAGCCGGGATTCTTACTGGTTGTTAGGTGATCAAATACTTAAGTCATGCAATAAAATGCAAATTAATTACTTAAAAATCAAACAATTTGATTTTCTGGATTTTTGTTTTTAGATTCTGTCACTCTTAGTTGAAGAGTAACTATGATACAAATTAAAGACTTCAGCATGCTTTGCAAGTGGAAACGCCTGCAAAATCGGCAGTGTATCAAATACGTCTTCTCCCCACTGTAGGTAACTTTAAGAAAACTCTAACATAGCCGCAATGTTTAAGCTTGACCATAAGATTTGCAACATGAAAATAGTTTGTTATATTTTAATAATATACACCGTGTTGGATTGTTTCAATTATTGTTTGGTGATACAAAATAATTTTTCACAGTATAAATCCTCCCCCAGTATATGTTCACATTCAAAAAACTTAATCAAACTGATCCAGGTCCAATCGCTCTGCAATGACACAAAGTTACTGTGAAGAATGAAATTTGTTTTGTTTAGTGACAAGGTTAAAGGAAACAGTCTTTCTCACTACATGGAAAAGGCTGCCTTTAAAATGGTGAATTTTCACCTGCTAAAAAGGGATGTTAGCATCTAGCAAATGGATTGAATCGATTTTATTTCTTTCCTATTAATTATATTACCAGCATCACAGCACAGTGGGTCCTTTGCATGATGTGCAATTACAGGTAACGGGCTGTGAGCACTTCACTGGTGGATGATCAGTTATGTGCGCACTTCGCAATGATCAGGTTTGTGCTTCAGCAGCAGATGATCTCACTAACAAATGGAATGATCCAGATGCAAGTAAAAAAGGTGTTGTAAGGAGTTTTCTCATAGAAGATATGTCATGGCTTCTGTTTGTGATTGGCTCCAAATCAGACCTTAGATAATCCTACATAGAATCCTCTATTCTCATCTACTCGTCGTCGTCCACTTCATCTGGGACCGGGTTGCGGGGGCAGCAGACTCAGTAGAGACACCCAGACTTCCCTCTTCCTAGACAGCTCCTCCGGGGGGAGCCCAAGGCGTTCCCAGGCCAGCCGAGAGACATAGTCCCTCCAGTGTGTCCTGGGCCTCCTCCCGGTGGGACATGCCTGGAACACCTCCCGAGGAAGGCATCCGGTATAGATGCCCGAGCCACCTCAACTGGCTTCTCTCGATGTGGAGGAGCAGTGGCTCCACTCCGAGCCCCTCCCGAATGGCCGAGCTCCTCACCCTATCTCTAAGGGAGTGCCCGGCCACCTTACGGAGGAAGCTCATTTCAGCCGCTTGTATCCGGGATCTTTCTTTCGGTCGTGACCCAAAGTTCATGGCCAAAGGTGAGGGTAGGAACGTAGACCGACCGGCAAATCGAGAGCTTCACTTTTCAGCTCAGCACTCTCTTCACCGCAATGGACAGGCACAGTGTCACTATTACTGCAACAGCTGATCTCCTGCTCCATGAGGGGAGAATGGAGAATGGACCCCAAGATACTTGATCTCCTCCACTTGAGGCAGGAACTCCCCTCCAATCTGAAGAGGACAAGCCATCCTTTTCCACCCTTATTCTCATCTATTTTTATTATTTTTATTTTTGACAACCCAAATTTGTTGACACATATACAGACGATTCTCTCTCTCCATCATCTGTCGTTATATCTACAGTACTGTGCAAAAGTTTTAGGTGTGAAAAAATGTTGTAAACATAGAATGCTTTCAAAAATGGAAGTGTTAATTTATTTTCATCAATCAACAAAATGCAGCGAATGAACAAAAGGGAAATTTAAATCAAATCAATATTTGGTTTGACCACCCTTTGCCCTCAAAACAGCATCAATTTTTCTAGGTACACTTGCACACAGTTTTTGAAGGAAGTCAGCTGGTAGATTTGTTTCAAACATCTTGGAGAACTAACCACAGATCTTCTGTGGATGTAGGGTTTCTCACATCCTTCTGTCTCTTCATGTAATCCCAGACACACTCGATGATGTTGAGATCAGGGCTCTGTGGGGGCCAAACCATCACTTCCAGTAATCCTGTTCTTCGTTACGCTGAAGTTAGTTCTTAATGACTTTTGCTGTATGTTTGGGTTCCCTTAGCATTTTGTAAATTGATAAAAATAAACAATCATCATTTATATTTCTGAAAGCATTCTTTGTTTACAGCTTTTTTTCACACCTGCGTAAAACTTTTGCACAGTACTGTACGCCTCCTTCTCGCCACAGTGACAGCAGAAATTTTTGCATTTAGCACCTGCATTTCAAACATGATAAATATGGACAAAAAAACTGCACACAATCTGTTTCAGGTTTGATGAATCACATTGCGGAAGGGAAGGTACTACATTTGCATATCCCCCTCCCATAAAATTGTGCATTTAGGTTATAATCGTATGTTTTGCTCATTCAGGAAGGAAAGCACGCTAAAAAGCTTTCGCCCACTATTCCGCCAATTTTACACATACAAACCGATTAGCACCTGGGTTGTAGATTATTTTTTGCAGACGCAAATGGGTTTGCATGCATTTTTAGACAATTTAAAAGTCTTTTAATTTATCTGTGCGGACACCATCAAATCAAATTTAATAGTATTCTAATTCTCAATAAACACAAATTTTAAATCCAGAGTCTGGTTAAAATTCAAGCATTTATGGAAGGGCTCTGATGGTTTGGGGGCGCTAAGTAGTGGCTTTGTTCGCTTGTGCCTTGGGCCAGCGCTGACAGTAGTTCAATCACTGCAGCTGTCCTTTGACTTGGAGAGTATTTTTATTGCTGGTCTTTGCAATGGTTTTATGTTTAAGATTAATGCGTATAGTTGAGTACAAGTTAAGCAGAAAGTGGAACTTTAAATACCCAGCTGTACTCATTTTGCAGTATCTCCACCCCTCTTTCCCTCATGCATTTGGTGATGTAGTGCGTAGGTTTTTATCTACACTACATTCTCTTCATAAACTTGGGTCTGTTGTGTTATGGGAGGGATTTAATGCTTCAATTATTAAGCAGTTTTCAAATGTGAGAGGGCTGGCAGCGATAATGAGTTTCTTGCCTATCGAACACAAGCAGATGCCAAACTATCCAAAGACAGCTTTGTCAAACAGTGTGAAACCCGGGAAATTTATTAGACTTAATTTGAATTTAATGTTGTTTTGGGCGGGGATTCCCTTAACTTAGGGTTAGGGTTAGATGGAATAAGACCTTTCATGAAAGTAATTTTACAAGAACAAAATTTTACCTTCCACTTTTCTTTCATTTTCTTGGTTTGAGTTAGATATTTAATAATGGAATCACTGTATGTTGTGTTATGGAAATGTTCTTACCACTCTTTGCTTATTTTTTATGGTACAGCTGGCTGCTTTTGATCACTTTTTCGGTGTGGGGGTTGAAAAAACGATCCCCTTTGTTCCAGGATTTCTAAAAGTCCCGAATAGGTAGGTTTACAGAGGAAGACTGGAATTTAGCTGTCGGGTTTAAATTTACCCCTGAAAAAAGTTTGTTTTACAGAGCTTTGCAAATCTTAATCTATATGTTTAAATAATCCCAGTTTTCAGTCACGCATTTGCATTTAATTTCAGATTGTGGCCGGACGTATCCTGGACAAGCCACAGGAGAGAAAGTACCAAGGCTATTTTTAGCTGATTTAGCCAAGACATGTCTGACAGGCGTCTGCTACTATTTCATGCGAACAAGAGTGGATGTTCCTGTAACTCCAGAAAAAATACATGAGGTAACATGTGAGATGGGTTTTTCCTGTAACTGTTTCTTTTTTGTGTGATGTGTATTTCTCTATATTGTGTAAATCTGACCTCAAGTAATGAAATACATTAACTGAAACATTTTTCTCAGCTATTTTCAATAAAGGTTAGAGAGCTTGAGGTGTATTTGAATGTATCACATGGTTTAGAACATTTTTTTTGCAGTCATTCACTATTTTGTTGTACCAAACTAAATAACAGTAGAGCCAATGTGTTTATTAAAACAAACATGGAGAAGCAGCATTTTTATGCGCCACTATTCCGGAACAAAACTGTTAACTGAGACATTCATTGCTGTCCTTTATTATGCCACTGCAATGTCCCTTTTTGGTTTTCTTATCTTATGTTTTCATCATGTAAATAACTATGAATTTCTTGTTGCTGAAATGTGTTATGCAAATAAACTTGCTGTGCTTTTTACCTCTCCCTTCCTTTTTCTAAAAGTGCATTTTGAATTTAATTTCCCAAAATAAAAGTCTCCTTCTGACAGTTTTTTTTTTTTCTGAAAAAAATTTTTTTGGAAAATCGTTTTTTCAATGATCGATCCCCAGAGGCCTCCGAAAGGAATAAGGGGGTGCCTACGCCTTTTTTTGCTACCATTTTGAGACCAGGAAAAACTGGGTGCCTTGGCCTCAAACATGGAAAAAAATTTAAAAAAAACTTTTTCCCCTTTCTAAGTTCTCTTGATGGTAGGACCTTTTTTTCCTCATATTTCACTGCATAATGTTTTTAAGCTGACTAAGTGTCAATATTTAGGGGAAAATCTATGTACTGTATGTTGAAGAATTTTAAAACTCAAACACAACTCAAAAGTTGTTACTTTTGAGTAATTTGTGTATTCTTTTACTTGGTATGTTTTACTAGATCTCCAGGTGAGAAACGACAGTGTTGTTCATCTGAGCACAGTGTCAGATGTCGACTTTTCCAAATTGACTTGTGTTGATGAGATGAAAGCTGCAGCTGCTAACACTGCGATGGTGCAACGACTGGAAGAAATTCTGGGTCAGTGGTGCAAAGAAATTGAACAGGTTTGTATTTTTAAAAAATTCTCTTGGATTTTACAACATTAATCTGTGTTTTAAATGTTAATTGATTAGTAACTGTAGTGGCTGAACTCAATGAAAGATGTTACAGGTTACAGAAAGATAATATTAGAATAGACCAGTGGTGTCCCAACTTCTTACCAAATGGGCCAAAACTGACAAGTTAAAACTACTCACAGGCCTTGAAAACTATTTTACTAATCATAAAATGCAAAAATAATGTCACTATGAAGTTATTAACCTGTTTATTAATTAACCAAACCTTTTATTTTGATGAAACAAACAAAGTATTAAGATTTTTATAGAAAAGGGATATGAAAATTACTGATCCAAAACAAAAAAGCGTCTTACACAGCCTTGTTGCCTTATTTAAACTAAAATATAATAAAATAAAAATAGAATAAAGAACATTTACATGAAAGTGAGTCAGAATTTATATAATTTTACTGAACACAGACCATAGATCTGTCAGGATCTGCCAGTTTGACTTTGTTTTTGTTTTTCTGTTTAGTTGTTGTTCCTTATGTTAAGTAGTTTTCCTATGTTTAGTTATTCCTTTTGTTATCCTGGTGTTTGGTTTAGTTCTGTCTGTACTTCTGCACCTTTAGTTCTAGTGGTTCGTCCTCCCTTGTCCTTAGATCCTTAGATGGATGGATGGATGGATGGATGGATGGATGGATGGATGGATGGATGGATGGATGGATGGATGGATGGATGGATGGATGGATGGATGGATGGATGGATGGATGGATGGATGGATGGATGGATGGATGGATGGATGGATGGATGGATGGATGGATGGATGGAATTGTTAAGTTCACTGGGTAAAAGTTTATGGATAAGTCCTCATTGTTTGATTCTGTTAACATAGTTACAGTCTGTTGCTACGGGTTTAATCTGTCTTTGTCTTTGAGCTCAGTCGCAAATAATAACGAATTATCTGCCATTGCTTTTAAGTTCAGCCAATTAAAGTTGACCCACTCACCCAGGTTCTACCGAATCTGTATTGAAATGCTGTTAGTGACTGTAATGTTCCTAACAGGAAAAGGGGCCCCAAAATAAATTCTGCTTAATGCCACATAAAACTTTGACCCAACCCTGACTTACTGTGATGTCTTTTACTTTCATTATGATCAGGTCCTGACAATGGATGATCAGTTGAGGAAAATAGATTCCGAAGGGCCTTTGAGTGAGCTAGAATACTGGAAAAAGAAGTATTTACAGTTCACCTATATCGTCAATCACACCAAAAGTAAAGAGTGCAAGGCTGTTGTAATGGTGCTCCATATCCAGCGCTCCAAAATGATGAAGGTACTCATAGTAAGGTTAAGTCTAGGGTAAAATGTTTTGCACTGTGTAAAGTTGTCTGTGTTTCAAAGTTATGTTTTTTGAAAAATATATATATATAATATATATATAAATATATATTGGTCAATTAGTTTGGGTCTATAGACAGGGCCATGTACCATGAGATCTCGAATGTAAACTTTTTTACTTCAGAAGATTGAAGATGGGTCATGAATGGGTCTACCAACGTGGCAACACATATACTACCAGGGCAGTAAAGTAGTAGCTGATGAAGCACATTCAGGGATGGAGCCTCCAGACCACGGTCCTACAGAAAGTCCACTGAGTCAGTTGAATCTTGAAGTAGGCAAGAGAGAAAAATGAAGGGGTCAGAAAGTTACTGTAAAAATGAAATGTTTTGTTCTGTATTTTTGGTTCGCCCTCTGTCTTCCAACATTAAATTGAGGCTACTAGGAAATTAGATGGTTATTTTGTAAGTGAGCAAACAAAATCAACTGGGTGTCAAATAGTTACTTAGGCAGTGCAGTTACTTGAGAAGGGTATCTGTGCATTAGTGTATTTCTATAAGAGAACTGTATTTCTGTAACAGAACTGAACATTTTAGCTTGACCCTAAAAGAACTTCCATAAATAAATTGGCATACCCTTTAAACACAAACCATATTATCATGCAGGTGTGGCATGAGCTGGATAACAGGATAACAGATTGTGTAAATGAAGCCAAAGACTATTTAAAATTCCTGTCCACACTGGAGAAAGTCCTGCATGCACTGTATAAAAGTGACCCGGTATGTATTAAACAAATTATGAAGAGGTAAAGCTTGTTTTTTGAAGCACTGAATGAAAAGTTCTTTAATAAATGGTTTTCTATTTGCCAGACCACAATTTTTTTTAAATGTCATTGTTTCATTGAATGTACAAATAACCTCAAGATATAATTTGAAATTGTATTTTGTTGATCTCTAAGAGAAAATCCACATTTGTCTTAATTTAAAAAAAAAAACATAAATATTTTTATATTAGACATTCTTTCACATACAAATGTACATTCCTCTCATAACTCTTATGTGTACTTAATATTCCCGTATTATAAGTTGTTTATGATTCCAGGATTCCCTGATGAAAAGTGTGCATAGTCTTATCAGTGTCATTGAACTAGTTTACCGTGTTCCACTGTTCCGCAATACAAATGAAAAGATACCAGCACTGTTTATTAAAGTAAGTGCATCACTTGTTATTAAAGATTTTAGTTGTTTTTTTTAATAAAGCTATTATAAAAAAAAAACAAAAACACCCAATTCACTTTGTGAATTGGCAATGTACACTTCTCCAGGTCACAAATCAACTGGTTACAGCATGCAGAGCACATATTACTGACCAGGGCAAGAGTTTCATATGGGACCAAGATGGTGAACGCCTCATCGGGAAAATGCAGGTGACTGTGATGCTGATATTTTCTAAATGTGTGTGCTGTAAATTGCTTAGGTTTGACTTCAGCAGGCCTTATCTGTTGCCTGTTCTGTTCTTCCTTTATCTTGGGTAGGACTGCATAACTTTGTTTCAGGAGTATCAGTCCTGCTTCCAGAAAACACGGAGACAGGCGACGGGAAACCCCGGGAAAAATTCCTTTGAGGTTTCGGAGAGGCAGATTTTTGGCATGTTTGAGAACTTCTGCAAAAGACTTGAAAAGGTAACTTTTACCTTTTAAGCTGATATTATGGAGATAGCCAAAGAGGATAGTGGAAAAAGTGCTCAAAAAAGAAATGACTTTCACCATATTGACCCAAAAAGTAACATATTCATTATATTTTGTAGATCAAACAAATAATCACAGTCTTCAAGACATTTGAATCTCTTGGGAAGTCAAAGATTGAAGGCATTGAGAGTTTTGCCAGACAATTCCAGAATGTATCTTTGAGTTTGAAAAGGAAGCAGTATGACATGTTGGCTCCGAAGATGACTGAATTTGAAGCTGATTTTGTGAAGTTCATGGCTGAAATTAGTCTCATTGAGGTTTGTCTGTTCCACAGTTTTTCTCTTTTAACTTATACTTACATATACATTATGGATATGCTCTTACATGCAGTAGAGCCGTAAATTATTCATACTAGTCATCTTTTAATTTTACCATCAAGTTTCTTCTGACGCGAAGTTTTGAAGTGACCCAGCCAGGCACCGACATAAATCTGTAGTTGGTTGAGCCACGTTTTTGAGAATCGTCAGTAATCAAGTTAATATCTCCTTAACAGGGACTTATTAACAGATTTATACACATGACTAAGGTTAACTACTTTACACAGCCACATTTTAACAATATTAAGTATCAAAACAAAGAAGGATGATTGATAATGTATATTTCTCTGAGCAGATGAGTGTAGTTTCACAGCTTGAAGCTGAAACTACATGAACATTTAAAACTCTTCTTGTCCATGTCTACAGACCAAACTCCAGCAATTTATGAATTCATGCTTCTCAAACATCCTCTCATCTCAGAAAGCTTTAGCGCTTCTACAGCGGTTAGTAAAGTTCATTGTATTTTATTGTAAAGATTCTACTGTAATAATTAAAAATGTCATATAATTCTAAAACATTTCTTTTGTGCATAGCTTTCAGAAGCTGAAGCTTCCTTGTCTTGACACACAAATTTCCAACATTTTGCATTCCATTCTTCAGTGCTATGTATCAGAAGTGGAAAGCATCAAAAAGGTTTCTAAATTAATTGAATTTAAAGCGTCTGACAATAGAGAGACCTAGATGGAATGAAAACAACTTTGTCCTCTTTGTTTGTAGCTCTTTGACGAAGAGAAAAAGGATCCTCCACTAGCTAGAAACATGCCTCCAGTGGCTGGCAGAATTGGTTGGGTCAGGCACCTTTTTAGAAAGATAGAGGAACCCATATTTTACATAAAAGTGAGTCAAAATTTATATAATTTAATGGAAATTGTGCATTTCCATTTTTTTGATTGGTCTTTCTTTACAGGAAAACTCGAACACTCTGTCAAGTCCTGAAGGGAAAAAAGTGGTCAAAATGTACAATAAAACTGCAACCATACTGGTAGAGTTTGAATGTCTTCAATATCAGACATGGATAGAGGATGTTTCCAAGCTAGAAAACAGTAGGTTATTTGTTTCTAGAAAATGCTGAAATATTTATTAGGCACTTCATAATTACTTTCTCTGTTCTCCATAACAGTCCTAAACCATACTCTGCTGAAACATCAATCTAACACCAACAAGTTTTTTGTTAACTTTGATCCAAAAATAAATGAGGTCATTCGGGAGGCAAAGTGTTTGTCAAGTATGGGTCTAGAAGTTCCAAAGCAGGCTGTAGCGCTTCTCAATTTGGAAAGGAAGTTACATGACAATCACCTGAGACTTAAGGTACTGTACATTTTTTTACTATTTCACTGCAGTATCTAGTGAAACAATTATTATAAGAACACAGCATTAAGTGACTTGAATGCCTTTTTTAGACCATTTTGGAAGAATATGAATCCATCTGTAACAGCATATGCGAAGACTTCAGCAACTTGCTAGCTTCAAAAAAGAAAAAGGTAAGCATGTTGTAAATTCAGTGGCCTTACACTGTCAGATAATTTTGATATTTCCCAGGTCTGGATTTTAATTTGTAGACTTCCTTATTCGGTTGTCTGTTGTGTCCTTCTGTCCTCCTTCCTTCCTCCCCCCTCCTTCCTTCCTTCTTCGTGTCCTACCTTTTCCTCCATCTGTTATTAATTCCTTCCTTTTTTGTATTTCTTCATTCCTTCCTGATGAAGAACTAAAAGCTGTGAATATTTAATCAGGAATAATATAGAGTTTTTACATAGAAAAATGTGTAGGAACCATGTAAGCAGGTGGAAAATGTGTAGGCCAGCAAATATAATGTTTGCTACAGTTAGTGTGAATGTTTGTTTTATTTTTCATTGCCTGAATTTTTTTATGTTCTTCAATGCTTTTACACTGGTGCTAAATTATTAGGTTCATGCTGCCCTTTGCTTTGGGTCACTGTGGGTGACGTGGTCCTCCTTCATCCTGGACAAGTTCTTCCAGAATGTTGACACTGCTTTGGCTGAGCTCAAACACCTTGTAAATAAGGTAAATTTCTGAAGATAAGAGCTAGCAGCCTGGCATTTTCAGATACAGAATTTTAGATGATACAAAAATATTTTTAAGCATTTGACTTAAAACTAAACTAGTTATCTTTTGACAACAGAAATCTTAATTTCTTTCTATATTGCATATAGAAATGATTAACTTTCTTGCACTTCACACAACTATAATTGTGATCTTTTCCAAAGTCCCTTATGATTCCACTACAATTTTCCAGGTACAAGATATTTGCAAGATACAAATTGATGATGTCCTGAAAGACATCTCAGAGACAGTGCTGATTGAGCTCCCAGAAGATCAAGCATTGTGCCTGCAGGATCTCGTTGTCCTTAATAAGGCATGAACTGTAACTCCTTATAGAAACTGGATGGTTGTCCTTTATTTTTAGTTATGCTCATTTTGTGTTTTGTAACACTTAATTTGGTTTTACAGTTTAATACTTGTTTTTTATTGTTTGATTTTTTTTTTTTTCCTTTTTACCTTTTTCAGAATCTTTGTCGAGAGTGGGCAAACACATTGAATATCAGATGTAGTCACATTAAAGGTGCAATCAAAGAGCTAGGGATTGTTTTAAGGGGCACTGATGAACAGAAAGGACAAGATACAACGGTTAACTTCCAAAGAGTATGCTTGCTTACCCTGTGGAAATAAACTTATTTTATTCTGTATTCAGTATATTAGAGCATGTCGTATTGTAATGAATTACCTTTTTTTTTTTTAAGGAGTTTAAGAAGCTTTACGAACTCTTCAGTATGAAAGTGTTTGAAGCCCTTGTCAGAACCACTAAGTTATCCCTGGATATCCTTAAAAGGAGAATTTGTGGCACTACGTAAGTATGTCTGTGTTTAAAACAGACCAGTAGCACAGAAAAAAAAAAAAAGATCAATTACTCATAGACTAACACTAATAAATGGTAACTTTAGTACTTTCAAGAAGCGGAAACCTGGCCCAAAGATGGTGCCATTGATCAAATCTGAAGTCCAACTTGACAAACAAAAAGTGGTAAGTTTCCTTTTTCTTACTAGTTTGATTTACCATTGCAGTTAAGCTATAGATGCAATACATACATATTATAGTTGCAAGACATAACTGGTAAAATAATCTTTCTGTATTTAAAATGTGTTTATTAGGTAATGATTCCCAGTATAGATGAGATCCAACAGGGCATAAATCAACTCACTCACTCTGTGCTGGAAGTCAACAGGTGTATTGCATGGCATCAAGAGTTCAGCTGTGATTACACTCAGGAAGGTAACTAATGATCAAAGTGTTTGCTATTAACAGCATAAATTGGCAGGAACAAGATATAGCCCAAGCAATAACGAATGTGTGTTCGTTTTAAACATCCAAATTATTTACTAAATTATATAGTTAATTCAGTCCAATCATACAGACAGATACAGATTTGATTAAATACATATCAGTTCGGTTCTAGTTATAATACAGTGAGGCTTAGTTCTGTTTATTACACACACTGATAAAAAGTTTTCCATTCAAGGAAACCCAACTATTTGCTGCAGCAATCCCTCCTCCAGAGCAAGCATGTGGCAACAGTGGATGGTTGATTGCATCAAGTTAACTTTTCAGCATTTTCCCATTGTATGAAACAAGCTTACCTAGTTCAGAATTCTGTGTAAAATTCTTTCACAAGATTTCAAAACCTGCTTGAAATATAAAATAGGAAAAACAGAGAGATTTTCCTTACAAACCTCACACTGGCAGAATGCATGTGTCAAACCCAAGAACATATGTTACCTGCACATAAACAGTAATTATCTCTTAAATATATACTTATAGTTTTTGTTCACAATGAAACACTTTCAGTGTTTAGTATTTGCTGTAAACTTACACATTCTTTCACATTTCTTTGAAAAAACGTGATTTGTGTACATTTAACAGTGTTTGTACGCCCACAAATTTAAAATAAATGCACCACACATGCATTACGTTTTGTTGATCCGTTGTACATGTTCACAACAACATATGCAAATATTTTTGCAAATTATTATTATTATTATTATTATAGTTTATATGATCAGTCAGTCATTTTCATGACTGACTGAGTTTACATGATTTTATTATTTTGCAGTTGTCAGTGTAACATTTGGTTAATAGTGTGCTTTTTCTTTTTTTTATCCTTTTGTACATGCTGCAAAAAGACTACTTCTTTCATTCTGTCCTTGAGCACAAGGACATTAAAAATGTTGTTGCTGCTCTAAAAACTGCCTTCAGTTCTCAAAGGACAGTAGCATCTGCTGTTCTGGAGCAGTTCAGTCCTTTCAAGATGATATGGGAAGTGGACAAGAACCTGAAAGTCAAGGTTTGTTTTCCATTATATTCAAGCAGATCTTAACCAATCAGAATAGGGTTAGGAATTCACAAGGTGAAACTCATATACAGATTAATTTCACAAATTTTAAGTGTTTGTTTTCTGTTAAGTTTGATCCTTATGGATGGTTGTGACATTGAATTTTCATGATAAATCCAATTAAATTTATGAAAAGGAAGAATTGATAAAATATTTTAAAAAGTGAATTCATGCCACTGAAAGAACAGTTATTTCACTAAAAAGGCATTTCCAGACTACTCCTTTGCGATTTTCTTGCGCTGTTTTATGGAACCCTGCATGTAAACTGACTGCTGCTACAATGGCCATCAACACAGACAGCAGTGAAGAATCTGATATTTCTTTAGATATATTTCAGTCACTATCAGAAACGCAGCAGAGTCAGGAGAAGAAAGTGCTGCGGCGTGTGGATGACCCTCTAATTCTAAAGCTGGAGTCAACATGCATGAATGATACCACACCACCAAGAAACAGAGCGAGCACAATATCCGGATTTTGAAAAATAATTCACGACGGACTAGATCTTGCTATATTAATAAATACACACATATATTTATATATACACGTCTATATGTTAGCAGTTGTTAACATTAGATCAGTTAGATCAGTTACTGGATTAACTAAAGTATTATAAGCCGAGCAATTAAACATTAAATGCACCAAATTAAGCAACAAATATTGCTTCGCTGCACTCGTTGAAATCAATCATTGTAGAAAAAAAACACATAAAAATATCTGGAGGCATGAAATGAAAAATTAAGCAATTTAACTGCTTTATCTTCCACAGAATGAGTTGTTTTGGACTTGCTACCTCACTTATCGCTGGCTTGTATTGCGCGATCTGCGTATGGTTCTTTGAGTTCACCCGGGCTTTGCAGCACACCGGACCGGAGCAGAGAGTGTAAATCCAAGGCTACAGCATACAGAGCACTCAAACCTCACGTAATGAGCATGAGACACATGCATTTTCTTCACACGCCACACATGACATTCCTCACGCTGAAAAATAACACCAAATCGGGATAAAAATCGGATTGATACTAGCATGGTGAGATCGACACTTTAGTTTCAGATTCTCTTCTATGCATCCACCTAATTTCTCGATTTACTTTGGAGTTCAACGGAGCGCATCTTCTCTCTCTGTGCAAACTGCGCACCTCTCTCAGCTCGTTGCCCCTCCCGTCCTTGCTCTGCCGGCATAGAGCATTGACAGCAGCCCTTGATGGCGGAGAGAAAGAGAAGCGCTTTGTGGACTTTATTAGCTGTAGCTGATAAGGGCACTACCAAATGGTGTGTGCAGAAAAGCCATTAGCTACTGTGGGAACCAGTTTACAGAAACATAAAAAAACTCGAGAGAACTCCGAGCTGCAAAAAAAGTTGGGGGGGGGGGGGGGGGGGGGGTGGCCCAAAGCAGACCCTGACACAGACAGAGGTCTATGGCACAGGCTTTTCAGGCAAAAATCAGGAATATTCAGGTAATCTCCAGTATAAAGACATGTTTTCAACAGTCTAACTGGTGATCAGAAATACAATTTTAGCAAACTGTTATCAACTATTATATACTGAATGACCGGAGACTTCCCCTTTCGCATCATTTCCGGGCGATTTTGGACTTGCAAAATGAAACATCGAAATAGGCTTATTTTGTGTCATAATTGTATTTTATCACGTCTTTAATCCTAATATCATGTCAATTACTGCCTATTTCCTTCAATATTAAGATGTTTTCTTTTATTTCTTCATTTGTGAGAATACCATGTCACAAGCACTTTAAGAGCGATAAAAAGTGTAATGGTAATAGAGAAATGGTATGGTACACACAATGAAAGCTAAGACTGCTGACTTGCTAAAGAAGTTGACTGTTCAGTGCGCTGAACCTGAGGATATTACCCATATTACCCTTTTTCAGCTGAACCTGTATAAAACATTCCAGGGTAACTTTTAATCAGAATAGTTTTTTTCCAATAGAATAACTAAATATTTTTTTAAAGGAATTTGAGGACAACAACCCATCCTTGATGCAAATAAGGTCCGAAATCCAGCACTACGACTCTGTGGAGCAGGAAATTGATGATATTAGACCTGTCATTCATATTGGGTCTATTGAACTGTCAACAGGTAAACTAGTTATGATGTGTTTTAGAACTAGGTAATCGCCTGGGTAAAATTTTGTTTCCTTGTCATTATTTTCTTATTTCTACTGTACATTGTGTAAGACTATATCTTACATACAGCTTAAGTTCACTGGATAAGTAATAATGGGGACAGTAATGCCCAGTTTGATCACAATTCACCATGTAAGGAAGCGTTTAAAAAATAAAAAATATATTTTTATTATAAGATGTACAAGATTATATTGAGAAATCCACATTTAAACTCATTTTAAGCCATGAGTCATTTTTTTATGAGAATTTTCCAAAGCTCTTTAATCTAGTAATTTGAAGGCAACCAGAGAATAGGATGACACGTTTAACCAGTGACACATAGCAGTCTTTTATGTCTCTAACCAATACTAAAACATAATATCTCCAAACAGCTCTGTGAAAGTTCATAAAACATCCCCTTTTTGTAAAGGAAAAACACCCAAACTTTTAACACTGAGCATTTTATTTTTGATACAGCAGCTGTGTGTTTTTCAAATTTGCTAAATTCTGTTATGCAAAATTTGGATGCATTCATGCCTGTAAACAGTAGTTAATTTAAAAGTTCTCTTGTAATCTTAAAGAAGTACAACAGTCTGTCACTTCAGTTTTTTAGGTCTTAGAAATTAATAAAAAAATACCTAAACAAGTGTTAAAATTTCTCACATTTGGGTCCTGTCCAGAGCCGTTAGTTTAATATTTACTTTCTGCTCAAATCAACATAGATTTTTGTTTTAGGGGAAAGAATTCATGTTCTACTTGAGAAATGTCCTATTGTGAATTCAGGCTCTTTGAAGAAGGCCTTGACAGCTGAGACCAAAGCCTGGAAAAATCAGATTTGCAAATACCTGAAAGAGAAGTACAAAACGAAAAAGATTGACATCGCCATACAGACCCACAAATACTCTGCACAGCTGTCAAATCCTGTGGCAGATCTGGAAGGTGCACGCCAGGCAATGGGTACCCTATCAAGGCTTCGGGATGCAGAAATACAAATTGATATGACGCTGATTTCCATTAAGGTATGACCAGCAACATTAGCTTTTTTATAGTAATATGCACTTAGCACAAAAAGTAGGGAAACGTATTTGGTGGATTTGTTTTTTTTTTCATTGTAACAATGTCTTTGGGAATAAATCTTACATCGTTGAAAAGTCTCTTTATTTCCTCTTAAATGGTGCCAAACTTGCCAAATCCTCTCTGCCATTGTCAAAAAGTTTTTGGTGGAGGCAGTGTGATGGTATTGGGGAGCATCTAGTTTAATGGAAAAACAAGACTTCTCATAACTGAAGGCATTGAGACATCAAGATGAGATTCTACAATCGGTGGCATTTAAATGGACCAACCATTATCCTCCAAGATGACAATGCTCTCCCTACAGAGTGGGGTTTATCAGAGACAACCAGCAGAATATGCAGGTTGAGAGGAATGGCCTGCCTGCAGTCCTGACCTCAACCCAACTGAACACTTGAGGGATCAGCTTGGATGTGTTGTTTATTCCAGAGTGACCATTACAAATCACAATGGCTGATTTTTGAAAAATGCTGTTTAAAGAATGGGATGCCATCCCACAGCACTGTGTGACCAAGCTGGTGGCCAGCATGAGGAGATTATGCAAGGCCGTTGTGGCTGTATAGATTTCTCCCACTCACTCATGATGCCCCTTATTGTTAAAAATGAATAAATTGTTTCTAGCATATCTGGTTTCTTAGAATTCCTCCATCAAAGCCAATAAACAACACCAAACAAGAGTTAATAGCTGAATAAGCTTTTTGGCATTGGCTGAGAGAATTTATCAATGTTCATGAGTGGAACCCGCATGTTCAACTATGCTGCTCAACCAACGAATAGTTTCCCTACAAATGTGGAACCAAATAAAGGGAAATAAACCGGATTCTCAATGGTATAGAATTTATTGACAAGAAGCAAATTAGATAAAGAACAAAAGTGAGAACATTAAAAATGCACACATGCAGAATATGATGCATATTTTTGACTCTGAGACATGATAAAGGAAAAAATGCCTCATTTATGACAGTTTTTGTTATTGTTATGAAAATATTTTACAGGAAGCCTATGACATTTTGACCACATGTGAAGCAGACGTGACCCAAAGAGAAGTTGAGGAAGTGTACAATCTGAGCAGTTTCTACACAAAACTTCAGTCTAAAGCTGTTAGTATTGTTAGGACAACAATCCTTATTTATTGTTAAAATGTTATAATGCAATTTCACCTGGACTTAAAAACTTTATTTTCTCAGAGATCAGTCCAGGCTGAGCTTGTCCGGATGGAGCCCAAGTTCAAACAAGACCTTCTGGAGAGTGTTACTGTTTTCAAAAAGGATGTTGACACCTATATGAAACAATTTGATTCTGTAAGTTCCTCGAAATACTGGGCGAGGAGGAGGAGTAGCAACCATCTTTCAGTCCGATTTATTGACTAGTCCCAGACCAATCAATAGCTACAACTCTTTTGAATATTTAATCCTCAGTTTTCCTCATCAAATGCAAAGCACTAAAACCACTTCTGTTTGTTGTTTTGTACCGTCCACCAGGCCTTACTCTCAATTTATAGATCAGTTTTCAGACCTTTTATCTGATTTAGTGTTAATACAGATAAAGTTATTATAGTGGGGGATTTAACATTTTTTTCATGTTGACACTGAAAGTGATAGCTTAAATATAGCCTTTAATGGTATCTTAGACTCAATTGGCTTTACTCAAAACATTAACAAACCTACCCACGTTTGTCTTCATTCTCTGGACCTTGTGCTGACATATGGCATTGAGTGTAAAGACATAACAATATTTTCTCACAACCCTGTGCTGTCCGACCATTTTTTAATAACCTTTGAGTTTAATTTAACCGAGTACTCCACACCTGAAAGAAAATTTCATTATAGTAGATCATTATCAGACGATGCTGTAACAACCTTTAAAGAATCTGTTCCACTTTTAATTTGCTCATTATCACAAAAAACAACAGTGGAGGGGCAATAATTTGTTTCTTCTCCTTCACAAATTGATTCTCTTTTTCAGAGTGTTACTTCATCATTGCGTGGTGCATTAGACAATGCAGCCCCTTGAAAAAGAAGGAAATTATTCATAGGAGGCAGGCCCCCTGGTTTAATTCAGAGCTGCGTACTTTAAAGCACAATGTTAGAAAATTGGAGCGAAAATGGCGCTATACACCTAGAGGATTCCCACTTAATCTGGAAAAATAGCCTACTGTTGTATTAAAAAGACACTTCACCAAGCTAGAACAGCTTATTTCTCTCCCTTTAATAGAAGAGAACAAGAATAATCCTAGGTTTCTCTTTAGTACAGTTGCTAAACTTACACAGAGTCATAGCTCTGTTAAGCCATCCATTCCCTTAGCTCTCAGCAGTCATGATTTTATGGGATTCTTCCAAAAAAAAATTGATTCTATTAAGAAGAAAATCTTTGACAATCTCCCAGAGATGATTACTTTCATCCTCAACAAGTGAGACAACATTGGAAAAAAAACTGTAGAAAACCTGATCTGTGTTTTGGACTGTTTGATCCTGTGGAGCTTCCTGAGTTATCAGAAATATTAGCTTCATCTAAACCTTCAACTTGTATGTTAGACCCAATCCCAACCCAAAATTATTTAAAAAAAGTTTTCCCTCTGATTACCACCCCCATTTTAGATATGATAATTTTTATCCTTAGTAAATGGATATGTACCAAGCTTTTAAGGTAGCTGTAATTAAACCTTTGCTTAAAAACCTTTGCTTGATCGAGATGACTTAATAAATTACAGACCGATATCCCCAACCCTTTTCTTATCAAAAATTCTTGAGAAAATAGTTGCTAATCAAATGTGTGAGCATTTACACAGCAATGAACCGTTTAAAGAGTTTCAGTCGGTTTTCAGAGCTCATCATAGCACTGAAACAGCTCTGCTGAAAGCCCCAATGATATTTTTATTGCCTCAGATAATGGACTTGTGTCTGTACTGGTTCTGTTAGATCTCAGTGCTGCATTTGATACAGTCGATCATAATATTCTCTTAGAAAGGCTGGAAAATGCTGTAGGGGATCAGGGGAACAGCACTAGGGGGTTTTAAAATCTTATTTGTCTGACAGATTCCAGTTTTTATGTAAATGAAAAAATCATCTTTAAACTCCGGGGTAAATTTGTGGAGTACCACAGGGTTCAGTACTTGGGGCCAATTCTTTTTACTATTATATGTTTTCCAAAGGTAAAATTATCAGGCAGCATAGAATAAATTTTTCATTTTACGCTGATGACACTCAGCTTTACTTATCCATAAATCCTGATGAGCCCAACCATTAGATAGACTACAAGCATTTTTGAAGACAAAAAAATTGGATGACTTTAAATTTTCTGCTTTAAAATCAGAAAAAGAAGAAGTTGTCATCTTTGGACGGGGTTTTTTTTAAAAAAAAGAAACTGCTTAGTCAATCACTTAACCTGGATGGCATTAAAATTGACCTCCGATAATAAAGTAAAAAACCTTGGGTTTTTTTTGACCAGGACATGTCATTTAAATCCCATATTAAACAGGTTTCCAGGATTTTCCTTTTATCTCGGAACATTGCCAAAAATTTAAAAATATCCTGTCCAGGATGATGCTGAAAAATAGTCCATGCATTTTTTTACTTCAAGGGCTGGACTATTGTAATTCTTTACTATCAGGATGTCCACAAAAGATTTAAAAAACCCTTCAGCTGATTCAAAAGCGGGCAGCAAGAGTTCTGATAAAATTTAAAAAAGAGAGATCATATTTCCCCTACTTTAGCTTCCCTTCATTGGCTCCTGTTAAATCCAGAAAGAATTTAAAATTCTCCTCCTCACATATAAAGCCCTTAATGATTTTCCCCATAAATCAGAGGGATTTTTTCCATATGTCCCAAAAGAGCACTTCGTTTTCAGACTGAGGGTTTTTGGTGGTTCCTAAAATCTCTAGAAGTAGAATGGGAGGCAGATCCTTAGTTATCAGGCTCCTCTCCTGTGGAACCCCCCCCAGTTTTTAAACCGTGAGGGGGACACCCTTGTCTACTTTTTAAGGCTAGGCT
Organism: Crenichthys baileyi; assembly: GCA_036173005.1. NCBI lineage: Eukaryota > Metazoa > Chordata > Actinopteri > Cyprinodontiformes > Goodeidae > Crenichthys > Crenichthys baileyi. Next base: position 460,143 of record JAHHUM010002031.1, on the reverse strand, counting down.
TAAAAAATTTTCCTTTTTTTTAAAAATTTTAAATTAGAGTGGCTTAGGTTTTTCCTGAGCTATCTCTGTAGTTATGCGCCTATAGGCTTAGGCTGCTGGGGGACATAATGACCACTTTCACCCTCTTCGCTACTTTCACACTACTCTTCAATTTTTATTATTTGCTGTTATTTCAGTTTTAACTTTGTTCTCTTTTCTCTTTTTCCTAGAAGCTACACCTGGCCTGACTCTGTGTCTACCTGTGACAACTATCTGGAGGGGGGGTGAGCTTCTGCTGGCAAAAACTTGGGGTCACCCCTTACGATGATCCACATGGCCCTGTCTTTAGTGTTTAACCCTTTCTCTCCTAGACATAGCTACTGACGGAGCTTTTACTGTAACTAACTCTATGTGCCTCTTTCAGACTCTAACCTTGAAAACTGGCTCAGAGTTTAAACTGTTCTTTTTTCAGGTGAAACAACTAAAGGAGCTACATCATTAACATTAAATTTTTCCCTTTCCCATAGAAAGGACTCCTGATCAGTGCTTCTTTGTTTTCTTTTTGTCTCTGCTCTGTTCTTTAACCCCCCGTCGGTCGTGGCAGATGGCCCCCCCCCCCTCACACTGAGCCCGGGTTTTGCTAGAGGTTTTTTCGTTAAAAGGGTTTTTCCTCTCCACTGTCGCTACATGCATGCTCAGTATGAGGATTGCTGCAAAAGTCAACGCCAGTGACTGTCCACTGTCTCTACATGCTCATCCAGGAGGAGTGAATGCTGCAAGTCACTGACTGGATGCAAACTGCTGGTTTCCTTAGATAGAAAAAATTTTACCAATTTGAATAAATAACAGAATCTGACTGCACTGTTCAGTGATTTTGGGTTTAAATTTAATGCATGTACCTGACTTTGTGAAGTGCCTTGGGGAGACATGTGTTGTGAATTGGCGCTATATAAATAAAAATGAATGAATGAATTGAATTAAGTAATCTGCATATATATATATATATATTATATATATATATATATATAAAAATTTCACTATGATATTTTTGGTCTCTCATTTTAGGATGGTCCTTTGGTTCAAGGAATAGCTCCACAATTGGCTAGCCAGCGACTGCAAGCATTTCAGGTGACACAGTCACCTAAATTAGGACTAATGTTGCCTTGGGGTTTGTTTAATGCATTTATTTGGAATATGAAGAAAAGATATAGGAAGTTATCTTATTTAGAGTTTAGAACATTTATTTTCCTGTTGCAAAAAAAAAGAAAACTACTATATGTTAGTATCCACCTTATTCTTATATAATGATATATTGCTTCAATTCTCTCAACTCCCAGTTCAGTTTTTTACATGTAGACATGTAGCCTCTTGTAGTGAAAATACAGGTAAAAAACAAATGATAACATTAAGTTTCACATCTTAAACGGTGTAGCATCTTTAAGATTGCTGTCAGGGAGGGAAAGAGCACAACATCTTGCACTAATGAATTATTACACATCATAAAAGGACATAACTGTGTTCCTTGTTTGTGTTACCCTAAAATAAAACTGGAAATGGTCTGAGCAGTGCAGTTTCTTCATAAATGGTTGGTCGTAATCCAAACAGGGGGGTAAGCATTTTAATCCTCCCTGGGCTTTAGTTTACGAGGAAAAACGGTCAAGCTTTGGGGGCTTTTGATGGGTGATTTTAAATTACATTCCTTAGCCACATTCGCCTTGGTTCCTTGTCTGTTGGTAACCGATGGATAATAATCCACTGATCGAAGAAACAATCTTTAACACACACCAGCTGAAGCTGCAGGTTAAGATTTGTCTGATTTAAGAGGGGGCCACAAACAGCATAACGACACATTTAAAGGGATATGTCGGTTGGTGTGTGTCTATTGTATCAGACAAAATGAAGACAATTAGTTTTACTGCCTACCAGTTATATCAAAAATACAATTGTTTAGAAACCAAAACAAACCCCTTTGCTGTAGGTCCTGCTTTGATATAGATAATAATAACATAATATATCTTCTATCTGTACCATCAGGAATAAGGTGGATAACAAGAAATATAGTTTAATTATATTAATATAATTTTTATTCCTTGTGACCTAGCAGTACTCAGCTCAGTGTTAAATCTGATTTTGGCTTCTTTTTTTTTATTTACTATGTAAAAATTTTTTTGTTCAGGCAAGATTTGAAGAACTATGGAAAAAATTCACCACCTATACTTCTGCAGAGCAGCTCCTTGGCTTGCCAGTTACAGACTATAACAGCCTGCATGTGAAAAAGTTGGTCAAGCTTTCTTACTATTACCATAAATACATTTCAAATAATGCTTTAGTTACAGTATTACAATGCATAATTTAAAGTGTATTCAGCCTTTCAAAGCTATGAGATGACCGATGTATTTAAATGTTTCATGTAGGAAAGAGTTTGATCTCCTCCAAAAACTTTATGGCCTGTATAATGCAGTGATGAGCAAGATTGATGGGTACTACAAAATTCTGTGGACATGTTTGGATATTGAGAAGATCAATACAGAGCTTATGGACTTCCAAAATAGGTGGAGTATTTACTACTACAGTTGCCTATGTGCCAAAGCTGTTCCCTCACATTTTCAGTGTATTCAGACAGTGTATCTATATATGTAGGTGTCGGAAGCTCCCCAAAGCGCTAAAGGAATGGCAAGCCTTCTTAGACCTAAAGAGGACCATTGATGATTTCAGTGAGTCATGCCCTCTGCTTGAAATGATGGCTAACAAATCTATGAAGCGCAGACACTGGGATCGGATCGCATCCTTGACTGGACACCATTTTGAAGTAGAGTCTGTTACTTTTACACTGTGGAACATCATGGAGGCCCCTCTTTTGACATACAAGGATGATATTGAGGTTTGCTGGCAGTTTGTATAAACCTACTTTTCCTTCATTCTTAGCTATAAGGTTGTATCTGTTCGTCTGTTTCTTACCTCATACGCTTGGCGGCATTTCCAGGATATCTGTATATCAGCTGTAAAGGAAAAGGATATTGAGGCCAAGCTGTCACAAGTAAAAGAGCTATGGTCTGGTCAGACTCTATGCTTGATGACCTTCAAGAATAGAGGAGAGCTAATGCTGAAAGGTGCAGATACAACAGAGATTCTTACCATCCTGGAGGACAGTTTGATGGTGCTGGGTTCACTTTTGAGCAACAGGTAAGAGATTAAACACCACCTGAAAGTGTAGATTCAGGATTCAAGGAGCATTTAGCCTTCAACTTTCTGAAACTACAAACAACTTATTGTTAGTGATGATAAGCCCAAAAGAGCACAAATACTTTTTCTGGTATAGAGTTTATGCAGATCTCAACATTTTAGGGTCACATTTGGCCTTTTAGCTATGCCCATAAATTGATATTTTCACCTGCAAGTTCACCACATGTTCTCCATGTTGGTGGCTAAAATAGCAGCTAGTGTGTGTACCAGTGTTGGCTCATGATAAAAAGGAGACTAATTCCATACACAACATGAATATCTAAGTAAGGGCTGCACAGTATATATCTCAATGTCAATGTGCACATAAATTTAGGAATACATTTTGAAATGCAATATTTGTTGTTTGTTATTCACAACTTAAATTAAGACATCATTCACATGCCATTAAGATGTTCATCCTGTTGGGTAGAGTCTCAATAGAGCAGATGGCCACACCTTAAAGATGAGCCCAAAAAGCTAAAGAACACAGAGACTGTTATCAGAATATCAGAATCCAAATTCCAAAATTGTTGCAGACTTAGTCTGAAAAGTCTTGGCTCTGTTTTTGAAGAACAAACTGCTGGTATAAATTTGTTTTTTTATACATTTCTTTTTTCTAAAAATGAATTATTTACAGTAAGATCATCTAAATTTTCAGTTATCAGCATGGCCTGTCTCATTTTTTGTTAGAATGACTGCTGTTACCAATGGCTGATAAAAATCTGATTTAGAGTTTATTATAAGATATAGTTTTGGAAATATTTTGTCAAGCCAATGATCCGACTATCAGTAACAATCAGAGTTACCCATGACCCTTTGGGAAAATTGATTGCCACTATGTGATTTAAATGTTTTGAGTCGGTATTGAAGCAAGATCTGTGACGTCTCAGTCCTTCTCTGCCTTTCACAGGTACTGTGCCTTCTACAAAGCCGAGATCCAAGACTGGGTCTCAAAGCTTTCAACATCTTCAGAAACTATTGAACTATGGATTATTGTGCAAAACCTGTGGATCTATTTGGAAGCTGTGTTTGTTGGAGGTGACATTGCCAAAGACCTACCCCAGGTGCTGCTCATGCTTTCTGTCCTTATATTCAGAAAAATATAATTGGAATCCTTCCTTTTGTAAAATGTAAATTTGTCTTTGATTACAGGAAGCAAAACGATTCCAAGATATTGACATTTCCTGGATTAGGGTCATGAAGCGAGCCCAGAAGGTCCCAAACGTGGTGGAGTGCTGCGTGGGGGATCCTACTTTAGGCCAAGTCCTGTCAGATCTTCAGAAACAGCTAGAGCTCTGTCAAAAATCTCTTACTGGGTAGGTATTTTACAATAACCTTACCCAACATCACCCCCCAAAAAATGAAAACATTGATTTAAGGGAAAAGTTTTTTAATTATATCAACACATTTAGTGCTGACAATATCCCATTTCTAATTACACAGCTACCTGGAAAAAAAGAGGCTCCTGTTCCCGCGGTTCTTCTTTGTGTCTGATCCGGCTCTTTTGGAAATTCTTGGACAAGCCAGTGATTCTCACACAATTCAGGTAAGAGCATGTTTGAACAGTCATCCTATAATAATAAAAATGGTTTTCTGAGGTAGGTTATCAGGACAGGTTTCTTAATATCTTAATAAAGTTTTGTAGGTTACTAGTTATTCTCTCATATGATTTTTTTATTGCAAATATATTTTTTCTAAAAATCTTTTTCAGTCACATCTTCTGGGAGTTTTTGACAATGTCAATGAAGCTGAATTTGACGGATCAGAGTATGACAAGATTTTGACTGTTGTCTCACAGGAGGGAGAGAGATTACCGGTAATTAATGCCAGTTTTATTCATGGAGTTTCAGAGATTTATTTTATCATTTTTGCAAATGCAAAGATGACTTGAATCCGAATTAGTGTCCATTTTGTTGACTACTTTGGAACCTAAAGAAATGTATTGTAAAAAGTACCATCATTTAATCACATTGTGGCTTATGTAAAAATGTATTTGTATCTGACTTAAAGCTTTTTATCTGTGATCACATAGTATAGTACAATTGCATAAACCTTTTTGATGATTTTAGCTGGACAGCCCTGTCATGGCTCAGGGACCAGTGGAACTCTGGCTTGGCGAGCTGTTACAGCAACAGCAGGCCTCGTTGCACTCCGTCATCAGATCTTCAGACTGGGAGATAAACGATGAAGATTTTGATCTACTTCCTTTTCTTGATAACTACCAAGCACAGGTCAGAAGACGATAAAGAGGCTGCTTCTGAAAAATACTGAATGACGTAACAGGTTTATTCGCAATATCTGGCTACCAGTGGTGGGTTTTTGGTACAGACGATGTGGCTTTCTGCGAAGACCAAAAAAAAAACTTTTTCAGAAAAAGCTACTTTGCCTATTTTCATGTCAAGTCAATGGGAATGCTTGCCCCCCTGTGGTGGTCAACAGTGTAAGCACTGAAAGAAAATATTGCTGTACATTTTAAGTGGCTGGTGACGCTGAGGTTGGGATCCAATTCACAACTCATGATTCACTCCTAAACTGAATGGTTATTTTGGTATTTTTTAAGTCGTCCAGACTGTATGTGACCATCTCAATTTCAAAATGCTATATATTTAGATTGTCAGATCTCATTTTGATTATTCTACAGTGAACACAGATATGTGAATATTTGTATTGTACTTGTGAAAACACAAAAAGGAACATTTCCAGTCATCCACCTTAGAATGGGAGAAGCTTGAGAGTGCTTTACATAAAATAGTCAAACCTGACCGCTACGAAATGATAATTAAAAAAAAATCAGACTACACTTCATCAGGGAAATGGGTTTGTAATTGGGTGGTGTGTGTGTGTGTGTGTGTGTGTGTGTGTGTCTGTGTGTGTGTGTGAGTGTGTGTGTGAGTGTGCTGGGGCGGTGGGGGGTCAGCTGAAAGAGGGACTTGGCCAGGGCACAATTTATTTAAGAACTTACCACTGTAGGCTTTTGATGAGTCATTTGATATCAGGTCAAGATTATGTTTACATTATGTTATGTTATGTTATATTATATATTACGATATTGTGTGACTTTTTCTTGCATTTAATTGCATTTTAATGTAGTTTTTCCATTGCTTCCATTGCATGTACTTGTAGATGATTAAACTGCAAATAACACTGATCTCAATAGCCACATTGTACTGTAAAGCAGCCATACCTTTTTGAAACAAAAGACAAAATAGTCCAAGCCTAATGCTGAACAGTGGTATACATAGCGAACACTAACAGCATCCTAAAACCTTTTAGTTCCTCAACAAAACGATTTAATCTAGCATCAATAATGTACTTCCATTGCTTACTTCATCCATGTTTTGGTCATGAACAAATGGAAAATGTGCTTGGAGACTTTGTGGTTTTATAGTAATGTGTGCACTTATTAAAAGATACTTTTTTTGTCCACTCCTTTAATCTTGCTCTAAGGTTGGCCTGCTTGGAATCCAGATGCTTTGGACAAGAGATGCAGAAGAAGCCCTACAAAATGCTGAAATGGACAAAGAGATTATGGTCTTTATGAAGATGAAATTTCTCAAACTGCTCAGTGTGCTAATTAAACAAACCACCTGTGACCTCAGCAAATTTGATCGGGTCAAGTATGAGACGCTTGTCACAATTCATGTACACCAAAGTGACATTTTTAATGACTTGGTGAGTTCTTTGAACAATTCTTAACATCAGCTGTTCTTTTCTTGTTTTGTGTCACATCCAGCTGTATTTCCTACATTGTGTCCAGGTGAAGAAGCGTGTAAAATGTATCAACGATTTCGAATGGCTTAAGCAGAGCAGGTTTTACTTCAAGGAGAGTATTGACAAAGTCATTGTGTCAATAACCAATGTTGACTTCCTTTATCAGAATGAGTTTCTAGGCTGTACCGATCGTCTGGTCATCACCCCTTTGACTGACAGGCAAGAAAAGAGGAATTTGATTGTGTGTTTAGCTACTTTCAAAAATTAATTTTTCTTTCTTTGTTTCATCTAAAAACTGCCTATCGCCTGCCTAGGTGTTATATCACACTGGCCCAGGCTCTAGGCATGAGCATGGGAGGAGCTCCTGCTGGTCCAGCCGGCACTGGTAAAACTGAAACTACTAAAGATATGGGTCGCTGTCTGGGCAAGTACGTTGTGGTTTTTAACTGCTCAGACCAGATGGACTTCAGAGGACTTGGCAGAATATATAAAGGTACCTTAGAAAATTTAAAGAATTAATCAAGCAGTGCTGTTGAAATTTAATTCATGTCAATTATCCTGTTTTTAGGCCTTGCACAGTCAGGTTCCTGGGGCTGCTTTGATGAGTTTAACAGAATTGATTTGCCAGTCCTTTCTGTTGCTGCTCAACAGATCTCTATTGTATTGTCGGCACGTAAGAAACATAAAAGCACTTTCATTTTTACTGATGGAGACCTTGTGGATCTGAATCCAGAGTTTGGGCTGTTTATCACTATGGTAAGAATGAGCTTAAGATTAGATGAAAAGTCTTTACCATACAGTATTTGCAAAAAAAAAGGATCTCTCTGTTTAGAACCCTGGATATGCTGGTCGTCAGGAGCTTCCTGAAAACTTAAAAGTGCAGTTCAGGACAGTGTCAATGATGGTACCAGACAGGCAGGTGGGTTAGGAGTGTTCTGACAGAACTAGTTCTCCTGTTTGATAAAAAAAACTAATCTTCACTGTTTTGTTTCACAGATCATCATGAGAGTAAAACTAGCCAGCTGTGGATTCGATGACAATGTTATTTTAGCCCAGAAATTCTTTGTTCTTTACAAGCTGTGTGAGGAGCAGCTTACAAAACAGGTGGGCACCTTGTAGCTTGTCAATAATTAAACTTTTTTATAAGATAAATGGCCTGTTTTAGACACACACTCTCCTCCTTGTCAGGTCCACTATGACTTTGGACTACGGAATATCTTGTCTGTGTTAAGAACACTTGGGGCTTGCAAAAGAGTTCGACCTGATGACACAGAGTCCAGCATTGTTATGAGGGTACTGCGTGACATGAATCTCTCCAAACTGGTATGACTCCAAGGGTTTGTTGGGACTAAAAGGGATGTTTCGTTGATTTGTGTTGTATTGTGCATATATTTCATGCACATATGAATATGTCCTTATTTTTCAGGTGGATGAGGATGAGCCCCTCTTCCTTAGTCTTATCAACGACCTGTTCCCAGGTATCCAGCTGGATGGAAGTACACATGTGGAACTCCAAGCCGCTGTTGCCAATCAAGTTGAGCTAGCAGGTCTTGTCAACCACCCACCTTGGAATCTCAAGCTTGTACAGGTACCTCAGATTCTTTATCCCTTGTTATATAAAATGATCATTTTTTACGTTTCATCCTAAAATGTTGCTTTAAATGTTCATATTAGCTGTATGAGGCAGCACAGGTGCGTCATGGACTAATGGCTTTGGGCCCAAGTGGAGCTGGGAAGACCACATCTATCAACATTCTCATGAAGTCAATGACTGAATGTGGAACCCCACACCGAGAAATGCGCATGAACCCCAAGGCAATCACTGCTCCCCAGATGTTTGGCCGCTTGGACGCAGCCACCAATGATTGGACAGATGGAATCTTTTCAACACTATGGAGGAGATCGCTCAAAGCCAAGAAGGGTTTGAACTCTTTGAACTTGAGCATTCGAATTATTTCACTGATAAAGATATTGAAAAGTACATGAATGAAATGGCTAACATTTTGAATCATTTTTTTTTTGTAAATGTTGGACCAGATTTATGCAAAGATATCCCTAAACCACTCAATGCTGTACAAAACTTAAACAGAATAATAAATATGAATCCCAGGTCAATTTTCCTCAGTGCTGCAACTGAAAAAGAAATACTTGATATGATGTGAGAACAAACAGTGTCCTGACTTACATGGGAATATGACGCTGGTGAAGAATATAATTGAGGGAACATAAAAAGACTTTATCGATTTTGGCTTACTTATTCTTTAGGGGAAGCCATATGGATTGTCCTAGATGGCCCTGTTGATGCCATATGGATTGAGAACCTGAACTCAGTGCTGGACGATAACAAAACACTGACCCTCGCTAATGGAGACCGCATCACTATGTCACCAACCTGCAAGTTGGTTTTTGAGGTGCACAACATGGATAATGCCTCTCCTGCTACCGTCTCACGTGTGGGAATGGTTTTTATGAGCTCCTCTGCTCTCAGCTGGCAACCCATACTCCAGGTACAGGTCACTCTATTAAAATCATTTAAATTGTATTTTCATAATACCGAATAAAAGAGGAACAATGGTACATAAAATTTGGATTGCTTGGTTGAAACAGCTCTTTATTTTATAGGGTTGGGCTAAGAAGCGCAACGCAAAGGAAGCAGAATCCATTTTGAGTCTATATAACAAGGTGTTTGCTGATGTTTACTTATATATGAAGCAAAACCTTAAACCTAAAATGGAGCTCTTAGAGTGCAACTATATCATGCAGGCATGTATTTAGAAGAAACATTTAAAACATAATTTAAAAGAATGCTTTATACTCACTTGGGTAAACTTCTTTTTAATCTTTCAGTCAGTTAATCTACTGGAGGGTTTCCTGCCAACCAAGGAGATAGTGGGTTTTGCTGGAAGTAAGCACCTTGAGCGCCTCTTTGTCTTCTGCTTGATGTGGAGCATTGGAGCCATTTTGGAATTAGATGATAGGGACAAACTAGAAGAGTACATCAGAGGTCATGAAATAAAGATTGATTTGCCTCAGATAAGGCCAGGAGAGACTATGTTTGAGTACATGGTCGATACAAATGGTAAGCTGGAGTATTTAAAATGAGTTTTCAGTTGTGTGGCATAATGGTGTGGTGGTTACCACCATTCCCCTTACACCCAGATAGATCTGCCTACATCTTTGCCTTATTATTCCCTGGGGAATTTGCATGCGTAGGTATGGGTGCATGGGTGTATCTTTCTGTTTTTCGACCAGTATTACTGCCTCTTACCTGTACCAACTGGGATTCGTTTCAGCTTCTTGCAACCTTAAAGGCTATTTTATCAACCTTTTCCATAGATTTTTGCATGTTTAAAAGAACACACTTCCCAGTAATCTAGAAACAGTCGATACTAATTGTATCTGAAAAATTGTATCACCCTAAGGTACCTTTTAATGTATGATCAGGTGAGGTTTAAATGTGTGGATGGCAACTTTTGTTTCAGGTGAATGGTGCCACTGGAACAATCACGTTGGGGAGTATTTCTATCCAACTGATGACGTTCCCGACTACCCTTCCATTCTCGTGCCAAATGTGGATAACACAAGAACCTGTTTCTTGCTAGAAACTATTGCAAAACAACGCAAGGTAATCCTGTTGTTTTTAAAGGCCCTTTTCCCCGTATGAAATTATTTTTTCTTGCTCTAGCTGTATTCATTATTTTACACATTTAGGCCGTACTGCTCATTGGTGAACAAGGCACAGCAAAGACAGTGATGATCAAGGCCTACGCAAAAAAATGTGATCCTGAGAAAGACCTCTTCAAGTCCCTAAATTTCTCATCTGCAACAGAACCCATAATGTTTCAGGTTAAGTCTAATGTAAAATATTTAGTGTGGTTGAATTTTACATGTTAGGGTTTTTCATTTTTTGTCTGCATGTGCTCTATTTCTGCTTTCAGCGAACAGTGGAAAGCTACATTGAAAAACGAATTGGCAGCACCTATGGACCCCCGGGAGGACGCCGGATGACGGTTTTTATTGATGACATAAATATGCCTATTGTCAACAAATGGGGAGATCAGGTCTTACAAATATTTCCCTCTTTTCTACTGTTTTATGCCAAGTCAGTTCAGAATAATGGCATTTCTTTATGTGATTGTCCAACCAGATCACCAACGAGATAGTCCGCCAAATGATGGAAATGGGCGGCATGTACAACCTTGACAAACCTGGAGATTTCACCACTGTTGAGGATGTGCAGATTCTGGCTGCCATGATTCACCCCGGTGGTGGGAGAAACGACATCCCAGAAAGACTGAAGAGGCAGTTTACAATCTTTAACTGCACTCTGCCATCCAACACCTCCATCGACAAGATCTTTGGTAGCTTTTGGCAAAGATTTCATTTAATTTTTACCTTATTCTGGTTTTATTTTAGACACTTAACATTTTACCATTTTTTATTGTTTAGGCATAATTGGCTGTGGATATTTTCATGAATGCAGGAATTTTAAACAAATTATATCACAAATGGTTAAATGTCTAGTGCCTGCTGGAAGGATTCTATGGCAGTGGACAAAGGTCAGTAGTTCAAATATGATCTGACTTTTAATATGGGAAGAGATTTCATTAATACTGATGTTACTCTACATATTTTCATATTAAGGCAAAAATGCTCCCCACACCGTCAAAGTTTCACTACATCTTCAATCTGAGGGATTTATCCAGAATTTGGCAAGGAATGTTGAACATAAAAGCAGAGGAGTGTCAGAACATTCCCACTCTACTGGCTCTTTTTAAGAGTGAATGTACAAGGGTTATAGCAGACAGGTAGTGTGTTTGTTTTCACTAGATTCCCTTTTGAAAGCCAAAAGTAGAGAAAAGTCTTAAGATATGGTTTCATTGCAGGTTTATTTGCTCGAATGATAAAGAGTGGTTTGAGGAGAAAATGTGTCATGTGATCCAAGATATTGATTCAAACCTTCTCAAAGGACTTCATCCAGAGCCATTTTTTGTGGATTTCCTCCGAGATGTACCCGAGCCAACAGGAGAAGAAGAGGATGAAGCCTGTTTGGATGCCCCTAAAGTTTATGAAATGGTATGAAGTCGTTTTTACTATTGGTCTTGTGGTATATTAAGAAAAAAAACAACGTTGTGAACTAACAATTTCTCAGGTGCCAGATTTTAAGTTCCTGGCAGAGAAGCTGAAGATGTATCAGAGTCAGCACAATGAGGTTGTTAAGGGCTCCAGTCTGGATCTGGTTTTCTTCAAAGATGCGATGACTCACCTAGTCAAGGTCAGATTTAAAATCAGCATCAGAGATACATGTCAAGCATGCTAATCAAGAGTTGCCTTTCTTTAGGTTTCACGAATTATTCGCACCGACAATGGAAATGCCCTGCTTGTGGGTGTGGGAGGATCTGGGAAACAAAGTCTTGCTCGCCTGGCCTCATATATAGCGGGATACAGCGTCTTCCAGATCACACTGACCAGGTGAAAGCAGTAAAAAGTTAACCTCTTTTGTCCAACAGATATTGTTTGTGGGGCTAAATTGGTGCTGGTATTTGCATAGCACAAGTTCTTTCATTTCCAATTCTGCAAGCACTGGCTTTAGGACATCCAACTATTGTCTATACCAGCTTGTCCGTGCAGCATTGGTGGGCTGGTTACTATCTCCAGTGGTCATTAGGCAAGAGGTGGGATATACCCTTGACAGGTTGCCAAACTCAGTCTCTAAGGACTTCTGACACTTTTGTGCAAATGACTAAAACTGCCTCAGGGTTCTTACATAGCCTGAAAAACTATGAAAAAAAACAGAAAATATGGAATTTGATTTCAGTATTTTCTTGGTCTGGAAAAAAATGGAAAAAGAAAATCCAAGGACATAACATTTCTTCTGTCATGGTTACATGTCGAAAACCGTAAAGGTTAATGTTGATGTTAAATATAATCATCGGAAAACCTTCTTCAAGTGACAAGATTGAAGTGGCAGTGTAGCAGTTATGCATAGCATTGGAACAATTTATCTGAATGACTAAAACGCTTCTAAAACCACCAGAATATACTACCTGTTAAATATATGTTTGTGGATGCACTAAATTCCTTCATCAGAATATCTAACTTGAAAAAGAATGAAAGAAGGAGACAGGATCAGACAAGCTTTTATTGCAAATAAATTAAAATAGACTTCTACAAACACAGGTTATTTCTGCAAAAACTTTCTGCATAAATAACTTGTGTGACAGTCTTTATTATATCTGGCACAGTCAAAATGTATCCACCGACCACATAGGTCACACTGATACAGTATAATCAATACTCAAAAATATAGAAATGTAGTATAATTATAAGTGCAAAATACTCTGTTTGTTGTGATTCATGTGGTTGATGCTAAACAATAAGAGTGATTTGTGGTTTACAGTATAGTAACAATATTACAGACATCAAACTAAAGTCACTTACAAAAATGCTTACAAACCCACTGTCATGTAAACTTAAAACAAGAAGTAATACAAAAACCTAAGGAAAATAAGACATAAAATAAATTAAGACTTATCGGAAACTTTGGCGAAATGAAACTTCCACAGGTAGGACATCTCTATAAAAGGGCTTTGTACGAAACTTGTGATGTATCATGGGTGTGCGCATGCGCAAAGTAGGTGGCAATGGCTGCACTCGATCCCTGCATTGATTACAGAACTTGAGCAAAATTCTGTTCCCATGAAATAATGTGTTCCCCTTCTATCTGTACATTGTGACTCCATGAGGCACTGTTGCTTCACATGGACTGTGTGCTTGCTTGACACAAGCCGATTCTCCTCACCAGTCTGCTATCCACTAACCCTAACCTCACAGGACTCATACCTAAACCTAAAGAACTCTGTGGAAACACTATATGGTGAAATACATGTAGCGCACCCCTGTTGTAACACCGGTGCTATATGATCAGGGGGACAGAATTTCCCACAAGTTCTGTAATCAATGCAGTGTTCGAGTGCAGCCATTGCCAGTATCTGGCTCTGACAAAATGTCCTAAATGGTGAACTAACAAAGCATGTCTTTCTTTTCACCATTAGAGTTAGAAAAACACAGCCTTTTTTATTTGTCGGTTTCCTAATTTAATTTTAAAACAAAAAAACATTTAAAAAAGCCTCATTATTCATTTTTACTCATTATTTTGAAACTGAAAAACCAAATAACGAACCATACAATTGGGTATTTCCAGACCTATTGCTTATCCCATCCGTTTAAATCTTGAGTGCTTCTTCCTCTTTTTCTTTCTTTCCTTCGTCATGTCTTCCTTGCTTGTGTGCTTTCTTCCTCCCTGTCTTTTTGGAATTTTTGTTTATCTTTTGTGTATTCCTTTTTTCCATATTATTTTGTCTATCCTTCCTCCCTTGTGTCCTTTTTTTTCTTACTTCGTTCCTTCCTTCTCAAATTCAGGACTCTCATTCTTAAATATGTGATGTTTGCTTTTCATTTAGATCATACAACATGAATAATTTCATGGATGACCTTAAACTATTGTACAAAACAGCTGGGGCTGAGGGCCAGGGCATCACCTTCATTTTTACTGACAATGAAATCAAAGATGAAGCCTTCCTTGAACACCTGAACAACGTGCTTTCTTCAGGAGAGGTGAGATTCCAAAATGTTCAAAAAGCATTCATAAGAGAACTTTAGATTCTAAAAGGTAAGATTTTTGGCCCTGATGATGTTGACTTTATTCTAAATGAACTGGTCTGCAGGTCTCCAATCTTTTTGCAAAAGATGAGATTCAAGAGATCACCCAAAACCTTGTTCCGATTATGAAGAAAGAGTTTCCTCGCCTCCCACCAACTTTTGACAACCTTTATGAATACTTTATAGCACGAGCAAAAAAGAATCTGCATGTTGTTCTTTGCTTCTCACCAGTAAGTTAAATGTATATTTTGTTAATTAAAAGCAACAAACTTTTCAGAATCTTTACAATTTTGGTTTGTTTGTTCGTTGTTTTCCATATTGCTTTAAATCATACCACCACAGAAATTATTGTCATTTTATTGCAATTTGTTTTTTTCTTTTTTCTAGGTGGGACAGAGGTTTCGGTGCAGATGTCAGAAGTTTCCAGGCTTGATTTCTGGCTGTACAATGGACTGGTACAGCCCTTGGCCCAGTGAGGCCCTGGTTGCTGTATCCAGCTATTTCTTATCAGAGTTCCCAGTGGTTTGCTCTGCTACTGTCAAGGCTTCACTGATGACCACAATGGGAGCTTACCATGACAGAGTTTCTAATGCTTGTGAAAGTTACTTTGAAAGGTGTTACATTCATACAAATCAAATTCACTTTATATGTTCCTGAAATATTTGTTCAAAAACTTGCATGATCTCAAAGTGTTGTTCATTTTTCAGCATCCGCAGAAGAACCCACGTGACCCCTAAGTCTTACCTCTCTTTTATAAATGGTTACAAAACATTATATAGTGAAAAGCACAACTACATCAACACATTGGCAGAGCGCATGAATGTTGGTAAGACATTTGAAAAGCTAGGGTAGGCTGGTAATTATTACTAATTCACAGATAAAATGCTTCTTCAATGAGTCTTTACCTGTTTCACCTTTTGAACGTTTTGATGGCATTCTAATTTATTCAGATCTGCATGTATAAATACTGCAAAATGTTTATAAAAAAGACTCGGAAAGAATTTCTTTTTAAATCCAGGTTTGGACAAACTAAGAGAGGCCAGTGAGTCTGTGGCTCAACTGTCAAAATATCTCGAAGTAAAGGAAAAAGAGCTTGCTGTAGCATCTATCAAAGCAGATAAGGTAAATGGTGAACAGTCCAGTCTGTTGCTCAGAAACATGAAGAATGTACACATATTAGTCAGCTTCCCTGTCAATGCAGTCATTGTAAAAGCTAAGGTACACCCTTTGACCTAAAGTTTGGCGAACCACTGAGAGTAGCAGTAACTTGAATTTGTCTTTTTCTGTATGATTTAATCAGTCTCTCCCTTTGCTACAGAGGGATTTTGACCCGTTCTGCTTCGCAACATTAGTACAGTTAATTGAGATGTTTCAGATATTTGTTTTTGCATTGTTGTCTAAAGATCCCAGTACAGCATTTCCATCTGGTAGATGTTGAGTTATTGACCTTGCAACATCTCGATTTTTTTCCTTTATTAGCCATTCGGTTATAGATTGGTTGGTGAGCTTGGATTCACCGTTTTGTTGATGATCTAGCTTTGGCCAAGATCTAGCTGTCTGACAGATGGTCTCACATTTGACTCTTGTTCTCAACTAAGTTACTGCAAGGTGCCCAGATTCTATGGCTACAAAACAGGCCAAAATTATCCCTCTATCTCCTGGGACATCACTTCTGGGAAGACAGGCAACTGTCTTAAATGTTTTTGACTTTATCTTTTTACTGTTTAAGTATGGATATCAAATTCTTTATATATATATATATATATATATATATATAATAAGCATCTACATATACAAACATTCAAACATAAATAAACATTTTTTTTAGTCTATCATCATAGTTTATTAAGGTTTAAGCCCATGTTTATGAAAAACTTAACAACATAAAAAATATTCCAGGGTTTGAATGGACACATTTTGGGGCACATAACATGTTTTTTGATTTGAAATAGGTGTTGGCAGAGGTAACAGTTAGTGCTGACGCGGCTACCAAAGTGAAGAATGAGGTCCAGGTTGTGAGGGACAAAGCCCAGACACTTGTGGACGGAATTGAGAAAGAGAAAGCCATAGCTGAGAACAAATTGGAGGCAGCCAGGCCAGCTTTGGAAGAAGCTACAGCTGCACTGAATGTAAGATCTCTGCAACTTCAGCTGGGGACTCCCGACACTACTTTCCTAGTCCTGACAAATTTTGATACTAGGTGTTCACACTAACAGACTGGTTTTTGTTTACAACTGAAAGATTGGATCACACAATTTACAAGTGCACAGGATTTTTCAGACAACTAAAGCCAACTAAATGCATCAATCTCTCATGGAAACTCTCTCAAGGGCAACATTTTGAAACTGGAACAGACATACTAGTAAGTGGCGGTAATAGAAGATATTGTCAGAAATTGGACAGGCTATATTTCTGTGCCACTTCCACATAAATTGAAAGAGATGCAATCCATAAGTTAGTATGGTTTGGATGTTGACTTAAAAAACTTAAACATATCTGTTTGACTGTAACTGAAGTCTGGTCGCTTCCTCTCTCACTCTTGGACTGATTCTCCCTGCCGACTGAGCACAACTAGCACAGACTGACGCAGGCTTTCCCTGACTGGGAATCGTGGCCCCTGCTTTACTTGAACTTATTTGCATATCTACAACTTAAACATTGTGCTATTCTTATACATTTTACAGACCATCAAACCAGCTGACATTGCTAC
Source organism: Crenichthys baileyi (assembly GCA_036173005.1). Lineage (NCBI taxonomy): Eukaryota > Metazoa > Chordata > Actinopteri > Cyprinodontiformes > Goodeidae > Crenichthys > Crenichthys baileyi. The sequence goes on along the minus strand of JAHHUM010002031.1, from coordinate 442,859 downwards.
TGTGAGAAAACTTGCCAAGCCTCCTCATTTGATCATGAGGATTATGGACTGTGTTCTGATTTTATTCAACAAAAAGTTAGACTCTGTCTCTGTTGATCCTGAACGGCGCTGCATAAAGCCCTCCTGGACAGAAGCAATGAAGGTACATATTCACATTCAGCACTCCCTCCCTAATGGTATCTCTGCAGTAAAAAACAAATAAAAAGTTTCAGTTTTTAAATGAACCCAAACACATTTTGTTCGGTCAGAATGCCACCAGTGATGTTGGTGCTCTGAATTTTAAACTTAGTGACACTGTAACAATGTGGGTGTGTTTTTTGACAAGCATTTTAAAATCCACAAAGGAGCAGATTTAGCAGTCAAGTCAAGCAACACCCTCGTTTTATCCTTTGTCCACTGGCCTGTCCGTTTTAGAATATAATTTAATCTTTTATTGTTTTTTGATGTTTTTTAAAGCTCTTAATGGTTGGGCTTGATCCTACATTTCTGACTTGAGTGTAGGGTTCTGCGTGCGTGGTAGATCGTCCCAGATCGTCTTCTTGAATGTTCCAAGAATTAAATATAAACATTGGGGTGACCTGGCCTTTCAGTTGTGACATCCAGACTCTGGAACCAACTCCCTCTGCATCTACGCACAATCACTGACCTGGGCCTATTTAAATCCAAACTTAAGGCCTTTTTATTTAGAAAGGTTTTTAATACTCGGTAGTACTGTGGCGTTTTATACTAGATATCTAATTTGTATTAATTATTTACTGTGCTTTATTTGTTTTATCTGTTTTTGAATGATTTTTATGACTTTACTGTAAAGCACTTTGATTGTCAGGTTGGGTGTTTAAAAAAGCTATATAAATAAAGAAATGAAAAATTGCTTCCCCAATAGCATTGGGAATTGTTTATCTCTCCAAATGTGATTTTATATTCTTTATCTGCTCTTTAGCTCTTGAGCAGTCCTGGGTTCTTGACATCCCTTCAGAATTTTCCCAAGGACCAAATTAATGATGAAACAGTCGAGCTGCTCCGGCCATACTTTGAAATGGAGGATTATACAATGGAAAATGCCATGAAAGCGTGCGGTAATGTCGCTGGTCTGCTAGCATGGACACGTGCTATGGCCTCATTCTTTTCCATTAACAAGGAAGTTTTGCCACTCAAGGTTTGTTTTTATATACATACTTTTTTATGCTTTTTGTTCTTTCTTTACATGGGTAGTAGGGTGGGGATGTAGGAGTTTTTTATACCCTTTGACGTTTTTCACATTTTGTTTACATTGCAACCACAAACATGAATTTGTTTTAAGATCTTATTTGAAAGACCAACTCAAAGTAGTACATAATTGTGAAGTGTGAGGTATATGATGCAGGGCTTTCATGTTTTATATCATTTTTCTCTCAACTGACAATTACTTAGTGAAGGACTATCACATAAAATTCCAATAAAATACATTAAATCCTAAGTGCTTAACCAGAAGGACACTAGACTTCTCTTGTTTTTGGTAGTAGTTTCACATTGAAGTTTGAGGCTGTAATATGAAAAAGTGTTTAACAGTTCAGAGGGCATACATAGTGTGTTTGTGCTATGTTGTGTATTAAAAATAGACTTCTCTGCAGACAAATATACATATTGACAAAATCATTCAGGTATGGCCTAAGTCTGCTTTTATTTTTAAGCTTTGTTTTTATTTCTGTCCAGGCCAACCTGGCCATTCAAGAAAACCGTCTGAACTTGGCTAATAATGAGCTAGGCAACGCTGAGGCCCAGCTGGCTGAAAAGCAAGCAGAGTTTGACAAAGTCAAGGCTAAATGTGATGCTGCCATGAAAGAGAAACAGGTATAACTTGTCCTTCAGAAAAAAAGGTTTCAAGGTCTATTTAATGTAGTGTAGAAAATGTTGACAACTACTGTTTTATGCTCAGGACTTGTTGGATGATGCAGAGATGTGTAGGAATAAAATGCAGGCTGCATCTGCATTAATAGATGGACTTAGTGGAGAGAAGATTCGCTGGACAGAGCAGAGCAAAGAGTTTAAATCTCAAATAAACAGGTGGGTTACAAAGAAAAAATGTGCTTTACAATGTGAAGTGTATTATCTCAAGGGTAATTTGGCAGTATACACTGCAATTTAAGCTAAACAGGTTTCTGCTTCTTTAAGAGCTTATGTAAAAATATTGATTGAATAAGTAAGAAATAAACCTTTTCCTTTCTTAGGCTTGTGGGTGATGTGCTCCAGCTTACTGGCTTCCTTTCATACTGTGGGCCATTCAATCAAACTTATCGAGACAAGTTGCTAAAGGAATGGCAGGCAGAGCTTCTGAGCCACAAAATCCCTTTCACAGACAACCTCAACATTATCTCTGCCCTGGTGGACCCTCCCACTGTAAGGATAGCATGCGTCTGTTTTAATTTCACTTCAACGCTAGATCCACAAGCTACAGATAAAATCCACTTAAACCTTCCTGTTCATGTTTAAGATAAGTGAGTGGAACCTTCAGGGACTCCCAGGAGATGACTTGTCCGTTCAGAATGGCATCGTTGTCACCAAAGCAACAAGATATCCCCTCCTCATCGATCCTCAGACACAAGGAAGGGCATGGATTAAAAAAAAAGAAGCAGCTAACCAACTACAAGTATACAGCCACATCAAATTAAATTTAGATTTTTTTTCCATGATGAGTTGTTTTGGTCACCCAGATAAGGAAAACTGATCTGTTGCCCAGGTCACATCACTCAACCACAAGTTCTTCCGTACTCATTTGGAAGATTGTCTTTCTTTGGGGCGACCACTGCTTATTGCAGATATATTTGAAGAGCTTGACCCCGCCCTGGATAATGTGCTTGAGAAAAACTTCATTAAATCTGGGACCAGTTATAAGGTACTCAGCTATTATAACTTAGTGAATTAACTTGTAAAACTTTAAAACGTTTACACCCTTAACTTCTGTGATCTGTGTTGTTTAAGGTTAAAGTTGGAGACAAAGAGATAAATGTAATGAATGGCTTCCGGCTTTATATAACTACCAAATTGCCTAATCCAGCATACACCCCGGAGGTCAGTGCCAGGACGTCCATAATCGATTTCACAGTTAACATAAAGGCTCTGGAGAACCAGCTGCTTGGTCGTGTCATCCTCAAGGAGAAACAAGTCAGCGGATGTTCAGCTTATTTGAATTTTATTGAGTCTTAAATATGTCCTATTCAAGAAACATTACTTTTTACACTTTTATTAGAAAATTGTTATAACACTCACTGGCCTTTGGTTGTATTTTCTGTCTTTCAATAGGAACTAGAAGCAGAAAGGTTGAAGTTAATGGAGGATGTAACTGCCAATAAGAGAAAGATGCAGGAACTAGAAGACAACCTGCTCTACAAACTCAGCTCCACTAAAGGTCTAACAGCTAGTGGTGTAAACTCCTCTAAAGAGTTTTGAGTGATTCCTTATTAATTGTTTCTGCCTTTATGATTAAAGGTTCCCTAGTTGATGACGAGTCCATGATTGGCATTCTGCACACAACTAAGCAAACTGCTGCTAAAGTTAGTGAAAAGCTCAGTGTGGCAGCAGAAGCTGAGGCAAAGATAAATTTAGCTCAATCAGATTATCGCCCCGTTGCCTCTCGAGGCAGCATTCTTTACTTCCTCATCACAGAAATGAGCATGGTCAATGTCATGTACCAGACCTCCCTTGGTCAGTTCCTCAAAGTGTTTGATCTTTCCCTCGAAAGGTATGCTTTCAACAAGTCTGTTTTTTTCTGGATAATGCTTATTTTAACTGCCATGCATTTGCACAGTTAACCTTATGCATATGATACATGCTCTTAGAAATCATACATCCGAATGTCAAACTTTCTCGGAATATGTCTTTGCAGATCTGAAAAGTCCTCTAAAACCAAGAATCGAATTGCAAATATCATTGAATATTTGACATTCGAGGTGTTCAGATACACAGTCAGAGGCCTGTATGAAAACCACAAGTTTGTGTTCACGCTCCTGTTGGCCCTTAAGATTGACTTACAGAATAACAAAATTGAAAACAACAAATTTCAGATACTGACTAAAGGTATGATGAGTCATTACCTGTAAAAAGTTGTTCTGTTTGTTATGGTATGCTGTAATAAAATAATATCTTTGGATACACTTATAGGTGGTGCAGCTCTGGACTTGAATACCAGTCCTGAAAAGTCATGCGATTGGTTGGATGATGTGGTGTGGCTAAACCTGGTGGAACTCAGCAAACTGCCACAGTTTGCCAATATCCTAAACCAGGTAAGTTCCATAGACTGTACATCTAAATCTTTTGTCAGTCGTACTGTATCAGTGCTGATGATGAAGCATTTTGTAGTTGTCCCAAAATAAGAAAAACTGGAAGGCATGGCTTAATCTTGATGCCCCAGAGGAAGGTGTCATTCCTGATGGATACAACTCTATTGATGTCTTTCATAAACTACTGCTGATAAGGTTGGATTTTGTGGCTGACCTCTTTTAGATGCATTCAAACTTGAAAGAAAACATAGAACATTAATCACGTTTCATTTTGCAGGTGTTGGTGCCCTGAGCGTACCTTGTCTCAAGCCATGAAGTATGTAGAAGACTCCATGGGCTCCAAATTTGCAGAACCTGTGATCTTGAATCTTTATGGCACATGGAATGAAAGCGACTCTCGCACCCCCCTAATTTGCTTCCTTTCCATGGGGTCCGATCCCACTGATCAAATCGAAGCTCTTGCCAAGAAGCTCCAACTTGGTGGGTCCTCCTCTAGATATAGATATCTAGATTTGAATATTTTCAGCTTCTAGCATTATCTTTAAATATGATTATTTTGACTATGTTTACACTAAAGAACTGCTGACACTTTTCTTTGTTTTTGATAAGGCTGCCTAACAGCAGTTTTTCCAGCTTCAGGCAATATCCTGTTACTTTTAAGTAGGCTGCAAATCAGTACTCTAGGGACCAGGTGTTGCTATTGTATTATCATGGATCACAGGTTATCCCCAGTATCGAATCACTCTTTCTTCTTTTGTGACTTCCACATTAGTTTTTTATTATTATTTTTTTGTTAAGAGACTGTCTAATACTGAAATTTATCCGGGCTCTGGCTTGAAACTTTTTGTAAAATGGCAATTGGCAGGTTAATGTCTAATTTTAATAATAGCCCCCTTTCCAACGAAACTCCGGAGATTTAAATACCTGGGATTTTTTTATGTTTGTTTCTATTGTTTTGAAAGGCCGCGGAAAATTGATTTAAATCAGCCTTATGACAAATCGGGAAGTTGTGAATAAAACTGCACTACATCTCTAGTCCAGTAGGAGGCCATAATAAAAAAAAAAAAGAATTTGTGCCAGTTTTGGGATACACATCATTCCTTGTTGCTGACTCAAAGTCATGCTGAATGTCTTCAAAAGCAAAACCGCTCAAAAGAGCCTGACCCTATGTTACTTTGGTCCATTCCCAATCACAAAAAGTACACTTAAATATGAATCTTATAAAGTAGAAAACAACAACACCCAGGTCTCAAATATGGCGAGTGAGCAGTAGTCAAAACACTCGAAGAAAGATTCCATCAATCATCGTTGCTCAGCCCATAAGCCCGCCCCTCAACAATCCCAGCATAGTCTGATAGTCCTACCCCCAGACCAGGACCTTATCTGGCAAAATGTGGACCCCGAAAATAGATGTTACTCAGGTAAAATTGTGTTGAAACGCACAGAGGGCTTTTAAAAGCCCAGGTAATGACTGAAAGTCCCTGCAATGGAAAATGGCCTAATCATGCATTTGTAAGGCAGCAAGAGGTTTCACCTTCAGTGTTGCAGAATGACTGTTCATTACTTTCACTGCAGTGCCTATATGTAACACAGGGCATAGCTCCTGAGTGTTCACAGGAAGTGCTTTCTTAATGCATAAACACACATCCTAACACATTCAGTCATATCTGCACACCACTGACATCTGCTGGTTTTAACAATGGCAATACCTATGCTATTTTTGGATATACTTATACATTACTATCCAGTCTAGCAGATGCTTCCTAGATTCCTTGTCTGCACAGAAACATGCAATGCTGGCAGTCCTGCTTAAAACCCAATTTCGAATGAAGTTGGGACAATGTGTAAAACATAAATGAAAACACAATACAATGATTTGCAATCCTGTTCAACCTATATGCAACTGAATACACTACAAAGACAAGACATTTAATGTTCAAACTGATAAACTTTTATGTTTTTAGCAAATATTCACTTATTTTGAATTTGATGCTTGCAACACATTCCAAAAAAGCTGGGACAGGAACAACAAAAGACTGGGTATAGTTTAGGAATGCTCAAAACACACCTGTTTAGGACATTCCACAAGTGAACAGGTTAATTGGAAACAAGTGAGTGTCATTATTGGGTATAAAGGAGTATCCCTGAAAGGCTCAGTGGTTCACAAGCATGGATGGGGCAAGGTTCACCACTTTGTGATCAACTGCGTAAGCAAATAGTCCAACAGTTTAAGAAACTTTCTCAATGTACAAATGCAAGGAATTTAGGGATTTCCAATCTACAGTCCGAGCTATCATCAAAAGATTCAGAGAATCTGGAGAAATTCTTATTTAAGAAGCAAGGCTGAAAACCATCACTGAATGCCTGTGACCATCGACCCCTTAGGAGGCCCTTCATTAAAAACCGACATCATTCTGTAACATATATTATCACGTGGGATCAGGAACACTTGAGAAAACAATTGTCATTTAACACAGTTTTTTGCTACATCTACAAGTAAAAGTTAAAACTCTTCAAAGTGGAAAATGACTTTCTGGATTGTTATCATTGCAAAGTTCCAAAGCCAGCATCTGTGATGGTATGGGGATGTATTGGTGCACATGGGTAGGGTTACTTGCACATCTGTGGTACATGTAGGTATTGGCCATCCAAGCAACATCTTTTAGGGACCCCGTGTATTTCAGCTAGTCAATGCCAAGCCACATTCTGCACGTGTTACAACACCTGCCTGCAGTCCACACCTGTCTCCCATTGAAAGTGTGTCGCTCATTATGCAGTGCAAAATATGACAACAGAGACCCTGGACTGTTGGGCAAGTGAAGTTGTACACCAAGCTAAAATAAGAAAAAAATCCACTCACAAAGCTTCAACAATTGATGTTGTTAAAAGGAAAGGTAATGTAACACAGTGGTAAACGTGACCCTATTTCAAGTGTTTTGGAACGTGTTGCAAGCATCAAATTGAAAATGAGAGAATATTTGCACAAAAAAAAATTATACAGTTATCAGTTATCAGTTTGAATCTTGTCCTTTTGCATACAGGTGAACAGGATTTGCAAATCATTGTATTCTGTTTTTATTTATGTTTTACACAATGTCCCAACCTTATTAGAATTGGGGTTTTACAATCATGGTAAAAATGGAAAGTGCATTCTGTCAGCTGATTGATTGATTGATATGATTTAATAAAGTAAAATATCTAATAATCTAATCTCAAGTGTACAACACAAAGCACTACAGATTCTCCCACATCATTATTAATTGAAGAACAATGAAGCCAAAATGGAAAGGTTTGTAAGGTGTACCCCAGAAGACCTTGACGCACACAAATTACATAAAACATTTTTATATATCCATAGCATTTAAGAGGGGTGTACTTTCTTTTGACTTTGGAGCCACCTTGCATTAACGAATTTGCTCCCATTGAGATGGTACTCAATCGTAATGGAAAATGAATGAAACTGTGAACAACTGAACCAACCCGACCAGAATAAATTACGTACTAATGGAAAAGGGGCTTTTGAGAACCATTGCCCTAACTGAACCTTTCATGTCCTTGAGCTTGATACAGAAACCAGGAACTGCCCCTGTGTTTCTATTGTATCTTTGTATGTCATATAAGAAATTACGCACTGTAAAGAAAAGTGCTATGTAAATAATGTCTGATTGATTTAATCCATCTACATTTTGTGTTTTATAGAGTGCAGAGCAATATCAATGGGACAAGGACAAGAGGTTCATGCAAGGAAACTTCTTAAGACATCAATGACAGAGGTATTTACAGAATCTAAGATCTGTCTTCAGTCCCTCTTACTGACTCAGGCGGTTACAGAGTTGGTATACAGACAATACATAATTGCCAGTGAGTGTTGTTGTAAAGCACCACTTCATGTCTAGAATTACAAACTAGTCTGAGACTGAAGGCAGGATTACTATGATCTTTGAGAGCAACATAAAATTAAACTGAGCCAGTGTACTTTAGCTTTCACTATTTAAACAGGAGGAAATGTATTTATGTTTTGTTATGAATGTAAAGTTAAAGCTGAAATAATATAACTATTCGTCTACTATTTTTCACAGTATTTTTTTGTCTGGCATAATTAATGCAGAGCATGAAAACAGGCAGCAGTTGGAGTTTTTATATGGTATATTTATGTATGTCATTTAATGACATGCTTCTAGTTAATGTCAGTCAGGAAGGTTTTGTTCTCAGGGTTCCTACAGTCTTGACAAGTTTGAGAAAGTATGGAATTTGATTTTATCGTTTGCCACAGGAAGTACAGTCTCTGCTGGGCCTTCTTCGGAACAGTGTCTATGTGTAAGGACTATCTCGGGTCCTGAGAAAAGGTGGTTCCTAGGAACCTAAAGTAGTCCACTGTTGACAAAGTGTCGTTGAGGATGGTGAGGGGAGGCAGTGTGGAAATCCACCATCATCTCCACTGTCTTGAGCGGGTTAATTTCTAGGTGGTTCTGATTGATCCACCTCCTCCCTGTCTCTCATCCTAGTGCAGAAGATGCTCCCCATCCTCACCTGCTGCTGCTGCTGCTGCTGGTGGTGGTCAGTCAGGAAGCAGGTGATCCACTGACAGGTGGAGGCAGCACTTTGAGCTGCGTGAGGTTATGGGGGAGGATGTCTGGGTTGATGGTGTTGAAGTCTGAGCTGAAGTCAAGAAACAGGAACCTGGCGTACATCTCTGGGTGGTTGATGTTGTGCTGGATGAAGTGTAGTCCCAGGTTGAGCACCTCATCTCCCGACCTGTTTGCCCGGTAAGCAAATGCATGGGGCCAGCAGGGGCCCTGTGATGTCCTTTAGGTGCTTCAAGACCAGTCGCTCAAAGGATTTCATGATCACAGATATCAGGGCGACACGTCTGTAGTCAATTAAACACTGTGATGGTGTGTTTCTTGGGGATTAAAACATTTCTTGTCTGTCGTTAGTCTGAGTGGTAAATTTACTAATTCTGCTCTTATTGAAAGACGAGATTTAAGAGTCACAGTTTAGTTAAAATTAATACATGGAAATAAAATTAAAAATGGGAAAATACACAATTTTAACTTGATTACTGATCATTTAATCTCATCTGTGGCCTCTGTGTTTGTTGTACAGGGAGGATGGGTCCTTCTGCAGAATTGTCACCTGGGCCTAGAGTTTATGGATGAACTGCTTGAAACAATTACAACAGCTGAGAGCATGCATGATACTTTCAGAGTGTGGATCACCACAGAACCACACAGTCGATTCTCTATTACACTTCTGCAGGTAACACAGAGTAAAACATTGTATTACATTCTGATCTAACTTTTACAGATACTGTGGAACACAAATATCTTTCTCCTTTTCCCCTCCCTAGTCTTCTATCAAGTTTACCAATGATCCGCCACAGGGAATACGTGCTGGCTTGAAACGAACATTTGGAGGAATTTCACAGAATCAGCTGGAAGCGAGCAACCTGCCCATGTGGAAGCCCTTGCTGTACAGTGTGGCCTTTCTGCACACTGTTGTACAGGTAATTAATTATCTTTCTAATAACATAGTTAAAGTAAATATTTTTATTCAGACGTAGATAATAGATGCAGACCAGAGACAACAAGAAAAGATGCTCTGACAAAACCCTACTCTCCTTTGGTAGCTCTTAAATAACCTGAATAAAATAAATAACTGGACTTTTTTTATATATGAAACAATCTAATAAAGTCAGCTGAAATTTCTGAACATGCTCTTATTAGAGAAGCCAGTGAGTAAAAAAAAATGTATACTTTGGAGTAAAATTGTGAAGTATTTTATTTGTCTGTTAGTTAAACTTTAAGTTGTCATTGTCATTGCATTTAGAGCGTTTATGTGATAGCCCAAGAGTTTTCCAGTACAACTTTGACTGCAATTGGTTTATAAAAAAAAAATCTGTAACTTCCAAGACTTTTGGAAAACTAAATTAAGTTTGTGATTTTCTGACATCATAGGCATTGGTTTAATTTACAGTTTTTTTGTTGTTTACCGATTCGTGTGTCAGGAACGACGCAAATTTGGACCTTTGGGTTGGAACATACCTTACGAGTTCAACTCAGCAGATTTTTCTGCAAGTGTTGAGTTTGTCGAAAAACACTTGGATGATTGTGGTCCCAAGCAGGTAAGTATTTTTCAAAGATGGTGCAAATATCTAAAGTTTTCCGCCTAATTCATAAGTTTGTGCTTTTCTCCTCCACAGGATGTTTCATGGGTAACCGTGCGATACATGCTTGCTGAAGTGCAGTATGGAGGAAGGGTCACAGATGACTATGATAAACGCCTGTTAAAGTGTTTTGCTCGTGTACTAATCCCAGTCTTTTTTTACTTAGTTTACATCTAATTTTTTAATCTATTTATAGTAACATTTTCACAATATATGACCATATGCTTTAAACTACAGGTGTGGTTTAGTAAGAAGATGTTAGACCCATCATTTGGCTTCTATACGGGCTACAAAATTCCTGTTTACGAGACAGTTGATGACTACATGAATTACATCCAGAGCTTGCCCACAGTTGATTCACCTGAAGCATTGGGCCTGCACTCTAATGCTGATATCACGTAAGAAGATGCTGTATTTATATGAAGCAGTAAAACTGGTAAGAACATAAATCCGACGTCTGACATTATAGCTGATGTTACATTTCTGTTGTATTTTAAATATGTCATAGATACCAGAAAAACACATCTGCTGAAGTGTTGGACACGATCACAAATATTCAGCCAAAGGAAAGCGGAGAAGGATCAGGGGAGACCAGGGAGTCCAGTGTTTACAACAGTGCAGAACACATGTTGGACAAACTGCCCCCAGATTATGTGCCGCATGAGGTCTGTCATGATCTGCCAGTGTTAGGGTTTTGAGTTTGTGTTTTGTTTATTTCCTTCTCAGCCAGTGTCAGTGTGGTGTTTTTGTTTACTTTTCTTAGCCAGGTGCTTTCTGTTCATCCAGGTCATTAGATTATTTCTGTTAGCTGTTACTCCCTAGATTCTTGTGTTTCACGTGTTTGTTTGTATTTTCCTATAGGTCTGTTTTTCCCTTGGTTTTGTTATTTAGTCTAGTTTTCTTGTTTTCTGCTCAGTTCCTCATGTCCCTGCTTTCCCTCTGCTCATTAGTTTAATTAGACACATTCCCCTCAGTCTCCCTGCAGCCTGTTCCACACCTGTGCTTTAATATATAGGTTTTTATGCACCAGTTCTTTTATCCATGAAACCTAAAATGTTTATTTTCGTGTATGAAGGTCAAAGCTAAACTGCAGGAAATGGGAGCTCTAAACCCGATGAACATCTTCTTACGCCAGGAAGTGGATCGAATGCAGAGAATAATCTCTGTTGTGCGCAGTAGTCTGACTGACCTGAAGTTGGCTATAGATGGCACCATAATCATGAACGATGTAAGGCTACTGCTTGTCTGGCAAATATCCAAAAATATTATTTAATTAGAGTTTTTTTAAGTAAAATTGCAAATATTTTACATTTAAACTAATTTGCAAAATATGATTTTAATGAGATGTTAAAGTTTTATGAAACTGCTGAGCTGTACTTTTCTTCCCAGAACCTCCGTGATATCTTGGACAATATTTTCTATTCCCGTGTTCCAAGTCTGTGGAGGAACATATCCTGGGACTCTTCCACTTCCGGCTTGTGGATGGCTAATCTTGTTGACAGAAATGAGCAATTCACAAAATGGGTGTCTAAAGGAAGACCAAACACCTTCTGGATGGCGGGTTTTTTTAATCCACAGGGTGAGTTTTATTACAATGATGTTGTTTTACATTGAAGTTTTCAGCATTATACCTAATAGAATAAGTCACCCAAGGCTAAAGGCCTAAACATACTTGAAACGCAGAGATTTGTTTTCTTTTACTCAAGCCAGCAAATAGCAAAGTTCTTTCTAGCCAGGAAATGGTATGCTTCAAAATTACCCAAGTGCAGAACTCCTCAAAAGTCCTCATAACCCACTGCAGCATATATCCATGTAGGAAATATAGATTTCTGACCAATCACAAATGCCACACAAGAAACTCCAAAAAAAGAGCTTCAAAAACGGAATGTCATTTTGTTCCTGTAGACCTGGAAGAGAGAATGAAATTTTGTTCGCATTCCTAGGGCTACAATATCTGTTTTAGCAGGTTTGGAAATTCAGGCAGCTTATATTCAGGGCAGAAATTGTTCTTTTTGTGCCCAACAACTATTATGTGATTTGTCAGAAATCTGAAGTGGGCGTGGTTACTACACTGAGAATTGCTACAGCTGGAGAAGCCTATGTATGGAAGCAAATGTGTCCCAATATTCAAATTAAAATGTATTAACAAAATTCTTTTTCATTTTCAAAATGAAGCTACATTTTTTTGACTCATAAATAAAATTAAAAATAAATCATTCAAACTGCATTTTCATTTTCTTCTCCAAGACTCCTCAATTTGTAAATGAATTAAAATGATAAATAAAATGACGTTTAACATTTCATTTTCAAAAGATGTCTCAGCGAAAAGTGACCAAAATTCATTTTGAAATGTCAAATTTGAAAATTAAAATGTATTAACAGAAATGTCCGCGCCCGCAAAATGTGCTCCATAAATCAATTTGACAGGGCTTGGGTTTGTGGCTGATTTTGTGAGAAGCATGCGTCTGCGGACTCGAAGACCGCGGTTTCAGACCTGCAGTTCTAGATCTCTTCTGTTCCGCAACACCGCCATCTATTTCCTTGTCCGAGTCAACATGGATGGCAAACGGAAAGTAAGTATTAAACGTGAATCAAATTGCTTATTTAATACCGTCAAATTATTATTGTCAAATTATTGTTGAGTTATATAGTAAACAAATTGTGAAGCAACTCTAAACATTTTGATATTTTAGATTCTTCAAAATAGCCACCCTTTGCTTTGATTAATAATATTAATAATAATTTTAACTTTATTGATCTCACAATGGAGAAATCGACATCTGCATTTTAACTCATCACTTTAAGGAGCAGTGGGCTGCCACTGTGCGGCGCCCGGGGAGCTTTCTGGGGCTAAGGGTCTTGCTCAGGGACCCAACGACTGAGACAGATGGAACGGGGGTTCAAACGGGCAACCCACTGGTCATATGACGAACTCTTACAACCTGAGTCACAGTTGCCTCTACTGATTTGCTCTCTCGGTATTCTCTCCATGAGCTTCATGAGGATGTCACCTGAAAACCATTTCAGGTGACCACCTTTTTAAGAGCCTTAAAAAGAACTTCCCAGAGGTTCATTGAGAGATGATCTAAGGTTATTATTTCAGTCAATATTTATGTTACTATGTATGTTTTAAACTATTTAAATTGATATCACTCTGTTACCGATATTTTGAGAATGTGTTTTAGAAAAATATTAATTCGGACTAACTAGGCTCTCTCTTTTTCAGTTACATATAACTGACCAGAACAGAAAAACCTTGCCCATATTGGACAGATGCAGGACCTGCTGCACAAACTTTGTTCCATTTGCAGCTCAACTTTATTTAATCCCACACAGTTGGGTCTGAACAGCAGCTGGCCATAAACAAGTGAACTGACCAGAAATTGTTAAAGTTCAGTTTTAAGCTAGTGTATTCAAATTTTTGAGGCACCCAACAAACTTCATTTGCATTTTACATTTTGCTTTTAAAAAGGAAACCTGATGGCTGCAGGAATGACGGTTCTTCAAAATATCTCTGTCCTGCATTGAACAGCAAGGAGCTGTCCACTATGTTCCAATCCATCAAGGTGCCATGAAGCAGATGACCTGAGATTGCTCAATCTCTCCATCACCTCCCTCTGAATCCATCAGGGACACACGTTGGAAGTTATGTTTGAATTTCATGAAGTCATGATGTTATTATAATACAAAGTTCATCAGGACTTGTATTAGCTGTGGATGTGACTACATGTAATAGATGTATATACATGTATTATTAAAATCGTTTGCTGAATTTCTCACACTTTTCAAGAGTTGACTTTCCTGCTATCAGCTGAAGCACATGAATGTTTTTATGTATACATTATTACATAATACATATTTCTGTGTAAGCATAAAGAATTTATGACTATTTAGTAGTTTAGTGTAATAAACTTTCAAACTGGTATCGGGGTGCACTAAATCACTAAACTATTACAATAAGTGCTTTAATTAGCTTTAATAGCTACATTGAAATCAGAAGTAGCCTATTGATACCCAAATGGAAATTCTTTATATTTATTTGTTTAAAAAAAAAAGAAAAATGTCAAATTTTTATTTCAGTAGGTAGAACAAGCTGTCTTGAACTGCGGGTCTGAATGTGCAGGCAGTTTTACAGTCATCCAGCAGATGGCACTGTCGCAAAAACAAGCGGTCTAGAACTGCATGTCTGAACGTGCAGGAGTGAAACAGGTTTCCAGTCTGCAGAGACTTGGGCCGTGTCCCAATACTTCCACGCTTGTGTCCCTGAATTGCGCGTTCCCGTTGATGGGTTCGAGTGCGTAGTGTGTCCCAATTCTCCAGAGTGGTCCTTAGCCCCGCCCCCTTTGTGCCCTCAATCCACACTTCGGCGAAGCCCACATGTAAGCGGACTTTGCCGAAGTATATTACCCACAATTCACTGCTGCAGATGACGTTCTGAGCAAAAACCAATCACAACCATCAACGTAATCAATCATCAAATCAGAATAATAAGAACTGCATAAACTTTAGACAGCAAACCGACAAATATTTTTTTACTGGTTTTCCAGGCTCTTCAGTAGGCCATAACACTGAAGTTACCTTTCAAACAAACACTGGCATGGCGAGAGTCTGGTGTATTGGCCTCCTTCGCTTCCTGCACTTTCTTTTCCTCAAAACAATTGCTTGTTGCCGTTTTAAATAGTTTTTTTAGCAGCAAGACTGTGAAAACACCGCTGGTTCCCGCCCTTTTTGATGTTGCAGTTACGGTGCAGAGGTGCAAGTCGATGACATAACCCCTACTGTCCCAATTCTCCAATTTTGCACGCTTGTAGGGTGTAGTGTGGGTATTGGGACAGGGCCATACTGTCCCAATACCCACACTACACCCTACGCCCCTCTATGAAGTGTGTACTTTGTGCAAGTGCATGTAGGGGTTGAAGTGCAAAGGTTACAAGCGTGCAAAATTGGAGAATTGGGACAGTAGGGGTTACGTTATCGACTTGCACCTCTGCACCGTAACTGCAACATTAAAAAGGGCGGAAACCGGGTCTGTTTTAGCAATCTTGCTGCTAAAAAAAATATTTTAAAACATTTTCCTCTTAGTTATTTCTTTAGTTGTATCACACAATGAGCAGTCTTGAAGAAGAAAATGAAAATGCAGTTTGGAATATCTATTAGCAATTTCATTTATGAGTCAAAAAATGCAGCTATGACTTTAAATTAAAAGCCTTTCTGTTAATACATTTTAATTTTCAAATTTGACATTTCAAAATGAATTTTGGTCACTTTTCGCTGAGACATTTTTTGAAAATGAAATGTTAAATGTTATTTTATTTATCAGTTTAATTAATTTACAAATTGAGCAGTCTTGGAGAAGAAAATGAAAATCCAGTTTGGATGATTTATTTTTAATTTTATTTATGAGTCAAAAAATGCAGCTTCATTTTGAAAATGAAAAAGCATTTTATTGATACATTTTAATTTGAATATTGGGACACATTTGCTTCCTTACCTATCAGAACCTCCAAGGAGTTCTGCACCAGAGTTCCTGTAAAGTGGTTAGTGTCGTCACTACAAATAAGTTTATTCTTGCAGATTATGTGCAGGCCAGGCAAAAGCAAGAAAAGATGAGGTGACTCTAGCAATAAAGTACAAGGAAACAACTTTATCAACAGACCAATGCGTTTCTGGTTGTGGCCTTCATCAGGATCACCCATGAAGGCCACAAGCCAAAAGGCGTAGTCTGTTAATAAGGATGCTTCCTAGTACTTTAGTTGTTGCTGGAGTCTTCACCTCACCAGATCTTTGACCTTCTATATGCATCTTGGGAGTCAGAACAGAGGAAAATTCACTAGAAATAAATCTGTTCATCTTGTCAGAGTTCTTTGTTTTCCCCTGATTGTCTGGTCATGTGTGTCATTGGTTCCCCTGCTGTTCAGTTATGTATTTAAGCCCGTTTGTTTCCTTTGTTCCCCGCTGGTTCCTTGTGTTTCCTTATGTGTGTTTGTGTGCGTGTTTACTACCCTGTCTGTTCGTGCCTTGAGCATTAAAGACTCGTCTAACCTGCAAACCTCGAGCTTCTGGAGTCCTTCTTTGCATATTGGTACTTCAAAAACCCTCATTATGACAAACACCCTCTAATGCCTGCAGGGTTTCTTACGGCTATGAGGCAAGAAGTGACCAGGGCTAACAAAGGATGGGCCCTGGACACGGTCACAATTAACAACAAAGTTTTGACGGAGTCAAACGAAAAAATTAAAGCCCCACCAACAGTAAGTTGCTTGCCTCTTTTTGTCTAAGAATCATAGCTCGGAGGAGCAATAAGAACAGGTGTGTATTCAGAGAAAAAACTTTAAACATAAAACCCATTTTGTTTTGTTTTGTTATTTTCCTTAACAGGAGGGAGTTTATGTCTACGGCTTACACCTGGACGGTGCTGGCTGGAACATAAAGAACATCCATCTTAAAGAGCCCACACCCAAAGTGTTGTTCACATGCATGCCTGTTATCCACATGTTTGCAGTCAGATCTACTGCCCCCACTGATCCTAAGCTTTACGTTTGCCCAATCTACAAGAAATCCAAACGCACAGACCAAAACTATATCACAGCAGTTGCATTACCAACTGCCTTGTCACCAGATCACTGGATCATGCGTGGCGTTGCTCTGCTCTGCGATACTACATAAGAAGCAGCTACAGTCTTTATCAACTCAACGTATTCAGTATATTTCTCTGTCTGAAATTAGAGTGCTGCATACCTTTTTGTTGTCAGGTTCTAATTAGTGAATAAATATTTGTCTTAAAGCAGATGCCTGTAAATTTTTTTTTTTTTTGTAAAATGTTCAACATTAAACATAAATAAACCAACAAATACTAGCACATGGTACAGACTAGCAAAAGAAAACAAATTATGTAGTCCTGTGTATAAAAAAAAAGGATGCCATTTGGTCCAGTAATTTATAAATCTTTAAATTTATAAAGTTACCCTCTCCATATCATAGATGTCTTATGATTCCAATGTATGCCTGTTTGGTGAAGGATCCTCATTTTTCCATCTTCTAGTGTTGTGATCTGTCTTGGGGTGGCCAAACCATAACATGAAAAATGATCCATTCTAGTCAGACCTCAAGCAGCCACCACACAGTTGGTGCAGTTTTACAGTGATTTTATTTACAATGATGTAAATACTTTGTTTTAACACCGAAGAAGGAGCAGAATAACTTCAGGGTGAACTTTAGACCAAAACAACAAAGAAATGGAAGCTATCTGGGCTCCGTTTCAAAAAGCAAGGTTAGTGAGAACTCTGAGTAAGTTCTGGGATAAGTATGTGCATACCTTGAGTTTTCGGTTTCAGAAAGCCAGGTAGCTGTTACCCTGAGTCAAGTTACTTCCGCAACTTACTCCATGAACCAACCCTGCTCAGTAGCAGGGTTTATTGAAGTAACCCTGGCTTTGGTCTATGTTTTAACTGAGATTCAGCACAAGGAAAGTTTCCGAAAAAGCGTGATATTTTCTGGAGAAGCCTGGAGACGTTAGAGTGCAACTACTCTGCAGAGATCTCCATCAGGAGAGGATGATCAGACCACAATTAGATGTCTTATCATTTTCTGGATTAATATATTTTCGAGCATTACCATTTTTCGCCACAGTCAGTAATTTATCCCAATAATATTCTCAGTTTTTATTTTGTTTGTATAACATAGGTGACGCAGAAAGTCTTTTAAAGGCATTTGTACATCATGCTGTCAGGAATGTTATCGTAGCATTTACACTGTTACTGTATGACAGGATTCCCATCATATGAATCACAAACATTCACTGGAGTCAGATTGTCCTCCTTAGCAGACTGGTTTGTGTCCTTACCTTCTACACAAGACAACAGAGGTTATGCTGTAGTTGTGTTTTATTTCATTATCATCAGACACAATTAGCGTAGGTTTAGTTACATTTTATTTTAGACAGGAGCCCTTGGACATGTATAAGTAGCCTTGCAATCTAAAAAACTGGGCAAGTAATAAAAGAAGAAAGTCACAGAACTGTAGGTGTCAGTAAAGGAAACATTTAATCTGCATCACATTTTAAGACTTCAAGCATTATCTATTCATACATTTCTGGGTTTCCAGGCTTAATTGGCTACATACATGGCAGTTACATTCACTGCTCCTTCACCAAATAAAGGAGATTGTTTTATTTGTTTTTTGTTTTATATTGCACAGTTTTACATCAGTGCTGTCACCTGACTAGGCTGCACCTCTAATATAATTAATCTAAGTATGCCTTGTGTAGAAAATTCTAAACTCAGCTCTCACACGATAAGAGAGCAACAGGATCAGTGCACATGCACATTAGTATTATTATTGTTATTATTAAAATGTATTAGAATAGTTTTGTGTTGATACATTTGGTTGCTTTTGTTTGCACTGACATAATAGGTAACATTAAATATAGATGGTAATATAATATAACAGCTGATATCACAACTTGTAACCGTAGCTACTGTAACTTATAGTAAAACACTAAATAATTCAGCCAAACTGTTTGTGATGACTCTTTACCTCCTGAAATAAATAAAATGTAGCATTTGATCACAAATATCCTGATTATTATTGAAATAAGCACGGTCACAGGATATGACAGCTATTACCATATATTGTATATTGTTTCAGACAAATATGACAAATTGCACTGTATTAAAGAAACGTTCAAACGCAGCCCTGATGATTTCACAGTGGTAAGCAATATACAATATTATACAATATACAGTATAATAGCATTACCAACAACGCAGAGTTACACAGAAAACAACCAAAAACTCCACTTCAAGGCAAATGTGCATGTTGCTATGAAAAGATCCTGGCACTAAGTCACGAGTCAAGCAGATTTAGGTAACCATGCAAGTAGGATACCAGTGGAGAAAGTTTGGCCTGTTTATGCTGGTGTTGGAAGTCCACAGGCCTCAGGGCTGTTGGGTTGGTACTGCAGCTGAGAGCGCTGAGGTGCCTTTTTCTTCCAGGACACAAGTTGGCAGACAGGTTCAAACAGGAACGCATTTATGGCAGGCCATTTTAACATAAAATCGGCTTCGTCTGAAAATCTGCAATTACATTCTTGATATCTAAAAAGGACTACATTTTGACTATACGGAATGGCAATTTAAGATATCTGCATTTACATTCTGACTAGTAAGAAGAACAATTCAAGATATCTTCATCACATTTTGACGGATCAAAATGCCTTTCAAGATATTTCAAATGACGTCACAAAGGGTAAAACGAGGGGTAAAATATCCATAATTGCAATTAAAGATATCACAAAACTTAATTACGGCTAGTCAAACTTACATTATAAGATATCTGAATTACAGAAATTATGCGTAAGACCCCCCAGTGCTGCCACTAAGCTGTCCAAACTGTTGCCTGCTGAATTTTGGGTGGCTGCAATGACGCCAGCTGTTTTGGAAAAAAATGCCACAATATTGAGAGAGCTCAGCAGTTTGGGAGAACACGGACTTCTTATACTTGAAGCATGCTTAAGAAACTTACTCTGTTTCTGACCAGAAACTCTCAGGGGGTATGTCAACTGGCACCCTAAAGGTCATTGCAATGAGTTTTCTACAGCAGGACGGGGTGACTTTTGCCATTCATGAAGTCAACTGCACCTCCTACAAGTGATGAGTCAGAGCTGGTTATGTGGGTAACTACATTTCTATTCCATCCATACTGCTCGCTGACTCGCCAGTGGCGTTTTCAGCTCGTGCTATGTCCATTATTTCAGCAGTAGTTTACTGTCCACTTTGATTTGTTATTTGCTTGACTCTGGTTGCGTTTTCTACTCATGCTGAGTTCCTTTGATTCCTTCGACAGGGTTACTGTTTGTTTTCATTTATACATTCCTCGTTGACTTGCCAGTGGCGTTTTCTGCTTGTGCTGAGTCCATTTACTTTCTTCCTCTTTGGGACAATCCCCCACCACCACCAGCTGTTCAGCGCAACAAGAAGGCTTCCCTGTACAGTGGTTCTGCTCCACTTTCCAAGGTAACCCAAATTGCACATTTTGTCCATAAAACTGCTGGTTTGATCTTCATAGACACTCAATGCGCATATATTTTCTTTTATTATCATTGTTAGGTAGTCATTTTATCCCCTTTGTGTAGAATAGTGCTTTGAGTTAGTAAGGTGAAGGTTTTTGGACCAGAGAAGTAATTATATCAGGGCTATATGGGTTCAATAAATTTTCACATATATAAGAGAAGCGTTTGCTTTTTATTTCATGTAAGAGTGATTTATCTGTCAAAATAAGGTAAAAGTTCCCCCACCGTTCGTTGAAGTGGCTGATTAAACAGTGACATTTAGCGTGTTTTTGGTTAATAATTATCAGTTATTAATGATAATTAATGTAATTAAGTGCTTTGAGCCCGTAATTACAACACTAAAGGACATCTCTGACTTCTATTCATAAGCAATGATGTTGGTTAAGACATTATTTTTCTGAATTATGATTTTAATTATAGCTTTTTATAAATTTTAATTAATCAAGAATCATAATTCTTACAACCGAGAAGAAAAAACATGGCAAAGTTTGTAACAGAAAGGTGTTTAGCTGATATTTTCAACTTTTTTTTTTTTTACTTTTAAAAAATCTTTATTGACAGTTACGGAAAAACAAATTGAAACTCAATTACCCAATCAAAGAAAGACAGATTTAGAAATACAAGATACACAAAGACAAGACAAGTTTTTCAGTGGTGTTCCAATATGTTTTAAGCTTTGTTATTTTGAAGTTACAAAAGGAAGGTATGGTTTTTTTGCCAAATCATTTTGTGAACATGATGTTTTGCTAAAATCACAATTAAATTGATTATATATTTTTCACTGGACGTGAAATTTAGATTAGTGACTATAAGACGTATTTCAAATTTGCTCAGGAGATATAATTTTTTTTATCTTTTGAGAACTAAATCTTTGTAAGTGGAAACAGAAAGAAGCAACGTGGACACATTCAACAAAAATATGCTCAATGGCCTCTCCCTCATGTGCAAATGTTACAGTAGGAATAAAAGTACAGATATGTGCTTTCGAAGGGTAATACCGATGTACAATTTTGAACAGAACGGATGGACACTGAGTACTGTGAAGCTAATCCAGCTAACTGAAAGACACCTAATTAATGTCTCTGGCGTGGAAGTCTTAAATTAAGCCTAATGCAGAGAGATTAGCCTAAACTGAGGGTTTATATGACTGTGCTGAAGGATTACATCTTCACTGGACCTTTCTGGTTTCTCCTTCACCATCTTCTTTGTTGAACTGGGACCAAAGGTCAGGTGAAATTATAGAGGATCCAAAACTTTGGAGTCAGGTATCACTTTTCTCACTCTTCAGCATCACATCTGGCCTGCAATGGGGGGTTTATTTTGTTTGGACAATCAGGAATTCAGAAACTTCATTATAGGTTGGAATATTTTTGCATTATTGTGAATTGTATAATTTGAGGTTAATATAGGTTCAAAAAATGTCTAAACTGTGATCCTGTGTGTTGCTTTGTGACTTCTAGGCTAATATATTGCATAAGACATAAGCAAGTAATGCTTGGTTAGAACATTGTACACTGGGGAGAACAAGTATTTGATACACTGCCAATTTTGCAGGTTTTCCCACTTGCAAAGCATTTAAAAATCCAGGAAATCACATTGTGATTTTTTTTTTAAAAAAATTTCTTTTATTTCATTATAAATATTTTTAACAAAAAAACAAAACTTAATTTTGGTACAGAACCTTTTTTTATTTTTTTTATAGATTTTCAGAGTTTCCTGTAGTTCTTTACGGGTTTGCACACACTGCAAACGGGGGTTTTGGACCACTCCTCCATACAGATCTTCCCCAAGCCCTTAGGTTTCGGGGGTGTTTGGGGGAATGCGGACTTTTTTGCTCCCTTCCCAAAAATTTTTGATTGGGGTTTAGGTTGGAGATGGTTAGGCCCTCCGGATCTTGAGATGCTTATTGGAACCACTCCTTTGTTGTCCCTGGCTGTGTGCTTTGGGGCCTTTTCATGCTGGAAGAACCCCGCCATTTACCCACATCAATCCCCTTTGGGGGGTTGTTGGGTAAGATTCCCGATATATGGGCCCCCCCCCATCCCCCCCTCAATACGTGCAGTCGTCCCGTCCCCCTTTTTGGGGAAAAACAAACCCAAAAATGATGTTTCCACCTTTCCCTGCTCCCATAGGGATGGGGGTTCTTTGGGGGTTTTAGTCAAAATCAAGTTTATTTATTTTAGCGCTTTTCAAACAACAAGGCGCCTTTTTCATGGGGAAAAAAATTCCCAAAGATACAAAAAAATCAAACAACAAAAAACAAATCAAATGACAAATTTAAAATCCTTGGGGGTTTACTGGGAAAAGCTGGGTTTTAATCCCCAAACCCTTTTTAATAGAAAAGGGAATTAGCTCGTTAAGTCCTCGGTGGTAAGGAAATTCATCCAATGCTAGGGAAAAAAAAATAAAAATTTTTCCTTGAGGTCGCTGGTATGAGGCGTTGTGGCCCATTCATTCAAATAATAAAAGTCATGGGGATCACTGAAGTCTAAGTAGAGAAGCTGGGTCATGGTATAAAAAAGTTTTTTGTGCAAACTTTTTAAAACTAAAAAGTTTTTCCTTTCAACCCGGGATGAAAAAAGTTGTAATCTTTCTAACAATGTAAAAAAACTTTTTTGAAGCCACATTTAGGTAAAAAGAGGGTAAAAGAAAAAAACCATATTAAGGGAAAAAAAGGAAAAAAATCATATTTCCCCCCTTAGAGGATACAGTTTGAGATTTTCAAAAAAAAAACCCCAGCAAAATAAGCAAAAACCTATACGAGACAACATATTTAGGGATACAGTGAACGCTGGGAAAGTCAGGGGTGCGGGATGTTTTTATGAGCATGGGAGTGTTGCAAAATAAGTCCCCTGAAAACCGCACAGAGGCCTTTGTTCCTTGATGGTATTGGTTTTGGGAAAGTTCATCAAACCGGGGAACACAGTTTTTGGAGCAGCTCCAAAGATGTCCTCAGGGAAGGGAGGGGGCAGAGGGAGCGAAGCGTCATGTTTACATAACTTCCAGGAGAAGTTGAAGATAGCCAGCCATCAAGGCCGTGCAGGGGAGCCAGATTCAGAAAAACAATTATTTGGATTAGGCTTAATTTTCCATCAGCCTTGAGAGTCTCGCTGGTGCTTCTCAATGGCGAATCCAAACAGCCAAATTCCTGGTCTTTCCAGATCCGAGCATGCAACTTCTCCAAGATTTATCCCATTTCACCTCTGAGTCCAGGAACCGCAGCCAGCCTGCGATCTTGTAGGATCACATTCAGTTTGCGATTCTGCTCCCTTAACATTTTAGTCTGAGTGTTGATAGCTCTGCACATCCCTTCACATAAGCCAGGCAGCCTTGCAATGGCCAGAACTGCTGCCGACGTTTTCCCAATTTCACGGTATGGCAGGTAACCGCAAACTCCGAAAAGCAGAAATCCTGTTATCGGAAATCAAATTATGTACACATCTTCCACGTCCTTGACTGACATCATTGTCGGACACACAATCCTCCGCTTCTGCCAGGAGTCCATTGTGTATCCGGAAAAGAATATCCTGTCTGGACAAGAGGGCTCTTCCTTACCCTGTCTTCCCGTC
This sequence comes from Crenichthys baileyi, assembly GCA_036173005.1. Lineage (NCBI taxonomy): Eukaryota > Metazoa > Chordata > Actinopteri > Cyprinodontiformes > Goodeidae > Crenichthys > Crenichthys baileyi. The sequence continues at coordinate 418,799 of JAHHUM010002031.1, read as the reverse complement.
GAGAAAATTGGATCAATTGCATTGAGAGACCAGCTGACCAGATCCATAATTCACAATTCGGGAGATATGCAAACAGAGGCTCCGAAAGAAGACAAGACACAGAGCAGAAGCAGGTGTCCTATTCCTCCTCTGGATCATCCAGATGGTCATTGGCAAACTTCAGACGGGCCTGGATATGCGCTGGCTTGAGCAGGAGGGTCTTGCGTGCGCTGCAGGATTTCAATCCATGGCAGTGTAGTGTGTTACTAATGGTCTTCTTTGAAACTGTGGTCCCAGCTCTCTTCAGGTCATTGACTAGGTCCTGCCATGTAGTTCTGGGCTGATCCCTCACTTTCCTCATGATCATTCATTAGGAAGGTGCTTGATTATTTTCCTGTAGCCCATCCCAGCGTTGTGCAGCTCTCTTACTTTATCCCTGATGTCCTCACACAGCTCTCTGGTCTTGGCCATTGTGGAGAGGTTGGAATTTGTTTGAGTAAGTGTGTGAACAGGTGTCTTTTATACAGATGACAAGTTCAAACAGGTCCAGTTAATACAGGTAATGATTGGAGAACAGGAGGGCTTCTTAAAGAAGAACAAACAGGCCTGTGAGAGCCAGGATTCTTACTGGTTGTTAGGTGATCAAATACTTATGTCATGCAATAAAATGCAAATTAATTACTTAAAAATCACACAATGTGATTTTCTGGATTTTTGTTGTAGATTCCGTCATGAGCAAAATTAAAAACTTTCCACGGCTTTGCAAGTGGAAAACCTCCAAAATCGGCAGCGTATCAAATACTTGTTCTCCCCACTGTGTGTGTTTTGCATTACAGTGTATCCACCATCTATTATTTAATATACAGAGTCATAGTATTGGGTGTTTCAAATATTAAAACACTAATGTATTATTACTCTGAGGTAAGTGAGACTTAAGATAAGGTCAAACACATAAAGTGTATAAATTAGTTGTAGGTTGTTGTGATTTTTAATATGAATATATTTATTATTTAATATGAATGCTTTTTAGGGTTGTTCTGTGAATACCAGCCCAATAAGGCGGTGGTATTAGGACAAAATTGAAAGGGATGAGCCAAGCTCTGGCATTTTTGAACAGCAAAACTCTGTACACACACAGAATGAATTCACACAATTTTTTAAAATACAAGAATTTATTAAGAAAAATAAGTCAACTCAAAGTCAAGCACATATCAATCAACAAACTCTTTACTATGCTAAAACAACCACACTAAACTACCAAGCAGAATGAAAGAATAAGGAAGACCAATGGGCTATGTACAATATAAACAAGTTGATTAAAGATGGTTGAAAATCATGACCGAAAGAGTGATGCAAAGTTACCATGCAATGTTATTTATGTCTGAGAACCAAGGATTATCTTGAAGAATCGGAAAATGAAGTGACGTTAGTCTTGGAACCAACTTAGCCAATAATTGGTATCCCTTCAAACAACCATTCACAATGCAAGATCAAATAAAACATTATTTTAATAAAACAACATTTTAAAGAATGATTTGCTGAATAAAACCAACCTTCTGGATGACTAATTCTCAATGGTGTTTAATTAGCTGCCTTTATTTATTAAAATATTTAAATAAATATTAAGGACATATTAAAATATTATTTAAGGAAATATTATTTTGAATAAGAACCAAACCTTTTGGATAAATGGGTCTTAATGGTGTTTAATTAGTCATCACGTTTAGTAAAATAAAATTTAAAGAAATATTACTTCCTAGATTGGAAACTAACAACCTTTTGGGTAAATGATCTTCAGCTGACTCATGAAGTGGACGAGCACGTGTTCTTAGCCGTTAGCGGTTGGGGCTAGCAAAAGAAACTTATAGCTGGTTACCAGAATCAAACACATACCTCTAAAATACCACTAATAAAAGGGGTTGAAATGCATAAGCGTGGACGGCGCATTATGGCCGATGTGTGTTTAAAAACCACCCTTTAAATAAATGTAGCCCACCTATACCCATTGAGTTTGTTAAACCCATTAACTTGACTTACAACTAATAATTCTAATAAGCATATCTTACAACTTCTTTATACACTCTCGTGTTTAGACCTATGTTGAGTTTCACTCACCTTAGAGTAGCAGGACACTAGCACTTTATGTTCTTTTCACCTAATAATGTGGCTCGGAGTAGTAATAATAAACTCTGAATATACTGTAAAGCAAAACACATGCAATAAAATAACCAAACTATTCCTATTCCAAATACAAATAAAATCAAACACACACACAGGAATAAAGTTTCTGGAACATATCTTAAACACCAGAATAAATTCACACCAATGCTACAATGTTTCAGCCTTTTGGTTTCACATAATCTATGGAAACTAAAGTGGACCCACACTTCAATGTCCACCTAAGCCGGCAAATAATTAACTAAAATATAGTCCATGAAAATAAAATCTGTTGCAGGCCTGATGGTGAAGCGTGAAAATGTGATACTTTACTCCAAAGGAAAATCTTGAACCCTCTAGGAATTTCACGTCTTTAGTCCCAGTTGGAAAGAAGATGATGATGCAGAATGTTGTCAGCTCCTTTACCAGTCTCCCAGTCCACAGGAATCAGCAGGCAGCAAGAAAGTCCAGTGAAGATACAGTCCTCCAGCACAGTCATGTAAACTATCAGTGTAAGCTCATCTCTCTGTACTAGGCTTAACTCTGGAAGCTCCCAGAATGGGAACATTAGTTAAGTCTTCTTCTGTTTCCGATGTAGCTTACAGTCCTCAATGTCCATCCATTTTGCTAATGGAAAATGGCGAGCATTAAATATAATCTCACAACTACTGTGCAGCAAATTAAAATATTTAACAGTAGTTGCAAACCAAAAGTGTAGAGTTGTAGATCTGTACACAGACTGTCGAGTTCAAAGTCTAAAATATCAGCAAAACACCTGTTTTTTAATAACTTTGCTACGTTTTTTCAGCTCGGTCCAACTCTCTTATGCTGCTGGTTACTTCTTCTTTCCCGTTCTACTCTCCTCCCACTTCCAGGTTCTCGAACAATCACGGACTGGTAAATTTGTTTGGCTCTACACCACTTCTTCTTACAAACATGAGCTCTTCCAAATAAAATATGGTAAATATTACTTTTTTATAAAACGTTTTTAACATATTTAAGACAACATTTTTAACACAGCCTAAATTACTACTCCTTTCATGAACTTAAGTCAATACAAAATACCTTTATTTTGGACTAGGTCACATAAAGTTTATCTTAACCTAAAAAAAACAAGTGCTAGTCTGCTAGCACTAACTGTAGCTGAATTTCTATTATTTATAATATTTAACTCTAAACTAATCTTCCCAAACACTACCCCTTACGTGAACTGTGCTGAAGAGAAGTTGTCCGGGGCGACAATGTTGAGGAAAGCATCCACGGTGAACAAAGAGTTAGCTTTCAGGTAACCTTCGTAGCTGTGGGAAAGGGGCGGTTCGTTCAGCCCACCCGGCCGAACTGCGAGTTACTGCTGCGGCCCCGTTGTCCTTCCTTCAGGCCGGGAAAACCGCTCCACTCGGTGCTGTAGAGACAGGGTCTCTGCTGGGAACTCTCTGGAACACAGTTTGCTTCTGTAGACCTCAGAAAGAAAAGTCAAGCCATGCTTGTACCGGCAAAAAATTACCGTAAATTCCGGACTACAGAGCGCACCTGATTAAAAGCCGCAAGCTCTAATTTTAGAAAGAAAACCAACTTTGTACTTTTACAGGCCACGTCGGATGTTAAGCCGCGGGTGTCCCACGTAATATGATTTACACAGGAAGATATTAAACGTGAGGAATTTATAACTTTTAAGTTAATCCGTATGGTAATATAAACAAATGCATATTGCAAATGCTTTTTTTCGAACAGTGGCTAACACGGCTACCTTTAAATATACGTACGTTATCAGTAACACACTTACTGCTTTTTTACAGAACAGTCCACGAACAACATTCCAATATCTCCTAACTGATATACACTGCAGCCTACCAGGTCAAAAGTCATTGATCGCCTTCATCTTCTTCCTCCGCACTGAAACCATCAAAGTCCTGTTCTTCTGTGTCCGAACTGAACAGCCTCAGGATCTAGTTAATCACTTCAGCCTCTTCGTTGTCGCTCTCACTTGAGCGCACCTGGTCCCCTTAATCACGCAGCAGTCCAGCCTTTAGAAACCAGTTGGTGATTTTCCATGTTGACGAGGGTGAATATAAATGTCTGATTTACAATACCGGTAATTAAATTGTGAAAGTGCTGTTGATTTATTGCACAAGTTCATTGGACCTCTTTGAACTACTCATCAATTTGACTGGTCCACTGTTACCAGGCAAAATGTTTTTGGAGGCATGAAAAAAACATGCATTAGCCGCACCGTTGTATCGGCCGCAGTGTTCAAAGTGTGGGGAAAAAGTAGTGGCTTATAGTCCGGAATTTACGGTATATATTTTTGTGTCTGATTACATTATTTTACAAATTAAATCAGATCTTAAAATCAAACAGCTATTTGAGTTTTCTTTTTACCAAAAACTTTATTACTCTTACTTTAATGTTTTGGATGGTTTGTTTTTACTTCTACTTGAGTAAAAATATATTAAAGTAATCCTACTGTCACTTGAGTACATTTTTTGACTACTCTCCCCACCTCTGCTCTCAATAACTGGAGCACCTCTGAGGTCCAAAAATTTAATGATGCATTTTATACAAAACAAGTTATATGAATAAGTCAAGATGCAGGAAACCTTGTATTCAGAAGCTTAAAATAACACAAGATTTATTTAATACATTTCTGTACAGCTAAAACCAGGAGACTTTCTGCATATATGTCGGTGACAGGTTATTTTGATAACAATGATGGACTTCGAACACAAAAATAGAATTATAGCCAGATAAAAAAAACGTATATATATATAAATATATATATATATATATATTTATACCACTGATCACAGACTATTATACATTGTTTGAAAGCTTTCATAAAGCCATATATTCGTGTCAATAATATTCTGTCAATTACATATATTTTTTAAACTTTGATATAAATCATAAACAGTAACTAAAAGGAGCAAACCACCTTAGAATAGGTCCAATAGCAGACGCTGGCCCATTACGCATTCCGACAATAACACTGTTTTTTATCCTTCATGTCAGTATTAAATTACCTTTTAAAACAATTAGGTTTGCTAAGACATAAATTCAGGCCGGATAGAATCACATAGCAAACTGCCAGGATTTTAATTAGAATAGGGTTATATAAAGTAACCAAGCAAATTCTGATCTCTAATGACCAAGATTGTAATTTGTTTTTATTAAAATCATGTATTTTATAGCTGTATTAAAGAAAAAAGCTGTTTCTGTTCAAATGGACTATTGTGGCCATTTATGTTGAATTTTGTAAATCATAAGTTCTATTTACTTATAGGTTGTTAGAACATATTTCAGTTTGTTTGGAACTATGATATGAAATTAATTGGTTGGAATTATTATGATTTCTTTGGTAACTTTTAAGCCCCTCCCAGTAATTTAAGAGATTAAGAACACACTGTGGCATGCTTGTTGGGGAAAATGTCCGGTGTGATGACGGAAGGTTTTTTACAATTATTTTTTGACCACTTTTTGACCACTTTTTGTCCTTGTAAGATGAGTTTAAGCCAACTTTCATTTACATCAAAGTTGTAAGAATTTTTTGGTTATTATTTTGCCTATAATTTAGCAATAAATAAAAAAACGTTTTTTTTCTTAACTATTTTGGCTTGGAAACAGAAAGGCCGTGACATGGACATTAAGACATGGTTATACTAAAGATGATCCCTTTCACCCAAATCAGTCTGGTTTTAAAAGGTCTTGGAGTTGCAGCTATGTTACATCAGTAGCTTTTTATTGCCTTGCAGGCTGCATGCTGACAACAGCAGAGGTCTTCTTGCGATACTTCAGCTCTCGATGCATCTGGCACCAGGAGCACCACACACAGACACAGGACGTAGCAATGTCTTTACAGAGAGAACCCTGCAGGGAAAAGGTAACATTTGTTGTTTCACTTATTGTTTTATATAAAACTGCAAGAGGTGAGTCTTTCTCAGCTGTTGGTCAAAGAGAATTTGAAAGTCATCATTCCAACGTGGGACAAGCAGCTCATGTGCCCATGTTTTACCTTAATGTTATGTTTGTAGCGTATGCCGACTCTGAGGGCCAGCCCCGCAGGGGGCACACACAGAGGTATCCCAAAAGCAGACATCACAGCAGGACCGCAGATGTCACACAGTGGAAGACACCGATTCTGTCCAAAATCTCCTGACACGGAGCAAGCGAGACAGGGACAGCACCAGAAACCATAGCAGCCTGAGGAAAAAAAAACAGTCAAAGATAATAAATACATATTATTAAGCAACTTTTTTGGTGAAATTATCTAGAAAATAGTGTAATAAAAAGGTGAATGTTAAGTAAGATTAATAATTGTTCATATTTACAAGATTTCATATCATCACAGCAGCTGAAGAGGCCAGAGTTCCAATCTGTTTCTGCAGCCATCTTTCACTTAACTTTGGCAAAAAACTGAGAAAAATAAGTCAGAAAGTGTCAAGAAAATGTGAATGCAGCACATATTCATAAAAATGAAACATTACAGTAGCCTTTCTATTGGCCCTTTTAGTCTTCCACACTAGGAATTTCCTTAGTACTGGATTGGGGTCCCGATCAATGTATTTTCAAATGACTGAACTCAACTACCTATCCCCCTATTGGTATAATGTCTGTGATCTCATGTTAGCCAGGCTCCCAGCAACACTTTATCCACCCAGTTTTTAAAAGGTCACAGCAAACCAAAAAGCACAGCAAGCAGGGAACAACAAGCCTCAACAAATAGACTGAATGTAAGGAATTTGGTGGGATTTTAAGCAACATCAAGTCCTGTCACATCTTTGAAATACATTACGTGTGACCTTTTTGAACTAATGCACTTTGTTTCATGAGTTAGGATCAAGTTTTCATATTTGAGAAGCAATTACATTTTAGTGTTTTACAAGTGCCCCATGTGGTCAGATAATTATCACTCAAATTTCTGTATCAAGCATCCTGCATGTTGACGGCAGATGTTCTCATCAGTAGACAGGATAGTGCCACATTAAATTAAGTAATATCCCTTTATCACAATGAAATAAAATGAAATAGTCACATAATACTGTGATGGAGATGTAACGAAAACCATTTTTAAACCATTTTTTATAAATGAATTATAAGGATTTTTTTATTTCCACTTTGCCCAATCAGTTTGCTCTAAAAATGTATTTACTCCCTTTGGTTCAAAGAAAGCATGATGTGTACACCCTTCATTTATGAATACTAATTTGTGTGCAGAGGGAAAAACAATGTGGCTGTAGTTTATCTGAAGGCACTGATCCTAAGTCATTCTGATCACTGATCCTTAGGTCTTTTTTGTTGTCACATAATGGTTCGGAACTAGTGATAAATTAGACCTGGTTCTAGCTTAGCACTCAAATCAGTTAGGTGGAAAAACTATATTCAGCTATAAAGGACAGGTATTTTTTTGTCGCTCTTTCAGAGTTTTCCAGAGAAGGCGTGAGCCATTGTCTGTGAGTCATTTTAGGAGCTTGTATGGCAGGTAGCATGAAGGTCCAGGGAACCGCATTATCATATTTTTTTAGTTTCAAAAAATGTGAATTGAAAGCTAATACGGATAAAAGCAGAAGGCTAATTTTAGAACTATTGATAAGCTATTCCCTTCTGAGCTCACATGTTGGTAAAGGTTACTGGGGATTACAGAATACACAAAATACTTGAAATAACTTGCCAGATTTAACCTGGAAAGTATTTCAGTTTCAGGTTTTTGGAGCTAGGCTTTTTTTCTTTTTACTTTCGAAAAATTCTAATTAACTTTAAAGTTAATTAGAATTTTTTAAAATTGAAAATAATCTCAGTAAAATTTCTGTTTGTAAAAAAAAATCCTGAAACATAAGAAAAGCTTAAAACATGCAGTATTTAACATCCACCAAGAAACTGGTTGTTAAATAATGCAGGGAACTAGAATTTGATTCAGTGTAATAAAATATGAGTTCTATCTTTTTATCTTGTAAAATGCCTTAAAAGGACATTTGTTGTGAAACTCTATAAATAAGGTTCAATTTAAAAGCATTCAAAAGGTTGTGATTGCAATAAGACATGACACACTACACATGATTAAAATACTCCATCTGTCCTATTACTAAACAGGAAGAAAAAACTATGTTGAATTTACTGTTTAAAATACTTATCAATTAACCTTGATAAAACAAAACTGCACCCAAGCAATTATATGCAATACAACCCATGTTGATTGTTCATAAACAACCAATTCTGCGTTTAAGGAAATGTAGCTTATTTATGCACAATATTTTTTATTTCACTTATATTTGTACAAATTGATGCAGTTCTAATACAGTTTTTATATTTGTCTCTTAAAGCGAAAACTAATGCTAAGCAACAGTAATTTCTCTCTTGCGCCTCAAAATTTTACAACCTAATTTCTTTCACAAATTTTGTTTTCCTTAGGTTAAAAAAATTTTTTTCACAAGCAAACAAAATCTTACCTGATGAATCTGGAAGCCCTGCTGTCACCTTGGAAAGTCCTGGAAGAACTGTGGTTGTGTGAGATGTCGCGTGTCAGGAGTTATTCAGAGCGTAGGGGAAAAGAATAAAAAAGCAATGCTGCAGAACCAGAATTCTTGCGTAAAGTGGGGTTTCAATAACAATGCTTGACATTAGGAGCATGTCCGTTTGTTTATTTTAGTGCAGGTGTGGTTAATCTCTTAGTAGGCCACCAGAATCTGAAGAATGTCCCTTACAGAGACATTGACATCAACCACACCCCAGTCAGATACTGCAATTGTGATGCGCACCTTTCACATACATGTAAGTTTTTGCAACTGCCAGTCATTTGCTTTTGACTATAGATATTTGTTCCCACCAGTTCTTTAAAATTTTGTTCTGTAAAATGCCATCTTTTATTCATTTCTTGCAATTCAAAGAGTTTTTATTTTAAACCTAATTTATACATTCCTTGTCCTCATGATGATGATCACCATCGAACTTGTACTAAATATGAAGAAGAGCTAGGCAGACTTTGAGCTGCAAAATAAAGAGGACTGCAACTAAATGAGAATGTGGTTAATCAAGAACGGTAGCAGAAGATTTAATTGGCAAGCACACATGACTTTTTTATGTACAGTGGGGAAAATTCTTACATAATATATTTCTACTGTCCTTATTGGTAAGAAATTCACGTCACACGTCAGAGAAAAATATAGAAGAGAAAAATATAAAATATAAAATATAGAAACCAAAATAAATAAGTCCATAAATTAGGTTATACAGTATGTAAAAAAAAGTAGAACGAAAAGAAGCTGTAAGCAGGCAAAGACAGCAAATACAATATGTGCAATCTGTCAATATTTAGAAAGCAGTCCTGCTTAATATTGTCTCGCTCAGTCCCAGCAGTAGGGATATAAAAAAAGGTTTGTCATTAACGAGGTAACATTAAAACAAAGGGACATCTTGGGGTCTTACAGATGTATTTCTAAACTAGCAAATGTTCCAGGGAGCACTGTTAAGGCTACAATTTAGAACTGCACAATCTTGTTTTTCTCTGCTTGAAATATAAGCCCCTTGTTCAGAGGCAAACTGTAATAAAGAGGAGAAAATAGTCCCATGATGTTGAAGAAGCCCTGTGAGGTTGCTTTCAGGCTACAGAATGGGACGCACTGTGCCAGCAACATGAAGAGGACATCAATGCCATGACTGGGTGTGTAACAACTATATGAACTTCTGTGTGGATAACACCATCCCAACCAGAACGGTTAGATGCTTCCCCAGTAACAAACCCTGGATCACCAGTGACCTGAAGGACTTGCTTAACAAGAAAAAAAGAGCCTTCAGAGAGGGAGACAATGAATTATTGAGGAGTATACAGAAGCAACTTAAAGTCAAGATAAGAGACAGCAAGGAGGTTTACAAGAAGAAGCTGGAGAGCAAGCTCCAGAAAACAATATCAGAGATGTGTGGTCGGGGATGAAGAAGATCATAGGCTTCAAGCAGAAGGAAGATGGATGTCTGGACAGAGCCAATGAACTGAACTCATTCTTCACTAGGTTCAGTTCAGAAACAAGCTCAGCATCCTCCTCTCCTTCCCACAGCCAAACAGACATCGCAGCTTTGACCCACAGCTGTCCTGTCACACCTCAAATGTTTTATCTTCCACCTCAGCCATGGACCCTTCTGCTTCTACATGTTTGCCTTCAACCAAATCAGAAGATACTGATGCTATCTTGTTCCGGTACCAAAGAAAACTCACCCATCAGTCCTCAATGACTATAGACCTGTTGCCCACATCATGAAGGCTCTAGAGAGACTCCTGTTGGCCCACCGGACTAAGCAAACGATGAGGACCCATCAGGACCCTCTTCAGTTTGCGTATCGCTGTGGAGTTGGAGTTGAAGATGCCATCATACACCTGCTTCAACAAACCCACTGTCATCTGGACAGAGCCAGCAGCACTGCGAGGATCATGTTCTTTGATTTCTCCAGTGCATTTAACACAATTAAACCTGATTTGCTTTGTCAGAAACTCCAGAAGACTCAGGAGGAGGCCTCAACAATCTCCTGGATCAAAGATTAGCTGACAAACAGACCACAGTTTGTAAGACTGAAGGGTTGTGGGTCGAACCAGATAGTCAGCAGCACAGGAGCACCACAGGGGACTGTACTCTCACCATTCCTCTTCACTCTGGAGACCTCAGACTTCCAGTACAAGACAGACTCTTATCATCTGCAGAAATACTCGGATGATTCTACAGTCGTGGGGTGGATCAGAGATGGACAAGAAGCTGAGAACAAGGAGCTGGTGGCCTGCTTTGTGAAATGTTGTGGAAACAATCATCTCATCTTGAACGTGAATAAAACGAAGGAGATAATTGTAGAAACAGGATTAGGTAAAACACATACCTTGGTGTTCACCTGGACAACCAACGGTAGTGGAGATGCAACTGTGAAGTCATCTACAGGAAGGGACAAAGCAGACTGTACATCCTTCTGATGAAAGCACTGACTACTGGTGATAACGCTGGCCCCAGATTACCACTCAAACAGGTTAGGTGCAAAGGTTTCCTCTTTGATCAACTATAAGATGGAGACATTTTTTTTCCACTAAACCCATATCAGCTGAATTCTTGTGATGAAACACCCTTCCTGTTTCTCTCACAAGGTATGAGGAATTATGTCATGGCCTGTGTGTGTATTTTGCACCTTCAGTGGTGGACTGTAAAGTCTAGAAATTCAGCTAAAGTAAAGTTAACATTAAGATCCAGGGTCCACATTACCATTTGCCATACACTTTTTAAACTGTATAGTGAAAACTACTGTTGGGACCACAGCCATAGATTTCAACATTAAAACTCCGGTACAAACTTTTCTGGAACTTTCAAAATAAATTGCATTAACCTACTTCCAGCACAGCCAGGAAACGGGATAACTGCAGACTTCCTGTGACGTCACGGTCCAAATAAAAGCACCGCTCTTGCTACATCCTGCCTCTACCACACGGCCTCCAGAGAGACCGGATAGGGGGGACAAGCACGCTAATGTCTCTTTGCTGGCAAACAGACATAACTCTTCAACTGGATCCAAGAGTGTCATACACACCGTTTCATATGCAAAAGTAGTACAAAAAAATACGTATGTTCTGGTATTTTCATTCAGAACGGGGTAAATAAGGTACAAGTTTTGCTTGCTTTCTCGAGATTACATACCAGTTTCCCTGTAGAGCCTGTCTTACGACGCCAAGTCAAGCTTTTTTCCCGGTCTAAAGAGAAAATAGGACCGCATCCCCGTGGTAACGTGCATTTGGTCGGCCAGACAGAGGGGGGGCCCCCCAGTCACAGCTCCGGAGGTTGCTGGACCCTTGGTTCACAGAGCCTTTTCAAACTTCGTCGTGCCTGGACAATTTTCCTCACAGGGTTTCATGGGGTTGGTTTTTTGGGCAGGAGATAGAAGTAATAGAGAAAGATTAATGATCTAAATTTTTTTCTTTTATGAATTTTGGTTTTTTGTGTTTTTGAAACTCAGCGATCTTGTGCTAGCGGCTATCGCACCCAACGTGCTCATTTTTTGGTTTCTGTGTTTGGGGTTTTTTAAAAAGTTAAGGGCAAATTTATCTAAAGGGGTGATTTTAACACAAAAAGATTGATCATAACGCCCCCTCCGCCTTGCTTTTAAACCCTTTTTATTAACGGTATTTTAAAGGTGTGGTTTGATTCTGGTGCTAAGCTATCACGTCTTTTGTTAGCTTTATGCTAAAAAAGCTAAGAACACGGGGCTTGCTACTAAAGATATCTACCTGGAAAGGTTGCTAGTTTTCAACCCCAGTAAAAAATTTTCCCTAAATTATTTTTCTAAACTTAAAAACTAAGTAAAAAACCATTAAGCCCCTTTCTCCCCGAAAGATTTGGTCTTTTCCAAAATATTTCCTTAAAAATTTTTTCCATTTCCTTAATAATATTTCTTTAAATATTTTTAATAAATAAAGGGAACTAGGGGGAAAACCGTTTAGAATTAGTCATCCAGAAGGTTGGTTTTTATTCAGGGAGATCATTCTTAAAAAAATTATTGTATTAAAAATTTTTATCTGATCTTTCATTTTGAAAGGTTGTCTAAAGGGATACTGATTATTGCCTAAGTTGGTTCCCCAAGCTAACTTAAAATTCACTTCAGATTCTTTTAAAAAAATCCTTTTGGTTCTCAAACATAAACATTGCACATTCTTTTGGTCATGATTTTCACCATCTTTAATCAAACTTGTTTTAATTGTTTCATGCCCATTAGTCTTTTTTTCTTTAATTCTGCTTTTTTATTGGATTGTTTTTAGATAGTAAAGAGTTTGGGTTTATTGAAATATGTTTTTACTTTGAGTTGAAATTATTTTTTTTTAAAAAAATTCTTTTTATTTTAAAAAATTGTGTGAATTTATACCATGTGTGTGCAAAGGGTTTTGCGTTTTAATAATGTCAGAGCTTGGCTCACACCTTTTTATTTTGTCCACATCCATCGCCTTACTTGGCGGTATTTACAGATAAAACCCTCAACAGCCAAAATTTATTCGTAAAATAAAAATATTTTAAAAATATTTTCAGATTTTAAACCTTACACTACAGAGGGGGTGCTTTAAAGGTTACTTTTCCCTTCTTAGCTAACATGCTAATTAGTTACTAGTTGAAAAAAAATTGAATAATGCGAGAGGTGTAGCAATGAAAATATTTTTGAATGCAATTTTTTTTTTTTAAGTATATAAAAATTGAAAATCTTTAAGCTTACCTTTTTGTTCAACTGATAAATCTGTTACATTTTTATATGATGCTTGTGGACTTCTGTTTCTAATGTCCAAAACTCCGGAGGTTGTGGAACATGGTAACTTGACAATTAGTGTTTCAGATAGTTGAAACTAGATATTAGACTAAATAAGCTAGATATGCACTGTATAAAAATACAGAAAACCTGTTTTCCTCACTGTCTGACATTACATGTTTTGAGTATTCTCACTCGAGCGTCTCACAACAGCTTGCTGGCATTTTGGCCCATTCCTCCTGACAGAACTGGTTTAACTGGGTCATGTTTTTGGCCGCCTCGCTTTCGGACATCTTTTCAGTTCTGAACACAAATCTTCCATAGGACTAGATAGGACTTTAGTCCTTTTTCCACCGAAGGTCCTGGGGAAAACACACTCCAATTGCCCGCTAAGCTTGTAGCCAGAGCAGAAGTAAGTTCTCACAAAAAATACGTAAACGTATTTTTTGTGAGAACTTACAAAACTCACCTCCTCTTACCACTGCTGATGGCGCAATGCATTGTGGGATATCTTACTGCACAGATTCCCGCCCCTTTAAGAATCCCGCAGTAATCTGACAAGTCTTGCCACAGTCATGGGCCTTTATCCATGAATTCATAGATCCGGATAAGTTAAATTACTCAGGTAAAATTTTGTCAAAAGGCACGGAGGACTATTTAAATCCAGGGTAATGGCTGAAGATCCTTGTAGTGAAAAAGGGGCTCCTATGACAAATTTGGAGGCTTGATTAGGGTCATGGTCCATTTGGAAGACACATTGTACTTCCCTGTTGATGTCTTAAGATGTTGCTTCAATATTTACAAATAATTATTTTTTGTCTTTATTTTGAAGTGCAGCTATCCCTCCTGCAGCACAAACATTGACCACATGATGCATCCACCCCTGTACTTCCAAGTTGGGATGGTGTTCTCAGGCTTGCAAGCTGCCCCCTTGATAATGTAATGCCAGCCAAACACTTCAATATAGCTTTAATTGTAGGACAATACACCAAGAAAAATTAAGCTATTTGTCCCTTAATGCATTTGCAAAAAGTAATCCAGATTTTCTATATATTTTTTGCACATTTTGCACCAAAACAAGTTTACATCTGAGACACAGTATGATGACCACACATTCTCATTATGTTCTGCCTGCAAATAAGTGTTTGAACAGATTAATGTGGCACATTCAGGCACCTAAAAATTATACTTAATTAGTAGTAGTAGTGGAAGTCCTCCTGATGTCTTGCCTTATTTTTTTTCATGATGTCACACAAGAAAAATTGTGTGTTTTGAGGTGTGCCCTACAGCACACCCACAGTTAGGCAATCACGAGTCTGGAATGTGAATGAAATTATCAGAAGTTTACAATGCCACATCATCTAGGCTTTCCCAACTGTAACCGTGTCTGTAAAATTCTGACTTGAAGAAATCAAACAAATCTTTTATTTTTCCTGACATAGATATAATTTTGATAATTCCCACTCACATAAAACAAGGAAAGTTTCTTTACTACTACTTTATCTATTGACGGTTCCCAAATCATTAACAAGACTGCTCTCTGCGGCCTGTTTTGTAAATTGCAAGGACCTTTTATCGCAGTGATTTATAAAACACACATAGGAGGACCAGGACAGGAACAACATTGTGGTGGTGATTTCTTTAAATAACCATTATGATGGTGCTGAGAGCAGTTCGCAAAACTGCTCTCACCTTTGTGCAGGATTTTATTTTATTTATTTATTTATTTTGATTTTCATGTTGGATTTTAGTAATTGAAACTGAGACAAACTTTGAATGTAGATAACTGAATTATTTGCCAAACCTTCTGGAATGCACATTGTCAGGTTTAGATGTTTATCAGTTGTTGAATGCTCTACTGAGCTATTTTAGTTTTGTGTTGTTCTTAAATACCGGATGAATTAATTCAATAATTATATTCTGCATTTGAAACCTATATTGATATCCATCGTCTTACCTGTTTGACTCCTAAAAGTTAAAATATCCAGATTATTAAACCCTAGATTCTGGCTGATTCTTTTCTTGTAATCAAAAAGGGCACTGATCATTATGGAATATCTGAAGAGTGAAGCAGGTGAGTTGTAGCAACCCTAACCCTAGATGTCAAGAGCCACTCAGGCAGCTCTAATCCCAGAGGTGGCAGTGTTGAAAGAAGCCAGTTGTGAAAGGTGACAAGATTTGCTACTAGAAAAGTATTTGCTTATCTTAATAGGGCAACACCTTTTATGTCCTAAATTGGTAAAGCTTTTAAATGGAAAGCAGGTACAGATTTGTGTTTGATTCCTGAGATCAACATTTTCTTGACCTTTAGCTGAATATTAGACGAGTCCTTTTGTGGTGTAACAGGGTAAATCTGCAACTTTGACACAGGGGACCTGGGTTTGTCGTGTCAGGAAGGGTGTAGGAGCGGCTGCTGAAACTGTTTGGATGTTTGGTCACATGGTTAATCAGCGGTCTATAAGGGCGGAACCTTTCTTTGTGAGGCAGGTGTTCCACCCGGAAGGGGAGAAACAGTTTTTGACCGCTGAAGTAAGATGCTGTCAACAGGTGTAAGCGTGTGGAAATAAGTTTGTCTTCAAGTGGAAACGGATGAGATGTAAATAAAATAAATAGATGATCTGCATAATGAGCAGTGTTAACTCGGACTTTAATTCATCCGACAAGACAACAAGCAGCGCGTCAACAAACACTACCCTGGTGCATCACCTCAGTGGCTTAAAGCATTGGCTTGGCCTCTACAATGAAAGTCAAAAACTGTTTGTGAGTTTGAGAACTGTGCGTTGCATGGAGCTTTGGATGCGAGATTGATGGCGTTTGGCTACGACGAGGGACTCATGATGGAGCCTGTATGTTTGGAATGACGAGTCAGCTGGTTGGCCTCAGCTCACCTGCAGCCAGGTGGTAACGTTGAACTGGATCGACGTCGGTGAGGATGCCATGGATCTTCTCGTTGCTGGATTTGAAAGCATTCATCAGAACAAGGTATGTGCAGCGCTACTAGTATTTATGATGGTCATCTAAATCTTAAATGTGTGCACACATAATAGCGTAGCTATTGACTATCGGACTTTTAAAAAAAAGGGGAGAATTGCGCAGAAAATGGGATGTACCAGGGGGTTTTTAGTGCGCCAGCTACTGCTGGGGGCAGCTCGGACTTTGTGGCAGCTGGAGTGACACACAAAGGGGAAAAGCGGGGGGGTTAAACTTTTCCTAAAGCAATTGCTGATATAACAGATTGCAAAATTGGGCAGGAAGGGGCTAAGCTAAATAAAGTAGCAATATAAAGAAAAAGAAACGAGGGGTTTAATGCAAAATGGTTTTGCTTTTCAGAAGTACTGAAAATCTCTGGGGGGGTACATAGATTTGTGTGAAGAAATAAGATGTATACTTTAATTACTTAATGTTTTTATTGCCAGTTGAGGAAAAAAAAATGAAACATGGTTTAAAAATTTTCTGATGAATTTCATTGAAAATGTAAAAGAGTGGGTTAAATCCAAAAAGATGTTTCTAAAAAGAAGGTAATGAAGGATTTTGAATTTTGATGATATTAATCATGAGGGGGGGTAATGATGACATTGACCCTAATGTATTGTTTTTTTTCCAAAGTGGGGAAACATTGCAACAAAATGTTACCAGTAATAAATCAAGTACCACTTCCTCTGCACAAATTTAAAGCAGCAGCAGGAAGGGGCTGCACTTTTTTGCAAGAATGTCTGTTTTAAAGGAACGCCATGCATTGGAGGAACAGGAACAACTAATAAAAAGGAGGAAGGAACACTTTGACCTGGAAACTGAGTTAGCTGTGTCTACTGCCAAGTTGGCAGTTCTGCAGGCTTCTGATGAACAGTGTCGTTCTCTTGCACTTACTGATGGAATGAACTCTTTTTTGAAAAGGGAAACGGACATCACTTACAACTCTTAACGCCATGGAAAGGGGAAAAAAACCTGCAGCATGTAAAAAAAGGCAGCAGAAAAAAGGTAGCACCACAGAAAGCAAATTGCAAACAATGGATGTTCGACCAAAACAGCCTGAAAGGAAAACTTCAGCAATAAAGCAGCACTTGGATGGACATGATCAAATGCACCTGGAAGCACCACATATTTTCCCCGCAGTTGCAACAACGGGCTTGGGAACATCAAAATAGAAAGAAGATAAGTCCCTCAACTCGATCAAGTTTTTCCTGGGGATTTGTCCCCCCATTATGCAAAGCAAAATGAATAACAGCTGCCCTTGTGCACCAACAGCGCTTATTGTTTTCCCTCACGAGAGATACCTGTGTTTAAAAGAGATCCATTTCAATATAAAGCTTTTATTAAGCATTTGAACAAGGAGTCGAAGCAAAGCAAGCAAAAGCTGACTGCTTGTATTATTTCGAACAGTTCACAAGGGGACAGCCTAAGGGGCTGGTTTCGCAGCTGCCAGCATATGGATCCTGAACGGGGGATACATTGTGGCAAAGGGGTCTTCTTCAAGAACATTTTGGGAACGAGTTCAAGATAGCAACTGCTTACAAAAAATAAGCTTTAGGCTGGTCTTCAAAAAAATCTGAGGAATTTTTAAAGCTCTACAAGCTTATTTTATTTTTTACGTGGATGTTTAAAAAGTCATGAAAAACTTCAACATATGCAGGAGTTGGTTTGCCAAGGCAACATGAAAATGGTGATTTTCCAACTACCATACAATCGGGGGAGCGATGGAGAGCTGTTGCTCAGGACATTTTGGAAAATAAATTTAAAAAGGCTAATTTTTTATCGATGTGGGGGTGTTTTCTGGAAAACATGTAAGGATCCTGTCTGATCCGATCTTGGGAGACCTTGATGTATACGGATCCAAAACTTCTAGTTGAGATCTTCCAGCAACTTCAAGGAATAGTCAAAGATGAGAGTGAAGAGGAGTAGTTTTGCTACTACTGTAACAGCAGTTGATTCCTCTGAAAATAAAGCTACAGCAAATGGTTTTCAAAGACACAAAGGTTGTACTGTCATTGTTTTTTGGTAGACCCTTTTTGAAAACATGCCAACAGTTTAAAACCAAGAAACGCAGAGAGAAAATTCGTTTTTGAAGGAAAAAGGAATTTGTTTTGGATGCTTACGTACTGGTCATATAAACCGAGGTTGTAATAATCGATTAATCTGTGGAGTCTGTGATCAACGTCATCCCACTGTTCTGCATATTCCAAAGGCAAATTCTGATCCTGAAAAAAAGAGGAGCAGACAGGAGTTAAACCTAAACTCTTTCCCCAAAACTTTGGACATACAGGGGCCGGAAAAGGTCGCTGTATTCTTTCCATCATTCCAGTACAGATTAAGTCCACTAAAGGAGTTGAGGTCATACAGACGTATGCATTTTTAGATCCGGGAAGCATGGCTACATTTTGTTCAGAAGATCTCATGCAAAGATTGAATATCGCAGGGAAAAGGACTAACTTCCTTTTAAAAACAATAGGGCAGGAAAAGGTTGTTACAGCTTTTTCCTTGTCGGGCATTGAAGTGTCAGGCTTGGATAGAAACAATTTTTATCCTCTGCCAGAAGTTCTAACACAGAAGCGAATGCCAGTCACTGCAGATGATATTGTCACTCGGGCAGAATGGAAAAGTTGGCCTTACTTGTCAAAGGTTCGTATACCCCATATAAAACCCGTGTTGTTTTTTAGGAACAACGCCCCCAAAAGATTTGGGAAACCTTGGGAAGTGGTCAACAGTTGTGGAGATGGCCCTTATGCTGTAAGAACAGTTTTGGGGCTGGGTGATAATGCCCTTTTGAATAGAGATGGTAATGGCAGCAATTTTTGATTTGGAGCCCTTTTCTGCTTTGGTGAATAAAATTTCTGTGTCTAACCTGGGGTTCCCTGCTAAAAAAACCAGTATGACCACGATTTCAATAAAGGACTTCAGAAAAAAGGGAAATGTCAAGAAAAAGACATTAGTTTTTATAAAATATGGAATCCTCTGCAACTCTACAGGAAAGAGGTATTTTTTTAAGTTGCCTTTAAAAGACCAGATGTCATCCTGCCAAACAGCTACTCTGTAGCCAAGCAGAGGATACTTGAATTAAGGAGGAGGTTTGTAAGAGACTCGCAATTTCATACATATATTCACCATGCTGTTTATCACCCTAAAAAGGGTTCTTTACGAGTGGTATTCGATTGTGGAGCCACATATCAAGGAACATCATTAAATCATAAACTATTGCAAGGGCCCAACCTCACTAGTTCCTTACTAGGAGTACTGGTTTGCTTTAGGCAGGAGCCTGTAGCATTTATGGGTGACATTCCATCAGGTGAAAGTTGCAGAACAGGATAGAGAATTTTTACGCTTTCTCTGGTGGCCAGGAGGAGACATCAGCAGAGAGCTTAAAGTCTACAGAATGACTGTGCACTTCTTTGGAGCAGTTTAATCTCCCAGTTGTGCTAGCTATGCGTTAAAGAAAACTGCGGATGATAACAGAGACGACTTTTCTGATGATGCTGTTCATGCTGTCAAGCGAAATTTTTATGTTGACTGCTTGATGAGTTTAGCTTCAGAGGAATCGTCCATTTCCATTTGGAAAAACGGATAAGTAACAGTCGAGCGGTATTGCAGTCAGTCGCTGAAGATCAGTGGGGAAAGGATATAAAAGAGCTCAACTTAGATCGAGATGATCTTCCCGTTGAAAGAGCTATATGCCTACTTTGGTGTGTCCAGTCTGACTCCTTTAAATTCAAGATGGAGATGAAACACCAGTCTCTAACCAGGCGTGGCATGCTGTCCACCACCATTTCAGTGTATGATCCTTTGGGGTTTCTGGCACCAGCTACCTTGCCTGCAAAACATTATGCAGCAAGACCTCTGTAGGAGGAGTTGTGGATGGGGTGATGTCATGCCACTGGATATCTTGAAACAGTGGGAAAGGTGGTTGGAAGAGGTCAAGTTGCTCACATCCTTCCAGGTGGCTAGATGTAGAAAGCCTAAGGATTTTGGGGACCTCATGCATAGCCAATTACATAATTTCGCTGATGCCAGTAAAGATGGCTATGGGATGCATACATCAGGTTGAAAGATAACAGAGATCATATTCATGTTGCTTTTTTTATTGGGCAAGGCCAGAGTTACACTATAAAAAACTGTGACGATCCCGATTGGGAACTTACAGCTGCAGTTTTGCTGCCAAAAGGGGCGTGATGCTAAAAGGGCAGAGCTTCAAATGCAGCTGGATGAATCTGTGTTTTGGACAGACAGTACATCAGTTCTGAAATACATCAATTAGATAACGTTTCCACACGTTTGTTGCCCATAGAATCCTTACCATAAAGAGAGATTTCAAGTCCCCCCCAATGGGGGGCATGTTGGTTCCAAAGACAAACCCCGCTGATGCTGCATCAAGGGAATGAGAGTGCCCAATTTTTTTTTAAATCATAGGGGTTTAGGGTCCCTTTTTTTTGGGAAATCTGAGGAATACTGGTCAAAAATTCTGTTGATGATAAGGTGGACTACGAGGATCCAGAGCTCAAAGGGGTGTTTGGGAAATTCCACTGCTACTGATCCAGCAAACACTATTGATCGGCTCAAAAAATTTTTTCAGAATGGCGGAAACTCAAGGGGTTTTTTTTGCCCCGGTTTTTTTGGGGCGAAAACTATTTGCTGCAGCTCAGTCGTCAACAAAAAGGGTGTGAGGGACCCCGTCTAAAGAGGGGGCAAATGGAGGACAAAAGGCCTCAGCAAAATCAAAAGGTAGCTCTCTAACGGCTAAAAAGCTTAAGGAAGCTGAGTTTTGGCCATCATACGTTATTGTCAGAAGCAAAGGTTCGAAGATGAAATTTCCTCCTTTTGGTCAAAGGGGGAGGCAGAACAAAAGTTCCATCTACAAACTGGGGCTATTTTTTGGATAATGGGGGTGTTTTAAGAGTTGGGGAAGGTTAAGTAAGGGACAAAAAGCCAAGGGGGAAAAAACCCCCCCCCCAGGAGCAGTATATCTCTAGCCTTTTCTTAAATATATCCATCAGTTATTGGGACACAGTGGCGAAAACCCCTTTGTCAACTCTTCGGGAGTATTGGATTACCAATGCAAAAGCAGCTGTAAGGAAAAACAAAATCTGATTTCAGTATTTTTAGACGCTTTTAAAGGGAGAGTCTTGAAGCAAAAGATGGCGGATCTTTCCCAAAAGAGAGAATTGTTCCATATTTGCCTCCATTAAAAAGTTGGGGGGATTTTTTTGGACCTTTCAAAAAAAACAAGGCAGAAAAAAAGCAAATGTTACAGAGTGATATTTCCCTGCATGGCGAGTAGAGCGATACATTTTTAGTTTCCCTCGCTTGAAAAAATGCTTGCATTTAAAAATACGTCCTTTATTCAGCAGGGGGGTCAAGTTTTCCAATATCCCCACAAAGGAAAAAAATTTTGATGGGCCCAAAAAAAATTGAGAAAGCTCTTTTTCATTGGATCAAAAGAATTCAAGACACTCTGATTTCAACTGGAGTTGAATGGGGGTTTTTAATCCCCCCAGCAGGATCCCACTTGGGGGGTGTGTTGGAACGTATGATATGCCTGAAAAGGCGTATCCCCCCCTAGTTTTTTGCCAGCAGACATTGAATGGACGATGGACTTCAATGTTTGGTTAATGTAGAACCTTTTGATGATCGTCCAGTTACAAAGCTGTCTGAGACCCCAAATGACTTTGGGGCCTCTCACGCCAAAATCATCTTCTTTGTTAAAGGGGGGAAAAATCCTTTCCACTTGGGCTATTTGAACCCTCCGATATGTATGTGAAACGTCGTTGGAGACAAGTTGATATATCTCTGATTTGTTTTGGAAACCTTGGATCAGGGAGTACCTGACATTACTGCAAGAAAGACAGAAGTGGAATAAAAGGAAACAGAGTTTGAAATCTGGAGATGTTGTCATCATCATGGATTCGTCTGCTCCACGTGGTTCCTGGCCTATTGCTAAAGTGCTAGAAATTGTCCCTGACAAAAAGGGTATGGTGACAGTGGACAGTGTGTAGGAGCGGGTGATGAAACTGTTGGGATGTTTGGTCACATGGTTAATCAGCGGTCTATAAGGTCGGAACCTTTCTTTGTGAGGCAGGTGTTCCACCCGGAAGGGGAGAAACAGTTTTTGACCGCTGAAGTAAGATGCTGTCAACAGGTGTAAGCGTGTGGAAATATGTTTGTCTTCAAGTGAAAACGGATGAGATATAAATAAAATAAATAGATGACCTGCATAATGAACAGTGTTAACTTGGACTTTAATTCATCGGACAAGACAACAAGCAGCGCGTCAACACTACCCTGGTGCATCACCTCAGTGGCTTAAAGCATTGGCTTGGCCTCTACAAAGGGCATCCAGCCTAAAACCTCTACGAAGTCTGTGTGAAAGTTGTACTGACTTGCTGTGTTGACCCCTGCATAAGGGAGCAGCCAGGAGTACCTATCCCCACCTGAACATTGAATGACTCAAAACCAATTCTGGGAAAAGCTGAAGTATCTAATTAGTTGTTGTTGATGAGTGTTGTTGAGTTTCCCCTGTACATGTTGGGTCTTTGCACTACCTGTAATTCTATCTGCTTTTTCAATGCAATGATCTTTTTTTCCCCAAAACATACTGACAAGAGCTTATTGTTGCCATTCTGCTCTGCTTTTATTGAAGATATTTGGACAATACAGTTGAAGAATACTTTTCTGTAGATGCAGATAGAGTAGTGATAAAAGCTGTTTTAACAAATTTAAATTTTCAAAGAGAAAAAAGATTTCAATTGAAATGTGCATTGGTTCCATACTGATGGGATATATTTTCTGTTTCATCCTAAAACAGCCCCCCAAAAATGTTGTACCACTGTAATAACTGATACAGACATGACTGAAGAACTCATTGTCATGGTCAAGCCAAGTGCAGTATTGTTCTCGTTATTAACAGACAGTAGAGATGGAAGGTTTTCTTCTCCGATACTGCCTTAAATATTTGGTTTAGTGCAGAAAAGAACACATCAGCATGCTGCAGATGGGTTTGCATCATTTTATGAAGCGTATGTAATTTTTTATGTATCCATTCAAAGAAAGATGTGATAAATCCAGTTTGCAGTTTGCCACAAGCCAGCAAGACAGTATAAGGTGCTCTAGTCAGATTAGATCAAAACTGAACTTTTTGGCATACTCACAAAAAAGGTAAGAAACAAGCATGCACTTAAAACATAGTGATGTCAGCAATATGTGGGGATGCTTTTCTTCTGCATTGAAGCTGTAGTTGTACATAAATACAAGCCACACTTTTTAGATTTTTTATTTGTAAAAAGAAATTATGGGTCAACAGTTTTCCTCTGTCCCTTTTGCAGGGACAGGTAAACTGGGCAGAATCGAAAAGCAGACTGAGGTAAATACAGAACAATCCAAGAAAAGAACCATAAAGAACTTTATGGTCCTTTTCAGCAAAAATGACCATAAATATACAAGCAGTACTATAGTAGAATGGTTTAGATTATAAGATATTCAAATATTTCAACGGCAAAGTCAAAGCCCAGGCCTAAATCCAATTAATTAATTATTCAACAAATTAATTATCCAATTAATTAAATCAGCAACAAGACCTAGAAATGTCTTGCCACTGACACCAACCATCCAATCTGACTTAGCTTAAGGTATATTGCAAAAAAGGATAGGCAACATTTCAGTTTCAAAATGCACAAAGCTGGTATAGACATACTTTAGCTCAAATGAGTTTTGAATGCAAATGGACTCCAAACTTTTCAGATCTTTATTTATGAAGAATTTTGAAAACAATGCTTCTTTTTCTTCCACTTTACAATTTTGAAATACTGTTTATCATTTAAAATGCCAGTAAAATACATTGAAGTTTCTGGATGTAACATGACCCAATCTGAAGAGGTTCAAGGGTGTGAATACTTTTTGCAAGGGCACTGTATAGATACATGTTTACAAGCACTGCAAATCTGTATCCATTTCAAAAGATAAAAAAACCCTCACATTTAAAAAGCTCACAAATGTTTTCCCAATATCTGAAATACTGCCAAGGCATTGCTTGATTACTTTTCCCTTTGTGGTTTTTCATAGTAGCCATTTGTCCTACTAAAAAAACACTGTTTCATTTTTAATGAAAAATAACCGAGCCAGAGGTCTTTTCTCAGCAAGCTGTTTAGGCACCACTGTTTTCCAGCAGCCTTTTTACCAGACCCAAGCGCCCTGTCCTGATGAGAGTCCTTGGACAACTCGGTGACCTCTTCTGTGTGTGTTCTGAAAGGGCCCGAAGTTCTGATTTTACTGTATCCTGGGGGTAATCGCTCCTCTGCCTTGTTCACCCACATCTCCAGTTGTGTGATGACAGAACTAGGGTCAGAACCCCCCCTTTCCAAAAATAGATTCAGGAGGGTTCAGTAGAAGGCAGCGCAAGGGTTGTGGTGTCAGTGCTCCCTGGTCTCTCTTAACTCCATGGCCTGCTTGAAGCACTCTGCAGCATTCTGCTCTTCGCCTTTTATTAAAAGGCATCGTCCTCTGAGCACATGGAAGTCCGGCAAGCTGTCTCCTGGCTCAAACTTTAAGCGCATTGGACAGACTCACCAAAGCGTGGTTTATTGAACTTTCATCAACCATAAGGTCCTCTTGGAGTGCAATCTACACCCATGTAATAGTATACCTGAAAAGAAGAGCATAAAGCTGAAAGTGTTTCCTGCATATGTCCCAAGTCCTGATCATCATATTGTAGTTTTAGCTTTACCTGTGCCATCTCTAGATGAGTCCGCAGACACGGACGTACAGTCAGCACTTTGTCCAGGTCTTTTCTTGCTTCAGCTAGCTTCTGTCGGTCAGGAACTCCTCCTATTCCATGTTTTGCTTTCTCAAGTTCGTTGACATAAAGGATCACATTGATCTAAAAAGAACATATACTTAATATATATTTCTTATGGATAATCCTACACAACATATCTCATCAGTGTCATGGATAGTATTTAATACAGGTGCTGACGGTGGAAAAGCTAAGACTTTTATAGATCAACACCGTCCACCTTTGACACTCCTAGCAGAGATTTTGTTTTTATTGTTGTTGCATAAAATAATTCTTTGGAGACTTTTTCACCTCCCATACCATCTTCCTCATTGTGAATGGTGCCAAGATAAACGTAGATCCTCATTTAGGGTTGCCTGTCCCAGTTCTAGCCGTTTAAAACTTCTTAAATATTGCTCTGACTGTAGATGTGGTTAAGTTTTGGGCGATTACCATTTTTTTTAGCCATTTCATGTCATATGCAGATCAATACAACTTGACATCCATTTAATTGAAAAATTCATTCTTGTTTTCCCAAATTTTTGAAGAGTCGGCAAGAGAATTGCCAAAATTTTTGGTTTTTAGAGTTTTTTTTTTTTTGGGGGTACCAAAAGGAAAGGGGAAGGCATGGATTCCAAATTTTTAGAAATTCAAAACTAAATGAAATCTAAGTATAATCAAAAATTTTCAGGTTACATTTTTTTTAAAGGGAATTATTAGGATGCCAGTAGCTGTGGTACTTGTGATTTTGCTAAAAACAACTGTTAAGGTTAGATATTTTTCAAAAATTTTCATTGTGATATTAAACAACTGGAATAAAAATTATGGTAGTATGATGTATTTCACACATTTACCAGGTTGTCAGTAATTGTGGAGGGTGCAGAGGTATGCCTATTTCATAAACTAAGGAAGATATGCCTAAACCTTTTTAGCAACTTAAATTTGAACAGTATCATGACATGCATTGAGTTAATGTGTCCTCAGATGCAGTACCTGGCACGCGTACGAAAGGACCTGCCAGTTGAGCTCTGGATCTGGCAGAACATTTAGAGGCCATGTTTGCAGATCCCGTGCCATGTCATGTTTACCCAGCAAAAAGACTATTTTGGCAAGAATGTTCAGGATGAATGCATCGTTGCTGGCCAAATCCATGGCCTGAAGAGAGAGACAGTTCTGTTAAATCTGGCATAAAAGTGGTAGCAGCAACCACTAAATGTCCATTGTACTGTAAATTGGCTAGAATTCATCAGTTCTTTACATTCTGCCACTCTTTCACTAGTTTAAACTCTGTTTATTTCTCCCTTACTGGATTGCATTTGGTGAGGATTGTAATTGTTAGTTTACTTACGGTTCCATAGCAGAACAGAGGATCAGAGGCTGAGAAACCACAGTCATGTATTGACATGGGCACGGAGGAAAATTCGTCTTTCCTTTCCAACATGATGCCAACATAACACCAAGCTAGAGCTAACAGGAGACATTATGGTGAGATTGTTTCTCCACTTTACATACTATTTGATTCTAACTCTTTTAAAGAAATGATTATGTTATCTTTAAAAATTTGCACCCTCTAACTGTACAAATGTTTAAGCTACTAAAACACATAATGACATTGCCTGGAGCAATGTAGTGACACATTGTCCAAAATCAGCTTCTGATTGGTTGATCAGACCCTCATGATGATTCTATGCCCTGCAAGCTCTGTCTGCTAGTTTAAGAGACATCTGAATTTGAGACGCACACAGAATGATAGACTTGGCCTTCCCTTGGTTGGAACTGAGGTATAATCACCCTTGTGAATTTCTGTTGAGATAAATGTGTTAGTTTGTACCGTACACTTATTATTTTCATTTAATGTTTGCATTAAGTTTTAGCAAAGTTTTATTTTTCTTTTGCTTTACACCTCTGATATGCTAACCATCACTCAGTGACTTTCTTTAAGAGCATTTGTTTCTCTTTGTGTCCAGCATGAAGCAATAATAACGGGTAAATCAGCCAAATATCCAAAAACCGAAGCCAGGCAAACCAGCTGCTGTCTCCCACCACAGATAAATAATGAAATATACAGAATCTCTTTGCTTCTTTAAATTTCTAAAGAAATGTTTCGGTGGGATGGGAAGAATGCATCCTTCAGATACATTTTTGACGACTAATCAGACTGATAATGATACAGATTATTTTCAAACATTAATTTAGGCCAGGAAACTATGTAAACTGTCACATAAGTATTTTGATTTACAAACTTTATTTGGCAAAAACATTTTTACATTTCAGACAAATTAAGATTTTAATCAGTACACATAATTTACTTCTGCTTATCTAAGACTAGCAAACGTCATCCTGAAAAAGTAAACTAATAAAAAATGAAAACAATAACTGTAATTAGTACAGTCTATGTGAAGAAGGGATACATTTTTGAAGGAGCATCAATTTGACCAATTATTTTAAAATATAAAACCAGACTATATTGATTAAAAGAGTTTCAGTTGCTTTCTTCTGAATTTTTATTAGTAAACACTGACCTACCTTTGTGCTGTTTTGTGTCAGATTCCAGTGTTTCCTTTAGGAGCTTAAGTCCCTTATTGTAGTGAAAGAGTCTTGAGTATTCAGAATCATCTTTGTTTTTTATGATCTGGTCCAGTCTTTGGGAATAAATACATAATTTTAATATTTGTACACTTGTTGTGAAAATAAAAATCTATATATTTCAGGTTTTCTCCGTACCTGACATAAATTGTTGCCATTTTAAAATACCAGCATTGCTTTTCTTCTGTTGGTATCTGAAAAACAGAATCAGCTCAATATTAGCTTTTAATGAGTGATATAAATTTTGCTGGTAATCAGTGGTTTTACAGCTCTCTCTGTTTTGTCCTAAATTAAAAATGTGCCAAGATGTTTCAATCACATACATAAAAATAAGATAATATTCTTAGATTTATTTGTTGAAAAGTCTTATTTTATAACTCCTTAGTTGTTTAATTTATTATTTGATTGTGAATAAGTTTAGGTTTTTATCAGAGCAATCTACTGGAGAAGGCAGTGTGAACTTTCAATGAATAACATACATTTTCTTGCAGCTTTCAAACACAGTAAGTGCTCATTTTGGACCTAAATTTGGGACTGTACTTTACAAGACATGATTAGTATAAAGTTTAATGTTCATTATTCTTCCAAACAAATTGGGCTTTATCAACATAATAGCCAGTAAAAAGAAACAAGGTAATAATAAATGTTAATCCTCAGCTCTTAAAAATTATTTGCATCTTTTTTATCTTTTATTTCTTACCAGGTGACCCCCATAATGCAGAGCTTTGTTATAAAGTGACAGGGCTGACATCAGCCTTTCCCTAAGGTTGTCATCGCTGTCCAGCTCCACATCATACGGATACACGTACGCCTGCTCGGCCAGACAGCGTGCTGCCAGTAGCCTGGTCTCCTCTTGATAATCCTCTCCAGAGTTCACCCCCATGAGATAGGAGACTTGGTCCACACATTCCTCTGCATCCAGTTCTCTCTTCTGTGTGTCATACACAAAGCCCAGGTTAGCCCAGGCATTGAGATTCCCAGGGTCCTCCTTACAAATGGTCCTAAAAGGCCAGAAAACATAGGGGTTAATGAACATTCTTTTTTCGAGCCTTAATAATTAATTACAATTATTAATTTTGATTTTGGTGAAATTACAACCACTACAGACATTTGAGCCACATTATTATAAAAGATTCCAAGAAATCTTCCTGCTCCTAAAGTAATGGTACATTACTCCATTGTTTAAGTCTCTGGATTGGCAACCTGTACCTTACAATTGACTTTAGGGTACATTTAAATACTTTTAAAGCCAAAAATGGCCATAGTCCCATATATTGATGACATCTCCATTTATTGTCAAAGCCATTCAGTCCCCTGATGTCCTCTGAAAGTGCCAAGGTGAAGCATTCTTATTATGGCCCTCACTTGTGGATCAGGCTTGTTGCAGACTTGAAGGCAGCAGAGACCATTAGATGTTTTAAAGGGCAAAGCTAAAACAAATCTTTTTATGTTGGTTTTGACCTTACTTGTAGAAATTATGAGTAAATGGTCTGCACTTGTATAGCGCTTTATCAAGTCCGAGGACCCCAAAGTGCTTTCCACAACAATCAGTCATCCAACCATTCATTCACACATTCACACACTGACAGTGGTGAGCTACATTGTAGCCACAGCTGTTCTGGGGCAGGCTGACAGAAGTGGGGCTGCCATACAATTGATGCCACCGGGCACTCTGACCACCATCAGCAGGCAAGGCGGGTGACTTGCCCAAGGAGACAACGACTGAGACGGACGGAGGGGTTTAAACCAGCAACCCACCGGTTACAGGAGGAACCTATGCCACCGTCGCCCGGTATAACTGTGGATTCATTAAACTTTGGGTTTGATTTTAAATAATTTATTACTATGATTTGTTATACTTATTTATTTTGTTGAATTATTTTTGCACCAATTACCTGAATAAATTTTGATTTTATTTATCTTTTATTTTAATTTTTCATGGTTTTATTTTTTTATCCTAGTTTTAAAACTGTTATCAGGAATTTTTCATCTATGCTTCTTATTTTTCTTCTATTTTTCTATTCTTTGTCTTTTTTACACTTTTCTTCTGTTTCTTGGATGGATTTTACCCAAAAGTACCTCTGTCAATTAAACAGTTCTTCACAAATGTTCCATGTTTAGCTTTGTTTTGTTGTGTTGCCCTCATTATGCTTGAAAGTTTGATTGGTTGGTTGACTGGTTGATTGAGTCTGATTTCTTAACTGTTACCAATACAAGCTGATGACAATGAATATGTCTCTACATTTTAAACTTTAAATCCCTTGGACAGTCATACTGTCAGTGCAAATTAATAGTTTATTACATCAACTTCCATTACTGGCAACACAAGTAACAGCCATTTTGAGTTTTTATTTTGGACTTCAAAGTGAGAAACCTTTAGTCTTCCAACTTGATAAAAAGTAGCTCATGCTAGCCTGTGTTTGCATGGTAACATTTCTGGCTAGAATGGCTAGCCATTATTGCAAATGTTAATCTTAAAAAATCGGCATGTTAGCATTGTCATACATTAAATGAACCAGAAGGACTTTAAAGAACTTATCTGAAGCCGCTCAGCTCTGAATTACAGAATTATTAAAGGTTGATGACAACCAGGAAATCAGAATGGAAACGATTTGTTGGGCATGCTAGTAAAAAACAATGTACAAATGAGATGCATACTTTAGATAAAAGAATAAAACAAAAAATAGCAAACTGTGTTGATTGTACCACTATCAAATAAATCCACTGTAAATTATAAAGGTACAATACCAACAAAACTTTCATATCATGAATCCTTGTAATAGTGTTTTACATATGCAGTATTTAGCTATTTTAAACCTGTCCTGTATTTATGTCCATTGCAGCTTGTGATTAGTTGAAACGGAGCAGTCTGAATGATATGGGTAAACTACTGTCATTTCCTAACCTAAAGTTAAAGTAATTGTACTACACATTTCAATGACCGTTGTGTTTCTCTTCTATTGTTAGTTGCTAAAAACATGACAGCCCAAATACATTTTTCTTAGCACACACTGCCTTCCAGAAGAAGTTAGAGACTTATACCTGAATATTTCCTCAGCTTTGTCCAGCTGTTCCAGGTGAAATGCCAGCAGCCCCAGTAGATTCCTGACAGCGTACTGCATATATCCCACTTCAACCTCCAGCTCAGCTTGCAGGCTCTCCTGTTTCAGGTACGTGTCTCTGAATCGCAGATTCACTGGACCAACAGGATCACAGTTAAGATTTAGCTCCAGGTGAAAGTGACCAGGGATGTACTGCATGTCCTCAATCAGAGACTCAATGTCCTCTGAATTGTCTGTTTCCATGTCCTCCTCTTTTGATCCTGCTGGAAAAAGTAAAAAGATTCTGGCTGTGTGTATTTTTGCCTGGTGATCCTCAACACCTCGTCTTACGTTGTTAGGACTTGCGTAAGCCTCCAGATACCTGGCAGGTTGAACAGGTTAGACTAAGGAGTGACTAGGGAGGGAAATACACTGCTAGTTATGTTTAACAAGGAAACCATCTGGCATTAGAATTTCTTTTTATTTCAGTTTTACCCCACTCAGTGTTTTCTAATATATAAAATTGTACATTTTGTTGAGTTTTCCTATATTTTCATTAGCTTTCTATCTCATTTTATTGTCAAATCCCTTCATCGTAGCATTGATCCTGCTTCCAATAGTTGATTGGTCCACTCTGAACACATTTTGCTTTGTTTTTTACCATTAAGCTTGTTTTGACTTCATTTATGTACCAGTTTCAGTTTATTGCTTTTTCTGACCCAGTAGAAGCTAGCTTTGTGTTCCACAGGCTGTCGTAGTCTTATCTACACCTCTGTCAGCTGCGCCAATGGAAGAATGTGACCAATCAGGCTCTGTGTGACTCAAGAAAATACAGCCAGTGTTCTGCTTCATTCAGAATAGAATAGAACAGAATCACATCTTCATTGTCAATAATATAGACTAGCCTACAGTGACATTTAAATGAATGCCACTGGAACAAATGTTCCTTGAGAACTACAGTAACACAGAATACATAAATTCAGGTAAAATAAATCATTAAAATATCTAAAACATTAGGTTAAAAGAGATCAAATGTTGACAGGATAATGAATCACCTACAGCAGATAGGTAACAATTAAATACCCGAACTGAAGCAAACATTTGCTTTTGCTTCTCTTTAGATACTACTTAAAATTACCTTTTTTATGGTTGGGTGTTTTGCAAACTTCTCACTCAAATTTAACTCAGCTGGATCAGTAAAAGGAGAAAAAAGTATCACTGGTCTTCAAATAAAAACTTGTCTTGTTAATCAGATTTTTCTACAGTACAAACCAGTGAGTTTCATCTCATCTTCAAAAGATACAGAGGAAACCTTTGGCTGAACCAAGAGAAATATGTTACTAATGTATTCGTGTCATCCAAAATACATTTTATTACACAGTGCTTAATTTATAAAGCAAAACATTTACCTATAGATTGAGTTTTAGAAAAGAGACAGAAAAATGCAGTTGTTTCCAAATGCTGATTTGCTTTATATTTTCCATTAATGTTCAGTTGTTTACAGCTTTCATGTTACAACATTTCTCTGCTGGAGCTTTCTCTCATTTTGCTGATCCAGTTGAGTTAAATTTGAGTTGCTCACACTTTAAATGCATGTGTTTAGTTTTGTTCTGACATCTTTTTTTACTACTTAGAATTGCTTAAGAAACTTCCAAGAAGAATACACAACATATTATTAGGAGCAGTTATTGCATTTTATGGGTATTTTTTTTCTTCAGTTAATTTAAAAGCCAACACGTGATATAATACAATGTTGCCACCTGGTGGAAAGATCTGCAAAAACACCCAAATCATAATTGTGGAAGGCAGTGTGTGCTAAGAAGAATATTTTTGGGCCGTTATGTTTTTAGCAACCAATAATAAAATAAAAACCCAACACTCACTGAAACATGTGGATAACAACTGATTTACCTAACCAGGATTCATGATATGAAAGTTTTATTTTTGTTTAGTATGTCCTATTATAAAGCCTATTGAGAGTTGACTTTACCTCACAAATTATCATGTTTCATATTACTGGCATAGGGCTACAGGACACACGTGATTTGAACCTATTTGCCATCAAAAGAATAATTTATTGCAGCTTTACCATTTTTACCGTTGCTTACCAACAATGCATTTAATTAATAGTGGTATAAACAACACAGTTAGCTATTTTTAGTTTTATTCTTTTATCTAAAGTATGAATCTCAATTTGTACCTTCTGTTTTTTTCTAGAACACCCAACAAATAGTTTCCATTCTGATTTCCTGGTTGTCAACATTTAACAATTCTGTAAATCAGAGCTGAGTGGCTTTAAATAAGTTCCTTAATGTCCTTCTGGTTCATTTAATGCTAACATGCAGATTCTTTAACATTAACATTTGCAATATGGGCTAGCCAGAAATGTTACCATGCTAACACAGGCTAACATATATACGTTTTATCAAGTTGGAAGACTTACTTGGAAGACAAAAGGTTTCTCACTTCTAAATCCAAAACAAAAATTCAAAATGGCTGTCACTTGTGTTGCCAGTAATGGAAGTTGCTGTAATAAACTATTAATTTGCACTAACAGTATGACTGTCCAAGGGATTTAAAGTTTAAAACTATTTTAAATGATTTATTGCAACTTTATAATTTTTATAACAGTGGATTTATTTGATACTGGTACAATCAACACAGTTTGCTATTTTTTGTTTTATTCTTTTATCTAAAGTATGCATCTCATTTTGTACCTTCTGTTTTTTACTAGAACACCCAATAAATAGTTTCCATTCTGATTTCCTGGTTGTCATCAACCTTTTAATAATTCTGTAATTCAGAGCTGAGCGGCTTCAGATAAGTTCTTTAAAGTCCTTCTGGTTCATTTAATGTATGACAATGCTAACATGCCGATTTTTTTAAGATTAACATTTGCAATATTGGCTAGCCATTCTAGCCAGAAATGTTACCATGCTAACACAGGCTAGCATGAGCTACTTTTTATCAAGTTGGAAGACTAAAGGTTTCTCACTTTGAAGTCCAAAATAAAAATTCAAAATGGCTGTTACTTGTGTTGCCAGTAATGGAAGTTGATGTAATAAACTATTAATTTGCACTGACAGTATGACTGTCCAAGGGATTTAAAGTTTAAAATGTAGAGACATATTCATTGCCATCAGCTTGTATTGGTAACAGTTAAGAAATCAGACTCAATCAACCAGTCAACCAACCAATCAAACTTTCAAGCATAATGAGGGCAACACAACAAAACAAAGCTAAACATGGAACATTTGTGAAGAACTGTTTAATTGACAGAGGTACTTTTGGGTAAAATCCATGGTGCCCATGTCAATACACGACTTTGGTTTCTCAGCCTCTGATCCTCTGTTCTGCTATGGAACCGTAGGTAAACCAACAGAATCCTCACCAAATGCAATCTAGTAAGGGAGAAATAAACCGACATGCTGTGATTTCAATCCTTTGTTACACATTTCTTACTTTATTTTTTCTGCATTCCCTCTTTATTGTTCCATATATTATTTTTATTTTAACATGTATTATTATATTTATGTAAAGCTATTTGACACAGTTGTTTTGGTTAAGATATCAAAAACAAATCTGTTACAACCCCACATGTTGACATTTGACAAAGGCATAAGAAGCATACAAAGCTTCTATAAAATTAGATGTGAAATGATTATGCACCAGAAAAATGATGAAATAATACATATTTTGAGCAATAAAATTATAATCACAATTCAGTGTCAGTTCTCCCAAAATGTCAAGGAAAGATTATCATTTTAAAAGTTACATAAATTTTAGTTTTATAAAAGTAAGATGGCCACAGTGAGATCAGCTTTCTCTTAACTGTTAGCATTTGATGTGACTGAATGCAATGGAAGCATAGATAACTGCACAGTTTTACTTTAATAGTTAATCAGATAACAAATGGAAAATTATTGTTACTCCTACAGAAGGTTTAAAAACATAAAAACATTAAAGAAACAAATTAGATTTTTAAGTAAGTCACATGACATTATTTCAAACTAGTAAATGAATTCAAGCCAATTTACAGTACAATGGACATTTAGTGGTTGCTGCTACCACTTGTATGCCAGATTTAACAGAACTGTCTCTCTCTTCAGGCCATGGATTTGGCCAGCAACGATGCATTCATCCTGAACATTCTTGCCAAAATAGTCTTTTTGCTGGGTAAACATGACATGGCCACGGGGATCTGCAACATGGCTCTAAATATTCTGCCAGATCCAGAGCTCAACTGGCAGGCCTACTGTACGCGTGCCAAGGTACTGCGTCTGAGACACATTAACTCAATGCATGTCATGATACTGTTCATTTAAAGTTGCTAATAAAAGGTTTAGGCATATCTTCCTTAGTTATGAAATAGGCATACCTCTGCACCCTCCACAATTACTGACAACCCTGGTAAATGTGTGAAATACATCATACTACCATAATTTTCTATTCCAGTTGTTTAATATCACAATGAAAATTTTTGAAAAATATCTAACCTTTAACAGTTGTTTTTAGCAAAATCACAAGTACCACAGCTACTGGCATTCCTAATAATTCCCTTAAACAAATGTAACTGAAGCATTTTTGATTCATACTTTAGATTTCTATTTGAGTAGAATGTCTAAGAATTGGTAATCCATGACTTCCCGTTTCCTTTGGGTACAAAAAAGATCTGAAACAGAGGTGCAATTCTCTTGCTGACTCTTCAAAATGGGAAAAACAAGAATGCATGATTTTCAAGTAAAGTGCATGTCAAGTTGTATTGATCTGCATAAGACATGTAATGGCTAAAAGAAAATATGTAATCGCCAGAACTTAACCACATCTACAGTCAGAGCAATATTTAAGAAGTTTTAAACAGCTAGAACTGGGACAGGCAACCCTAAATGAGGATCTACGTTTATCTTGGCACCATTCACAATGAGGAAGATGGTATGGGAGGTGAAAAAGTCTCCAAAGAATTATTTCCAGTGTGAGTTTATGCAACAATAAAAACAAAATCTCTGCTAGGAGTGTCAATAAAGGTGGACGGTGTTGATTCTATAAAAGTCTTAGCGTTTCCACTGTCAGCACCTGTATTAAATACTTTCCATGACACTGATGACATATGTTGTGTAGGATTGTCCATCATAAATAAAGATCTGAAAAGTGTGGAGTCCATTTGTTTTCAAATTCTTCTGAGGTACTGTATGTCAATACCAGCTTTGTGCATCTTGAAACTAAAATGTTGCTTATTCTTCTTTGGAATGTACCTTAAGCTCATTTAACTATGTGCTCTCTTTCAGACTCTAACCTTGAAAACTGGCTCAGAGTTTATCTGATCTTTCTTTCTAGATGAAACGACTAAAGGAGCTACATCCATTAACATTTACTTTTCCTTCCCATAGAAAGTACTCCTGGATCAGTGCTTCTTTGTTCTCTTTGTGTCTCTGCTCTGTTCTCTCTAACCCCCAGTCGGTCGTGGCAGATGGCCGCTCACACTGAGCCTGGTTCTGCTGGAGGTTTCTTCCTGTTAAAAGGGAGTTTTTCCTCTCCACTGTTGCTACATGCATGCTCAGTATGAGGGATTGCTGCAAAGTCAACGTCAGTGACTGTCCACTGTCTCTACATGCTCATCCGGGAGGAGTGATTGCTGCATATGCTTCCAATAGGTAAAATTATCAGGCAGCATAGAATAAATTTTCACTGTTACGCTGATGACACTCAGCTTTACTTATCCATAAATCCTGATGAACCCAACCAGTTAGATAGACTACAAGCATGTCTTGAAGACATAAAAACTTGGATGACTTTAAATTTTCTGCTTCTAAATTCAGAAAAGACAGAAGTTGTCGTCTTTGGACCGGAGTCTTTAAAAAAGAAACTGCTTAGTCAATCACTTAACCTGGATGGCATTAAATTGACCTCCGATAATAAAGTAAAAAACCTTGGTGTTATTTTTGACCAGGACATGTCATTTAAATCCCATATTAAACAGGTTTCTAGGATTTCCTTCTTTCACCTCCGGAACATTGCCAAAATTAGAAATATCCTGTCCAGGATTGATGCTGAAAAACTAGTCCATGCATTTGTTTCTTCAAGGCTGGACTATTGTAATTCTTTACTATCAGGATGTCCACAAAATGCAGTTAAAAGCCTTCAGCTGATTCAAAATGCTGCAGCAAGAGTTCTGATGAAAATTAAAAAGAGAGATCATATTTCCCCTACTTTAGCTTCCCTTCATTGGCTCCCTGTTAAATCCAGAATAGAATTTAAAATTCTCCTCCTCACATATAAAGCCCTTAATGATCTGGCTCCATCATACATCAGAGAGCTGATTGTTCCATATGTTCCTAACAGAGCACTTCGTTCTCAGACTGCAGGTTTACTGGTGGTTCCTAAAGTCTCTAGAAGTAGAATGGGAGGCAGATCCTTTAGTTATCAGGCTCCTCTCCTGTGGAACCAGCTCCCAGTTTTAATCCGTGAGGCGGACACCCTGTCTACTTTTAAGGCTAGGCTTAAAACTTTCCTTTTTGATAAAGCTTATAGTTAGTGGCTTAGGTTATCCTGAGCTATCTTTGTAGTTATGCTGCTATAGGCTTAGGCTGCTGAAGGACATAATGACCACTTTCACCCTCTTCGCTACTTTCTCACACTACTCTTCAATTTTGTATTATTTGCTGTTATTTCAGCTTTTAACTTTGTTCTCTCTTATTTCTCTTCCTAGAAGCTACACCTGGCCTGACTCTGTGTCTACCTGTGACAACTTTCTGGAGAGGGGCATCATCCGAGCTTCTGCTGGCAACAACTTAATGCTCAGCCTCTACCGATAATCCACATGGCCCTGTCTTTCAGTGTTTAACCCTTTCTCTCTCCTAGACATAGCTACTGACGGAGCTTTTACTGTAACTAACTCTATGTGCTCTCTTCAGACTTTAACATTGAAAACTGGCTCAGAGTTTATCTGTTCTTTCTTTCTAGGTGAAACGACTAAAGGAGCTACATCCATTAACATTTACCTTTTCCTTCCCATAGAAAGTACTCCTGGATCAGTGCTTCTTTGTTCTCTTTGTGTCTCTGCTCTGTTCTCTCTAACCCCCAGTCGGTCGTGGCAGATGGCCGCTCACACTGAGCCTGGTTCTGCTGGAGGTTTCTTCCTGTTAAAAGGGAGTTTTTTCCTCTCCACTGTCGCTACATGCATGCTCAGTATGAGGATTGCTGCAAAGTCAACGCCAGTGACTGTCTACTGTCTCTACATGCTCATCCGGGGAGGAGTGAATGCTGCAAGTCCTGACTGGATGCAATCTGCTGGGTTTCCTTAGACAGACAAACTTTTTATCCAATTTGAATAAATAACTGAATCTGACTGCACTGTTCAATGATTAGGATTAATTGTAATGTATGTACCTGACTTTTGTGAAGTGCCTTAAGACAACATGTGTTGTGAATTGGCGCTATATAAATAAAACTGAATTTAGATCGGATGGCTGCTGTTGTTAATTGGATTTAGGTCTAGACTTTGACTTGGTTGTTGAAAGATATGATTATCTTTTAATCTCAACGATTCTATTATAGCCCTTAGTGTATATGTATGGTAATTTTTCCTGGAAAAGTAGCCTCTGACAAAATTTCTTTTTGGATTGTCCTGTATTTAGCTCAATCTTAGCGCAGTCAATT
Organism: Crenichthys baileyi; assembly: GCA_036173005.1. Taxonomy (NCBI): domain Eukaryota; kingdom Metazoa; phylum Chordata; class Actinopteri; order Cyprinodontiformes; family Goodeidae; genus Crenichthys; species Crenichthys baileyi. The sequence continues at coordinate 380,384 of JAHHUM010002031.1, read as the reverse complement.
CTGCCCAGTTTACCTGTCCCTGCAAAAATGACAGAGGAAAAATGTTGTCCCACAATTTGTTTTAGCAAATAAAACTAAAAAGTTAAAAAGTATGGCTTGCATTTGTATTTAAGTCCATCAAGCCTCCCATCAACTCCAGCTTCAATGCAGAAGAAAAGCATCCCCACAGCATAATGCTGCCATCACTATGTTTTAAATGCATGCTAGTTTCTTACCTCACATGGCATTTTGTAAGTATGCCAAAAAAGTCCCATTTTGATCTCATCTGACCAGAGGACTGTTTCACAAAAGCATGATTAAGAAATCCAGGCTTGACCTAGAATGATCAGTGCATCCTGGCTTTATCCATTTCAAAACGGCCAAGCCAGGCTCAACAGGTGCAGCCATGTCAAGCCAGGTGTAAGTAATCCAGGTAAATGTGCGTCCACAGCTTTCTTCAAAAAGCCATGAGATCGATCAGAGATTCACTGACGCCGCAATGGATAAAGCGAGCGCACCGTACTTCATCCCAATGAGCAACATATTTTATGAAGAATTAAAACCAATTATACAAAAGAAAAGGAAACACTGCCACTATAACAAAGGAGCGAGAAAGGGCTCAGCAAACAATAGCAGATCGACTGAATGCATAAGTAGCATTCAACATAAGTAGCCTAAAACACACATTTCCTAACCACTTCTCTTAACTGAAAACATCATAATCATGCCATTGGTGCCTATCTCCAGCAGTCTATGGGCGGGAGGCGGGGTACACCCTGGACAGGTCACCGGTCCATCGCAGGGCAACACAGAGGACAAACAACTGTGCACACACTGACTCACCCATCTAAGGGCAATTTAACAAGACCAGTTAACCTAACAGGCATGTCTTTGGACTGTGGGAGGAAGCCGGAGTAACCAGTGAGAACCCACGCATGCACGAGGAGAGCATGCAAACTCCATGCAGAAAGACCCCCGGCCGGGAGTTGAACCCAGGACCTTCTTGCTGCAAGGCAACAGTGCTACCAACTGTGCCATCGTGCAGCCCAGAGTTACTTGTAGCTGACAAGCTGATTAATTTATGTTACTCTTTTTCTGTTGCACAGTTTTTCAATGTTTATACAAAATAAACATGACTTGACCAAAGAGGACATGGCATCGGGTCAAATTAAATATAAGAATATTTAGCAGACAGGTAAACGTTTTGGAAAAAATGTTGACTACAATGTACTAATGACTTAAAAGGTGCCTGCTCACATTTTAATTCTCTTACTAATTTTAGCCATCAACAAAAAAGGGTCACGTGTCTGACCCTGGGCCACCATCTCCTGAATTCTCCTGAACACGGGGAGGCCTGTTTTAGAAAGGGTCTGGGGGGGGACAGCCACTGACCCATAGAAACTGCCCCCTTCATACATGGTAAAAAATTCCACTGCTGCATATGCAGCATGGTTGGAGTTGATTGACAACACCTTTGCTACTTTATCAGCCATTTATCTGATGCCCTCAGCACATGCAATAGTCTTTTCAAGGCTTTTCTGTCAATTTAGAACAACAGCAGTCATCAAAAATACATTTGACCAGTAACAATCCCCACATGGATAATTATAAAGTTATAAATGGTACAGGCTACCATAATGTTAAAATAATTAAAGTACTTGACTAAATAACAATACGTATTAGTGGTATTTTAATTTAGGCTGATAAAAAATACCAAAACATGCAGATAAGAAAATGGAATCACTGACAAAACTCATTGATTTATGATCTGCATGAGCGCTGACTTAACGCCAGGATTAACTAAGCCTGGTCTAGAGCAATAAGGCCAGATTGGTGTAGTTCACAACTAATAGTTTTTGTGGTGACAGATGCCCCTATTTGGGGGTGGATCTTTGCAGCTCCTTCAGAGTAACCAGGGAAGTCAGCCAACAGTAAGAAATGACCTTGTTTATAGATTTATTTTTTCTTTTCTTTTTTTTGCGGGAAACGTGACACACAACTGTAGTGTTTTAGTGTAATTATTGAAATCTTTTCATGAATACATTAAAAATTACATGCACTTCATAAAATGATGCAAACCCATCTGCAGCATGCTGATGTGTTCTTTTTTGCACTAAACCAAATATTTAAGGCAGTATCGGAAAAGAAAACCTTCCATCTTTACTGTCTGTTGATAACGAGAACAATACTGCATTTGGCTTAACCATGACAATGAGTTCTTGAGTCATGTGTGAATCAGTTATTACAGTGGTACATTTTTTGGGGGGCTCTTTTAGGATGAAACAGAAAATTATATCCTATCGGTATGGTACCAATGCACATATCAATTGAAACCTTTGTTAGCTGTGAAAATCTTAATTTTCTGAAACAGCTTATTTGATCTGCATCTACAGAAAAGTATTCATCATCTGTCCTGTCAAAATATCTTCAATTAAAGCAGAGCAGGAGAGCAACAATAAGCTGTTGTCGGTATGTTTTGGGAAAAAACTTAGATCATTGCATTTAAAAAGCAGATAGAATTATAGGTAGTGTAAAGACCCAACATGTCCAGGGAAAACTCTGTTCAACAACTATTTCAATCTGAAAAGACTCACAAGGAAAAAAGTTTTAATGATGTGAAATTACATGGTTATTTCTTTGGTGCTCGGACCTGGGAGGAAGACATTAATGCTGAGAATGACATGAGCTAAGACGAACATTTGAAAGGTTTAGATTTAGATATGTCTTTCCCCTGATCCGACACTGGTGGTGGATTGGCGGCCAGGGAGCGAGGAAGCCAGGAGTAGATGTGAAGGAAGATGGTGGAGGTGGGGTGGAGGAGGGATGAGCTCAGCTGACAAGCGAGGATGAACACCGCTGAAGGTCCTTTAAAAGCAAGGCGTCGGAAGGTGATTGGATGGAGAATCAGGCGGACATGATGCTGATTGGAGGCCTGGGAGACGCACAGAATAATCATTGGAAGGAGCGGATGGTGAAGGTGAGTCTTTCATCTGCATTTTCGTCTAAACTTCATTTAAATACTTGAGCTTGTCCCCGGATTGGTTTTGAGTCATCTAATGTTCAGGTGGGGAGAAGTACTTTCAGCTGCTCCCTAATGCAGGGGTCAACACAGCAAGTCAGTACAAATGTCACACCGACTTGGTAGAGGTTTTAGGCTGGATGCCCTTCCTCACGTGACAAACCCAGGTCCACTGTGTCAAAGTCGCAGATTTACCCTGTTACACCACAAAAGGACTCATCTAATGTTCAGGTAAATGTCAAGAATGCTTGACATTTACCAATTCAGCACATAGAAGGTGTTGCCCTAGTAAAATAAGCAAATACTTCTCTAGTAGCAAATCTTGTCACTTTTCACAACTGGCTTCTTTCAAACCTCTACACTGGCACCTCTGGGATTAGAGCTGACTAAGTGTACTCCAGGAACCTGCTGTAACTCACCTGCTTCACCCTTTAGCTATTCCATAATGATCAGTGCCCTTTTTGATTACAAGAAAACAATTAATCAGCCAGAATCTAGTGTTTAATAATCTGGGTATTTTAACCTTTAGGAGTCTAGACTTCAGATGCAGAAGATAATTGTTATTGAAGTAATTCATCAGGTATTTAAGAGCAACACAGAATTAAAATAGCAACAGTAGAGCATTCAACAACTGATAAACATCAAAACCTGACAATATGCATTCCATATGCATTCCAAAAGTTTGGTAAACAATTCAGTTATCGACAGTCAAGTTTGTCTCCGTTTATTTATTATTATTATTCATGCAGTCAAACCATTTCAATTACTAAAATCTAAAATGCACAAAGGTGAGAGCAATTTTGCGAACTGCTGTCTGCTCCACTGTAATGGTTATTTAAAGAAATCAGCACCACAACGTTATTCCTGTCCTGGTCCTCCTTTGTGTGTTTTATAAATCACTGCGATAACAGGTCCTTGCAACATACAAAACAGGCAGCAGAGAGCAGTCTTGTTAATGATTTGACAACCGTCAATAGATCAATTAGTAGTAAAGAAACTTCTTGTTTTAGATGAGTTAGAATGATCAAAATTATTTCTATGCCAGGAAAGATAAGAGATTTGTTTGATTTCTTCAAGTCAGAATTTTACAGACACTTAGATTACAATTCCTTTTACAGTTTGGAGAACCCCAGATGATGTGGCTTTGTAAATGCAATAATTTAATTAAATTTCAGATTTGTGATTGCCTAACTGTGGGTGTGCTGTAAACACACCATTTTTTATAGCTTGTAAGTGATGCGATGAAGTAATACAAAATGAAAAAATAAAGGCAAGACATCAAGGACGGACTTCTCACTACTCAGATTTTCTAAATCTAGTGTCAGAGATTTTTGACACTTAAGGATGCCGGGTAGTCGTGCCCACATTAATCTGTTTTAAACCCTTTTGAAGATAACAGCATACATGTTACATGTGTGGGCTCAATCTAGATATCAGTTTTCTGTGTCCCAGATATGAACCTGTTTTGGTGCAAAATGTGCAAAAATATATAAAAAACTGGATTACTTTTTGCAAATGCGTTAAGAGATAAATAGCTTAATTTTTCTTGGAGTGATGTCCTACAATTGTATTGTGATTATTTGCTTTTTTACATTTTTGTATCGGCAGTGTACAGTGCAGCAACAATTACATTGACCTAAAAACATAGGAAATGATTACATAGTTCCCGAGTTATAGCAAAACGATGCTAATTTCCACCTGTAGTCCCTTGATAGCACAGGTTGATGTTAATCATATCAACACAATGTAACAGACCTCGCCCCTCAGTTACACGATGTTTTATTAAAGACTTCAGGGATTTATACTTTCTCTATCACACACTTGCACCTATACATAAACATACTATTTGTTCATAACACCTCCACTTTCGCACTCTCACATACTTTTCCAAAGACAACTATACTTCATTTCACATCAACAGAACATTCATCACTAATTGTGAGGTGTCAGACCTGCTTTGATAAAAGCCTTTCTTTGTCCATCCTGCAAACATTGAGAAACTTGTACAGTTGTTATACATACAATCTCAGTTCGGTAATTATTAAATCCACTGCACTCATGGCAACAACAGTACGAAGGCCCGACTTAGCAAAAGATTTCTTACTTTTGGAATGCTGCACTCTCCTCTATCTAGCGTTGCCCTTGTTACTCTAGTTGTTTTTTTCTGACCTCACTCGTGCATCACTTCTTCTTACAGAGGAGGAGCACTAATACCAATTGAAATAATTTTAAAATTTGAAGCAAAATTTTTTCCATGCATATACTAAGGTTATTAAATGTTTAAGAAATTGTATTTTGATAGAATCTTAGACAGTGTTGCGATACTGTGTTAACATTTCTTGTTATGAAATTTTACACACATGTGCACTTTTGAATCGTTTGATTGAAGAGGCTTTACTTAAGCAATATGTTTTGCATACCTGAACCAGCTAGTCAAACAATACACAGAATATTTAGGGGAACAACAAAAATCATGGCATGATTTAATACTTCATGTGATGCTTCAATGGTAAGGGATCCTCGATGAACCTAAAATTTGCCAGAGTAAATTTGAAAGAGTTGCACAATTTTTTTACATGTGTTGTTACAAAGTCATGGTTGTATTTGTCACAGTATACAACACCTGTATCAGCTAAATAACACTACAAACAATAAACTCTATTCCTCGCACTACGTCATGTTAACCTTTCATTTTTTTTGCCCATCTTTATATAATGTCTGGATAAATCTAAAGATTTATGTCTATTTGTAAACAACCCCTGTGCAACAGTCTTTCTACATTTAAGGTGAGACACAACTTTTTTAGCCAGGCAGAAAATTTTTTCAATTCCCCTGTTAATCTTTCATCCACTTCACTTATTTTTTTCCATGAGTGAACAGAACAGTGTCGTCGGCATACATGATGGTGTTGATGTCACATACCAAGGGGAAATCCTTGATGTATAAACTAAACAGTGGCCCTAATACAGAGCCCTGTGGGACTCCCATGGTGCAATTTTTAGGGGTGGACAGTGTGTGATTTACTCGAACACATTGTTTTCTGCCACTCAGGTATGATGTTATCCAGTTTATTGTCTGGTTGGACAGTCCATAGTTTGATAGTTTGCTTAATAAAATACTGCGAGAAACAGTATCAAAAGCCTTATGTAAGTCTAGGAAGAACGCTCCCACTACTGCTCCTTGGTCTAGGTTTGATTTAATTTCTTCAAGGAAGTAGGAACAAGCAGTGTCTGTTGAATATTTTTTACTAAAACTAAATCGCAAAGGATTTAAATAAGCAATGGTTTCAAGATGTTGGATTAGTTGCTCTGCCACAACCTTTTTGTAGACTTTGGAGATGGTTGGGAGGATGGTAATGATAGTTATTAACCTCTCGTTTGTCTCCGGACTTATATATAGGTATAACAACGCCAGTTTTTAAAGCATCAGGAAATATACCATCTCTAATGGCCCAATTTAACTTTATTTTGTTGTCAGGACTGGGATCCAGACTTTTCTGTAGGTGTTTTTAGAAACCTCACTATCCAACCCATGCAGGTCTTTAGCTTTGCTATTATTAAGTTGCCCCTATAACCTTTTTCCACCTTTGCGTCGTTAACAGGTGTCAGACTAAAGGTTGATGTATCACAAAATAATGAGTGGGACAGGTCCCCAAATGTGTTTGGGAAAACTGGGCTAAGCCTCTCAAACAGAATTAAAAAATATTCATTAAAATATATTGCTAAAATTTTCGTATCATTTTCAATATTGTCATTTATTTGAGCTGTATGTCATAGCTGGTGTTTTTCTCTATTCTAAGTAATTTATCAATATTTTTTCCATAACAATTTACTATTTCCTTTTTGCCATCTTTAATTAATTGATTGAAAAAAGTTGCCCTTGTTTTTCTAAGCAATGTTATGACCTTACCTTTTTTCTCAAACTTCGATATATCAGAATAATCAGTTTGTTAATCTGGTTTAGATAAACTTTTTTAGTGAGGCATCTCTTTTTTTTCTTTTTCAAATTTTTTTTTTTTAATTCCCAGAGTTCCAGCATTAAACATGGTAAACCTCTGTTTTTTAAGTTTTATTTTTTTTTTTGTCTCTTTTTTATACTTTAATAAAATATTTCTTAAAACTGATATTAGATCGTTGAAGGTTTGTTCAAATGATTGATTTTTCTATAATTTTATTCCAGTTAATTTGCTGTATGTCATTTTCCAATAGAGAATATAAAATCCTTCTTTTAGATAAATGAAGTCTGGTACGTTCAGTTTTTTCTTTTTTGTGCGTGGTGAATTATTTCGGTCCTAAATTCAAATCTGTTTTTATTTAACTTTCTTGCAATTAGTGTGAAATTAAGGTCGGATAATCCTGTTACTAAATTATATGTTTTCCCTATTCTTTCTGATTCGTTTGTAAAGACAAGGTCTATACGTGTTTGAGTAATTTTTGTTATTCTTGTTGGTTTATTTATTATTTGTCTCATTTGTAGAGATTTCATAATGTTGAGATTTTTGTTGCGCATTTTGTCAAGCCAATTTACGTTAAAATCGCCCATAAGTCAGACCTCTTTTCCTTCAAACATTTTATGCATTTTAAATAACTCTGAATAAAATGTATTTGTGGCGTTTGGGGGGCTTTAGATGGCAATTACAACAAATGAAATTTCACGAGAAAGTGTAATTTTACTCCCTACACATTCTAATACATTGTTTTTTATATCAATTTTCATTACTTTTGGTTAATGCATCCTCTTTCACATATATCAAACACAAAACCACCTCCCCCTCACCCATCTATCTGGTGGGACATAGCCATGTTTTCGTGAGGCAAAGTGTGAACGATAGTCCAGATTTCGCTGTGATAGCTCCTCAATTTGTTCAGTACAACTCGACTATTTCGGATGTCCGGTTCTTTATGTTACCTCCGAAGATCCCCTTCGGTTTGGTATTAGGATGCCACAGGACGCGGGCATGATTTACCGTTTGAAATAATTTTGTCTCTTTTTGTTTTAGAGTCACGATAGTCTGTATAGCGGCTGCAGATCGCAGGAAGGACGAATTTGTTTGTGATTTGGCGAAACTGTTTGTCTTAATGTTACCTTGTGTTCCTGGTGAAAAGGCATCAGGTGATGAAGGTGGCACAGCGATGGCTACCTGATGTTGTTTCGGTGGAGCTACGGGTCCGGGGTTTACTTGTACGTCTCCACAAAGTAAGAGAAAAATGCAGAAAAAAATTACACTTCCCCGTTTTGATGTATTGCGTGTCAGCGGGGTCCTCTGTCCACGCTGACGCTGTGTGCACAGGACTATCGCTTTTCCTTGATCCAAAACATGATTAAACAGAACGTACTGACTCCATGTATCCAACGGGATGGCATGTGACATTGGTGTAGCGTATTTATCCGTAGGAAACGGAGCCGAGCGTTCCCACGCGCTCAGACAGCTACCAAACATTTGTGTGCTGATGATTGCCAATACGTTCAACAATACATTAAGTGTACGAAGTAAATGTTGAACTTTGGTGTTTTTTGAAAAGAAAGGCTTTATATTCCCATGTCCAGGTAGAGCAGAATTATCAGGCGGCTTCCTAGATGATTTTGGAAGGAAGAAGCAGTAGCACCTGCCGAGCTGCTGCACCTTGACGCCGCCATCTTGGTCTTGAGTCTTCAGCTTAAATTAAATTAAATTAAAGCTACATTGAAGTGTTTGGCTGTCATTATATTATCAAAGGGACAGCTTGCAAGCCTGAGAACACCATTCCAACTTGGAGGTACAGGGGTGGATGCATCATGTGGTCAATGGGTTATGCTGCAAGAGGGAAAGCTGTACTTCACAATAAAGATAGAATAATGACAAGAAATAATTATTTTGAAATATTGATTATAGCCCCTTTTTCACTGCAGGGGCTTTCATTACCATTACCCAGGATTTTGAAAGCCCCCTTTCAACAATTTTGCCAGAGTAATTTCACTTTTCCAGGTCCATACTGTTGTAATTATAGATTATTGATTAATTGAATATTTATCAAGAATTATAATTAAAATCATAATCCGATAAAATTAACTCCTTAACCAAAATCCTCGTTTATGAATTGAAACCAGATCTGTCCTCTGGTGTTGTAATTATGGCTCAAGGCCTCTGATAATTACAATTATTAAATGTCACTGTTTAATCGACCGTTTCTGCCGAAACGTGGGGAACTTTGCCTTATTTTGACTGACGAATCACTCTTGCACAAAATAAACACAAATCGTCTTCTCTTTATCTATGTGAAAATTTATTAGATCAATCAGCCTCATACATTCACCTCCCCGATTCAATAATCTTCACCTACTCAAACATGCAAAGTTCTACACAAAAGGGTAAAATATCTAACTAACAAAATAAAGCAAAACAGCAGTGTGTGTGTATTGAATCAACCAGCAGTTATGGCAAAAGTGGTAATATGACAAAGGGATGTGGTGTGTTGAACGGGCTTTGAACAGACCGCCAGAAGCGTAGCCCAGCGGGACACGGGCTGTCATAAAACCCCCACAGCAAAGTTGTAAACTCAGCTTAGACAAAGTCATAAACCTTTTGGCGGCAAGTTAGCAAGCAGTAACGTTGGAACAAAGAAAATGGTGAATTTCACCATGAGGTTACTGTCGTAGTCCAGTACAGGCGCTCCGGTGTTCGCCTGGTAAGACAACTTGTGAGACGCAGCGGCCTCAGGTCTCAATACAATGTTGCATGCAAATACAATTTGCATGCAACCTGGTTCTGCTGGAGGTTTCTTCCTGTTAAAAGGGAGTTTTTCCTCTCCACTGTCGCTACATGCATGCTCAGTATGAGGGATTGCTGCAAAGTCAACGCCAGTGACTGTCCACTGTCTCTACATGCTCATCCAGGAGGAGTGAATGCTGCAAGTCACTGACTGGATGCAATCTGCTGGGTTTCCTTAGATAGACAAACTTTTTATCCAATTTGAATAAATAACAGAATCTGACTGCACTGTTCAATGATTTGGATTAATTGTAATGCATGTACCTGACTTTTGTGAAGTGCCTTGAGACGACATGCGTTGTGAATTGGCGCTATATAAATAAACTGAATTTAAACTGAATTTCAAAACATCAGACTATAAATTGCGATTCTGATCACACTAAAAATCCTATCTCTCTCTACCCTGCCCAGACTACTTCTAATAAAGAAATCAAAGAAAATAATAAAAGATGGGTATTACTTTGTGGAGCAATTCTTCAGGGCTGCCCGCGTGAGGGGGAGAGGAGGAGGGGGACAGTTGGAAGTTAACGTGCGTCCACAGTTAACTTCGGGAAGAGCGGTCAATCTTCGTCCTTTGGCCTCCTTGGCGAAAGGGAAAAATATGATCTGACCGTCAGCAGTCGACTAGAACAAAAAAACAAGGTGGCGATCCGTCTCCTTGAAACTCCGTGGTTTTTTGGTTACGTGTTAAACTAACACCTTCGATCGGTAAAGTTGAAATTTCTGGCCTTCTTATTCCAGGAATTTCTGTCATGAACGTTCTTTTCGTGGCCAACGAAGGAGAATAAATGAAGACTCCACGTGGGACCTCTTCTTCTCCAGAGGATGCTTCAGTTGCGTGGTTATCTGTCGAGATCTCCAGCTGAAAAGCAAGGTTTTAAAGCTCCCGCCTTCCATATATAATCTCGTGTGACGTCAGACTTGTTGTGACGTCCCCGTCCTACCAGCCGCAGTGCCCACTGGGATTTGTAGTAGCGGACAATACTAGATACAGAATGGACGATGATGTCGGAAGGCCTGCTGGTGTCCAGCAATGTGTAAATGGTCCAATATTCAGCAAACAAGTGGTCCAACAATACTTTCACGCAACAAAGGCCCTGGTCTGAGGTAGGACTTTTCTGATTACCCCGGGATTATTAAAGGGGCAGGGCTCTGTGCAGCAAGATATTCCACAATGCATTGCACCATCAGCAGCGGTAAATTGAGAAGGTGAGTGTAGTAATTTCTCACAAAAAGTAGTTTTGAGATGTTTTTAAGTGAGAAAGTAGACATCTTCATCTGTGCAATCATTTCATCAAAAATGTGCCTGCATTTTAAAATATACGGCGGAGGTTTCAAAACAGCAGAGCTCTGCTCTGGCTACAAGCTCAGTGGGCGGTTGGAGTGTGTTTTCCCCAGGACTTTTGGTGGAAAAAGGGCTAAAGTGGCTTAAGGGCTACAAAATCAATGTTTTGGAGTGTGCATCACAAAGCCCTGATCTGAGTCCTATGGAAGATTTGTGGTTAGAACTGAAAAGATATGTGAAAGCAAGGCGCCCTTCAAACCTGACCCGGTTAAACCAGTTCTGTCAGGAGGAATGGACCAAAATACCAGCAAGCTGTGGTGAGAAGCTCAAGTAAGAATACACTTAACATTAAATGTCAGAATTTGGGACATTAGAAATAGAAATGCACAAGCACCATAATTTTCTTTTGATACCTTAAGCAAGTTTTTTATTGCTTTTATGTATGTTCAGTGAGTGGGGAGTTGGTGCCCCATGTTTGCTGTTGAGAAAAGGGAGATCATAGTTTGCTGTCAAACACACTGTGCCTGCACTGAGTGGCTCATGGGTTGTACTGTGACTAGGGATGGGTACCAAATTCAGTACTTTTAAAGGTACCGACCAAATTCCGTTGGTACTACCGAGTACCGATTCACGTGAAATCAAACAGTACCATGTTTCGGTACCTAAACACATCATTGTGACACTGAGGGAGAGGAAGAGTGGGTGATTTTCCATGCCATACTTAAATACAGCATTGCACGCACAAGAGCATAATGACATCACTGGTCGCTGATACAGTCCACTAAGCAAGCATGGCTGTTAGAAAGCGCTCCAAAGTATGGCTCCACTTTTCAAAATGGGATACACATTACACTTGCTGTAATATTTATGACACAAAGTGCAAGACCGGCGGCGGGGAATACTTCTAATTTGAGGACACAAGATTTATCTAAAGGCGGAAGAGTGCACAATTTCCGTCAGCCTCAGATCTACGGCGACAACTCCTGCATTCAGCACAGTTAGCAGGCCTGCTTCCCTTAGTGACTCCTCGTCTGCAGCTAGCAACATGGGAGAAGAAATGTTGAAACAACTGAGATGTTACAATACAGACAGCTGGATGTTATTCATGTAAGGTTATATATTGAGAAATAAATATGTTAAATTGAAAAGTTTTGAGATTTTATTATTAAACAAATTAACATTTATTACCACAAACACACACAAAAGTACCAAAAACTGGTAGTGTTTAATACCGGTATCAGTTCCCAGGTACCGGGTATTGGTACAGTATCATTTCTGTTGGGACCCCAGTCATGGATGAACATGAAGTGAACATGAGGTGAAACATGGATGAACAACCTTTGGAATTTACGCTTTTCTGCTGCATGTCCAGGTAGCGAGAGCTACACCCCCTGAAGTTGCGCAACGTTCCTTTGTCATACAGTTTGGCCGGGCTAACTAAACAGCCGATCCCTTCAGCCACTGAGATTAGCTGCAATGCTAATACAATGCAATACAGTTTCACTTCCCTTAGCTCGTCGCCCATTAAACCCTGTCTTCAGAGCGGTTCACATAAGAGGTAGTGTTTGGGCAGAGAAGATTAGTTTAGAGTGAAATAATCTAAATAATGTTCGTTTAATGACGGTTGTTTTTGTTGGTGTTCAGAAAACTCAGTTAAGTGCTAGGAGACTAGCTGCTCAACTAATGATATGTTCTGTGTTGTGTTTTAAAATTTAAGAATCTTTATTTAAAGGGTGGTTTTTAAACACAGATCGGCCATAACGCGCCATCAAAGCTTATGAATATTGATCCTTTTATTGCTATTGGTATTTTAAAGATACATATTTGACTTTAAAGAGCCATTGGCTTTCTTTTCTTAGCTTCAACCGCTAATGGTGTGACTTATGACTGTTATCTGATGAGCCCGCAGGGTTTGTCATCACCAAGTTAAGTATTTTTTATCCAGAAAGGTTGTTAGTTTCCAATCTACAAAAATAATATTTCCCTAAATATTATTTTACTAAATGTGATAGCTAATTAAAAACCATTAACACTCATTTATCCAGAAATGTTTGGTTCTTATTCAAAATAACATTTCCTTAAATATTATTATAGTAAATTAAGGCAGCTAATTAAACACCCCTGAGAATTAGTCATCCAGAAGGTTGGTTTTATTTAGGAAATCATTCTTTAAAACATAATTTTATTAAAATAATGTTTTATATGATCTTGCATTGTGAAGGGTTGTTTGAAGGTATACCAATTGTTACCTAAGTTGGTTCCAAGACTAACTTAACCTAATTTCCAGATTTGGAAAGATAATCCTTGGTTCTCAAACATAAATAACATTGAATGGTAATGTTGCATCCCTTTATTGGTCATAGTTTTGACCATCTTCTTTATTCTTTCATTCTGCTTGGTAGTTTAGCTGGATTGTTTTAGTATAGTAAAGAGTTTGTTGATTGAAATATGTTTGACTTTGAGTTGACTTTGAGTTGACTTATTTTTGTTATTTTGTTATTGTATTTTAGGAAACTGTGAATTTATTCAATGTGTATGCAAAGTGTTCCTGTTCAGTAATATCAGAGCTTGGCTCACCTTTTTTATTATTGTCCTAATACCACTGCCTGGATGGGCTGGTATTCAACGGACAACACTTGACAGACCGAATTATTATTTAATAAAATATTAAAATATTAATATTAAATAATATATTAATAATAATAATAAAAACTGTTCATCATGTGAAAGGTACCCATCCCTAACTGTGACCTCCTCTGACCTTTTAGCTAGAGTGTCTGAGCCCTGTCTTTGGCTACACCATACCAGGAAACTAAAAGAAATCACGTTTTCTCAAACTTGGTAATAAAGTAATAAACAGGTCAATGCTCAATTAACCGATTTTTTTTAGTTGGTTGTTTCTGGACAATTATAGTTTTTTTATTGCATACAGTTGCCCTGGAACATGACGCTATGCTAAATATTTATAATAGCCTATTTGTGTCATCAAATCCAAGCCCAACCACAGAAAAAGACAGTTTCTCCCTAATTGCCACAATATTTCATGAAGATCCATTTACTTTACTCTGAGTTTTAAAAAAACGTTTAAAAAACGTTTTAATAAGCCTTTGGAGCCTCTCTTTGCATATCTTCAAATTCTGAGTTATGGATTTGGTCAGCTGGTCTCTCAATGCAATTGATCAAATTTTCTCGACGAGAAGACAGGGTGAAGGGGAACCCTCTTGTCCAGACGGGACATTTTTCTCCAGATACACGATGGACTCTTGGCAGAAGTGGAGGATTGTGTGTTTGTCGATAATGTCAGTCGAGGATGTCGAAGATGTGTACACAACTGGATGTTTGATAACAGAATTTTCTGCTTTTTGGAGTCGGCGGTTACCTGGCATATTGAGAAATTCGGAAAACGTCAGCAGCTGTTCTGGCCATTGTAAGGCTGCCTGGCATGTATGATGGGATTTGCAGAGCGATCAACACTCAGACTGAGATGTTACGTGAGCTGAATCGCAGACTGGATTTGATCCTTACACAGGATCGCAGGCAGGTTGCGGTTCCTGGACTCAGGGGTGAAATGGGATAAATCTTGGAGAAAGATGTTCGCTCGGATCTGGTGGAAAGGACCTGGAATTTGGCTGTTTGGATTCACAACTGAGAAGCACCAGCGAGACTCTCAAGGCTGATGGAAAACTAAGAGTCGGCCTGACCCAAAACAATAGTTGTTATCTGAATCTGGCTCCCTTGTATGGCCTTGGATGGCCGGCTATCTTTAACTTCTCCTGGATGTTATGTAAACAAGATGCTCTGTCCCCGCTGCTCCCTCCCTTCCCTGAGGACCTCTGTGGACCTGCTCAGAACTGTGTGGCTGGTTGATGGACCTTCCATCGTACCATCAAGGACGATGGTCTCTGTGACAGTGCTTCATGGAATTACTTGCACACACTCACATGCACACACACACATATGCCCAAGATAAACATATGCACCCCTCACACCGCCTTCACCGGATCCCCTGCATGATGTTGTTTTGATTATGTGTTGCTTTAAATCTTTACTTATGTGTGTGTTGCTTACTCCTGCTGAGGTTGTCTATCTTACTTTACTTAAATGTGTAATTTCGTTACTTTTCATAGATTTTCAGATTTCTCAGAAGGATTACCAGCAAAAGCCAGATATTATTAGAATATTATAATTTGACTAAAGTCAACTGTGCACGGTGGCGCAGTTGGTAGCACTGTTGCCTTGCAGCAAGAAGCTCCTGTGTTCGATTCCCGGCCGGGGGTCTTTCTGCATGGAGTTTGCATGTTCTCCCCGTGCATGCGTGGGTCCTCACCGGGTACTCCGGCTTCCTCCCACAGTCCAAAGACATGCCTGTTAGGTTAATTGGTCTCTCTAAATTGCCCTTAGGTGTATGAATGTGTGTGTGCATGGTTGTTTGTGTGTTGCCCTGCGATGGACTGGCGACCTGTCCAGGGTGCACCCGCCTCTCGCCCATAGACTGCTGGAGATAGGCACCAGCTTCCCCGCGACCCACTATGGAATAAGCGGTAGAAAATGACTGACTGACTGAAAATTTGACTAAAACTGTTTTTACACCAATGACCAGAGATTTTTAGATTTCTTAGAAGGATTGTATTACAACAATTTCATACCAGTGAAAGCCAAAAGTTTGGACTAAAAATTACAACTGCCTCTTACCAGCGACCTCAAGGATTAATATTATCATTTTTCTTCTAGCACAGGATGAATTCCTTACCACAAAGGACTTCATGATCTAATTACCTCTATTAGAAAGATTGGATTAGAACCAGCTCTTACCAGTTAACTCCCAGGGATTATTAATGTCATTTGATTTGTTTTTCTGTGTTTGATTTTCTGTATCATTGTAATGTTTTTCCTCATGTACATCGCTTTGAGTGCCTTGTGGCTGAAAAGCGCTATATAAACAAACTTGTCTTTACTTGACTTAGGGTGACCGATAAGGAGATGTTCTAATCTAATAGCATGAACTCACAACAGATGCCCTCTTGAGTCATTTTACAAGAACACAAAGATTCAAATCATATATAATTATATCAAATCCAAATGAAGTTCCCTGCAAGCAGTAAGTTTCAAGATTTTCACATTTTGTCAGGCTTTTTTTTACAAGAAGAAATTACATTCAAAAATATTTTCATTCACAATACATCATATTAACATTAAAAAATATGTTTTCTTCACTTTAAAAAAAAGTTGCTGATTGATCCAACAACTCTAAAATTAAAGGATAACTACTTTCCGAGCTACCCCTGTCCCTTTATTTAAAGATAATCAAAAGTTTTAAAGTTGGGCCCATGTAATTTTCACTACTCACTTTTACAGGAAAATTGAAAAGGTGTATGGGAAATGGTAATGTGGACCCTAGAACATAATGCTAACTTAAACTTCACAGTCTACTATTGCAGCTGCAAAATAAAAACATAGACCATGACATAATTCCTCATGCCTTGTGAGTGAAACAGAAAGAGTTTTTTGCCTCAATAATTCAGCTGAAATGGGTTGGGTGGAAAGAAATGTCTCCAACAAGATCATATGGCAATCTTTTCCACCTAACCTGTTTGAGTGGTAATCTGAGGACAGCGGTATCTTATCGGCAGTTCTGTCATCACTTACTTCCTCAGAAGAGAAATTGAAAAAGAAAAAAGATAAAGAAAGAGATAGCACTGACAACTATGTGCCGAGCCATCACGCCAGCCAGCCAACTTTGAAGATTGTTCACATCTACATGGACCGCTGCCAGAGGATACCTGAGTTAAAGTATTAAACTCATCAAGATTTTTATTGGTGAATATATTCCTAATGACAATGTCGCGGGGGCAGCAGTCTAAGCAGATACTTCCCTCTCCCTAGACACCTCTTCCAGCTCCTATACTGGGAGCCCAAAGCAGTCCCAGGCCAGCAGAGAGACATAATCCCTCCAGAGTGTCCTAGGCCATCCACTGGGTCATGGGACATGCCAGGAACACCTTGTCTTCCAGGAGAAATCCGAAACACATGCCAGGCCACCTCAACTGACTCCTCTCGATGTGGAGGAGCAGGGGCTCCACTCCAAGCTCCTCCCAGATGGCCAAACTTATCTCTAATGGAGTGCTCGGCCACCCTGCTGAGGAAGCTCATTTTAGCCGCTTGTATCCGGGATCTTGTTCTTTCAGTCATGACCCTAAGTTCTTGCCCATAGGTAGGAACGTAGACCGATCGGTAAATGGAGAGCTTCACATCTTGGCTTAGCGCTCTCTTCTCAACAACGGACAGGGACACTGTACTCATTACTGCGGTGGCCGCATTGATCTGTCTGTCAAATTCCAGCTCCATTTTCCCCCTCACTAATGAACAAGACCCCGAGATCCAAACTCCTCACAGCTGATCAGCACCCATGCCGCCCCCACCCGACCAGAAGGCGCAGGTATTTAACACTCTCATTCACCTGGGTAAACCCCTACACAAGACAACTGAACTTGGAGGCAACAAGCAAACCCACCCCAGCCTGCCGCCTCTTCCCACAGGCCATCCCAGAGTATAAGACAGTCAAACCTCTCTGAAGGAGCTCAGTTCCAGAAACTTTGACTATTCAAAACCGCGACGAGTCAAACCCACCCCCCCGGGAATCCCGTCCCCCTCGCCATGGTTTTCTATGGTACCCCTTGCAGGTGGTGTGCCCACTGGGGAATGGCCTTGCATCTCACATTCGGGGTAAAACCCAGTTGGGTCCAAGCAAACTGTCTTCAAGTCCTGAAAGCACTGGGGATCTTTTCTATAGACTTTGATCTTCAGTTCTTTCCAAACATACTCAATTTGATTTAAATAAAGTTATTTACTTGGCCATTATAACAGCTTTATTTTATTTCTCCTAGACCAGTTGAGAGTTCCCTGAACTATGTGTTTTTAATTATTGTCTTGTTGAGAAATGTACCTGTTAGGTTGAAATCCAGTTCAAAAGGAAAATGAATAAACAAATTTTGGGGAAAAAACAGACAAGCAAAGCAAAGACTTGTGTGTACATCTACCCACAGCCTAAGACACACACAGAGGACAATGAATTTCACTGATCAACCTGAATGATGCCACTGGTAAAAGAAACGGTATAGAATTTAAAATATCTGAAAATTAATCATTTCTAAATATTATTATGTATATTTTAACTTTAAATGCAATACCGGTTTAAACATCAATATATATTGAGGTGAATCTTTGTTTCATTTAGACTAATCATGTTTATTCAAATTAGATTTATTTTTAATGGTTACTAATCAAAAATAATTTAGTGAACTTCACATCAAGCATGTAAACTTGTAAATAGTAAATGCATGTTTACTTTATTATTTGAAGTTTATCATACTGATTTTCGTCTTCAATAAACTAAAGATAAGAAGAAAGACCGAGTTGTCCCAAGCGTTCTTCCAGGTTAAGCCTTTTTCAAGTTTGAGCAGAAGAAAGTAAAACAGAACATGAAACTACCCTCATTTCATCATCAGACTCAGGAATGTCTCAGTACATTCCTCTGTTCATCTTTCCCTTAATTATATATTGTCTGCCTGTCCCATACGCTAAAAACAGACTCACACTATGTTGTTTTTGTGCTTGTTGGTGGTGTATGGTCCCATTCCTTGGCCAAACATGGTGTGTGCAAAGATGTCCAAAAAATAATCATTTTATGACACCGGACTATATTTTACCAGTTTTGTATCCTGCACAGTGAGTGTGCATAGAGGCCAATCCTTACTGTGCAATCCTTACTGTTTTCCTGTGGAAAATTGTACCTGCTAATTCCAGGTCTTTATAAAGTGTCTGGGACAGTTCTTGGCTCTTGGACAACTACCCTGGCTATTCTTTTGATTTCTCTGTGAGGAGCACTCTGTCACTGTGTCATGTGCGCAGCACATAGTCTGCGGTATCCTGGTGGGTGTCTGTGTCTCTGTAAGGGACAACATTCTTTATATCAAACAGATTGACCACACCTACACTAAAATAAACACTTGGGCATGCTCCTAATGTCAGTCATTGTTATTTAAACCCCACTTTATTCTATTCCCTAACGTGAATAACTTCTGACACGCCACATCTCACACAACCACAGTTCTTTCAGCACAGCAGGGCTTCCAGATTCATCAGGTAAGATTCAGTTTGTTTGTGAAAACATGTTTTTTTACTTACTAAGGAAAACAAAATGTGTCTAAGGAAATAAGATTGTAACATTTTGAGGCGCAAGAGAGAAATTACTGTTGCTTAGCATTAGCTTTAAGAGACAGATATGAAAACTGTTTTAGAACGGCATCTACTTGTTTAAATATAAATGAAACAAAAAATATCGTGTATAAATAAGCATAGCTAAATTTTCTTAAACCCAGAATATCTGAAAGCATGAACAGTTCTTTCATTTTGGTTGTTATGAACAATCAACATGGGTGTTATTACATACAACTGCTTGGTTGCAGTTTTTTTTATCAAGGTTAATTTAACTGTTTCAGTTCTTCAGTAACATTGTTTTGCTTAATTGAGAGTTCTCAAATTTGAAAGAAATTAGTTCAGCAAAGATTCTTACAAACCAAAGGCTCACGCATGGAAAAAGTCGGGTATGGCCTGTTTCCCCATGATTTATGTGGAACATTAGATAAGATCCGTCAGTCAGTCAGCCATTTTCTACCGCTTATTCCATGGAATAAGCTAGATAAGATCCATTTAATGTAATATAATTAAAAAAATATTTTAAACAGTAAATTCAACATAGTTTTTTCTTCCTGTTTCATTGTTTAGTAATATGACAGATGGAGTATCTTAATCTCATAGACATAGTGTGTCATGTCTTATTGCAATCACAAACTTTTCAATGCTTTTTAATTTAATTGAAATAACATCTTAAGGCATATTACAAGACAACAAGATCTAAATCATTCAATTCAGTTACATTTAATCCAATTCTAGGTTCCAGCATTATTTAACAACCACTTTCTGGTTGGATGTTAAATAATGCATGTTTCAAGCTTTTCTCATGTTTCAAGAATTAGTTTTTTTTTACAAAAAGAAATTTTACTTAAATTATTGTAAATCAAAAACATTTTGAATGAACTTTAAAGTTATGTTTTATTTACTTTGGAAAAAAAAGTTTCCTCCAAAAACGTGAAACTGAAGGATGTCTACTTTCCAGGCTACATCTGTGCACATAGTTCAAGTTCAGTGTGTATTCTGTAATCCCCAGTAACCTTTATTAATGTGTTAGCTCGGAAGGGAATAGCTAATCAATAGTTCTAAAATTAGCCTTCTGCACGTTTCTAGCACTAATTTATCACTAGTTCGGAGCCATTATGTAACTTGCGTAGGATTAGTGCCAGAGTATTCAGAGTATTAAACTACAGCCAGATTTTTTTTTCCTTTTCGCACAAATTTATAAATAAAGGTTGTACACATCATGCATCCTTTGAACCAAAAAAAGGGGAGCACACACATTTTAGAGCAACCTGATTGGGCAAAGTGGAAATAAAAAAATAATCCTCATAATATGTTTGTAAAAATTATTTAAAAATGGTATTTGTTACATCTCCATCACAGTATTGTGTGACTCCCTTTCATTTCAGTGCAGCAGGATGTGATAAAAATATATTACTCAATCTAATGTGGCACTATGCTGTCTACTGATGAGAACATCTGGCCCTCAACATGCAGGATGCTTGAAACAGAAACTTGTGTAATAATTATCTGACCACTTGGGGCACTCAGTTCAGTCATTTGAAAATACATTGATCGGGACCCCAATCCAGTACTAAGGAAATTCCTAATCTGGAAGAGTAAAAGGGCTAATAGAACAGCTACTGTAATGTTTCATTTTTTTGAATATGTGCTGCGTTCACATTTTCTTGACACTTTCTGACTTATTTTTTTCCGTTTTTTTCCAAAGTTAAGTGAAAGATGGCTGCAGAAACAGATTGGAACTCTGGCCTCTTCAGCTGCTGTGATGATATGAAATCTTGTAAATATGAACAATTATTAATCTTACTTAACATTCACCTTTTTATTACACTATTTTCTAGTGTAATAAAAATATTTTCTAGATTTTCTTAATAATATGTTTTTATTATCTTTGACTGTTTTTTTTTTCCTCAGGCTGCTATTGTTTCTGGTGCTGTCCCTGTCTCGCCTGCTCCTTGTCAGAAGATTTTGGACAGAATCGGTGTCTTCCACTGTGTGACATCTGCGGTCCTGCTGTGATGTCTGCTTTTGGGATACCTCTGTGTGTGCCCCCTGCGGGGCTGGCCCTCAGAGTCGGCATACGCTACAAACATAACATTAAGGTAAAACATGGGCACATGAGCTGTTTGTCCCACGTTGGAATGATGACTTTCAAATTCTCTTTGACCAACAGCTGAAGAAGACTCACCTCTTGCAGTTTTATATAAAACAATAAGTGAAACAACAAATGTTACCTTTTCCCCGCAGGGTTCTCTCTTTAAGGATATTGCTACGTCCTGTGTCTGTGTGTGGTGCTCCTGGTACCAAATGCATCAGGAGCTGAAGCATCGCAAGAAGACCTCTGCTGTTGTCAACATGCAGCCTGCAAGGCAATAAAAAGCTACTTATGTAACATAGCTGCAACTCCAAGACCTTTTAAAACCAGACTGATTTGGGTGAAAGGGATCATCTTTAGTATAACTGTGTCTAAATGTCCAACTGATCAGAAATAGCTTTTTTCTTTATTATAGCTATAAAATACATGATTTTAATAAAAACAAATTTCAATTTTGGCCATTAGAGATCAGAATTTGCTTGGCTCCTTTCTATAACCCTATAGTAGTTAAAACCCTGACAGTTTACTATGTGATTCTCTCCACCCTGTAGTGAAGTCTTAGCAAACCTAATTATTTTAATCCGTAATTTAGTACTAACACAAAGGATAAAAACACATTGTTTTCGTCTGAATGCGTAAAGGGCCTGTATCTGCTTTTGGACCTGTTCTAAGGTGGTTTGCTCCTTTTAGTTACTGTTTATGTTTTATATGAAAATTTAAATAAATATATGTAATTGACAGAATTTTATTTACACAAATGTATAGCTTTATAAAAGCTTTCAAACACACACACACACACACACACATAAATATATATATATATATATTTATCTGGCTATAATTCTATTTTTCTGTTCTAGGTTCATCATTGTTATTAAATAATTGCATCTTTTACCAACATATATGAAGAAAATCTCCTGGCTTTAGCTGTACAACCAATTATGAAAAATATCCTGTATAACTTTAAGCTTCTGAATAAAAGGTTTCATGCGCCTTGCCTTATTCACATATCTTGTTTTGTATAAAATGCATCCTAAAATTATTGGAACTCAAACTCTTTACCAGTTATTGAGGGATCCCACTTCACAGGTTTTTGTGAAAGCCTACTCTGGAGTGTTGGAGAGGAACAGAGGTGGGCAGAGTCAGTAAATGTACTCAGATGAGGGTAGCATTACTTTAATATTTTTAACTGAACTAGAAGTATAAAGAAACCATCCAAAACATTAAAGTAAGAGTAATAAAGTTTTTGGTAAAAAGAAAACTCAAATAGCTGTTTGATTTCAGGATCTGGTTTAATTTGTAAAATAATGTAATCAGACACAAAAATATATACCGTAAATTCCGGACTATAAGCCACTACTTTTTCCCCACACTTTGAACACTGCGGCCGATACAACGGTGCGGCTAATGCATGTTTTTTTTCATGCCTCCAAAAACATTTTGCCTGGTAACAGTGGACCAGTCAAATTGATGAGTAGTTCAAAGAGGTCCAATGAACTTGTGCAATAAATCAACAGCACTTTCACAATTTAATTACCGGTATTGTAAATCAGACATTTATATTCACCCTCGTCAACATGGAAAATCACCAACGGGTTTCTAAAGGCTGGACTGCTGCGTGATTAAGGGGACCAGGTGCGCTCAAGTGAGAGCGACAACGAAGAGGCTGAAGTGATTAACTAGATCCTGAGGCTGTTCAGTTCGGACACTGAAGAACAGGACTTTGATGGTTTCAGTGCGGAGGAAGAAGATGAAGGCGATCAATGACTTTTGACCTGGTAGGCTGCAGTGTATATCAGTTAGGAGATATTGGAATGTTGTTCGTGGACTGTTCTGTAAAAAAGCAGTAAGTGTGTTACTGATAACGTACGTATATTTAAAGGTAGCCGTGTTAGCCACTGTTCGAAAAAAAGCATTTGCAATATGCATTTGTTTATATTACCATACGGATTAACTTAAAAGTTATAAATTCCTCACGTTTAATATCTTCCTGTGTAAATCATATTACGTGGGACACCCGCGGCTTAACATCCGACGTGGCCTGTAAAAGTACAAAGTTGGTTTTCTTTCTAAAATTAGAGCTTGCGGCTTTTAATCAGGTGCGCTCTGTAGTCCGGAATTTACGGTAATTTTTTGCAGGTACAAGCATGGCTTGACTTTTCTTTCTGAAGTCTACAGAAGCAAACTGTGTTCCAGAGAGTTCCCAGCAGAGACCCTGTCTCTACAGCACCGAGTGGAGCGGTTTTCCCGGCCTGAAGGAAGGACAACGGGGCCGCAGCAGTAACTCGCAGTTCGGCCGGGTGGGCTGAACGAACCGCCCCTTTCCCACAGCTACGAGCTGCAAGCTAACGCTTTCCTCAACTTTGTCGCCCCGGATATGTCATCCAAAAAATTATTAAAGTAAGAGTAAAGTATTTGGTAAAAAAAGAAACATAGGTAGCTGTTTGATTTTAAGATCTGATTTAATTTGTAAAATGTATTCAAATTCAACATCTGTAATGAAAAGAAAAAAAGGAAAAATTAGTAAAATCTATCATTACAAAGTAACAAATGTGGGCAGAATATATTTCCAATTTAAATGTTTATATATAACTTTTAAAAACATAAAGCTTTTGAAACTACTTAAAGTAGTTGATGTATACATATATATGTAAGAACAAAGTAAAGTATTTCCAGAGACAATATAAACCATTTACTTCGAATTCGCCTGGGCCTGTATTTTTCAAACTTGTCAAAGAGGAATTTTAGTCTGAAGTGTTGAGAATTTCAGAAATGAACTCTTCCTCTCAGACTTCAGTGTAAATGCAAGTTTTTAAAATCACTCTCCCAGGTATTAAAGACAGCGCCACAGGTCTCTTAACTGGTGAAGACTTGCCACTAGGGACATGTGATGGCACAGAGAATACTGTGCAAACATTCCAGGAAGGATAAAATTATTTGAAAATGTCCATTTTCATCATAGTGTTTACATGAAAACATACAGCTGAAAAAAACCTTGCCCTTTGAGATGATTTTTTTTGTCTTTATTAATGCAGGATCCTGGGTCCTTTCGTTGTCAAATGAGCATAACTTCCTAATACTGAGATGATTGCTCAAACCAGCTCTCCATTTAATTGGTCCGGATCTCCCTAAACCTGAAGGATCTTACTGAACAGCATTTACTGGAGAATCAGGGAAAATGTCGGGAAATGACACACCTAACTCCTAACAGCCTACATCCAGAAGTCACACCCTTTTTCAACTGATAGATTTACTAGACCAAGTTGGCTAAGTTAGTTTTAGTGACTTAGCATGAGTCCCAAGGATGTTGTTTTAACAAGTTTGGGATGGAGGCAACATTTAAAAACCTCCCTTGATTATTTCACAACCATACACCATGACAGTTTTGCCACCATTAAAGAACCATAGAATAAGGTGACTCAAATAATCGACTGTCCACAAACCCTCTAAAATTTTATATGGTTCTTTAATTAGTAATGCGTTTGCAGGGGTCAGTAACAGCACAAAATTTGGCATCACAAAATAATCAAATAATATAAATTAATCAATCAACTTAACCTAACTTCCCGTGATGCTGAAACTGGGAAGTAGAGGCTTTGATGGACGGAGGAACTTACATGCACCCGAGTGATATGAACCTTTCAGGAGGCAACAAGTTGAATTCTTGGACAAAAGGCAAAATGAAATCCTTGAATCTCTTCCTCTGAGTAGACAAGCACTGATGTCCCAGCTCTCAAAAGTAAAAAAAAAACACTGATGTCTTTAGTCTCATCAGTCAGAAAGAATGTCCCAAGCCTCTCACTCAGAAACTTTCAGAGTCTGGAGAGTGGAAAGAACCCTTGAGGTCCAATTTTTGTCCAGGCTGTCTGGAAGCCTGAAACCTAGAACATCTAGGCTTGTTGAGTCCACTGACCAAGTTTACTTAATTGTCTGGGTATAAAACAGCTGCATAATAGAAGACTCCCAATTTGAAGTCACAGACCTTTAAGGCTCACGGGTTAAACCTCATTTTGATGCAGAATCTCAGCTCGGCTATGGCTTGGGTCTTTTGAACCATTTTCAGTGTCTTTCTCCGTCTTCATCTTACTTGCTGGTCTTCTGCAAGGAAACAACCAACAGTTTCTTATTCAGCCCCTTATATAGACCAAATTCCAACCCTTTTGCTGGTTTTTGCTGCTATGCTAGTTCTGTTCCATCAACTATTTAGGTCTCCTACTGCTTCCTCCTCTGCTTGGCGCAGGAAACGCCGTTGGCTGGCTGACTCATTTGCTCCAGCCTCTATGGATCTGGACAGCTCCATTCCACCAGCTGTTTCCTCCTCACCTCCTTTGACGGTCTTGTCAACACTTTCTGCCTTCCTCTGGCGATTCCGACCTCATCTCAGGGTTCTGGGTTCCAGGCAAGCCCTATGTCTCAGGCCACTGCTCTGCTGCTCTCCACTGCTCCAAGCGCCCTCCTGTTGTCTTCGGGAGGAAGTGGCTGCCTCTGTCTCCCTTTTGCAGCTTCCAGCAGCTTAACGCCTTGCTCCCTGTCTCCAAAACACAGCTTCAGGTCCTTTGTGGGTTTAGGCCTGTATTTCTGCAGCTCAGCCATCAACCACCTCCGCACCAGTCGCTATTGCAGAGTCCACATCATCTTTGTCCTCCTCTGCTCAACTCTCCTTGGCCACGTCTAAGGAGCTGGAGAAGAGACTGGGGGTTTTGCTTGTCTATTTGGGTGACCCTGATGAAGGCCACAAGCCCACGTGCATTGGTCTGTTAATTAATGCTGAAACACCAAACAGGCCAAACAGGTCAGGCGGAGGGGGCCTCGGAAGGAGGGCAAGAACCAAAAACACAAAACGGAGTTCAGGAGGACGGCCCGTAGGTCGTGTCGAAGAGACACAGAGTTCAGGCAGACGAGTACGAGTACAAGTACAAAATTTCAGTTAACGTGGTCAAAAACATTTTCTCTGTCCACTTTTCAGTTATGGACTTGTTTTGAAGTCTTTGTATGTGTGGATTACTTAAGTTGTTCCGACATCAGGTGTGAATTTCATGTCAGTAGCCTCATTAGAAATATATTTGCCAACAAAAAAGTTGATGAGTTTAATACTTTAACTCAGGTATGTCCTGGCAGCCATCCACATAGAAGTGAACAATCTTCAAATCAGAGTGCTAAGTTTGTGAAGTAGGAAAACAACCTGTTATTTGTGTGTGCAAGCCCTTTATGCCATTGCCTCTAGTTTATGCAGAGTCGCTGAATCTGATTTTATGTAAAGGATTTTTTTGTTGTTTTTACCAGCCACAAAACATTTGGCCATTTAGAGGTTATTCGTGGCTGGCTAGATGGCAGCTCAGCGCATACTATAGTTGTCAGTGCTATCTCTTTCTTTTTCTTTTTCTCTTTTGAGGAAGTAAGTGATGACAGAACTGCTCATAAGAAAGCGATGGCCGCAGGTTACCACTCAAACAGGTTAGGTGAAAAAGCTTCCCATAAGATGATAATGGACACATTTCTTTTCAACACAACCCATTTTATGCTGAATTCTTGTTCAGAAAAACATGCCTGTTTCACTCGCAAAGCATGAGGAATCATTTCATGGTCTGTGTGTGTATTTTGCAGCTGTAATGGTGGACTGTGAAGTTTAAAAATTGACCCAAAGTAAAGTTAGCATTTAGGCCCAGGGTCCACATTACCATTTGCCACACTTGATTGTTGATTATCTTTAAATAAAGGGACAGGTGTAGCTCGGAAAGTAGATATCCTTTAATTTTGAAGTTGCTGGATCAATCAGCAACTTTTTTTAAAGTGAAAAAAACATATTTTTGATGTTAATGAAAATATTTTTGTATATTTATTTTTGTAAAACAAAAGAGTCTGACAAAATGTAAAATCTTTAAACTTACTGCTTGATCAACTGATTGGTAAAGAATACACTCTGGTGGCAAAAGAAAAATAAATCTGTTATATTTGTATGTGGTGCTTGTGCATTTCTGTTTCTAATGTCCAAACTTCTGGAGGTTGTGGCAAATGGTGAAGACACATCACAATTCTCTGTTAATCATCCTATCTTTATTGTGAAGTACAGCTATCCCTCCTGCAGCATAACGCATTGACCACATGATGCATCCACCCCTGTACTTCCAAGTTGGGATGCTGTTCTCAGGCTTGCAAGCTGCCCCTTTGATAATGTAATGACAGCCAAACACTTCAATGTAGCTTTAATCGTAGGACATTACTCCAAGAAAAATTAAGCTATTTATCCCTTAATGCATTTGCAAAACGTAATCCAGCTTTTTTATGTATTGTTTACACATTTTGCACCAAAACAAGTTCATATCTGGGACACAGAACAGTATGATGGCCACACATTATATTATGCCTGCAAAAAAGTGTTTGAACAGATTAATGTGGCACATTCAGGCATCAAAAAAGTTATACCTAATTAGTACTAGTAGTGGAAGTCCTGATGTCTTGCCTTATTTTTTTTCATGATGTCACACAAGAAAAAATGTGAGTTTTGAGGTGTGCTTTACAGCACACCCACAGTTATGCAATCACGAGTCTTGAATGTGAATGAAATTATCAGAAGTTTACAATACCACATCATTTAGGCTTTCCCAACTGTAAAAGGCATTGTAATCTAAGTGTCTGTAAAATTCTGACTTGAAGAAATCAAACAAATCTCTTATTTTTCCTTGCATAGAAATAATTTTGATAATTCCAACTCATCTAAAACAAGAAAAGTTTCTTTACAACCACTTGATCTATTGACGGTACCCAAATCATTAACAAGACTGCTCTCTGCTGCCTGTTTTGTAAATTGCAAGGACCTTTTATCGCAGTGATTTATAAAACACACAAAGGAGGACCAGGACAGGAACAACATTGTGGTGCTGATTTCTTTAAATAACCATTATGATAGAGCTGAGAGCAGTACGCAAAACTGCTCTCACCTTTGTGCATTTTGGATTTTATTTTATTTATTTATTTATTTTAATTTTCATGTTGGATTTTAGTAATTGAAACAGTTTGACTGCATGAATAATCTCCTATAAATAAACTGAGACAATGTTGACTGTAGTTAACTGAGTTGTTTGCCAAACCTTCTGGAATGCACATTGTCAGGTTTTGATGTTTATCAGTTGTTGAATGCTCTACTGTTGCTATTTTGATTTTGTCTTGTTCTTAAATACCAGATTAACTAATTAAATAACAATTATATTCTGCATTTGAAACCTAGATTGATATCCATCGTCTTACCTGTTTGACTCCTAAAGGTTAAAATACACAGATTATTAAACCCTAGATTCTGGCTGATTAATTGTTTTCTTGTAATCAAAAAGGGCACTGATCAACATAGTGATGACAGCAATATGTGGGGATGCTTTTCTTCTGCATTGAAGCTGTAGTTGTACATTAATACAAGCCACACTGTTTAGATTTTTTTATTTGTAAAAATAAATTATTGGTCAACATTTTTCCTCTGTCCCTTTTGCAGGGACAGGTAAACTGGGCAGAATCGAAAAGCAGACTGAGCTAAATACAGACCAATCCAAGAAAAGAACTTGTTAGAGGCTACCTTTTCAGCAAAAAGGACCATAAATATACAATCAGTACTATAGTAGAATGGTTTAGATTAAAAGATAATCAAATATTTCAACGGCAAAGTCAAAGCCCAGGCCTAAATCCAATAAATTAATTATCCAATTAATTAAATCAGCAACAAGACATAGAAATGTCTTGCCACTGACACCAACCATCCAATCTGACTTAGCTTAAGGTATATTGCAAAGAAGGATAGGCAACATTTCAGTTTCAAAATGCACAAAGCTGGTATAGACATACTTTAGCTCAAATGAGTTTTGAATGCAAATGGACTCCAAACTTTTCAGATCTTTATTTATGAAGAATTTTGAAAACAATGCTTCTTTTTCTTCCACTTTACAATTTTGAAATATTGTTTATCATTTAAAATGCCAGTAAAATACATTGAAGTTTCTGGATGTAACATGACCCAATCTGAAGAGGTTCAAGGGGTGTGAATACTTTTGCAAGGCACTGTATAGATACATGTTTACAAGCACTGCAATCTGTATCAATTTCAAAAGATAAAAAAACCCATACATTTAAAAAGCTCACAAATGTTTTCCAATATCTGAAATACTGCCAAGGCATTGCTTGATTACTTTTTGCTTTGTGGTTTTTCATAGTAGCCATTTGTCCTACTAAAATAACACTGTTTCATGTTAATGAAAAATACCGAGCCAGAGGTCTTTTCTCAGCAAGCCGTTTAGGCACCACTGTTTCCAGCACCCTTTTTACCAGGCCCAAGCGCCCTGTCCTGATGAGTCTTGGACAACTCGGTGGCCTCTTCTGTGTGTGTTCTGTAAAGGGCCCGAAGTTCTGATTTTACTGTATCCTGGGGGTATCGCTCCTCTGCCTTGTTCACCCACATCTCCAGTTGTGTGATGACAGAACTAGGGTCAGAACCTCCCTGCATAAATAGATTCAGGAGGGTCAGTAGAAGGCAGCGCAAGGTTGTGGTGTCAGTGCTCCCTGGTCTCTCTAACTCCATGGCCTGCTTGAAGCACTCTGCAGCATTCTGCTCTTCGCCTTTTATTAAAAGGCATCGTCCTCTGAGCACATGGAGGTCCGGCAAGCTGTCTCCTGGCTCAAACTTTAGCGCATTGGACAGACTCACCAAAGCGTGGTTTATTGAACTTTCATCAACCATAAGGCTCTCTTGGAGTGCATCTACACCCATGTAATAGTATACCTGAAAAGAAGAGCATAAAGCTGAAAGTGTTTCCTGCATATGTCCCAAGTCCTGATCATCATATTGTAGTTTTAGCTTTACCTGTGCCATCTCTAGATGAGTCCGCAGACACGGACATACAGTCAGCACTTTGTCCAGGTCTTTTCTTGCTTCAGCTAGCTTCTGTCGGTCAGGAACTCTTCCTATTCCATGTTTTGCTTTCTAAAGTTTGTTGACATATAGGATCACATTGATCTAGAAAGAAAACATATTTCATATTTATTGCTTCTGCACAATCCTACACAACATATCTCAGTGTCATGGATATTATTTAATGCAGCTGCAATCTAATCTAATTCAAATATTACTGTCATTACCATTAACACCATTGTCTTTGCTGATTTTCTTTAAATTAACGGAATCTCTCCATCATGATTCTAGGAACGGATCTGACCCACATGCAGAAATACACTCAGGAGAATTTCACAGATTTTAAGAGGTTTATTTTGAAAGGAATGTTTTGTGGCGAGAGATCCAGGACCAGCAGATGACCAACTGCACAGAGAAGGGGAGAACACGTAAGACCAGAGTGATGATATCACTATAGTACTTAAAGTATGATGAGATGCTTACAGGAGGAGATGATTGAACCGCCAGGGGGAAAGAGAGATGTGGAGCCTTGGAGCACATGTAGATAGATAGATAGATAGATAGATAGATAGATTTATCAACTCCGACGACCCCAACACGCTTTACACAACAATCAGTCATCCGCCCATTCCAACACACATTTACACTTTGACAGTGGTGGGCTACATAGTAGCCACAGCTGCCCTGGGACAGACTGACAGAAGTGAGGCTGCCATACAATCGGTGCCGCCGGACCCTCTGACCACCATCAGCAAGACGGGTGAAGTGTCCTGCCCAAGGAGACGACTGAGGACGGAGGGGTTCGAACCGGCAACCCACCGGTTACAGGACAAATTCCAGCAGCCCCAGTAGATTCCTGGCAGTGTACTGCCTATATCCCACTTCAACCTCCAACTCAGCTTTCAGACTCTACTGTTTCAGGTAAGTGTCTTTGAATTGCAGATTCACGGGACCAACAGGATCACAGTTAAGATGTATCTGTTTTAATGACGTCCTGGTTTGATCCTGCTGGAAAAAGTAAAAAGATTCTGGCTGTGTGTATTTTGACTGGTGATGCTCAAAACCTTGTCTTACGTTATGACCTGCTTACGCCTCCAGAAACCTGGCAGGTTGAACAGTTTAGACTAAGGAGTGACAAGGGAGGGAAATACACTGCTAGTTATGTTTAACATGAAACAAGCTGGCATTATAACTTCTTTTTTTTTTCAGTTTTACCCCCCTCAGTGTTTAAAAATAGAATAGAATCTTCATTGTCAATAATATAGACTAGCCTACAGTGAGATTTGAATGAATGCCACTGGAACAAATGTTCCTTGAGAACTACAGTAACACAAAATACATAGACTCGGGTATAATAAATAATTAAAATATTTAGAACATTAGGCTACAAGAGATCAAATGTTGACAGGATAATGATTTACCTACAGCAGATAGGTAATTAAATACCCGAACTGAAGCAAACGTTTGCTTTTGCCTTTCTTAACTACTTGCTACTACTTAAAATTACCTTTTTTATGGTTTGTGTGTTTTTGCAAACTTCTCCACCAGGTGGCAACATTGTATTATATCACATCGTGGTTTTAAAGAAACTGAAGAAGAAAATTGCCAATAAATGTGGTGAGCACAAAATCAAATGTCTATTCTGGGAGGTTTCTCAATCAGTTAGGTTGTCAAAGAAGACGCCAAAACAAAACTAAAAACATGCTTTTAAAATGTGAGCAACTCAAATTTAACTCAACTGGATCAGGAAAAGGAGAAATGAATTAATAAATGGAAAATATAAAGCAAATTAAAAAAAAAAAAAATGCATTTTTCTGTCTTTTTCTTTTAACTTAATCTATGGGTAAATGTTTTACTTCATAAATTAAGCACATTGTAATAAAAATGTAATTTGAATGACACATATGCATTAGTAATACATTTCACTTGGTGCAGGCAAAAGTTTCCCCTTATCTTTATCGTTTGATCATGAGATGAAACTCACTGGTTTGTAATGTAGAAAAATCTGATTCACAAGAAAAGTGTTTGAAGGCCAGTTGTGGTACTTTGCTAACCATCTATATCCATAGATGTAGTTATTTTTATGTTGAAAATGTGTGTTTTAGAACACCCTTCAAATTATTATCATGCCTTTTTGTTAGCAATAGTTCTATTTACTGCTGATTTAGAGGTGCACAAAATGTCTGGAAACCAAAATCATTTTTAAACCTTTCCTAAGTTTAGTATTGCATACCATATGTAGTGTTAAATTCCCCAGTAAAACAAAATAAATTATTAGTAAAAGAGAAACAAAGACAGAATCTGCCAGGAGGCTGCTGTCCATGTTAAAGCAGAGGTTCTTCATGTGCCAACAATCTCCTGGATTTCTGAATCCAGCAGTGGGGCTGTAAGATGGATCGTTTTCTTCCAAATAATCTTTCAAGCCTAGCAAAAATTTCCTGAACTTTTGTGGGAGAATGGTGTTATGGTCTGAAGGAGTGAACTGTTGGGCAACAGAAAAATATTCCAAACGGTATGTATGGCATAGAAACCAAACAAACAGTACCTATGTTGAAACATAGTGGTGGAAACATCATGCTTTGGGACTGTCTTTATATTGGAATTGCATGTTTTTCTCAAGGTCTATGAAAACTAGAAAGATTTAATGTCGGCACATAATCTTTATCTGTCTGCAAGGAAGAGGACGAGGGATTTATGTTTTCTACATAATGACCACAAGCATACATCCAAAATAACAGAAAAGGCTTCCCCATAAGAACATTTAGGTTTTAATGAAATCCAAGACAGTCCAGAAATACTGTAAATGTAACCTAAAAAGCCTACAGAAGAGATATCATTGCAATCTGAAAGATTTTAAGAGCCTTTGCTTAGTGGAGTTTGCAAATATTGCCAAGAAAAGTTGTTACTTTTTAAAAGCCGTTTGTTGGAGAATTTACAAATTATAATAGATTGCTTCTGCCAGGATATTGCAGCTTTTAATTTTTTTACATTTTCCTAAAAACATGTCGAGGCATGTCACAAAAGCAGTTGTAGCTTCCCCCAGTAATATAAACCTTTTTATTTATGTGAGACTCCCTTCTGTTACAGCAGCAAAACTACTGCAAAATTTAGAATGATGGTAAAATGGATTTTTATAATAGTTTGCTATCCTGCTGCATTTAAACCTTTCCTTTAGGCCTGAATTAAGCTACATGTTTTGCAATGAGAACTGGGCAGGATATTTTATTTTCAAACGAGACAATGGGGAGATAAAGATGAACAAGAGAGGCGCTCTACTGAACATGCAGGTTTTAGAACTGATGTGAAACTAGATCACCTGGAGCAAGCCCACGCAAATATAAAGCCGACATGCAAAACTACACACAAATTCCTGAGTTAGGTTTGGATAATGCTTCTTCTTCTGCAGCACCTAGCCAGATAAATTTGCAATCACAATGTGTTGCATAATGTGGAAACTGTTGATCAGTCTCAGCATGTGGGTGTGCAAAAACCTGAAGATTTTCTCCTCCACCATCCGTTGCCATGGTGGTTTACATGGATACCAGGTTAATTGCATGGTAACATGACCATTACAAACACAGGTTTGTGTGCTTTTAAGGTCAAAGATAGAATTTCGTCTAATTTTTGTTCATACTTGATCATATTTAAAAGGGAAATTTTACATTTCAGCAGCTAAGAGACAAAACAAAAGTATTATAGGACTGAGCATGAGCGTGGATAACCACTTCAAAGTGAGTTTTCTCTAATGTGGGATTATGCCATGTGGTTCATATATTATAAACTTCTCACAAAGGTTAGCTTTTAAACTAACCTGTTGTTAACCCATGTATCTGTTCTGCAGACTGGCTACTGTAACAAAGAACAGGCAGTGTCATTTCTGATAGAGACAATGTGTTTGACTTGACTAAAATGGCATTCATCCATCTGCCTACTCACTTCCAACTATCAAAGATTGGATCTCAGATAAAAGGGCCAAACCTGGTATTCCTTCTACCCAATGTCACTCTGCAGCTCATTCCATCCTAATTGGGGGAGCAGACTCTCATCCTGGCTCAATCTAACGTAACTAACATGGCTATATACCTACACCAGATCCACAAAACACATATCGACTGGAAAGCCAAATCAGCAACTTTGTAAGGGTAAAGATCTAGCCCACTGTCCCACAGCAATAGAAAACTCAAATTCCTCTTCCTGAATCTGAGGTTTGACAATATGTGGGAGTCTGCTTTACAACACTAGTGTAATCTCTCCCTGGGACACTGAGAAGTGTGATCATTTGAGAGTTTGAGGAAAAATTTTCAGTATCCATTTACATAATTTTACATTAAAATAAAGTACAGAATATCCCCCATTGTGGGGTGAAAAGACTGTTTCAGAGCATTGTTGAACCTCAGTGAGTAAAAATTGATCATGTATTATGCTGTCACGCCAGAATGATGAAAGTAACACTTTGGTGTTTGTCCTCCTGTCTTATCAGAAAAAACAATATCCTCCTTTAAATCCAGCGTTTAATTCGTTATTAGTTTATCAGTGATACACCTTCGTACCTTTTCATTCTCTGAAGCAGCTTCATACAGCCATTTGGTGCATATATTTGAAACCCCAGGCAATCCAAGTCATCTCGCTGCTGTGGACTGCAGCTGTCAGCTTCTGACTGGCAGCTAGGATGAGTGTTCACAGTAAAGCATCAGGTCCCTTTGGGGACCTGAGGAGATCTGACTGCATATCAAAGTTCTCAGGGCGTCCTGTTCTTGTCTCTAAATGTACCGAGAAATGCAATGTGTAGATACAACATATGATCAGCAAGGTACAATAGATCATATCCTTGGCCTTTCTGATATAATTTATGTATGTTTCTGATTCTTCTTTGGCCCAGCACTGATTTTAAATGTGTTTGTAGTAAACCTGTGGACAAAAACTGATCTCCAGATTTGGTTCTGCTTCTCTTTTCAAGCCATGAGTAACAAAATCTCAGCAGGAAAATTATGCTCATCATTTCCCAATTGTTTTGACCATTTTTGTCTATGCTTGCTTCATTGATGAAGGGGCCATTTGATCCTTTTAGCCCTGAAACCTTTCCACTAAATCAGTCCTCTAGTTTCACAACCACATGGCTTCAACCCGATGTATACCCGCAGTTCCACATCAGGAGGTTCAGGCCTGTTAAAAATCTGTCTGTGCTGTGTCTGTGTAGGCTGAGAAAAAGTTGTCAAGTGTGTAAGTGTGAGTCAGACTGTGGAGAGTGGTGTGATCATCAGTTGTAACACCTCATTTGTCACACTCTTAACAGCTTTTCCAGCAACATGAGTTCATAAATATGAACTGTAACTTTAAATCTGCAAATGTTAAAGCTGTAATATGATATTGAGTCCAGAGCATGATGCAGTTATTCCAACATAAACTGAGTTTTATACTTGCATTTATAAAATACATGTATGTTTACTTGTATCTACATATGGATGGTTACAGTTATAATAATGCTATCTATAGCATTTATTTGATTCAGATTTTCATTTTGATACATAGATTAAAGCAAAAAAATATATTATAAGCACCTGCTACATTTAGAAATAGCTTTTGACTAAACATACTTAATTCGCAGAATGTTATCCCTTTTCATCAATTTGCTCTTTATGGAGCAACACAAGTCTAAAAAGCTGATATTTGCTCTTTAATTTATTCAGATATTTGTTAAATTTGCTACGGCTGCTTAACAGACCTGTCCATGGAGGAGCTGCAGATATTCACAGCTCAGGTGTTGGAACGACCACCATTAGTTGTGGGTTAAAGTATGGAATATGGAATGGTGTCAAGAAGAAATCCATTGTTGAAAGACAACTGGAGGAAGTCCTATTTTCAGCCACAAGCCACGTTGGAAACATGTAGACAAATGTGTTCTGTACAGATGAGACCAAAGTGAACTTTTTGGCTTAAATACAAAATACTTTGTGAAAAGCACATGAAACTAATACAGATACATCTAAAAAAAACAGAATATCTGGAAAAAGTTTAATATTTTTTGTCAGTCATTTGAGAAAGTTAAAATTGAAATATTATATAGACTCATTACAAACCTCGTACTCGTACTCGTACTTGTCGTCTTCCGCTTATCCGGAACCAGGTCGCGGGGGCAGCAGACTCAGCAGAGACACCCAGACATCACTCTCCCCAGAAACCTCCTCCAGCTCCTCCGGGGGGAGCCCAAGGCGTTCCCAGGCCAGCCGAGAGACATACTCCCTCCAGCGTGTCCTGGGCCATCCCCTGGGCCTCCTCCCGGTGGGATGTGCCTGGATCACCTCCTGAGGAAGCCGTCCAGAAGGCATCCGGTATAGATGCCTGAGCCACCTCAACTGGCTCCTCTCGATGTGGAGGAGCAGCGGCTCAACTCCGAGCCCCTCCCGAATGGCCGAGCTCCTCACCCTATCTCTAAGGGAGTGCCCGGCCACCCTACGGAGGAAGCTCATTTCAGCCGCTTGTATCCAGGATCTCGTTCTTTCGGTCATGACCCAAAGTTCATGGCCATAGGTAAGGGTAGGAACGTAGACCGACCGGTAAATCGAGAGCTTCGCTTTTCGGCTCAGCTCTCTCTTCACCACAACGGAATCATTACAAAACAAAATATTTAAATTTTCTTGTAATTTTGTTGATTATAGGATACAGATAATAAAAACCCAAGATTAACAGAGAACAGTCTTTTTACATGTAGACAGACAGAGCAAAAAATCATTTAAAAGTAAATTATTTGATATCTTAAAGACCTCTTTTATTTTTTCTTCTTTTGCACCACAAATATTCTAAACTTTTTAGAGGTTTACTCCCACTTGTTAACCACCAGACCACCCCCTCTATAGATTTATAAAGGGCTGATAAAACGTTAATAGACAGACAAACAGACAGACAGACAGACAGATGGATAGATAGATAGAAGTTGCATAACAGTTAAATCTGCCTCCTTCGTATAGATTTTATTCTGAAAGTGAGCCCGGAAGCAGATGTGTGTTATTGCGCCTGCTTTGTCTCTGCTCTGGTCTCCTTTCCCACTATGCGGCTGGTGCTGGTCGCGGTCATCATGCAGGTGGAATCTGCGCAGTGTGCTTCAGAATAAAGATCTACTAAAGGGATTTCAACAGCTCCAACTCAGCTGGTCTCCTGACATCTGAGCGCTGTGGAAGAAGCAGCAACAAGCCATGGAACATACCGACAAATTGGATTTGTTTTCCTTCTGTCCTCGATCTTAAATTAGAAAGATGTTTAAAATTGGATTATGACCCATCAAAATTAATTATAAAGGAAACATCGCTCTGCGGGGAATAATAACACGCAGTTATGTTGTTACAAAGTGATTTTTCCCTTTGCGCAGTCCAGCACAGCTCAGCGGGAGTCACAGAGGATGTCATCTAATCTCGAAGGAAGTGAAAGTCCCAAACAGACCAGAAGGACGTAATCTTTTGGGGATCGCTTCTCTTTGAACACGCTGGTGCGATGGATGACGACACCATCCCAGATCTGAAAGATATAGAGACAAAAATCGGCCGGAAGACCCCCGAAGGTTTGCTCAGGTGGATGAGAGAAGATGCGTCCTCTCTCCGGGGAGAAGGCAAACTGGCCCCCCATCAGGACACCAGTAAAGACACTGGGAGGAAGAGTTTGGATGAAAAGATTGGCAAACTCAGGATGGAGATGGTAAGATTTCGCTGTGTATGTGTTTGTGTCCTTCTGTGGATGTGGATCCAGCTTTTCCTGTGTCAGTCAAGGCAGAGTAGAGCTGTCACACTGACGCAGCTCCACACAGGATCTGATCCAGCTGGAGAAGGTTTTTGTGAATATTTAAAACATTTAAGGAAAATATTCCATCCATGCTGAGAAGCAATGATTTGAAATGATGCACAACATGTACATGAAACATGTACATGAACGTGTAAGATGAAAGTGCATTATCCTCTACAAGCAGCCAGAATGCAGTTTAGATTGATTAGGTTAGATTATCTTGTAAAATGTTGGCTCTGGAGGAAGTAGTTGGCTAAATCCCATCTTACCTCTTGCCCCTCATTTTTAGCCTTTACACCTTAAATTATAGGGGAAGATGTTTCCAATTGTTCGTGTGGATTAGGAGAAGAGCAAACAGGATTGACTTTCTAAGCTCTTAGAAGCTGAGATGTTTCAGGAGCACACTTGGAAGCAAAGAGATAGGAACAAATATCTAAAAACAAATGCAGTTTGTTAATGCAGTCTCTCAAAAAATAAAAAAAATAAATGTAAAAGAAGAATCAATTTTAAAAACAAAAAGTGTCTGTCTTTCTTTTACAATCTTTAGGCTTTTTAGTAATCCATGGATTTTAAATTGTTTTAAACAAAGCATTGTGCTTCACACTCATATTTGGGCTATTTATCTTTTATGATGAGCTCCAGGTCTTAGCGGATGGAAGGCCTTCTTGCCATAACCCTAATCTTTAGCTCCCTCCACAGATAATATCAGATTCAAGTCAGGAGTCTGGCTGGGCCACTCCAATCTTCAATATTGCTTCTGGTCAGAAGAAACATGGTGGTAAACTTAAAAGATTAACAAATAAATAAATTAAACTAGAGGTTGAGGAGGATGAGGGAGGAAAGGGGTAGGGATGAACAGGTAAGCGAGGTTGGTGGTTGAAAGAACATGACACACTACGCTAAACAGGAGAGCCGAGTATAAATAGAGTACTGGATAATTAGAGGTGTGGTTTGGTGGGGCCCTGTTGAAGTAGCTAAAGAAACGTCTTAACTTCATATAATTAAAGTTCTATGGCAAAATAAATTAGGTTTGTCCTCCAGACACCAATGTTTTTGAGTTGGTCCATAAAATCTAAAAACAAATCTTTTAAAATGACCAAAACATTTTTGAAGCAGTTGAAGGTAGGTATGGTGACTGGTACCATAGGGTTTCAAGGTTTTAAAAAGATTCGGTTTTAAAACAATTTCATTTTCTGTTGGTTCAAATTTATTTTAATGAAATGCCAGAGAAATTGTCTGAAGTGACTAGAGTTTTTTCTGTAGCACGGAGAAAAGCAGTGCTGACCCTCCCCCACCTGTTGCTGTGCACCGTGGTTAGCTGGGTAAATGAAAACTCCTAAACTTGTCCCTTTACTTAACGAGTATTAAGAAAAAATGGCTAATTATCCATCTATTCTGATTTTTTTATAGTAGTAGATTTACTTTAAAATACTACTTATGTTAATCTGAGTCAAAATTAAGATAAAAGCAAATTCATGTTGTAGATAATGTTATAACTGTAATGATCAATATATTTTATTGTGTTGCAGCTTTTGTGTTTTAAATATATCGGATCATGTTACACATTTTTTATTAGAAATTTTGTGTCAGAACTCTGATTCTAAAACTGTGGTAGTTTTGCCAAGGTCACCAGGCCGTGGGAGTATCAGGGTTGGACCCATGCCTAGCAGGAAGCAGGGATTTTGAATTTCAAATATGCCTTAACTTCCTTTCAGTTAAACATTGCTTGTAACTACAGGGTGGATTAGTTGCTTTTAGCTAGGTATTATTAATCAGAATCAGAATCAGCTTTATTGCCAAGTTTGTACATACAAACAAGGAATTTGACTCCGGTACACTTTGCTCTTTGGTTTTTGTTTTTGTACTACAGAATATACATATTTACAATGTACAAATATACACATATATAAATAAATAAAAAGGTGTTAATGTAAGCTATCACCATTACCCAAAATGCGAAGTCAATCCATCAGGAAAACTACTGTACACTTAATATATTACTCAATGTTTATTTGGATTCTTGTACAAAGAATTACGAAAACAGAATAAAAACCAATGATTGTTTTGCATTTTGTTAGAGATTATACCAGACAAATTACTTATGCAACACAGTAAATCGTTCACTCTACAAGTCAGCATTACATCATAACTAAAGGAAGACTGTCCTTGCTTCTGACATACTTGTTAATGTGTTTGTAATATAAATTGGTTTAGGTAAGGCTCCACAATCAATAAATATTCAAAACTTCTCATTACCTCAACATCAGCTGAACGTTGCTTGAAAATAAATTAACATCATGTAATGTAAACATTTGTTTTTTGCTGTCTGGTGGGAATCAGTTTACTCATAAATGAAAAAAACAATTATTATGACATTGTTTTATGCCCTTCGATGGACTGGTGACCTGTCCAGGGTGTACCTCACCCCCAGCCCATAGACTGCTGGATATAGGCACCAGCTTTCCTGCGACCCACTGTGGAAGAAGCGGTAAAAAATGACTGACTGACTGACATTGTTTTCTTTCTTAAGTGCATGCAAGTCACTTTCAGTTGATTTAAGCATGATTGCTTTTATTTTTCAATTGTTAATTATCACTCACTTCTCTTGTCAAGACTAGGCTGTTCATTGCTATTAAAGCTGATTATTCCCCAATGAGCAGCTGTTGTTTTCTCTGTCATCTTGTTTACAAGGATCCCATTCTCCTCCAAGCAGCAGAGCAAGTCCACAGTTGTTTTCTTTCCCTTCAGTGTACATGCATGTAATGCATTCCTGTGGCAGATCGATGCATGCACGCAGCCTGTGGTTCTGACACAGAGCACATGCACTAACACAACCAGACTTCGCAACAAAGTGAGCCGTTATCTAAAGAAGTTTCTTCCGAACACAATGGTTCCATTCAAAAACATCCAAAAACACAGTATGGTACACAGTTGGTCACATAAAAGTTTAAATGGCCTCAGAACTGTTGCTGAAAGCAATGATAGTAACCCAATCTTCAGCTTTTGGAAGAAGAAATACATCAGTACTCTGTGTTTCTTAAAAGGAACCTCTGAAGAAACATCATTAGTTATTATAATGAGTTAGGCGGGCCTGTAACTGTAAATTTACAGTTTTTGTTACCAGCAAATAGCCAAAAACTTGGCCTTTTTAAACCAGATGCATTCACAGTTGAGTTTTTGTTTTCAATTGATATCCCCACATAACATTTTACAAAAGCAAAATGTAAAATGAAGATGTATATTGCCATATTAATAATAACTATGTGCTATATTCAAAATACTATGACAGCTTTGATGCACTGCTGCCTTTTTTCCTGGCAGGTTTGAATGCCAGTTAGGGCCTTGGGCATGCACTCCTTGGACATGCATGGGTTCTCTGTGACTTCCTCCCAAAATCCAAAAACTTGCATCTTAGGTCTGTGTGTATGCAGGGGGTGTTTGTCCCTGTGATGGACTGGCAACCTGTCCAGGGCGTGACCTGGGTGTTGCTCATTGAGTACTGAAGACAGGCACAGCACAGCCGGTCAGAAATGTAAGAGTTCGATCTCTTTTTGATCAGTAAATGCACTATATAGTAAGTGCTACCCGTCAGTGCTGACAACAGTCTGTGAAGAGTGAAGTTTATTTTTTTAGTATCATTGAAGTGTTTAAAATTAAGTCAGAGGAAGCAGAGATATTGTATGTTAGACGCTTCTAGAAATAAAACTGTTAGGACCTTCTCCGCCATTCAGGCACCAAGAGAGTGACAGAGTGCGAGAGCTAAAGCAAATCATATGAAGGTTGATCTGAGTACAACATAGTAGCTCTGTCCTTTCTAAGATTCAGGCTGTGTCTGATATGGAAAATACTAAATTTGGAAATATAGGCTAGCCTTTTGCAACTCCACCAGTAAAGATAAGTTTCAACATATTTTAAGAATACGTGCAGAGAATGCAGCTTTAGTAATGATTGATTAGCTAATCACTAACATAAGAAGCTAATGACAGTTTAAAATGTCCCATCTGTAATACTTTGTTTTAAAATATTATTAAAATCCATCTATTTCACACATGGTGTAAGTTCATCTCTGCTCTTAATATAAATGACAAGAAAAGATAAGAAAACAATATTTTGAAAGTTATATCTGTTTATAGTTCTTTACGAGAATTTTGAATTTGCTAAATTTACTAATAGCAAATTAAACACGTTACAAAATACTGATTAGGATTTAGCCGTAAAATATGGGGGCATCTCTTTTAGACGGAGATAAACTTGCACTTTGTTTTGGAGGTGATTTTTGAAAACCCACCAACTACAGATACAGATGTTACACAGTTCATGAAAGTCCAAGAGCACATAATCCGACTTATTTCATCAATTCCCTTTGCTGGGGAGAAAGAAGGACAGACAATACAACAGCAACTTCCTGCCCCGCAGATGGGTAAACCGTCAGCACAGAGACACCCTCCTGTATGTGTTTCATTCATCTTGCAGAGTGGTGTAATGTGTTGAGAGTGCAGAAGAGTAAATGTGAGCACTGCACTTTCATCAGCTATCTGCTTAGTAAGATTTACTGTAATGCATGTGCAGAGTCTGCAGAGTAATGCCAAATGGAAAAGCTCAGATGAACACACGGATGTGCACACAGTCTGGCAAAGTCACAGAATTAGTTTTTTGTATTTTTAACACCTTCCACCATGTTGATAATCTCATCAGAACAACATTATGAGGCAGAGTGTTAATGAGTAAAGTAATATCAGCATCTTTTCATGCAATAGTTTGCAGTAGTTCAAACCCTTATGCTATTGATCTGTTAGTGTAAGCACGGCATGGGGTTAAATACTTGAATATTTAATTAAAAGTGTTAAATTAAAGCCAGAAGGCTGTAAAATGTGCCAAAAGATTATTAAAAGATACTTTACCAGTTCCAAACAGGTCTTAATTTTTATAAGTCAACATTTGACCACTCTT
Source organism: Crenichthys baileyi (assembly GCA_036173005.1). Lineage (NCBI taxonomy): Eukaryota > Metazoa > Chordata > Actinopteri > Cyprinodontiformes > Goodeidae > Crenichthys > Crenichthys baileyi. The sequence continues at coordinate 337,434 of JAHHUM010002031.1, read as the reverse complement.
GGGAGGGTGGGAGAGAGAAATGGCTAAAGATAGATCCCAACCAAATATGTGTAAAAGATTGGCCAAAATTCAGAAACACACTAGAACCCCGAGTCCCCAGCCTCTGTTTCCTACAGGGAATGCGTGATGGCAGGATTGAGGAGATCCTCGAAGTACTCCTTCCACCGCCCGATAATGTCCCCAGTCGAGGTCAGCAGCCTCCCACCCCCACTATAAACAGTGTTGGCGAAGCACTGCTTCCCCCTCCTGAGACGCCGGACGGTTTGCCAGAATCGCTTCGAGGCCGACCAGTAGTCCTTCTCCATGGCCTCACCGAACTCCTCCCTGGCCCGAGTTTTTGCCTCTGCCACAGCCCGGGCCGCAGCACGCTTGGCCTCACGGTACCCGTCAGCCGCCTCAGGAGTCCCACAAGCCAACCACAGCCGATAGGACTCCTTCTTCAGCTTGACAGCATCCCTTACTGCCGGTGTCCACCACCGGGTTCTGGGATTGCCGCCGCGACAGGCACACAGGTTGTGGATATGTACCACAGGCTTTTAAGGTAGCTGTAATTAAACCTTTACTTAAGAACCCTTCGCTTGATCGAGATGACTTGAAAAATTACAGACCTATATCCAATCTTCCATTCTTATCTAAAATTCTTGAGAAAATAGTTGCTAATCAAATGTGTGAGCATCTACACAGCAATGACCTGTTTGAAGAGTTTCAGTCAGGCTTCAGAGCTCATCATAGCACTGAAACAGCTCTGCTGAAAGTCACTAATGATATTCTTATGGCCTCAGATAATGGACTTGTGTCTGTACTGGTTCTGTTAGATCTCAGTGCTGCATTTGATACAGTCGACCATAATATTCTCTTAAAAAGGCTGGAATATGCTGTAGGGATCAGGGGAACAGCGCTAGGCTGGTTTAAATCTTATTTATCTGACAGATTCCACTTTGTTCATGTAAATGATAAATCATCTTTAAACTCCAGGGTTAACTGTGGAGTACCGCAGGGTTCAGTACTTGGGCCAATTCTCTTTACTATATATATGCTTCCAATAGGTAAAATTATCAGGCAGCATAGAATAAATTTTCACTGTTACGCTGATGATACTCAGCTTTACTTATCCATAAATCCTGATGAACCCAACCAGTTAGATAGACTACAAGCATGTCTTGAAGACATAAAAACTTGGATGACTTTAAATTTTTTGCTTCTAAATTCAGACAAGACAGAAGTTGTCGTCTTTGGACCGGAGTCATTGAAACAGAAACTGCTTAGTCAATCACTTAACCTGGATGGCAATAAATTGACCTCCGGTAATAAAGTAAAAAACCTGGGTGTTATTTTTGACCAGGACATGTCATTTAAATCCCATATTAAACAAGTTTCTAGGATTTCCTTCTTTCACCTCTGGAACATTGCCAAAATTAGAAATATCCTATCCAGGAGTGACGCTGAAAAACTAGTCCATGCATTTGTTGCTTCAAGGCTGGACTATTGTAATTCTTTACTATCAGGATGTCCACAAAATGCAGTTAAAAGCCTTCAGCTGATTCAAAATGCTGCAGCAAGAGTTTCTGATGAAAATTAAAAAGAGAGATCATATTTCCCCTATTTTAGCTTCCTTCATTGGCTCCCTGTTAAATCCAGAATAGAATTTAAAATTCTCCTCCTCACATATAAAGCCCTTAATGATCTAGCTCCATCATACATCAGAGATCTGATTGTTCCATATGTTCCTAACAGGGAACTTCATTGTCAGACTGCAGGTTTACTGGTGGTTCCTAGAGTCTCTAGAAGTAGAATGGGAGGCAGATTCTTTAGTTATCAGGCTCCTCTCCAGTGGAACCGGCTCCCAGTTTTAGTCCGTGAGGCAGACACCCTGTCTACTTTTAAGGCTAGGCTTAAAACTTTCCTTTTTGATAAAGCTTATATTTAGAGTGGCTTAGGTTATCCTGAGCTACCTCTGTAGTTATGCTGCTATAGGTTTAGGCTGCTGGAGGACATAATGACCGCTTTCACCCTCTTCGCTACATTCTCACACTACTCTCCAATTTTGCATTATTTGCTATTATTTCAGCTTGTAACTTTGTTCTCTCTCTTTTCTCTTCCTAGAAGCTACACCCGGCCTGACTCTGTGTCTACCTGTGAAAACTGCCTCAGAGTTTATTTGTTTTTTCTTCCTAGATGTAACCACTAAAGGAGCTACATCCATTAACATTTACTTTTCCTTCCCATAGAAAGTACTCCTCGATCAGTGCTTCTTTGTTCTCTTTGTGTCTCTGCTCTGTTCTCTCTAACCCCCAGTCGTTCGTGGCAGATGGCCGCTCACACTGAGCCTGGTTCTGCTGGAGGTTACTTCCTGTTAAAAGGGAGTTTTTCCTCTCCACCGTCGCTACATGCATGCTTGATCTTAGTCTGTCACTTTAGGACAAATAAAAGTCAGTGCAAAGTGAGCACTGAAAATTCAAACTGTGCTGTGGAAAATCTGTTTGTCTGGCCAACTGCTTATAGATGTCTAAGTTAGTGCACGGTTGTGTCTAATTAAATTATTATGAAATGAATAGTTTCTTTACCACTGCCCTGTTTATAAAAGGCTGTACAGCCACCCCCTGATGGAATTTTACAGTCTAGTTTACTCCAAACCAAACCTGACAGCTTGGAATTTAAATGAGAATACAACTAGTGGAAAACATTGTCATATGTATTTGTATTTAATTACTCTAACAATCCTATTCATTTGTATTTAGTTAGTCCCATAGTTATAAAAGCAGGAGTATGGAACATCACCAAAATGCAGCATTTTTTTGTTTAATGTATATACACATTTTTATTTTTGATGTGTATATTGCAGTTAAACTCCCCATGAAGACCTTTAGCCATGACTGCTGAGTAGAATAATGCATGAGATAATTTTCAGGGAGGAATGCAGACAGATGGTTTATTTCAGGGTGAAGGGACTCTGCAAAGACGCCGTCTGTCTGCAGATGACCTGAAAGAGACTGGGAAGGTAAAAAAGCAGACAACACTAGAGGACATAGGAGACTGTGTGTGTTTATTTGGCTGCTGAATGAGATAACCGATGTCCCAACTGGCAGTGATTCAGCAGTCTGTGTGACATTGGAAAGCTGTTTTTTGCCATATGGGTGGGTCCGAGTCACGGTTCATGCTCCAACTGACTGTGCTATCATTGCTGCTAAAATTTTGTTATGTCTTTCTGAATCTATGCTTTTCTTGCGGTTGCATTGGAAGAACTGCATCCCCCCACCACAATACAACACCACCCCTTACCACAATTTTATTTATAAAAAAAAAATTACAGGGGGTAAAAAATACTTGAATATTTTTTCTCAAGAAATGCTATAGTCAGTCAAAAGGAAAATCCTGCTGAATATATAAAACGTCCCACTGATCAGATCATGATTTTGGGGCATAAAGCTTTTGGTATTTCATGGTCTGTTTTATTCTTGCTCAAAGTTGCTTTCTGATTGTCCTTGTTTTTGCAAGGCAGAGTACATCAAATTCACTTAACAGATAAACCAACAGTTGAAATCTGTTTTGCAGAGGAAATAATGAAGTGAAGCCATTAGTCATTTTGAGATGTGGTTACAGACTGTCTGTACTGAGGGTGTTCTTAACTGTGTTAAAATAAGGCCCTGCACAGTGCTATGCACATATAAAGATAATGAGCACTAAACTAAGTTTTAACAGTGGTTTATCCACACATACATTTATTTAAAAAATGGGAAATGTGGATTTTCTCTAGTCTACGTACCCAGAATTCTACGTAAAACATCAGATATATACAGGGGTTGGACAATGAAACTGAAACACCTGGTTTTAGACCACAATAATTTATTAGTATGGTGTAGGACCTCCTTTTGTGGCCAATACAGCGTCAATTCGTCTTGGGAATGACATATACAAGTCCTGCACAGTGGTCAGAGGGATTTTAAGCCTTTCTTCTTGCAGGATAGTGGCCAGGTAACTACGTGATAATGGTGGTGGAAAACGTTTCCTGACTCGCTCCTCCAAACACCCCAAAGTGGCTCAATAATATTTAGATCTGGTGACTGTGAAGGCCATGGGAGATGTTCAACTTCACTTTCATGTTGATCAAACCAATCTTTCACCAGTCTTGCTGTGTGTATTGGTGCATTGTCATCCTGATACACAGCACCGCCTTCAGGATACAATGTTTGAACCATTGGATGCACATGGTCCTCAAGAATGGTTCGGTAGTCCTTGGCAGTGAGGCGCCCATCTAGCACAAGTATTGGGCCAAGGGAATGCCATGATATGGCAGCCCAAACCATCACTGATCCACCCCCATGCTTCACTCTGGGCATGCAACAGTCTGGGTGGTACGCTTTTTTGGGGCTTCTCCACACCGTAACTCTCCCGGATGTGGGGAAAACAGTAAAGGTGGACTCATCCTGTTGGATGTGGTTCGTCTTTCTTGGTGGTATGCTGACATTACCCTGGATACCGTGGCTCTTGATACATCACAAAGACTTGCTGTCTTGGTCACAGAATAGCCAGCAAGACGTGCACCAACAATTTGTCCTCTTTTGAACTCTGGTATGTCACCCATAATGTTGTGTGCATTTCAATATTTTGAGCAAAACTGTGCTCTTACCCTGCTAATTGAACCTTCACACTCTGCTCTTACTGGTGCAATGTGCAGTTAATGAAGACTAGCTACCAGGCTGGTCCAATTTGGCCATGAAACCTCCCACACTAAAATGACAGGTGTTTCAGTTTCATTGTCCAACCCCTGTACATACACCCCTATTTTAATAAATATATCCGTGTATTTGCTTTTCTCAAAAAGATTTATCATTTACATAAACAAACTGGAATCTCTCAGACAAATAAGATTTAAACCAGCCTACTGTTCCCTCTAGCTCTATAGCGTGATCAAGCCTTTCTAAGACAATATTGTGATCGACTATTAAATGCAGTCCTGAAGAGGCATCCAAAACAGATGCCCGAGCCACCTCAACTGTCTCCTCTCGATGTGGAGGAGCTGCAGCTCTACTCGGAGCTCCTCCTGGATGGCCGAACTCCTCACCCTATCTCTAAGGGAGTTCACAGCCACCATGCAGAGGAAGCTCATTTGAGCCGCTTGTATCAGGGATGTCGTTCTTTCGGTCATGACCCAAAGTTCATGCACATAGGTGAGGGTAGGAACGTAGACTGACCGCAAACATAGACTGATGATATGTATACATATATATATACAGTATATATATATATATATATATATATATAGATATAGATAGATAGATAGATAGATAGATATATATATAGATATATATATAGATATATATATAGATAGATATATATATAGATATATATATAGATAGATATATATATAGATATATATATATAGATAGATAGATAGATATATATATAGATAGATATATATAGATATATATATAGATAGATATATATAGATATATATATAGATAGATATATATAGATATATATAGATAGATATATATAGATATATAGATATATAGATATATAGATAGATATAGATATATAGATATAGAGATATATAGATAGATATAGAGATATATAGATATATATAGATATATAGATATATATAGATATATAGATATATAGAGATATATAGATATATAGAGATATATAGATATATATATAGATATATATAGATAGATATATAGATATATAGATATATATATATATATATATATATATATAGATAGATATATATATAGATAGATATATATATAGATAGATATATATATATCTATATAGATAGATATATATATATCTATATAGATAGATATATATATATCTATATATATATAGATATATATAGATATATATAGATATATATAGATATATATATAGATATCTATATAGATATATATATCTATATATATATATATAGATATATATAGATATATATAAACAGAGTAATCGCAGGAAGATACGCTTTCCAGAATCATATGGATATATCAGATGTTGTCTCATGCCTGATTTGTTAGGTTGAAATGTGTCTTTAGCTTGTACCGTGTACTGATTCTTCAAAAACATGAAAATATCATTAGTGATGATTTGGTCCTGTGTTGTCCTGGAACTCAGTGTTCCACTTCCATCCTGTCTGGGTCACAGAAAAACACTCGCTTTGACCTGCTCCCTCTTGACAGAGGCCTCTCTGTAATGAGCAAGTCTGAATTCACTGCATAGGTAAAAAATTAAGTTTACAAGTTTGCATTCAAGATGCAAAAGATGATAGAGATGATAGATAAAAAATGAAAATTATCCTAAGTTGTAAGTTGAACAGCAAACCAACAAAATACCCTTTCCTCAGTCCTCACCTCAGTTAAACACTCAGTAGAAAACTGAGACATGACAGCATCATAAATTTAGTCAATCTATATACTCTAGTGCAGGGAAAGAGTTCAGCAGCAGAGCAGTGCACACAGCCTCTGTTTGCATTATGCTGCCTCAGCACTGACATGCACGGAGCTACTTTTACCACCACCCTCATTAGGTACTCGGACGCTGCCAGGCAGAATCTGCCTGTGCCAGGTTGCCAGCAGGTTTAGAGGCACACCTACAGGAAGTTGCAGTTGCTGATCTCCAGAACCCATTCATGAAACAGTCCTCCCTGTAAACATATGATTGTGTGTGTTTCATGCACAGTGTGTTTCATTCACAGAAGAATTGGTTTGTAGACATGTAGGCCTATATTTATGTTAGAATACGTTCAAGAAGCTTCATTAAACAGAATATTACATTGCAAGTGTTTATTTCTCTTGCTGATTAAGGCCTACAGCTAATAAAAATCATCGGTTCTGTTTCTCGGATGATTTGAGCATTACATAATATACAAATACATACCAATAAAAAGGATTTTATATTATAAATGTGTTATGCCTTAAACAATCATAGGGGTAAAAAAAAGGCTGACTTAACGGGTCAGTACTAAAGAAGCTGTTGACAGAGTGCTGTGTTAAGCATAATAATGTATAATAATAATACAATTTAGTGGAAGAAAAACGTGTAGTAGAAAAAGGTACACTAGGCAATCCAAAGCACTTTACACAAAATCAAAGGAGAAAAATTAATGATAAAAAAATTTTAAAAATGTTGCCGAAATGTTAAAATGTAAAATTATCATAAATCTCACACTTTAATCATTCATCAGTGATCGGGCAAATGGTAAATTAGAGAGACTTCTTGATCAAAAGCTGCAGTAAACCTGTAATGTCTTCAGCCTTAAATTAAAGGACCCAACAGCTTCTGCACTTATTAGGTTTTCAGGGAGTGCATTCCAAAGCTGAAGAGCATAGAAACTAGATATAGCCTCCTCTTGTTTAGTTCTGGTCCTAGGAACACTGAGTAGGCAGGTCTCTGATGACCAGAGGGGTCTTATTCACATTTGACAAGTATCACAGAAATGTATTTCAGCCAAAGAACAAATAGTGCTTTATAGACCAACAGAAATATTTCAAAACCTATCCTTTTCCAAACAGGGACCTAGTTTAGTTAATTAAGAATTGGTGTGTGTTATAATCCATTATCCAACTCTTTGGTCACAACTCTGGCGGCAGCATTTTGGCTGAGCTTCAGCTGCCTGATTAGTTCTTTACACAGAGCTGTAAATAAACAATCAAAATAATCCAACACAGTGAAAAAACATGCCTCAGATTTTACAGGTTCCTGTTTGGACAAGATACCCTTTATTCTGACAATGTTTTTAAGATGATAGCAAGCCGATTAAGAAACTAGTCAAATAAGTAACAGACTTTATGTGGTTGTTAAAATTTACATCAGTGTCCAAAAAAACACCAAGATCTCTTGCATGCCCTGTGGTCTTTAGTCCCCTTGGGTCTAGTTAACCTTTGATCTCTGCCCTCACACTTTTGGGACCAAAAGCAATCATTTAAGTCTTGTCTGCATAAAAATGGAAGAAAGTCTGATCCATTCATTCACTGTTTTATGGACGCATTGATTCAGGGATTGAAGTGGGCTTTGGACAGGCTGTATTACAGTGATATAAATGTGTGTGTCAGTAGCATGCATATTGTAAGAGATGTTGTAATACTCTATAATCTAGGAACTCAGCCTTGAGAAGATTGTGAACCAAAGCCATTTAGGGTGAACTGCAGCTGGAGTCAGTGCTTGAAGAGACCCCCCTAAAACAGGACATTGGTTAAAATTGTTGAATTCAGGTGTGGCGCGTGGCATAGCGATAGAGCGCACAACCCATATATGGAGGCCTCATTCCTCATGTCTAACCCCTTCTCTCCACTCGCAGTCTGCCTACTTTGAAAAAAATAAAAAAGAATAAACACAACTAGTGCCACAAAAAAAAGAAAAAAATACTATTGCATCCATTGTTTTAAGCAATCTCGCCCCTAGACCGCTGGTGAGACGCACCAGCTGCTCCGTGACCCAGTATGTAAGAAGCAAGTTTAGAAGATGGATGGATGGATGTTTTAAGCAATTCCTGAACCAGAGACGATATCAGAACCGGTTTGAACACGTTACATTGATATTAAATTTTTATCTTTTACCTGTGTTACACTGTACGATAAAAGATGTTAGACTGGACAACTTGTTGCACCAACATTACCTCAGACAAATCTGACAGGTCTCCAACACCTAACAGCAAATTGACAATTATGGTACTAATGTGCCTAATTTTAGAATAGGACACTGAAAGAGGGAGAGCAGGAGAGGCTAGAGGAGAGAGTAGATAATGGTAAAAGTGCTCCTAACTGGGCAAAGACAGCTAGAGACACAAACGTTAGTCAAAGCAGCAGTAAAGCTTCACAATGTTCCCCAAGGATGTGAGACACTTCTTGGTATTTGTTGTAATTCCACTTTTCCACAGGCTCTAATTAGCCGGCTCCGCTCCACTCAGTCTCTCTCTACTCGGCACAGAACCTGTTGTGTTTCCACCGACCCACTGACGACTGGAGCTATGGCTTAAAGGCCTGCCTCCAGTCATCAGAGTATTGCGTTGTGCCGTGTGACATTGTTACATTAAAGTAGACTGCATGAAACAATAATAAATAAATAGAAAATGAAAACATAAATAAACATAATACACATCTTTTTTTGTATCATTGTATATGCAAGAATATCTTATATATGCTTTTTTCATGTATAAAATAATCCACTGGGGAAATTATCTGCCCAGCCAGAACTTAAAATAAATCTCAGGGGTTCTGATGTGAGGGGGGTGTGGCAGAAGAAGCAGAGAGGAGAGACACTGCTGTCTGGACTAGTACAGCTCCAAAGTTACAGAAGTTACAATTTTAGGCTTTATGAGGAAGTTTTTGTATTAGCCATGACAATACAAGGACAAGGACCATCAATAAATTTCCAAACCTAACACGCTGTTTCATTGTGGTATTGTTTTGTGTGTTTTGCGGGAAATGTTTGTGCGTTTGAACAGCTGATTTTTTGTGTGATGAGCTGATTCAGGATGTTATTAAATACAGCGTTCCCCATGCGTGTTATTTAGAAAGCTGATGTGCCCTTTTTCTTTTCTTTCAGCCTTCAGGCATGGTTTATAATTTGTAAATGGTAAAATTATAATTCGGTTTGACCAACTCCAGCCATTGTTGTCCTTAATATTATTGTAGTCTTGAGTTTTATTAATTTCTCCCTGTACTATTTCAGCAAAAACCTTATCATTTCTCCTCGCCCCATGGCCAATCAGTGAACAGCAGTCTGTTCATGTCACATGTAGTCCCTACTCAGCCGTGTACCTGCTTAGGAGCAGGGACGAAAAAAGCAGGTGGCAGTACGGAAAAACACTCACAAAGTGGGTGGAGTTGAGTGGAGCCGGTCTAAATAGAGCTAGTGGTAAAGGGGCATAGGCTGTCTTTGATCGGAAGAGAGAAGAATCAGCAGTTGGCTTGTCTGTCCCACTGACCAACCAAAGACTACTGATTCAAGCTCTTGACCAGAGACTGTATCATGATTCTTTCACCAAAAAAAGATTTTCACTAAGACAGTCAATAATTACAGTACCGTTAAGCTGGCTTTACTTGAGCTAAGGACGGCCACAACAAGTCTTAACTTACTCCAGGTAAGAAGCTTCTTCAATATTCTTCTGTCCATCATGTGCAAAGCACCACTATCGTTAACCAGAAAATGACCCTGCATCATGATGCTACCACCATCATGCTTGTATTTGTAGGTACAGTAATCTTGCAATTTTACCAAAGGCTGTCTCACCTTGACTTCTCCGAACATTTCTGGTCATTGTGGTGAAATAGTTCAATCATAAACTTAAAACTTTTCCCAAATAACATTTAGTCGACCCATATAGGTAGCTGCTAATTTCAATAAAACCTATTGCCACCCTCCAGAGTGATTAAAATCCAACTTCACTGGGCAGTAACACTTTAGTTCCAGCAGGGTCCAGTTCATGGCAGGCTTGTGCCTAGAGGTTCATTTGAACATTTTGGGACGCTTTAACCCTAACCAATTTTCTCTCATCTGAGGGTTACATGTCAGGTCTTTTTCCAGACTTGGCAAACCAAGTCTGAAATCCTAATTCCTTGTACTTGAACACCGTTGTTTGACCTTTGATCTTTGAATCTGCACTTGAATCTGCTTGTTAAGAAAAAGAGACTCTCCCATTGTTCTGATTATTCTTGACTATTGGTCAGCTCAGGGAGTAGGATTTATTATGAATACACAAAACAACATATAATTGAAATAGTTCTTAGCCAGATCTATGTTTTTTGCCAGACAAAAATCACAAATCTACTCTCATTTTATTGCTACTGTGACAGCAGATCTTGTTGGGTTTAAGAGTGAGATATATAACAGAGACACTGTTAGTGCAGCATAATTAAATACTGTAACACACAAAATGAATACATAGAGAAACCAAGGAAAATGGGTGAGGGAAGAATTGTGCTGAGAGAATATAATTTGGCAGGGCTTTAAATGTTGGTGCCATATATCACCTCCTGGTGTGCTTTCCACTGCAGACCTCTGCATTTCTATTCCAAGAAAGAATTTTCCATGACCACAGAAACTCTTTTTCTTCTTCTGTATTCAACTGAATATTATGCAGTGGATTATAGTAGCCAGTTTTGTGTAGTTCTTACTTTCACTGTCACTGTTTATTATAGAAATTTTGGAAAGGTTTTAATTTTTTCAAACCATCTAAAAAGCTGTTTAAGGCCACTAATGTGTCACACTTTCCACTCTGTCCAATTTCAATCTCTGAGCTTCTTCTGCAGGGCCTGTTTTAGTCCCAATTTCCTTTTATTTTTCATCTGTGGGACCTTGTCTTCTCTAATTTGTTTTCCATTTATAGTATTGGGGCCTCCCCCTGCGTGTGTCTTTTATACATTTCTTCCATTTATGGTAATCAGTAAAACTTTAATAGCCTTATAATAGTGTTAGTCTGGAGCCAAAAGCTGGCTGTTTTAAATGCTTTCCAGGCGTAGCCTGTGGATACCTGTTATAAGACTATTTCTTGTGTCAGCAAACATTTTCTTCTTTTTGTACTCGTACTCGTCGTTGTCTTCCGCTTATCCGGAACCGGGTCGCGGGGGCAGCAGACTCAGCAGAGACACCCAGACGTCCCTCTCCCCAGACACCTCCTCCAGCTCCTTCGGGGGGAGCCCAAGGAGCTCCCTCCTCACCCTATCTCTAAGGGAGTTCCCAGGCCAGCCGAGAGACATAGTCCCTCCAGCGTGTCCTGGGCCGTCCCCTGGGCCTCCTCCCGGTGGGACGTGCCTGGAACACCTCCCGAGGAAGGCGTCCAGGAGGCATCCGGTATAGATGCCTGAGCCACCTCAACTGGCTCCTCTCGATGTGGAGGAGCAGCGGCTCTACTCCGAGCCCCTCCCGGATGGCCGAGCTCCTCGACCTATCTCTAAGGGAGTGCCCGGCCACCCTAAGGAGGAACCTCATTTCAGCCGCTTGTATCCGGGATCTCGTTCTTTCGGTCATGACCCAAAGTTCATGGCCATAGGTGAGGGTAGGAACGTAGACCGACCGGTAAATCGAGAGCTTCGCTTTTCAGCTCAGCTCTCTTTTCACCACAACGGACCGGCAAAGCGCCCCCATTACTGCGGCAGCCGCACCGATCCGTCTGTCGATCTCCCGCTCCATTCTTCCCTCACTCGTGAACAAGACCCCGAGATAGTGTTTTGTCACTTTTGCAATACATTATGTAGTTATTTTCTATGTAGTGGATATCAGCTACTTCATCTTTTAAATGTGAATATATTAGGGTAAGAAATGAGAAAAGAGAATGAAGTAAATTTTAGAAGGTATAGTTGCAGATTATTCAATACTGGACACTGCTTGATGAACCTGGAACAAATAATTAAACAACACACCTATAATTTCATACATTTTGATAATATTTTCAAGATATCTGTTTTATTGTGCCTACAGGCCTATCTTCGCTCAGTGGATGTCAAGATTCTGCAACAATTACTGGCGGTCCATGAGGGCATCGAGGCAGTGAAATGGCTGATGGAAGAGCGCAGCACACTAACCAGTCATTGCAGCAGCCTGACCAGCAGTCAGTACAGTCTGGGCGAGGGCCCTGACACATCTTGGAGAGGTTCCTGGAGCAGCCTGCAGGACCCCACTAATGACAAACTTGACAACATCTCGATTGGCAGCTACCTGGACACTCTGGCTGATGACATGGACGAGTACTGTCCCTCCAGCTCAGAGTCTGTCATTTGCTCCACCACACCACTGGTTTCAGAAGTTACCCCTGGGAGCAACACAACCGGAGGCTCTAGAGTATATGGACCAGGATCTGCTCTGGGAGCTAGGTCTAATAATGGGGTTGGGAATCCAGTTCAGTCTGGGCCGAGTGACAAAGAAGAAGTGATAGGGGGACCTAGGGTTAGTGGATCTGGAAGATCAGCAGATCTGGTCAGGTCTTACCAAGTCAAGTCAGAGGGCTCCAAAGAAGACACTTCAGTCCGGACCAAGCCTGCAGAGATAAATACGGACAGCCCTGTTTTAAAAGACAATGGCAAAACACACATGACTAAGGCCAATTGTGTTCTGGAAAAACCGGCAACACAGACAGGCAGTCCAACTCGCAAAGGCCTGATTGACAAACGGGGAACCAGCCAGAGTCCCAAAGCTAAACCGTACAAAAATGGAAAGATCGACATGGATACATGCAAAATGAGTGGCAAAATGCACCTGGAGTATGATTCTCACTGGCATTGGGTGCAGTCTCAAGAAGATGTGACGTTTTTGTAAAAAAGGACCCTCACATGGATGGGAACCCACTGTGTTAAATGCATATATTCCGTGAAACACACTGGGTATGGTAGACAACAGCATGTTTATCAATCCTTCCCTCTTGTGACTGCACTAACCTATAGAAAACATTGATGTCACTATATTACACTATATATTTTTTTCCAACTTTTTGACCAAACTAGGGCTGCCTCACTCAAATTTAGGAACATTAGTTTGAAAATTCAGTAACATAGTTTGTCTCAGGATATTTTTGGCATGCCTTGACTTTAATTGACGATGTATATTTTTATTTTCCTGTAGGAATAAAGCACAGTAACCAGTTTGCCAGAGAGCTGAAACATGATTGCAGATTCTATGACATGGCAGTGATTTCTAAATTTTCTTGTTTATAAATTTGTACATCCTTTAACCCATGATGAGACTTGTCAATATGAAAGTTTGTCCTGTTGAGAATGAATTGCTTATTTTATATTGTTTCATTTCACCAGATTTAGATTCAGTCATAAAAATCTCTCTCCAGATTTGTCACATGACCATTTGCAGGGGTCCTATCCCTTGAGATTGGAGATTCCAAAAACAATGGCACTAGTGTAATTACATTTATGGTATTTAAGAAGAAAGAAATCCAGTACAAATTAACACCCTTTCGTACAGTGGATTCCAATAAATTGTACGTTACGAACGTTCATACATTCATACATGCCATAACATTGCTTGTCTGGTCATTATAGACCACATTTCTAAGCGGATTTATCCTAAATGTGCAGTGCAAGTGAGTATTTTAAATTTGTGCGCATGTTACTACCTGATACATTCCTCTAACCAACGGTAACATTTAATGTCTTAGGAAAACAAATCCAATAAGGTTTGAAAATGTTTAAGAAACAAAGAAAATATACCCCTAATGGTATTTGTGTCATTGTAGAGTTTTACTACAGCTAAACTATTTACATAATGTTAAATGTAATAATGTTCACAATACAGCTACTCTGTGCATCAGTTATTAGTGGTGACTGAATGGGTGAAAAACCTAAATATAGCCTATTATTTTATTTCTTTTAGTTTTATGCAATGAAGAAGTTGTGCCTCTTTAGTGTAAACTGTCATTATAAAACCTGAACGTCTTGGAAAGCATTGTTTTTTTCACTATGCCTTTGCCTCTGCTTGCATGTACAGATATAGCTAGACCAGGACTCTCTGTGCTTTTGAGTGTGGACTGGTAAATGTGTTATGTCCCCTGGGTTGATTTTGCATGCCTGGTGATGAAAGCTTTAGTAGCTGGTTTGTGAGAATGACGTGGAAGACCAAACAATCAGACAAGAAAAGCAATTATTTTTCAAACCCTTGCCACTGGCTTGCTGGAGCGGGCTTATTCAGCAAAATAAATCTAATAATACATTCTGTTCTAGGATAGCAATGTTACTTATGAGCCCCAAAGGTGTCCCAAAGGTTTTAAAAACCTTTTTGGCTCATCCATCATGCCTTTACTACTCCTCCTGTCAGTCAGCACTTAAACATACTAAAGGAAATGGGTTGGTGGACTACATCTGCTACCCAGAGCTGGACATCCTACATTATGTGTGCATGACATTTAGCCTATACAGTAAAAATCTTTGTAAAAGATTTTAGGGCATGTGTCATCAGTTTTATAACTTTTTTCCTTTTTCAGTGTTGTTCTTGCTCGTAGCTCACAATACTAGTTTTCCTTTTTAAGTCTAGAACACAGAACATCATTCTACACTGAATAACACTATGACCAACCAAAACAAAAAAATGTATATCAAAGTTTGCAGCTTGATAGTGAGAATAAATGTCCAGAAATGTCCTTGCTATGTTATGTGGAAATTCCGAAAATTGTGGTTAGGTCCGTGCACCGGATTGTATATCTCTGAAATAAAAACTGTTGAAACTGTAATGGGCCGCTGAACTATCCAGGGTGCACACCACCTCCAGCAACCTTGTACATTTAAATATGGTTAAGCTGATGTTTAATAAATGGATTGATGGAGGATGTTAAGTTATCACCATCTTAGAGAATGGATAATTTAGCTTGTTTGTTCTAAATTCTGTTTATGGCTTAAAAAGACCCTGAAACAAAGGTGTCATCTAAAAAGTAATAGTCAGGTCAAACAATAACGTTCCAAAGTTGTCACTGTGAAAAGAAAACAAAAAGTTTAGCAGATTTGAAGTCAGCTAGTTTCAAATGGGTTCTTCTTTTTTCTTTGTGTACAGACTTAGATGTTAAACTTAACATCTATTCATCTGAGCCACTGAAGTGTTTCCTCTCCTTCTCACTTTCTAATTTATTCCACTTTCCACCACCCCAGTAGTTTGATGGAAACATTTAGTCTATGCCAACAAACACATCATGTGCACATAATGGTCTCTCATTGGAGACAGCACCATAAAGCAAGCACTGTAGAAACAGTGACTACAGACAAGTAAGGAAAAGTGAGCTCAAACTTGATCCTGAACTCTTAAACAAATGGGAACACCGTCCCCCACTTTTCTCTTTAAATACAAGAAGGATGTCAATTCCTTATATGACTACAGCCTTGGTACAGTTTTCACTAACAACACAGAAATGAACTAATTTGAAACATTGCTTCCCTTTAACATATGTGCTGGATGAAAAGCAATAAAAAGAAGGGATGTCTGTGCTGCTACGTTATCGTTTTGTTTCCATATGAGCTGAGGTATACTTAAAAAAAACAGTGCAGGGAACTAAGCTGTTAAACTCATTACATCATGGCACATACTGCCTCTCATGATGAGTTTAATGTGTTTTCTCCAGTCACATCCTGTTTAGGTTTGAAATATAGGCATCGCTTTAATGATGCAAGGAGGAGCTACTTGTGGTCCGACTGTTATTTTAGAGAGGAAAATAACTGCTGAGACAGTCGTTAAGTTCTGGTGAGCTTTAAAAAAAGACATTTCAGGCAAACCTGAAACAAATCTAAACTCTTCATTTTTAAAAATATATTAAGCCCTGTCCTCTAAATGTTCTGGATCTTTTAAATTCTTACTTTGATGGATTTGTCCAAGCTTCAGGTACCAGCACCCTCAGGCTATTCTGGGAACAAGATAAATAGCACGATTACGTAGATGAGTTGATGTGCATGTGAACGCGGTTGTCATGACAATGAGTCCGATCAGGCTGTAGCTCGAGTGTCTATATAAAGCACAGTACACAACAGAGGCAGCGGCAGGGGAGCAGGACGCTTTGGATAACAGATCAAATAAGACTTTTACTGACTCAGTAAAGTTAGGATTAAGTTTCTAATCTGACATCTTGATACAAGGCTAAATTCCTTTTAAAATAATCTTTTTTGACAAGTCAGATGACTTTTTGAAAAGGGGACAGAACAAAGTTCTGTTAAAAATGTTCAAAGGACAACAGCAAGTATTATCATCAAATCATTTACCATTATTTAACAAATTAATCCTAACACCCGATAATTGTGTTTTTGAAATATTAGAAGGTAATTGGCCAAGTATCACTAAGGCATGCAGTATTTATGCTTTAGTGATGCTTTATGCTTTAGTAGTTGTTGTTTGAAAAGTTCTATTGTGTCATATTTCGTGTCATCCAAAGGCAAACATTACAAATGATGGTCAACTAAAATGCTCTTCTACTCAGCCTGGACTAACGAGTGGACCTGTGCCATGATTTCACACCAATAGGTCATTTTAAGTAAAGGTAGAAACTGGTAGAGGCTGTTCATTACAAGCATGATACATAGCACAGTTTGATCAGTTACTCATAAACATTCAGTACTTTTATATTACTTTGATTTCCTTTCACTCTATAAGGTCTTGTATCTCCATATTTTACAGTTTCTCCTATTCAGCTGCATTCAGGCTTGTAGTTCACTGTAGTTATATCGATTTCCATATCCAAAGTTAAGGACACAATCAGTGAAAGCAAAGTCTCCTGCTCAAATTTGAGTTTATAAAGTAAAAATTTATAGGGCCATTTAATCCCTTTAAAAAATTTAAATTACAGACCTAACAAACCCTAGGAAGGATGTAAAAGCTGTTTTCCGAGCCCACTTTACTTGAATGCACCAAAATGGGGAATGTATGATTGTAAAAAAAAAAAAAAGAAATTAGAAACACAAAAAATCTGGCAACATTAAAATAGACATAATTTCGGCTTCAGTGATTTAGCAACTTCCTCCCAACAATTGTTGTTCCAAAAACAGCAAGTATAATCTAATTGTATAAAAAAAGTCATGCATGAGTTGTGCAAGTCTTCCTTTTCTACACATAAGCAATCTACTTGTGACAGCGCGAGAGTAATACATTATTCTGAGAAGACTGTCATCTGAAGCTAATGATCATGGCCATACATGCAGGAGAATTGCTGTGATTTAGGTTATTTATTCAATACAATCTGCATCCATTAGCTCGGACACATAAAAAGCTGACAAACATTATGTAAACAATTAACAACTGCAGTCATCTTGGTGGTCTGACTGTTTACTCCCCTGCTCTCTGTCCTAGCTGTGGCTCGAACTGTGAAAAATGAAAGACTAAAGGAACTGCAATGCTTCAGTAATTTCTATGAGCACTACCTCATGTGCAGCGAAAACAGGGTTGCATTGTTTTACAGGTATTGTTCAATGTTTTTGAATAAAATAAGATTGGAACTTTGAAGGTATACTGTGACCTTATAACATCTGACAGTGTCAGTTATTAAAAAATCGATATCGGCCAAAATCGGAATCGGCAGGTCAGGCTTTTTAAAGGTCGTAATCAGACAGAAAACTGCAATTGGTGCACCCCTATTTAAGACTTATGTATATTTCATCCATTCAAAAGTTACAGGTTTTATGGATCTAAAATATGATATTTTCTATTTGTATAGTTAGTTGTTTTCTGATGGCTATCATGGTCAGTTTCTCAAAGAAACAGAAGGCTCAAACTGTGAGTGATGCCATTTGTAATCTCCTATCGAAAAGGAAAATAAGCATAGTAAACATGGCTGCCTACACAAATTCTCACTAGCAGCTATTTAGTTCAGAAAAGGATCCAATTTTTTTTCAGTACTTTGGTGATTTAATTGGTTGAAGAATAACAGAATCCTTGTAAGTAATGACAATGTTTCATTTTGTGTAGTAGTATTTAGTAATATTACTTTGCATATAAGCAAAAGACATAATTTAACTTTGAGTTACACTGGCTTTACAAAATATCAGTAAAAAAAGTCCAATAAATAAATAGATGAATAAATAAATTGTCATCTCTTATTTCTGGTTATCTTTCCGAAGAGAAATAAACTAGACCCTTGTAAATTGATTTGCACTTTGTTGACCTAAAATAATTCCTAAATGTACAATTTCCAACATGTGAGATGTGAAGCAGTGTGCATTTATTAGAATTTATTAGTATTAGAAACTGGAAAGTAGGAACAGGAATTATACACTTTATGGACAGTAAGAGCCAGCAGCTAGGGTTAATTTGGATTTACAAATTTAATTACTTTTTTTGAGTTGCAAAGATTACTTTTTCCCATGAAATAACCTTTTTTTTCCGTGGATTTCTTAAAGTCTCTGCTGTCTCTGCAGTCTTCTACCCCTTTGTCATCCATATTTAGGTGAAGAGGATTTAAGTGGTTTTGCTATTTCGTACCAACAGCACCAGCTGTTTGGATAACAGAACCCAGTGCAGCATACTTCTAAAAGGAAGCTAAATTCCCTGTATCCTACTGTGTGGTTACTTCCTCTTACCCACAGATGACAGCATTTCTTTTTTTCTTGCATCTTATTCATATTTTATGCTTGTGTTTGTCTTTGTTCACATGTTAAACTGCTAAAATAAATGGAAGGGAAGTGAAACACACCCCACTGTGGGAACACTGAGCTCTGAACTGGGTCCAAAACTAAACTTTGCCAAATCTAAGCAACGAAAATGTAAAAATACAAGCCCATTGTAGTTCACTGGATCAGCTGAATATATTGCTTTGTTGAGTGGATTTTCTAGTGATTATAGTTCTTTTGTTTTTTAGTTCTTGTTATGCAATTTAAAAAATGTATTTCTCTTTGTAAGATAAAAGTATTCAGTGATTAACTCACTATGTTTGTCCATGTGCAGAATATATACTCGTAATGTATATAATACAAACTTATCCAATGATTAAAGATATATGTATTTTAAAAATTTTGCTTCTGTTGTCATGTAAATATCCTGTTTATTCTATTAGACTCTATTCTATTAGACTATTTCATTTTTCAGGGTCAGTTTCATAGGGCTTCTGGGGTTTTTCTACAGGATTTCTAATTGAAAAAGGCATTCTGAAGTTTAAAATCACAACCTCGCTGATAGTAGTGGTTTTTGTCCACTTAATGCTGAACACTTTCATTGAGATTCCAGATCAATATTTGGCCTTTCCACAAAGGTTTTGCAATACAGATCTATTACGGATCAAGGCACTCAATGATTGTTTTTCTGAAGAACTTCACACACACTCTATAGTACTCTGACAATGTTAACACACCGACACTAAAGCGAAATTCCAAGCATCACTTGTCTGTAAGTAAGAAAAACAAAACTTGTAAACTAAAGTAACAAACTGCGTTTGCGCTTTTAACCTCGGTGTAAATTTGATTAAAACTGGTTTAAGGAACCAAAATGAACTAATAAACAATATTTTGAAACCACTGGTTTTGTTTAAAAATAATTATGTACAATAAAAACAGAAATATTTTGGTCTGCACAATTCTGTTTTGCACTAAGTGCGGATGTTCTCCCCTGAATGCCCAGTGGAGTTTTGTCTAGCAGGGCACATCTCTGTTAAATGAACCAGGAAAAGTGCTTGCAGCTGCTGAACATGCTTGTGTCAGCAAACATTGTCTTTTTACAATCAGAAACAACAAGGAGCCGTCACACCCAAACAGGCTAGGAGCGGCATTTTTTAAACACTCTTCTAATTGACCATTTATGTGAATTTCAGTGCTTTCACCTGTGTTATATTCAGAGCCTCAGCAGGATTATTTATTTCTCCTTCAGTTTTTTTTCTCTACATTAATTATTTATGCATAGAGTATGCAAAAATAAAAACTCAGTGCACCTTTAATCTTGTTAGGTGATATTAATGTTTATTTACAAGATTAAACCTTGTTTTTACTTTTTACATTTACATGATAAATCATAATAAAAGAGAACACAACTGTAAAGCAGAAGGAAAGGCTTACATTTGTATTTAGGTCCTTCCATCTTGCCATAAACTACTACCAGCTCTCCTGTTGTTGCTCCCAAGCTCTGGAACAATCTTCCTCTTGCTATAAAGGACGGCTAATACCTTCAATGATTTCAAGTCCCTTTTTGAATCCTATCTTTTTAACTTGGCTTTTAATTCCAGTTGAGCAGAAATATCAGGCTGTTTTTATTATTTTCAGTCTTTCAGTTTTTTCTTACTTACTGTTTTATATGTATTTAACTGTTCTTTTCTGCTTGGTTATTTGTGGTATTGTTGGTGTTTGTGTCTTTTGGTTATTTTTATGTTTTTGTTTTCTTTTCTTTTTTTTGACTTTTGGTACAGTGCTTTGGTCACTTGGGTGTGTAAAGTCCCCAATGAATAAAGGTTGATTGAAAATGAAACAGAGCTGCACGGTAGCGCAGTTGGTAGCACTGTTGCCTTGTAGCAAGAAGGTCCTGGGTTTGATTCCCGGCCGGGGGTCTTTCTGCATGGAGTTTGCATGTTCTCCCCGTGCATGCGTGGGTTCTCACATGGGAACTCCGGCTTCCTCCCACAGTCCAAAGACATGCCTGTTAGGTTAATTGGTCACTCTAAATTGCCCTTAGGTGTGTGAATAAGCGGTAGAAAATGACTGACTGACTGAAAATGAAACACATCCCCACAGCATCATGCTGCCACCCCTATGCTTCAAGGTTGTGATGATTTTAATAAAATGTGCAATTTTTTGTTTTCTGAAAGACATAACATTCTGCATAGCGAGTAAAACTTTGATCTTTTCTGATAAAATTAATTTCTTAAAGTTTGTGTTGTGGGGGTTGGGGATGTGAGGGGGAATTGGGCCCAAAAAACAAAAGCTCCACTGGAAATTTTAGCCCTACAATTACTCATGAACAGGTAGCGATCATATTTAGCCGCCCAGTATGTGTTTGTATCCAGTGAAAACATAGCTGCTGGCTGCTGTTTTGTTAGCCATCCAGTCAAGTTATGGATACTGGCTGTAATGAACCACAGACTCCAGCCACACTGCACCACTAATGTCTTTCAGTGCTCCTCCATGTCATGACAGCAACGGCTCAAAATACTTTGGGTCTTCTAAAATTGCATATAAAACCACCACAGGCTGCAGATGCACATGTGCTGTCTTTTACCTTAATGTCTTCTCAGACAGGGAGACTTTGTGATATTTTATTTTTCCTCTGACAAAAAAAAAGTGAAACACTGTTTAGCTTAAAACCACAGTGAGAGTTAAAATGTTTTTGAAGCAGATGAATACTATTTGATGTGGATTTTATAAATCAGATCAGGAATTCCAGATATTACTGCCTCATCTGTTTCTTAGATGATGTAGAACCTGTTCTTCAGCTGGATTTAATTTTTTTTGCTGTGTCATAATGTCCGTATTTCACAGGTACAGCATTGAGGTATTTTTAAAGATAATTTTTGTTTGGTTCATTTATCTTTATATCTTTTGAAAGACTCTGTCCAGTGTGTTTTCAATTAACAAATGTACAATGACCGTAAACACAGCTGAAGGTCAATCAGTGTGGCTAATGCTGATATTTAGAAATCCCCCAGATGATTTTGTCTCAGAAAACCATTAAAGATGTCTGATTTCAGATCTTTGACTATTTTTATTTCTTTGCTCTCACCCCTTTTGGAGCTTTGTCCCTGTCTGCTTCTGTGTTTCTTGGTCTTCATCATGATGTTTGATCGCTTTCCTCTGAGACGTTCATAGCAAAAGTGGATTTATATTTTTTATTAAATGACACACATGGATTACTTACTAATTAGGTCACTTCTGAAGAAAATTTGTGGAACTGGATTTAACTTAGGGGTATCAGAGTAAAGGGGCCAAATTAGAAATGTTACACTTTTCAGATTTTTTTTATTTCTAACAATGCACCATTCTATTTTTTGTGGTCTATCACATAAAATCATTTAAAATATACCAATGTTTGTGGCTGTATTTATTTGCTGTTTGCAAGGTACTTTAACTGGTTGTCTTCTTCTTGTTGGGAAGCCTGAAGAAATTATTCTTCTTAGTTTTTTTTCTTCGTAGTATCTTTATAAGCTCCTTATATATACCCAGTCATCTTTTCTTTCTCTTTACTTTAACAGCACCATGAATCCTTCACAGCCTATCAGAAGATTCCCAGATGATGAAACGTCCCAAACTGTTGCTACCATTGAGTGTTTTTGCTGCAGAGGTCTACAGACTCCCTGGGACGCATAGAGAAACAAACAAAAGGGGCAGAACTGGGCCACAATGTTCCCACCAAGTGACATGCTCCAGTTTAGGTCAAGTTCTGTAGAGGCCAGCATTTTGGGAAATGTTTTAGTTGC
Organism: Crenichthys baileyi; assembly: GCA_036173005.1. Taxonomy (NCBI): domain Eukaryota; kingdom Metazoa; phylum Chordata; class Actinopteri; order Cyprinodontiformes; family Goodeidae; genus Crenichthys; species Crenichthys baileyi. The sequence continues at coordinate 314,645 of JAHHUM010002031.1, read as the reverse complement.
TTTATGGTGACTCATTGATAGCATAACTCATAATGTGGTCTAAATGAAGCCATCTGTTTTGTGTTATTGTGACTGTGTGTGCAGAACTGGATTGCTATCGCTGCAGGTTGTTGTTATCTCAACTATTTTGTGCCAATTTCTTTAAGATATTTATGAACTGAATGGAAAAAAAGAAAAGGAAACATAAAATAGTTACTCATAGCATCCTATGGAATGGATACAATTTCATGGTGCCTTCACTTATTATAATCAACTGGAAATCTCACATATGTGAAATTATTTTGTTTCCTCCTGGTATGATTGGGTCTAGCGTATGTGTTTGAAGATTTTTATCATTTGTTTGTGTGTGTGTGAGTGTGTGTGTGAGTGGGGTAGGTGTGTTTGTGTGGGTGTCTGTATTTCTGTGACTTCTCTTAGGCAGATTACATGATCAATAAAAGGGGGGAAATTGGATATTTATTCTTTTACACAATTAAGAATATTTAATTAACAGCAGAGCAGACTAAATGTGATTCAGGCAGCAAATTGTGCAGGTCACAAGAATTAGAAAGAGATGTTGCAGCATAATAAAATTTGATTGGTGGACTATGTTAGTGACTTTCTTGGTGACAATTTTCCATCTGGTGTATGATTGCTCATTTACTTTTTTATAACTTCCCATTCACATTCTATCAATTTTTAATTGAAAGTAATATAAATCTTTTAATATATAGTGTACACACATACTGTATATACACACGTTACTGAAGTCACATGACCTAACATGCCTTTTTTGTTTACTTTGCCGTTAATTAGCCTGTTTCATGGCAGACATGTTGACTTAAACAGGTGTTTTAACAAGAGCTTCATTCCATTTAAACTGCATATGTGACGTTCTGGTGCCAATTTTTGCTAGGAGTTAGCAACATCCTCTGTTGGCAGAATTTTCTTCTGAACACTCAGTAAAGTCAAAATGTTTGCTATTAAACAGACATTTGTGCAAGAAAAGCCTTTTTAGGCACCATTCCACCGGTATCCACCTGTACAGCTGTTTATACTTGATGGGTCAAATTACCGTTTAATTGATTAATGTGAATTTGTGACAAATATACAGTAAATATACGGCCATAGTTTTATTTGTCAGTTGCTAAGGTTCACTGGTTTTCTTTAAAAGCTTAGCGCTAAATTCCAGTGAAAGAATCTTTCATTTAAATTTAAAACACCTGCTCAAAATGGTAGCACAATGCATTAATACAGAACAGAAGAAATGGAGTGAATTTGTACACAGCTGAGTAACCATGTGAATAAGTCTGAGTACAGAGAGCACAGAGAAGACTTTTAAAAATGTCCAAGTAGATTAAAGCATAACATTTTTCTTTGCATCTAGATGTTAAATATTTAAAGATAATTCAATTCAGTTCACTTCAATTCAATTCAGTTTTTTTATCTGAACAAACTAGAATCAGTCTGACAAATATGATTTAAACCAGCCTAGCGCTGTTCCCCTGATCCCTACAGCATATTCCAGCCTTTTTAAGAGAATATTATGGTCGACTGTATCAAATGCAGCACTGAGATCTAACAGAACCAGTACAGACACAAGTTCATTATCTGAGGCCATAAGAATATCATTAGTGACTTTCAGCAGAGCTGTTTCAGTGCTATGATGAAATCTGAAGCCTGACTGAAACTCTTCAAACAGGTCATTGCTGTGTAAATGCTCACACATTTGATTAGCAACTATTTTCTCAAGAATTTTAGATAAAAATGGAAGACTGGATATAGGTCTGTAATTTATTAAGTCATCTCGATCAAGCGAAGGTTTCTTAAGTAAAGGTTTAACTACAGGTACCTTAAAAGCCTGTGGTACATATCCATTTACTATGGACAGATTAATCATATTTAAATTGGCACTGGTAATCAGAGGGAACACTTCCTTAAATAATTTGGTTGGGATTGGGTCTAACATACAAGTTGAAGGTTTAGATGAAGCTAATATTTCTGATAACTCAGGAAGCTCCACAGGATCAAAACAGTCCAAACACAGATCAGGTTCTACAGTTACTTCCAATGTTGTCTCACTTGCTGAGGATGAAGTAATCATCTTCGGGAGTATGTCAAAGATTTTATTTTTAATAGAATCAATTTTATTTAAGAAGAATCCCATAAAGTCATGACTGCTAAGAGCTAAGGGAATGGATGGCTCAACAGAGCTATGACTCTGTGTAAGTTTAGCAACTGTACTAAAGAGAAACCTAGGCTTATTCTTGTTCTCTTCTATTAATGAAGAGAAATAAGCTGTTCTAGCTTGGCGACGTGTCAGTAGGCTATTTTTCCAGATTAAGTACGAATCCTCCAGGTGTGTAGAGTGCCATTTTCTCTCCCATTTTCTAACTTTGTGCTTTAAAGTACGCAGCTCTGAATTAAACCAAGGAGCCAGCCTCCTAACATTAATTACCTTCTTTTTTAAGGGGGGTGCATTGTCTAATGCAAAAAAATATTGCCCTCCACTGTGTTTTTTTTGTGATAATGAGGAAATAAAAAGTGGAACAGATTCTTTAAAGGTTGTTACAGCATCGTCTGAAAATGATCTACTATAATGAAATTTTCTTTCAGGTGTGGAGTACTCGGTTAAATTAAACTCAAAGGTCATTAAAAAATGGTCAGACAGGACAGGGTTATAAACATCCATTCAGCTTTACATTCTTTGGAAAGTGTAAAGGAACTTTTTTCTTTGAAGGAAATTATCTGTTTGTTGTTTTAAAGATCAATGACGGCATGTGTCTCCAGGGATCAGAAGACTGGGCTTTCCACGAACAACCCTCTGCTCTCTAATACTGCTGACACGGCTCATAGGCATGGTTTTTCCTTCCATTTGCAAATATATGCGGATCCATTGTTCTCATGGTGATATAGATCCATACCACCACTCTGTCCTGAGTCATATTAGCAGTAGGCTGTCTACGAATCAGAGGAAGAGTGAGTCAAATGATCATCTTCAAAGAGAAAAAAGACGATCAGCCCTTGGCATAAAAGTTACTTAGGCTGTCAGAATCAATAGAATATTTCCTGAAGCAGTTGCCAGAAAACACTGAAGAAGTGCTCACAGGGTTATATCATTCCTTTGCCACATTTTAGCAAGGGACCCCAAACCAATTACGCTTAACAGAGTGTCAGAGTAAACAGGGTGAGCATTCAGCTGACCGTCTTTCACTTTGTTAGCCAGAGACAAGTGAGCTTTGTGACACACATACTTACTGATCTAGAGGCATTTCATTCATTTGACCCATTTACAACAAACAAGGCTATCCTGGGTTGTTTTAAAAGATTCTCTCCAAAACAAGAGGACAAATCACGTTTTCCATGTAAGGAATTGGTGTAAATATGAGAGGTGATAGTAATTTTCTCTCCTGCAGATAAGCAGAATAATGATTTAGAAAGGTCAAACATTTTATATAAAATGTGTGAAAGCTTATAAAGGAATGACCTCGTTCTCTATTAAGCCATGATAGATGTTAAATTACATTTAGAAATATGGGTTAATTACCACAACTGAACTGAAATCTTTCTGTTTATTTGGGTGTAATTGTGAGACAAAATAAGTAGAATGAGGGCGTCACCTCAACAGACCAGAAAATAAGCAGAAATTAAAACATTATGAATATTAATAAACTAATGGATGTGTTTTTTTCTTGTTTATTAAAGGCTTGCTAAAAAGGAACCAAATAATTTGATCTTTGCAACTCTGGGATATTTTACTAATCTATAACATAAGTATCCATAGGATTTTGTATTCTTTTATTTTAATATTAACTACAAACCAACCTCAGTGCGTTTTTTGTTTTTACGTGTGCTTTCACGGCGTTTCAGCAACTAATAGCAGCAAAGGGCAGGTAGACGCGGCTCCGGAAGGCTGCCGCAGTCCCTGGCAGCCAGACACCACAGGTCAGCCATACGCTCAGCACAGAAGCAGGTCGCCAGCATGGCACAATAGCAGCAGCCCCCTGGCCAAAGAGGCACAGAGCGAGAAGCAGGGCACCGAGCCACACTGGCACCTCCAGACGCGAAGGCCGAGCCCAGGACCTGCACCAACCCCCGGCAGCAAGACTGCCCAGCACCAACCCCAGTGCTGATAACGGCGATGCCTCACTGCCAGAGCTGAATTTCTTTCGTGACCACTTTAAGACGGTGCCACCACAAGCAGCTGCACTACCACCCTACACTACACCCACAAGCTTCTCCCTCACTGTGGAGGAGCATGAGGTGAGGCACTCGCTGCAGGCTGACAAGTTGAGGTAGGCTGATGGACAATGCACATAACTGCACATTATATGATCCTTCTAGTTTGAAAACCTCACAATAGCAATGGATCAGGCCAACGTAATAGCAAAAGCATTCAGGATATTGGAAGATTAGAGATTTAAAGGAATTTTCTGCTGGAAGATTCCTCTAGTAAAACTGAAAAGTGAAAAATGTCCTGTTTTCTTAGATTAGTCGAGTGACAGACATTAAACAGATTTTATATTTACAACCAGTGATGGAATGAGAGAACAACAATGATTTCTGCTAAAGCCCCTCAGAAGCCCCCAGCACAGAAGGAGCCCCAGGAAAAGGTTGTATAGGTCAGTAGGACTTTTGGTTGATATGGTTTTTATCCAGGAAAAGATCCTAAACCCTGTTGCCCTGTTTACTCATCCTTGCTCCACCTGAGGCTACTCTGCTTTTATATTTTTACTGTGGATTTAGATTTCTTTCTTCTTTCTATACCTAATATTTTTCATAATGTTGATAAATGTCCCGCCAACTAAGCTGACCAAAAATTACAAATTACACAGGAATATTACATTCCTGTAAAACCTCAATCTAACCGACTACAACCGAAAGAAGTCTCTCCCCCTCTCCTGCTGATTAAAAGAGCGCAAATCCAGATGTTCCTTAGAAAGGAACATAGAGAGATTTTCCTCATTTCCCTTTGCTTGAGGTTTGGAGTGAACATGCACACAACCCGACCTTTACTCCAAATGCTAAGGCCTTGTAAGCCAACATTGATAAACATCTGTAGCTGCAGCCCCTCCTGACCGCTGCACCAGTTATTGCCAGGAGATCAATGAGGGATTATCATCGTCCAGCTGCTGAAAGTTTCGCCTGATTTACATTAAGCGGCTTGATGAAAGAGGGTTCATATATAGAGATGTCAGATTATACACATATGTTGTTATTTTTAGGTTAATTTTACTAATAACTGAATTGCTGAGTTCTTTTTTTGAATCCATGTGGATTTATAACTTTTAACTATAACATTTGTCCTAAAAAAATTTTTTACATGAAACATTAGATCAGACGGATGTGTTCTTTTTTTCTCGCCACCATAACCACTTTTCCTGAGAACATTACTCCCCTTGTGCGTGGTTAACATCACACTAGTTAATATCACTGCTTTGTGTGCTGCAACAAACAATATGTTTTTACCATTACCTTGATAAACCATATAATGCCATCCAACCCAGCAATGTTTTACTAAAATATATTTAAGCAACTTTCAGTAAAAGTTTTTGATTTTGTATCCTGCAGTTGTGAACATTAATTTCTATCACACTCTTTTTACACATGCAGCCCATAGATTCTTTGAAGACTGCACAGACAATTTTAAGGTTTTTTTCTGTTTCTGTTCCCAGCAGGGGATTCAATTATTCAGATCTGTCAATAAAACTGTAAACGTAATGTTTTGTCCACATACAGCACATTTAAGGCAGCTTATAATGTATAACTATTACAACTATTTCACATTTTGCGAAAGTTACAATCACACAATTCATTTCATTTCATTATGGTTTTACACACTAGTACAACACATAGTAATGCATGATTGTTAAGTCCAAAGAAATGAATAAGTGGTTTAAAAAATTTTAATCTAAAATGTACAGACCCCTGTACATTTAATATGATACCTATATATCCAGTTGATCTTTAAACGGCCTCGGATGTTTGTCAGTGAACATTAGTGAACAAGAAGCATCATGAAGAACAAGGGACACAGCAATGAAACCACAGGGATAAAGTAGTTGAGAATTCTAGAAAGTTTAGATTATAAAACAATATTGCAACACTGAACATCCCACAAAGCACTGTCAAAGAGTATGGTATATTTGCAAACCTACAAAGATACAATGGTCCCCCTAAACGGATCAGAGAAGCAGCCAAGAGGCTTATAGTAACTCTGGAGGATCTGCACAGATCCACATTTCAGGTGTTAGAATCTATCAAGAGGACAACTGTGAGTCAAGTACTTTACAAATGTGGCAAATAGAAAGACAATGTTGAAAGAAAGTCTTAAAAAGTCCTGTGTGCCATTTGCCACAACATGTGAAAGAATTGAAAAACAGTGTGGCAGGAAATTAACATCCCAAATTCCCATGAACACATCATACCCATAGTGAAATACGCTGGTGGTAGCATCATGCCATGGGGATTATTTCATTTAGCGGGGAAAGGGAAACTGGTCAGAGTCGATGGAAAGACAGATGGAGGTTGACAGTGCTCACCATAAACAGCCAGATACAACCAGAGCTAAAACTGAATAGTTATTGTCTGTAACTGCCTTTATTATGCCACTGCAATGTACTTTTCTCCATGTTTTTTTTTGTTTTTTTGTTTCCTTATGTTATTTTCATGTAAAGCACTTTGAAAATGTATTGTTACTGAAATACCTAGTTGCCCTGACTTGTATTGTCTAGATCAACGCATATCCATGCGTTAGAATAGCCCAGTCAAAGTCCAGGCCGAAATTCAACAGAAAATATTTGGGAAGATTTGAAATTGTATGTTTTATTTTTTATTTCTCAAAACTTTATTTAACCAGGATAGAGAAATTTAACATAATCTTAATAACTCTCTTGAGGGAAAGTGGTATAAAAGAAGAGAAACTTTTAATAAAAACACAAATAGTTAAAACAGAAAAGCAATGTTGTTACCAAGGACATTAAGAAGGCAACTGTATTTACCAAAACGTTGGCAACCTTCATCCTCAGTCTAGTCTGACTGAACTTGAGCCATTCTTCAAAATACAACGGTCAAATATTTTACTCTCTAGATAGATCCCAGAGCTCATGCACATACCCCAAAGGACTGTATATCAACATCAAATGTGTCAGGTTGGTTAAAAGGACACATCCCTGGCCTCTTCAGAGGATCTGACCTTTTTCCCCCATTACATCTTGAACTAAAAAAACAGCACTAAAATGCTCTCATTATAGCTGACATCTTCACACGTTTGCAAAAACATAACCTCCCCTGCTCTCTGTTGTATCTGATCCTGCAGCTTTCTGTCAGGCGTCCAGCCTTTATGATTTGCAGCTTCGCTTTGCCAAAGGCAGCAACACTTCTCCCCACCATGCCCTTCTATGGCAAGCACCAGACAGAGCCTGGAAGGACCGTCCTCCCCTGACATCATTGAAATGACGCTTACTGACTGAGATGCTGCCCCCTTGTGGTTGAAAACCTAATGTGCAGTTGATAACCACTATATTTTTTGAGAAAAGTATGAGAACACCTCATGAATTGCAGATACATTTTGTTTCAGTATTAAATTAAATTTGTATCAATATCAGTAGCTTATAAATCTTTAGAGAAATCTGTCATTCTAACTGTCTTTTTGTGCATGTGCCTTGGTTATTACATTTGAAATCACTCACCAAGGTATCCTTAACCACATTTTTACATGATTGTTTGAAAGTTTTCTCTCATGTTTGACTGCACTAATCAGTCTCATTGCATCAGTCATGTGAAGCTAAAGGGTTGCATTAACTCAATCTATGTTTTGGTTTGTTTTTTCGCACTCATTTGTTCAATGTTTTTTCAAGTTCAACACATTAAAACAAACTCTATGACCCATAAGTATAAGCCCTGATTTAAATCATATATTATTTTCATAACAAAGAAACCTTCTTAAATTAAATAATGTAAAGTTGCACTGCTTTTAACCTGACATGCAATAATGTTGATTTGCTGTTTGTGCCGTTCTTTTGTGAAACGCTGAATGTTTTTATTTATTTAGACATTTGGCTTAGTGTCTATTTTCAGCTGAATAACAAAGTACAGAGAGAATGATGCCATTAAGATGCATTAATGGATTGCAGCCACAAGGCGGCAGTATATTATTGCTGTTGGTACAGGCTTGCTGTGACTGGTTTTGTTTTACATGATTAGTTTGAGTTTCTTCTGGTTTTCTATTGCCGCTCATCCTCACATATTAATATACAAATGAATAAGTGATACTGTTGACCGTTTTCTTGTTGGAAGACCCATTTCAAGGGCAGTTCCTCTTCAGCATAAGGCAACATGTTGTCTTCAAATATTTTGATATGAAAACAAATTCATAATCTCTTGTATGCGATTAAGAGGCCTGACACTACAGTAAGAGAAACATCCCCATACCATGATGCTTGAACCATCATGCTTCACTGTCTTCAGAGTGGACTGTGGCTTCAATTCAGTGTTTGGGGGTCGTCTAACAAACTGTCTGTGGCCCTTGGGCCCAATAAGAACAATTTTACTTTCATCAGTACACAAAATGTTTCTCCAATTCTCTTTAGGCCAGTTGATGTGTTCTTTTACAAATTGTACCACTTCAGCACATCTTTTTATAAACAGTGGGACTTCGTGGGGGCCGACAGATTAGCTTCACACAGGTGATATTCATTTAAATGTAGCTGCCCTGTAAGTGACCCTGGGATGCTGATGCTGGGAGAGGAACAAAGGAAAGGAGGTACCCCCTTGAAAACTACATAAACAGGGGTCTCCTCAACCCCTTAGCTAATCCCAGGGTTAACTTACTGCTTTATTCTGCTCCAACTTTGTTTTTGGCAGCATTAAAGTTTCTGATTGTATTTCGCAGTCTCTAGAAGACTTTTGAGTCAGTGCCAAGTTTTTTTTAGTTAACATAAGCGTATTTTAAGAACCTTTTTGAAATTGATATAACACCTGTATATCAAAAACGTTTGACTGAGATGCTGCCCCCTTGTTGCGGAAAACCTATATGACGAGCTGTTTTGAGAAAAGTATGAGAACACCATATGAAATGCAGAAACATTTTGTTTAGTTAGTATTGAAATAAATCAGTATCAATATTAGTAGCTTATATATCTTTAAAGAAATCTCTCTTTCTTACTGTCTTTTCGTGCATGTGCCTTGGTTATAACATTTGAAATCACTCAGCAAGGTATCCTAAACCCCATTTTTATAACATGATTGAATGTTTTCTCTCATGTCTGACTGCACGAATCAGTCTCATTGCATCAGTCATGTGAAGCTAAATGGTTGCATTAACTCGATCTATATTTTGGTCTGTTTTTTGGCACTCATTTTTTCTATGTTTTTTGAAGTTCAACAAATTCAAAACAAACTATGACCCATAAGCTGGAGGAGGCCCACAATATCAATTTTGTTCAACACGTTAAAAACTAATAGTTCACTAACAGCGATGTGGCAGTCTCTGCCAAACAAACCACTCAGTTTTACAATAAATTCTTTATTATCACAATGAAAAATAGACACAACATCTCCATGAAGAATTACAGTGAATTAAGTTTCTATATTTACAATATTTTTATATTTTCCATCTAATGTAGATTGAAAACATTTTGTCTTTTTTAACAGAAGAAATCAGCTGTCATTTTAATGCTTGACTGACAGAAATGCTACATTGTTCACATACTGAAACCAAACCCCAAATACATTACAACACAAAATACACAAAGACTTAGTTAGCAGATGGTCCAGTCGATACAGAGAATAAATGCACAAGCTACCAATGAGTGAACAAGGTGCCCACAAAATTCCCTGCAGTAATACATTTTCAGCTGTTCAACATTTTCAATGTTTTCTTCATTTTCAGTGTCAAATGTGCTTTAAGGAAGCCAAAAGAGCCCGAATACAGGCCTCCTATGGGTGCGTATCACATCGCTTTCTCAAAAGTCAACTTAAAGCTGAAGTTGAACAAATGAAAAGGATCAGAAATATTTCAGAGATCGTAAAAAGCATCAAATCACTGAATGAAGGCAAGATTTTTTAAGCAAAGAATGACATCTATAGTACAGTTATAAAATGTGACGAAAGTAGACTTTGTAACCTGACCTAAACTTCCTTCGTCTTACATTTTCTCTGTCTTGAAGACCAAGTTCCTGCTTTTTCAGTTTGTTTGCTAAACTCAGATTTTTTAAAAGAAAAACATATTTTATCAGTCACTAATACCGATGAACTTTGATGTTCACACAGAGGAAAATCATATTTAAACCCCAGTACAGGGGGAAATAAATGAAGAAACATTTATCTATGAAGAGAGTGCCTTCTTGGCCTCTTTTTCTTTCATGAAATGAACATCAACACATACTCAGTTATAAGATGAGGTATTTTTACATTTTCAGCTTAGAATGTGCACAGAGCATGAGAGACTGGCTTTGGTAACAGGGTTCCTACTCATTTTTCATGCCAAACTTAAAGGCTTTATCAGGGTAGGGACACTGTGTTAAATGGCAAACCATGACTCTGTTCACAACACAGTGGAGCACGCTTTAATAAGAGCTTGTTTGCTGTCATGTTAGTGGGATGTGGTTTGCGTCATGCTTCCTGTACTGAGGCATGTACAGTGAGGCAAAGCTACAAGTCGACACTTGCAGCATCTTGCTGGGATTCATCGACTCCTCTGGGCTGAGCAAAGGATGCAACTCCACAGAAAAGTCTTCTCTGTTCAAATTTGCACCTTTCAGCAGCTCACTTTCTGGCTTCTCTTCCTCATTTTCCTCATCCTCTGACATAGGTCTAATTTCGAGATAGTATAAGGGCTTCCCTTGCCTCATGTCTACTTTATCTTCTTGCTTTGATGTTTCAGAAAGCTCCTTTAGGGAGTTGTAGGAGCAGGAGCGTCTTGGATCATCAGATTCTGTACCACGACAGCTGTCCAGTTCCCACAGTCCACCAGGGAGAGATTCAGAGATATCTGAGTTGTTGGCTGAGAAGTTTCCCTCATCGCTGGAGCTGCTCCTACTTCCCTCCTTGTAGTGGAGTTGAAGAGGGGGATGATCCTGATCAGTGAGCAGGACCTTGGAGTATGTGACTGAAGACTGGGCAGAGCTGTTAGTGGATCCTGAACCTTGCTCCACCAAGGCATTGACTGGTTTTAGTTTATTTATGGTTATGTTTGAAGTAGTTAAGGAACCTAGACTAATGGCTCCACCAAGGACTGTCTCATGCTCCGGCAACTGGTCAGTTTTTGGGTCTAAACACGGCAGAAAGGAGTTAGTCGAAGCAACAGCAGAGTCAGGAGAAAAGTATTTTGGGGTGTGGACCAAGGCCTCTGTCAGAGCTTTATTCACAACAATAACGTTAGAGACCTTCTCGGAGGGCAGCGGCAAGGCTGGAAAACCTTCTGGTGGTCGGACTAGGTACTCAAACCTGTCCATCTGGAGAGACAACAAATGCATTTTAGTAACAGCAAGATCACTTGTTTTACATTTTAAAGCTTGAGATGTAAACGGCATTACAACAATTCAGGTAAAGACAAGGGAGATGGTGGGAATAAGCATGCTTTATGGAGTAAAGGGATGCTTCACTCCTATTCTGGTTAGAATCCATGCTGGCTAGGTATGGCAGATTGTAACTTTAAGCCGAACATGGCTTCTGAGAAGCTTCAGCAAGTGTCTGCAATGCGTATCTTCTGTCACAAACTGTGATAAAAACAGCTGCATTAAAAACCTGGACATATAATTTCTAACTAATACAATGAGAATAAATGGGCATAGATAAAATTATTAATTATATATTTTTAAAGCAGGCGAGAATAAAAAGAAAGAAATGTGCTTAGTAATAAAATAATATGTTGTCAAACATAACCTTAGCAAAGGTATGTTGTGTTGAAATTGGTTTTATAACCACTATAATACTTGTGCTGTGAAGAAAAAATGTGTTTGTAGTAATACGTATGTATTGCAGTGAGTACTGGGAACACCAGCTTCTCTTGATTTGAAAACAATGATGGAGAAACAGGTCCATGACCAAGGTGGAAGATAAATCTGAGTTGTAACAAGAAAACTGTGGGTCTGTTTTGCTGGGATCAGGCTAGGAGGATGCTGAGTTGGTTTCTGAACTGAACCATTTTAAAGAATGACTTCAGTTGCTCCAATCTGGACGCAGGTATCTTCTTCTCAGGTGTAGGACGAATAGATTCAGGATTTGTTTCGGAGTCACACAATTTCTTAATGATCTTTTACAATGACCCAAAATATTTTAACATGTTTAATTTATGTATGGTATGTTGTTATGTCAGGCCGACTGTGTTTCTTTAATTCCTGCTGTGCTGAACAACAATTTTCACCTTAGGAATAATAAAGATGATGATTGGTTTATTGGCTCTGTCCAGATTTCTGTCAAGCTGATCCATTTTCTGCTTGAAGCTGGTCATCTTCTTCACCCTTGACCACACATCTCATATATTGCTCTACTGGAAATGCTCCTCTCCATCCTTTTGTACACCTCCTTGCTGTCTCTTATTTTGATTTTAAGATGCTTTGTAAGATCCTCAACAATTCCCTGTCTCCATTCCTGATGGCTCTTTTTTCTTTTCAAGTATTTCCTCTGGGTCACTGGTGATCCAAGGTTTGTTATGGAGAAATATCTCACTGTTCTAATGTAGAGGATGTTGTCCACAAGTATAGAAGCACATAGTCAGTCACATACTCATTCATAACACTGTTGCCATTTCTATGTGTATCCCAGTTTGTGGAATCAAAACAACCTTACAGAGCTTCTTCAGTTTCCTGTGATCATCTTCTCACAGCTCTTTTCATCACAGGTTATCTCTGAACAAGAGGTTTAATGCTTTACCAAAAGGATGTCCATCAACTGAAGTGTATGGATCCCGAAATTTTCCATAAAACAAATCCAACATTTTGTTTTCTCTGGTAGAGCAGCTGCCAAGATGTAGGCACATTGGATGTGAAGCAGTGACTGCGGCGGGGTTAAAATCTTCAGATATTGCCACAAATGTATCAGGGTGTTGTGTCTGTAGATTAAAAACACTAAGCCGATGACACCAGATCCAGAGTCAGCAACTGCTGATGAGGGCATGTGTTGCTACGTTAACACTGGTGAATTCCCTTGGAATTTAATAAGGATAAAATCTTACAGCTAACAGTTCAACAACTGGCCTGCAAATACTGTATTTCGCAGTAACATGTGCTGTATTACACCATCTGTTGTTGACAAGCATTGCTAATCCAACTCCTTTGATTTTCCTGCTTGTCTTTAAATGTCTGTAAGCTGAGCAGAGAGTCGTTGAAGTCAGGGATAGGATCATCTAGCCACGTGTCAGTGAAACACATAATGCTCCTTTCCTGATACTGTGATTGAGTTCTTGTTAGCACTTGAAGTTAATCCATTTTGTTTTCCAGAGCTCTGATGTTCTCTATTATTATGGCGTTGGCAACAGTGGTAGGGGTTTGTCCTGTAACCGGTGGGTTGCTGGTTTAAACCCCTGCCCCGCCCAGACACTTCACCTGCCTTGCCTGCTGATGGTGGTCATAAAGGCCTGGTGGCGCTGATTGTATGGTAGCCTCACTTCTGTCAATCTGTCCCATGGCAGCTGTGGTAGCCTGTCAGTGTGTGAAGTGTGTATGAATGGGTGGATGACTGATTTTAGTGTAAAGAGTTTTGGAGTCCTCGGACTTGATAAAACGCTGTACAGGTAAGGTCATTTATCATCAAAGGATGGCTTGAACTTCCGTCTCTCTTTCTCTCACTCGATTTCGCTGCTTTGTTCCAGTCCTTCATCTATATTTCCTTTTTAATTCACCTGTGATTTGGGGTCGCAATTCAGTTATTATTTGAGCTTTTAAGATGTCAATCAGTACCTCCCACTTATATACCGTGATATGGTTCTTCATATTCTGTCTACCAAGTCAAAGCAGATCTCTAAAGTGACATTTTTACACCGCTGCAGGCTATCCAATTCAGATAAGGCTTGGTAACCTTTTTAGGGAAGTTGGGATCAGAGTTATTGACCAAAATAGGCCTAAGCCATGCCTTAATTAATGAAATATTCTGCCACTTTTACAGTATTATATGGCTATTTTCATTTGGGAAAGTGGGAATGGATTCATTTGACAAATAATTGCTGTATTTTCTTATTAATTTTTAATTAAAGCAGTTAAACAAATGCTTGTTCTGCTGACTTAAACATGCAAATTTATTGTCTAAATGTCTATTTTTATAACAAGCTAAGATGATATCTTATTCAGCCATTTTGTCATTTTTGTATTCTTTCTAATCACTTCGTAGCTTTGTAGAATCTTAACTCATATGTCAGTGGAGATTTACTTCCATAGATCGTTCTTTTACCCTTTTAAAGTCTAGTCCTTTAGCCCATGAGCATTTGTTCGGGTTTGGAACATCCTTCCACACAATTTTTTTCATCCTGCAAACACAAAAAGCAAATATTTAGGTTGATTCTTGTATGAAACAACTCCGTCTCCAATCCACTCTCCTGTCAGATTCCTTAACCTCTGATCAGCAAACATCAAATGTAATTACACCCCTTAACCTGTTAAATGTCACTCTTCTAATTTTTCCTAGACAGTGTGTCAGGGACCTCAATTAGTCAATACAGCAGAGATTAACGTCATTAATCATTTCTTACAGATGTCTGCCTGAAAGACAGATTCTGTTTACACTGATCTGCAATTAATACCCACATAAAAACATGAAAGATTATTTTCAAAGATCACTGTGACCAAAACAAGCACTTACTGGTTTTGGGAAAGAACCAGGGTGACAAACACGGCAATGCAAAGGATGGAGATGAACATCAGCATCATGTAGGCAGGAGGATCTCCTGTCTTCACTGTTTTAAAGTGTAAATTCACATCAGATATTTAACAATATAATGTGCATGCAGGCAGTTTATTGCATACAGTACTAGAAGTGAAAACAAAGAACATACGTAATGTGAACATCGGTTCCCCTTCTCCATCAGCAAACACAGGATACAAGTGGAAGCCATACTCCTCTGAGCTAAAAAAATCTCCTTTAAATGATACATTGAAACATACAACTGGTTACAAGAGGAAACCTACTGTTGCATATAGCAAACAATCACAGATTTCAGAGAATGATTTACCTCGTAAATGGGCAGGGGGATCGGTGTAGGGAAGTCTGGCCCACGTTTGTCCACTCAGACCAAAGTCTTCTAAGTCCTGCTGCTTTGTTGGGAACCACTGAACCACCATGAACAAAGGGACAGAGCTGATATGCAACAGGCTCCAAGACAAGGACACACAGGTGCTGTTTATTAACGAAACGTGGAACGAATGGACACAGCGGCCTGCAGTAAAGGAAAAGAAGCAATGCAGTCGAATGGTACTTGTGGATTGATTTTGATGAACATTAAACAAGTTAAGGGGAACTCAAGATTTTGTTTATTTGGAGAGCATTAATAAATAAACTCAGCTATTATTTTATACGGTTGTAGACCTATTCTTATAATTTACCAATGTTTACTTGCAGATAAGAAGGGCGACCGGAGGGTGTGTTCCAACTACAGGGGGATCACACTCCTCAGCCTCCCTGGTAAGGCCTACGCCAGGGTATTGGAGAGGAGAGTCCAGCCGATAGTCGAACCTCGGCTTCAGGCGGAGCAGTGTGGTTTTCGTCCCGGCCGTGGAACACTGGACCAGCTCTATACCCTCTACAGGGTACTCGAGGGCTCATGGGAGTTTGCCCAACCGGTTCACATGTGTTTTGTGGACCTGGAGAAGGCCTTCGACTGTGTCCCTCGTGATGCCTTGTGGGGGTTGCTCCAGGAGTATGGAATCGGGGGCCCTTTATTAGGGGCCATCCGGTCCCTGTACAAGCGGAGCAGGAGTTTGGTCCGCATTATCGGCACTAAGTCGGACCTGTTCGCGGTGCATGTTGGACTCCGGCAGGGCTGCCCTTTGTCACCGGTCCTGTTCATAACTTTTATGGACAGGATTTCTAGACGCAGCCAAGGGCCTGAGGGGGTCTGGTTTGGGGCCCAGTGGATTTCGTCTCTTCTTTTTGCAGATGACGTGGTCCTGCTGGCCCCCTCTAGCCAAGACCTACAGCATGCGCTGGGGCGGTTCGCAGCCGAGTGTGAAGCGGCTGGGATGAAGATCAGCTCCTCCAAGTTAGAGGCCATGGTACTCAACCGGAAAAGGGTGGCTTGTCCTCTTCAGGTTGGAGGGGAGTTCCTTCATAAAGTGGAGGAGTTCAAGTATCTCGGGGTCTTGTTCACGAGTGAGGGAAGAATAGAGCGGGAGATCGACAGACGGATCGGTGCGGCTGCTGCAGTAATGGGGGCGCTGTGCCGGTCCGTTGTGGTGAAGAGAGAGCTGAGCCGAAAAGCGAAGCTCTCGATTTACCGGTCGGTCTACGTTCCTACCCTCACCTATGGCCATGAACTTTGGGTCATGACCGAAAGAACGAGATACAAGCGGCTGAAATGAGCTTCCTCCGTAGGGTGGCCGGGCACTCCCTTAGAGATAGGGTGAGGAGCTCGACCATTCGGGAGGGGCTCGGAGTAGAGCCGCTGCTCCTCCACATCGAGAGGAGCCAGTTGAGGTGGCTCGGGCATCTATACCGGATGCCTCCTGGACGCCTTCCTCAGGAGGTGTTCCAGGCACGTCCCACCGGGAGGAGGCCCAGGGGACGGCCCCGGACACGTTGGAGGGACTATGTCTCTCGGCTGGCCTGGGAACGCCTTGGGCTCCCCCCGGAGGAGCTGGAGGAGATGTCTGGGGAGAGGGACGTCTGGGTGTCTCTGCTGAGTCTGCTGCCCCCACGACCCGGTTCCGGATAAGCGGAAGACAACGAGTACGAGTACTTGCTGATACATCTGAACATCTTGCACATATGCACATAGCTGGAACCCAGTGCACTGCTCTACATATCGTTGGCTAAGCACAGCTGTTATTCATTTCCTATACCAGCGTTTTTAATACTCTTGTTTTTACTTTTATTGCCTACTAGCTTATCTATAGTATATATTTATAACCCCTAAGGTTGACAGCATAATTCTGTAATATGCCAGGTCCTAGCCTACAGTTGAAACCAGTTTTTTACATGCATACACTGTATAAAAAGTCTTCCTGATATCTTGCCTGACATTGTTTCCTTGATGTCACACAAGGGAAGTGTGAAGTCTGACTTAATGTCTGTGACTGAAAAATAGTTTTTATAGTGTCTGTAACTGTATTTTGTATGACAGTTTCTTTAAATCCTTATAATAATTATGTTTGTATTATTGCATGTTTAGTTTGACTTCATATTGATTTACCATTCTTCCTTATTTTGTTTTATTGCAATATTTTTTCAACAGTTGAATTAAATTTTTATTTAATTTCACATTTTTATCCTCCTTTGGGTAGTATTTACTAGGGCAGCTTAATATCAGAAAAAGGTTTACCTGCGATAATATTGTTGAAAATTGTGATGACAATACGGATTATGATTAACTTACCCTTATACACCCTCTTCCTGATCTTTAGTCTCTCAGCCACCAAAGATATACATCAGGTAGGAACATTAAGGGCAGTTTGAATCCATCCAACTGGTCAATATTATCAATATTATGGATATGCAGAGCATCAATGCCTGACATCCTACAGCTCCTTGTGACAGCAATATTGCACACAGTAACACTGTGGTGATGATTGTGATTCCATAAGTTGTGCAGATCTATTATTTATAATATTGATTTACTTAATACTCTTCCACTTGTTTTATCTTAGGAATAGCACTTTGTGTCAGCCTGGTACATAAAAAGTGCTCTACAAATAAAGGTTGATGAAATAAACAAGGGAAAAGGAAAACAAGGAACATATGTTCTTTAGGACCTATTGCTAATGGTATTTTTTCCAACAGTGTTCTCAGAATAATTACATAACTGTTCATTTTCAGGGGGAATGAAAAATAATTTCTGCACTGCAAGCTTCTACTACCTTAATCATGAAGGTAAACAACACAGACAACACTGCCATTAAAATGCACTCTGGTACTTCACCTGTGTGTTATATTATCTAAAACACGGATATCACGCAAATAGCTGCCAGGCATTAATAAGGGTACACATTTTTCTGGTGGTAAACAGGTTACAGTAAACTGGACTAAAACACATCTGTTAATGTAACAGAAATGTTTCTGACTCATCACAAAATCTCGCTATTTCTGGTTATCAGTATCTGAAAATGTTCAGTCTCTCAAAAGGTCCTTTTAAATCCACAGAAAATGTTTTCCTGCAGGAAAATATCAACATGTTTCTCAGCTTATGCCAGTTAGCTCTGACTATCACTAATGGTATCTTCACACACTGTTCCCACTGATCATAAGGGTGGGTCATATAAGGAATAAAATATGGTATATCATGGAATCTTTTAAAATGTGGATGTGATCGGATGAATTTAAGTTTTCACAAAAAATTTCAGTTTCCTCCCTTAAATAGGTGTTCACAGTGAAACAGCAGTAAAATAAAGACCATACTGGCCACCTGTTTGTCTGTGGTGCTGTGGGCTCAGTCAAGGTTTAGATCTTCTATAGAGAGAATAATGTTTAAATTAATTGAGTTAAATCTGTAAATTTCTTCATCAGGCTATGAAAGCAATTAAGGTCTTATTTCACAATAATGCATTCTGTAGAATATTTGTGCTGTGTTCCTGATAAAATACCATATTTTCTAAATTGTTAATTTGAGTTAAACAATGTCTCAAGGTGGTCTCATTTTCCAACTATTTGAAAATGTTTCTACGTATTTCTAAAGGAGCATTTTTTGTATGTATAGATAATCTGTATTTATAAAGCAATCACATCAATTACCTGTTCACCAGCAACTGTCTTTTTTCACATAACATCCTGATCAAAAATTTAACTTGTCTAGAAACTTGTTGAGATTTTAGTTATTCATAAATTGTAGAAGAAAATTAAGACCATTATGTAAATGTTTACCAAGAGCCTTAATAAAAATGCACTCCGCAGATTCATCTGATATTATCTGACTTTAACAAAGAATTTAAATTTAGATTGTTCTGGTAGTTCTAGTTAAACAATGACTGAATATTTCCCTCCAGAACAGGTCCACATCAGAACAGATGAGCCTCTCATTGTTGCGCACTAAGTAGATTACCTTCCCTCAGGGTCTGCTGAAATGCCGTTAAGTCCTTCTTTCTTACGTTTAGGTTCTTTCTCCAGCGTCATGTTGACGTTGTTAACAGAGCTCCCTAGACTATTGTAGGCTTCCACTGTCACAATATGGAGCTCCTGATTCCACTCAAAGCTGTAGGAGGACACCATATCGATCTGCCTCCTCAGCACAGATCCGTTCGAGGCCTGGTGCTGGACAATAAATCCATCCACACAGTAGGAGTTCCAATTTGCTGGGAAAGACTGGAAAACAAAGGTAAAGATTTATTCTTTTAGTGACTATTGGACTCTAAATCAATATTTTTAATTAGAAGCACTCATGTCAGAGGTCCCTATCCTTGTGACATTTAACAGTGGAGAAATGTTGTTTCTAGGATTTATAAAAAAGCAAGAGAAGCACAGCAATATTGGCTAGTAGCTACAATATTACATCACATTACCGGTCTTTAACAATTGATCGGATTAATTTTCTAACTCAGATGGTGGTGAATGACTGCACTTCTCTAACATCATACTGATCCTGTGGCAGCCACTCCATGACACAACAAAGTACAGAAATAAAAAACGCTGCTGAAAATCAAATGCACTAGATTATCATTGTTATCAGTAGGTGTGACTACCTCCATAAAAGCAACAATTTTGTTATTTGCTGGCCTTGAACCTCCAGATGTGTGTTAACACAATGCCTAGGAGGATAATAACTGTGATCCCAGAATACTGTTGCCCAATAATTCGGGAAGGGTTATGAGGTCATTTCTAAAGAATAGGAAGTTCCTGATTCTATATTAAGAAATATTATTCTAAAGTTGAAAAAATGTACTGGATGTCCCTGTAAATCCAACCCCATTACCTCTCAGACTATACAGGCCAAGTTTAGCAAGTTAAATGGTAAAGCTCATGATAACACAGCTAGAAACAGCCTGATCAAGCATGACCTGTACGAAAGGGTTGCCAGGAGAAAGTCTCTTCCCACTGAAGCCAATATGGCAGCACAAGCGTACGCCAACTGAAACAAAACTGAAGAATGGACCAAAATTTACCCACAATGAAGTGAGAAACTGAGACCCTGTCCACATTATCCCATATAATTAACAAAATGTAGATTTTCTGATGCATTTGCATTTCAATAATTTTGAAATGCTTTCCGAAGCGAGGATTACTAAAAACCTTCTCTGAGGTGTATATGTGTACTGTGAAAGGAAATTCAAAGAACATTAAAATTAAGGGCATTGAAATCCGCTTTATACAAACCACAGCAACAATGAAGCAGTTTTTCTCCCCCCACGTGTCTTGCTTTGTCCTAACTGTGTATCCCTTAAACCTGAAATACAGGCTGCAGAAGGTAATAACTGTCAAATAAAACCTGAGCTAAAATTGCTTTTGGAGAATCTCTTGCCGAGCATTGCTTTGGCAAGGCTCAGGTTCATCTTCCTTTGAATTTTGCTACTAACTAATATATTTATAAGGTATTATTTAACACAAGATCTTGCAATATTTTGTGTCAAGGGGAAGTCTGTCTTTCATGCGGAGCAGCATGTAACTTCGCCTGGTAAAGTGTAAATAATTATTTTGAGTCATGAATATGAATAAGAGTGATTTTAGCTTGAAATCCTGTTGTATCCATGTTTGAGACTTATTTTGAAATTACGACGGGAATGCTTCGTGCTTTGTTGCATTGCTCATCACACTCATTACCAAAGGATTGAAGCTGTCCCACCAGTATTAAATTGTTGGTCTGTGTGAATTTTTTGGAACTTGGTAGAAAAAAGCAACATTGCTCTGTTTAACACACAACATATGGAGAAGTCTAAGAAAATCGCACATAGCCCACTGTTAGCTGCTTATGAGGCTAAAGTTGGCATCTGCTTCAGAGCACTTCCTTAAACTGTGATTTCATATTTTTTTTTATCAAGATAGGACTGCATTTGAACTCATTTAGTTCAAAATCTAAAACACTTTAAACAAATCTGAAATGGATAATTCTGCATCAAACATAAATTCCTTAAAACATAGTTTTATGTAAATAAACCCTTTACTCCATTTGTGAAAAAACAAGTGGGACCATTTTCAATACTTTTCATTAATTATTGTATGCTGATTACAGATTCTGCACTTAGCATTTGTGATTGGAGAAAACATTTTTCGTATATTTGTGGGCAAAAAATGTGATTCTTGATTTCCCCAAAATATTGCTAAAATATCTTCTGGTCGTCCGGGTCTTTGTGAACCCATTATTGTGCAACTTCTCGCCTTGTGGGCTGGATGTATCGTTACAACCCAAGCAATATGCTTTGTTTACCTCAAATAGCAGAGTGATGTTAGACTGGCTTCTGTGTGAATCATCTTGATGCATTCTCCAGAAATCAGGCCCACGTTCAGGAGCTGAAGAAGAGACATATCAATCTAATATAAGACAATTTTTACAAGAGATGCCCAAAGAAATAAAGCAGTGACTCAAATTGGACTCTCTTGTGCTTGACTAGCCCTGATTGGTGGGCTGAATACTGAACATGCAATCTTTTTTCCTGTCAATGAAGGCATCATACAAACAACAAAATAACAACAGCACACCTTGGAGTGGAACCTTTTACTGAGTAAAGACTCAGTTATGTATTGTCAGTATAAGAGAGGTGTTTGAAAAAACACAGTAATAAGAATAAGAATCAGAATCAGCTTTATTGCCAAGTTTGTACAGACAAACAAGGAATTAGACTCCGGTACACTTTGCTGGTGTTGTTCTGAAACTCTGACTATCAAGTGTTCATCAGAGAAACAGCCTGGGGGGAAAAAACTGTCTCTGTGGTGGCTAGTTTTAGCAGACAGCGCTCTGTAGCGCCACCTGAAGGTAAAAACCTAAACAGCTTGTGTGCAGGGTGTGTGGGGTCTGCAGAGATTTTAGTTGCTCTTTTTTTGACCCTAGACCTGTATAAGTCCTGGATAGAAGGAAAGTCAGCCCTGATGATTCTCTGTGTAGCCCAGATTGTTCGTTGTAGTTTGGACCTGTCCTGTTTTGTAGGTGAACCAAATCACACTGAGATGGACAAAGACAGGACAGACTGAATTATGGCAGTATAGAAGATGACCAGCAGCTCCTGTGGAAGGTTGTACTTCTTGAGTTGCCTCAGGAAGTACAGTCACTGCTGGGCCTTCTTCCAAACATTGTCTATGTGTGAGGAACATGTCAGGTTTCGAATGGTGGTTCCTAGGAACCGGAAGTGATCCACGGCAGACACAGTGTTGTTGAGGATGGCTGCCTCAGCAGGAAGTTAGACACCACCAAATGACAGGAAGCTGGACAAATTACAGTAAAGTTGCTCCGTTTAATCCTTTAGAAAAGTCCAGTTCTGTCTGTCAGACTGGATGTGGAAATGTTGGCAGCCTTTTGAAAATCTCACAGGTAAGCCACTCCTTATCTACCGAGAATACATGCTTGGTAATGGTAACAGCATTAAGCACAATAAGCGTTTTAACTGCTGATATAAGAGGTTAAAATGTTTTGTCTTTGTGTTGAAATCCTGTTTAGCTGCACAAAAAAGTTATTAAGATATAGTCTGTCTTGTAAAGGAGTAAGGAGATTTAGAGCAGTCACATTTAGACACCTTTTCCCCTTCCTCAACGATCCTTCGAAGAGGAGCTTGATCTAAGCTTAAAATCTAGCTGAAGGACCAACCAGCAGATTTCCTATTTCAATCGAAGATCTGAATCCTCACAGTTTGTGACCCTGGTGTACAAAATCCAATTCAGAATTTACCAAGGAGACTCAGAATTTTGGTCGACTAGCCACAGTTTATCATATTTTCTCCTTTTCCTGAAGGAGGAGAAGCTGACCATTTCTGATCCATTTACGGACGCTTGAGCGCTCACACCTTCGTTCCTGACCGGGAGAAGATGTCACTCAAGTAAATTCATTCCTTTTGTTACTTGTCTCATAGTCTGGCCAAGATAAAGTAGGTCAGATTGGCGATCCAAGATCATTACTGTTTTAATCCAATGTGTTTTGAACTGTATGCTCAGCCATCAAGCTGAACGCTATATGCAGAGTTAACTGAAATTTGGTTTTACTGTGTTTTTGAAAGTTAATCTGTGTTTTCAACCGGCTGATCCTAAAGCCGTCTTTTTATCCCATTGTCTTATCCTGTTTTATTGCCTTTGTTCTTTCGCACTGGCTTCCCGTGTTGGTTTTTATTGCCCTTTGTTTGAAACAGTTAGCCATCAGCTGGTAGCGGCTAGGAGCTAGGGTGCTGGTCCAACACCCTCACCTACAGGGATAAATGCTTAGAGCTGTTCAGTGTGGCTTCCCATTTCCAAAAACAACCCAGAGCTTTGATTATTACCACCTTCGTTCATAAATTGCTGGTTTGATCTCGATTAATACTCAGTGTGCATTCCATATAAATTGATCGATTTTTGCATTTAACTCTTGATTATTAGTCGATCCTTTAGTAGTTAAGTGAGTGATCTAGTTAGCTGAAAAGTTTGTTGGGCCTGAATAGTTTGGTTGTAAGAGGGAATTATTTTCACGTAGATAAAAAGGAAGTGTTTGTGTTCATTTTGTACTAAAGTGATTTTGTGTCAAAAAAGGTTAGTGCTCGTATCACCCCTTTTGGTAAAATGGTTTGATAATACAGTTACATTTAGCATCCTTTTGGCAAATAATTATTGACTATTATTAATGACAATTATAATTGTACGTATTAGGTGCTAGTAGCCTAATAATCACCAATGTAGTTCTAATACCCATTTGTTGTGAATGATTTTGGTTGGAAATTATACGTTCTAAATTATGATTTTTATAATTGTAATTTTTAATAAATGTTCATAATCAAAAAATCTGAATTGCACAACATATCTAAAATCACAATCAGCAGGTCAGAGCTTTACAAATCTGTGATCACAATTTCTGATCGATATGCCTATGTTTTTCATTCCTTTTCACTGTTATTGATAAAAGTCAATTTATTTGTTTGTGCTGGTTAAATTAGATTACAAACTTTCCCTTGGTCAACGAGTAACTTGAAGCAGTGAATTTCAGTCTTGTTTTATCTGTACACATTGATATCATATTAAAATGGTGTTATATATAGTTCAACTCAGCAGTGAAGCAGGTTTACCTCTGCTGCTTTGAGGGGTGGAGTGGATAGAATCACTCCATTCGCTCCAGTATCCGATCCCACTGGTGTGCTTGCAGCGTACTTGTACTACATAGACCTGGCACATGTCTGGTATCTCAACCTCTGCCCAGGGAACCCACACAGACTCCTCAAACTGCAGAGATATACATTTTTTCACTTTAAGCGGAATAACCCAAAATCACATTTTTCTAGGCTATAAGCATGCGGACCAACTACTGGACAAATTAAAAAGCAATAACTTTTCCACTGATTCGACTCTGGTCTTAGCAATACAATTAGTTATTGAAAGTCATCATTTGTTCCATTTGTTTACCTACTCTTTTAGTTTCCCAAAAGTAGGGGAGGAAATGAGTGTGAATCAGGAAGAGGACACAATTGATGGCAAGACTCCAATTTCCAGGAATAATTTGCAATCACTGAACAGGAACATGGTCCCATCAAAATGATGGTGGCTGGTGTAAAACAGACAACTTAACCCATGCCAAAGCATGATGGTGTGCCATTTGAAAAAAAATTGGGCTTATTGAATACATTTTTGTTCAGTTTTTTCAGCTTCAAAATACAGGCTGGCTAACTATTTTCTGCTTGCAGGGTAAAGAAGTGGTGACAGAAGATTGTTCTCATCAGCTATCTCTAGCCAAATGTATATTTAATAAAACGTACTTTGAAGAACTGTCAAGAACACTAACACCGTGTCAAATTTTAAGTAAAGCTTTTGATGGTGAAACAGAATGACAAGCTCACCTTCCACTTCTCTAACACACTGAGTGTGTGGTACCGAAACTGACATTGGAGGCCTTCAGCTGGCAAAAGAGGAGGGTTCCAAGTGACCCTCAGGATTCCACTGCTCCGACTCACCGGCGTCACATTAGTGGGAGGGTTGGGTTTCACTGCAGATTGAGTGGGAAGAAGTTTTTGCATATTCAAATTTCCTAAAATCTCAGTCATTTTTAGCCCATTTCCAAACAATAATAGATGGATGGATGGATGGATGGATGGATGGATTGAAGTGGTGCATTGATGGACAAACGGATGGATTAGATGATGTACGGACAAGATCAAAGGATAGATGACATTCTAAAATATATATTCATGAAGTATACCTTTACAAAATTATAGTGCTCAACACTTGTTGCTCACCATGATGTATAGGTGACACGTAGACAGGTTTGCACCTGATGAGACCCAGGTGGGAAGGCAATTCCAGCCACAGTTTGTAGCAATTCATCTTCAAAGGATGGAAAGTGCAGACTTTCTCTTTATATTTGTTCGGACTGCATTCAGGTCCCATCTCACCTACATCCTCGCCGCCTCTCTCCCTTTCTTCCATCTCGTCACATGACATTTCTGCACTCCTACCCCAAAAATAAACACACACAATAGAGAAATAATATTCAACTTGATTTTATGCAACTCAGTGGTCTGTTAGTTTATAAGCAAAATTTATTACTACAAGAGCGTAGCATGATCCTGTTTTAAAATGTTAGAATTAAATAAGGGTTAGGGTATGAGGTGGATTTACTTCAACTATCATTACTGAAAAAAGAATGATAAAACTGTGGACCAAGGGGCCTGTAACCTCTCCCCTTTGTGTGTACGGTCTTCTACAGTGATCTGTATTAGTAGGTATATGTTTCTGCTATCTGACTGAATATTTTCCACAATGTGTGTCTTCTAAAAACCTTCCGACATTGTGGCTGGAGTTTCAACCTTGCCAAACTTTGCCAAAATTTGCCAAACTTCTAATGGCAACACAGTCAGGTGCTGTGGTGGCGCAGGGGCACAATGCATGACCCATATTCAGAGGCTTCAGTCCTTGGCACAGCCATCGCGGGTTTGACTCCCAGGCCAGGCAACCTTTGCTGCATGTCTTCCCCCTTACTCCACCCCTTCTCTGTCTGCTTACTGTTGTAAAAACTGAGAAAAATAAAGGCCACTAGTGCCGAAAAAACCCATTAAATGCAACACAGTCAAAGGGAAAGAAAATGTGTACAGGTATATTTAACTTAAACTTCCAGATAGTTATGCCTTCTGTAATTGTGTGTAGGATGTTTTTTCTTCAGGAGTTGAAAAAAACGGTTCAGATAATGTATATGCTTTAGTTGGGATATACAGTTGTCTTCAAAATGAATAAAAGTAAGCTTAAAGTTATTAAAGCTCCTAATATTAGCTTTTATTTGTATAAAGCAATTATATCCGGAACACTGCACATTTAATCCAAATTTAAACATGAAAAGCAATTCGTAAACTTTGTCTGCAGAAAGCTAGGTAAAGGAAATATTATCCAATTCTAGAAGCAGCAATGTCGACTAATGATCTATATATATTAGGGGTTTTTTGCAACAATGGCACTTTGTAGGGTCTTCTTGCTGATAGAGATGCCTAAGTGAAGCCAAACTAATTGTTACAATACTCAGGTCAAATGTAGGGTGAGTTTTTGCTATTATGGCTATTCCTTTTTAATTCCTTTTTATCAATATACACTGTTCTGTAGAGGTTTTTTTACAGATTACAAGTGATACAGAATTTACATACAAACTATAAACAGATTTGTCCTTTCGTTCTATAATGGAAATAAAACAAGATTTATCATTTCCAAACTGTGATAAATCAGTGTGTTGTAGTTCCAAAGTTGTCAAATCACAAAACTTTGCTCAAATGTATCTTTTTCTAAAGATATTGTTTACGATATTGTCTAAGAAGATACAAGTTCAAAAAAGTAAAAAAAAGGGACAATTAAAGAGACAAGTAGAGGAAGATTCTACTGTGGTATTGCACAATGCGCATAATTAATATATCAACAAGAATTAAGCTCCATATTTTACCAAATAGTTACTTGACTCTGCCTCCCAGTGATGCCACACAATGATGCAGATTTCAATGCTTAAGTAAACTTCCCAGGATCACTTGATTAATTCCAGGGCTGCACTAAAGCAATTTAGCACATTGTGTTCAGTGGCTCTAAAGGAATAAAGGACACAGAGCTCCTATCATTTGCCCATGATTGCCCACTTGTAAAAACACAAGTCACTACTGAAAGCATAAACAGAGTATTGTGAAATTCAGCAGTACTTGGATCGAAATTTGAGTATGGCCCACTCTTCATTCTCCCATCTGCAGTTCATAGTATCAATGTCACCGTTGGTTACACATGTTATGTTGATGAAACCTCCTGAAACACACAACACAATAGCAGTTACATCTATAGCCAAAAAATGATTTGGGACATTCGCTGCAATTGGATTAATCTGGTTGAACTACTGTAAAATTATTCTGCTTCTGCAGAAAACTGCTTTCTAGCAATGCAAATTAAAGTTAATGTCTACTTTTATAACACCATTAAAGAATCAATCAGGTCAAGTTAAAGTGGAACTAGACCCCATTTAAAAGCATAACTCCACCCCCAGACAAACTTTGAAAAACGCCACCAAAGTGGGCAGTGCCAAGTGTGGGGATGAACGGACGATGTTAAGCATGGCGTGGTCAGGAGGACGAGGGATTAATTTCACATACTGAAACATGGAGAGTGAGCACAGCGATGCTGCCATGGATAGATCTTTTGAGGTGGAGGATTTTTCACCCCCCTCGTCACCGGAGGTTATGAGAGGCTTTTTTGGAGCCCGGCTGGCCTGAGACCTATCAGCTCAAGCCGTGGGCTCAAGGCGCTGACTTGGCGATGCTTGAGGCCGGTGCTGCCGAGGCAGTGGAGAAGCAATTCCAACTCCTGACTCACTACGGGGGCGTGACTGAGTGAGATGGTTTTATACCCGAACATGGGGGCTGTGACTTAAGCATGTACCAAGCTGTATTGTTTGAACCAACAGGAAAATTCCACTGCAATAGCCACAGTTCAAACCAAAGAGGGCAGGACTAAAACGGCTTTAGGACAAATATTGCAAAATTAAACAAGATTACAGGAAATTAAAAAAATTGTACAGTAACATAAAGATAGCACACTTAAGGCCAGTTTATACAGTTTATCTGCAAAAAAAGATGATTTGGGGTTTAGTTCCTCTTTAACCACAACACTCTTAGTGGTTTTAGTTGTCCAAAGCTTAACAAAAATCTTCTATCAGTTAATTTACAGTAAAAAAAAGAAATCTATATAATTCAGCTTTTTATTGCTGTAACAAAACTCACCTTCCACATTTATCCTGCTATAAGGAATACTCCACTCCTGCGTGCACCTCAGCAGGTCATACATCCCAGTCTTTGAAGCCATGAATGTGATCTGGCTGACCTATGTTTGATTTAAAATATGTTAATCAATATATGTCCAGCGAATGCACTTCTATGGGTGGAAATTGAAATATATGGTGAAAGAACATTTTTACTACCACTTATGTTTTTCAGGCCACTGCTTATTTCAAACACACTTTTGCTTATTTCCTTTATTTCCGAATATTGTTTTATTTATTTTTTCACCCATTTTATTTTCATGAGTGTCACATTTTACATTTTACACATTCTTTGTTTTATAGTTCTGTACAAATATAACTGTTTTAATTTGTATAATATAAATAGGACATATCATGCAAAATCCACTTTTTAGCCTTTAAATTAAAATTGCTGTGAACTTGGAGTGCAGAAAAGTTGAATATTGTCTCTCCAGGTGTTGTGGAATAATCTTTATATTCTGTTTGGGTCATATTTTTCAGTCCGTGTAGTTTTCTCTATCATCATTAAATCTTTTCGGACTACTACGTCACAGTATTTGCTTTGGAACATCTAAACAAGGTCATGGACTTCCAGCTGACCAATTCGCGTATCCTTTATTTGTATTACTCACTGCGATTTTATAGTCCAAGCTCAAGTGTGCCTACGCTGCAAGAGGATAAGTTCGGTTGAGTTGTTGTTTGCAATAACCCACACAATTCATTCCACCCCCCAGCATCAGAACCTCTTCAAGGTTTCTGGTTAAATTTTATTTTTCATGGAAATGTACCCACATCAGTGGGGTAATTTCCCTTTGTCTGCGCAAAGCACTTCAAGGACAAGTCCCTTCAGCAACCTCCGCCAGTATCAAGAAGAATTTGCATAGACTTCATCTGATTAAGGAGTTAGTTTCTTCTGTCCATGGCAACAATGGACACAGTGAAGCTGTAGGCTCCAAATAACACTAAAATGACAACAAACTTTGCTGTTGACATCTTTTAATCAATTTGTGAATAACAAGTTTCTGCAAAACTAGATAATTGTATCTTTGCTATCAAACTACAAAAATGGCTGAACAAGGTGGAGTGGAACGCTCTTTGACCTGGAGGGGAGCTTGTTGCTGTGATTTTGAAGTCCAAGCTACAAGTATGCAGAAGCTGCAAGTGGGTAAGTCTAAATGTTCAGTTGTTTTGGGTGTATTAAGCCACAAAATACATTACACCATCCTGGCTAAATTTTTTTCTCATGGAAATGTATCCACGTCAGTGGGGAAATTCCTATTGAATTTAAAACTAAGACTGCAGAGCAGAACTGAGGCATGTCTGAACACTGGACATACTAACCGGAAGCTAAGGTGTTAAGGATTCAAGGATTTTTTTATTGTCATACCAGCTCACATTTACATGTCAGGATACGAAATTTGGACTCAGGTCCTGGTTAAGAAGCCTAATACTTAAGTAAAAAGAAAGTTAAGTATAACATACAAAGCTAAATCTAAAAATATATAGCAATCAGTAAAAATATATGCAGCAAAGAGCAAAAAAGAAATATACACAGTTAAATAGTGAAGCTGAGATTAACTTTGCAAAGTACTAAATACACATGTAAAGCATGAGGTAGTCCTTAATATTGCACCTATAAGTGTGTGAATTATTGCACCTTTGGTGGGTAAAGTGTTTAATGCAGGTCAGTGTGTAGTGAGAGAGTCTAAAGTGTGTGGCTCGAGTTCAGCAATCTGACAGCTTCAGGGAAGAATCTGTTTCTGAGCCTGGTGGTATTGTTCTTTCTGCAAATCCTGACGTGTGCTGATGTAAGTTCTCAAAGCAGTCCGTGATGAAGTGATTCACGCAAAATAGTACTGTCTTAGACAATGTAACTGGAACACTGCCCTCAAAAATAAAATGAAGAGAAGAATGTCCATGGACACATGAGGGTCTTTGCGGCCAACAACAGAACATCTGCCTTTGAGGGTAGCCATTGTAATGCGCCTGTAAGGTAAAACCAGCCGGCGAGACGTGATCCTCTACTGAAAATTAGGTGGGTGGAGCTCCGCTTCAGTTGCTAGTCAGGGGCGGGACTCAGGTAACGTTGCTAGATGCCAGTGTAAGTGTGACGTCACAATTGCACAGTTTTTTTTCCAGAAACCGCGTGTTTTCTAGAAAGAAAAAAAAACATTCATCTATAGCCAAAAATCGGCTGAATGTTTTTTTGGGTTTTTTTTGCGTTTGGACCATGTGAATAAGCATTGGAAGTATAGAAACGATCAAAAAGTGAATTTTGCATAAGAGGTCCCCTGTAAACTGCAAACCTGCCATTGTGGCTTGTGGGTTGACCACATTTATCCGCTCATTTTAAATTTACCTGCATTTAGTCTGTGCAGGTGCTACAAGGAGTCATACAGAGTGTTTTTTCTTACCCGCTGGTTGACAGGATGATACAGACTGGGATCAAGTGGCACCATTCGGTTGAGGGACCACATGGCCAAGCTTGCGTTGGCGCTGTGGCCGTTTAACACACAATACACCGTTACATTCTCACCCGGTCGCGCCACTACCTCTTGAGGGATGTAGCTCACATCTGCCCACAAAGAAAATGTCACAAAAATAATTATTTCCTAAACTTATTTTTATAATTTTGCCCTGAAGAAGTGGAATAAATGCCAGATGCAATGAGCTATTTTAGAAATTTCAGCAGTTCTCAGTTCATTTATGTTCATTTTTGCATGTATAAATCCAATATTCACAATGAATGTACAGATGTCAACATAGTTCAGAGTTTAATGGGGGTTGTCTCAATGTTATGCCTAATCAGTGTATGTTATTTGCAAAAGAGTCGATCTTAGAGCATGACGATTTTACTATTAGTTTTTAACCTATCCTAAAATCTATTTTTTTGTTTTGCATTCAGTGAGATTCATTTTTGTGGAACACCTGTTTGTGAGGATATTCTTTTAGGCTTGTCAATCATCTGTTGAGCGAAGTGGCTGTAAAAATGAAAGACTGATGCAAAGCATAACTCTGTAGCATAGCAATAGGGTATGGTTTGCATGGAGTCCTGTGTGTTCACAAGCAACTGGTTAATTTATCATACTAAACCACAAGGCTGTGTTTTGCCTCCAGTTACAAAATATCATTTTTTTTGTATAAAAGGCTCTGCCAATCAATGCCTAGAGCCAATTAGTTTAACACCTGCATTCACCATTTTACCTATTGTTTCCACTTGCAGTAATTTCATTGATTGCAAAACACCAACCAGGTAAGTGCACTCCCGTATTGATGCAACAAAAATATAAATGCTGGTATAAATGCTATATACACAGTAGAATTTAAACCTTCAACAAAGCATGACATTGTGAAACGCTGAGTTTACTTACTGTAGGTTTTTGACTTGCTGATCTTGCTCATGATTGTTCTCCAGCTGCTGCTTTACTGGTTCTTTCCTTTGGTTTAGTTTTTTACTTATTCTTGAATTTTGTTCATGGTGCATTTTAAGTTTATGTTCTGTTAAATCTGTAAGATTCCCTTTGGTTAGATTGTCTCCTTGCATCTCTTTTCAGTTCATTCATGTTTCAGCTACAAGTCTCTGTCACAGTCAACCCATAATTAGCTTCATTCAGTCCACCTGCTCCATGCCAGTGAGTCTCCTTGTTTTCACCTTTGCCATGCTCCGTTCATACGCTTCTGTTCTGCTTACTCCTTGCTGGAGTATCCTGTTTGCCATGCCAAGCCTGTCCATGTCCTTTACTTACACCCAACAAAATGTAGGAATTTCAGACCACACTAATACACAAGCCAAGTGGCAAAAGAAAAAGACGTTTGCCTTGCAAATGTTTTGATGAAAGCATTTACCTCTTGAACTATTTATTAGACTGGGGTTGTAACGTGACAGCAACTAAAAATAAAGTCCAAGGGGTATGAATACATTTGTAAATCTTTTTAAAAATCCCACAACTTGCCACAGAAAAAAAAGAAAACAGTCCTTACTGTGCAGGTAGATGTAGTAGGGCTTGCTCCAGTCACTCCACAGTGGAGGCTGGCTTTGGGTGGTGCAGCGAACCTGGATGGTGTACTTCCGTAAGGGTTCCAAATCCAGTGACACATTGAGCTTTTCAAGTGCAGACACCACCTAGAAAAAGTGGAGAACGTGTTCACAAATATGCCTTAATGCACATGCACAGTTAAATTTTACCAGATGAGTACCCACCTGCCAGTACGGGGTGGTATTTTGGGAGGAATATCGGACTTCATATCTCAGCAGATTACCACTAAAGTCTGATGGCTCTTTCCAGCTTAGAATGAGCTCTGCTTCCACAGTCTGAATGTGTGACAGGATGACTGGAGGACTTGGTTTCACTGTAAAAAATAAATAAAAATGAAAGATGTCATTAGTTAAATTTTTTCATTCTCAAATTTTTATCAAATCACATTTACAAAAGTATTGGATTATACAGTAAAAAGAATAAGAGTATTCAATTCTCCTTTTAAGATTGGAGAAGTACAACAGGGTGTAAAAAACAATAAATAATCCCTACTAATTGCATTTGTTTTTGGTTATTTGTAGTCAGTGAGAGATGCCCTATTTCCTGTAGTAAAAGCTATCTTTGAGAAAGAGAGACTATTAACCTTATGTCCACACATCAGGTTAATATAAAATAAAGCAATCCCATTTTAATGTGTTGCAGAATTGTGATCAAAATTGAGAGTTTTTGTTTAATTCAAAGAAGGTTTCAGCTAGTAAAGCATCAGTGATCAATTAATGCTATAGTATTTATGTTTGATAACTAGATTTGTATTTACTGTATTGTAACTATCAGGGATGCACCATGAAATTGACTAGCGTATCAGTGTGCTGTTAAAACATTACAGGGCAAAACATAGTCGTGCGTACATGACTCTGCACGTACATAGTGCCACACAATAAACTGCTTGGGGGGAAAAAGTCTCCACATCGAACTGTTTTATATGTGACACTCTGTTCCGAGCAGCCGGTCGCAATTACGCCCAGTGTAACGGCCATTCTCTGCCTCGCACTGACAGCTCTATTCCTCTTCTTCGTCCCTGTGTGGTGTAATAGCCTTTAGCACCACCTTCTTTTATTTTTGTTTTTCCAACGATACACGGCAATTCAGTTCTGCCTCCCTGTCTGATGACACCATGGCAGAAAGTGTGGGAAATGTAGAAATTTGTTACAAGAAATATAGGAAATTGGTACGCTCAACTATGAAGCCGGGGACAGAGCGAGCGGAGTCCGCAAAGCTCACAGTACGCCCACTATGTTCTGTCCTTAAGGAAGAAGCTTTTTCAAAAGGAATGTGTATTTTCTATGACAGGTCAAGATATATCTCAGCTGCATTTAGGCTGTGAGAGAGCGAGCGAGAGTGAGACATTTGGTAGACAACAGGAAGGCTAAGCGTATTATAGAAAAGTGCTTGTTTTATCATTTTGAGGTCATGGAACAAGGTGGATGTGAGAAAGTTGGCAGCCTTTTGGAAATCTCAGAGTTGCAAAAACAGTTGCTTTGCTAAAGACAAGGCCATTCACAAAAAAAAAATCTGATCAGTGCATCTCTAGTATCTATTGATAACAGTATTCAGCCCCTTCTTAAAATCAGAAAAGGGTTCTACAGGGGTCTGTCCTCGGTCAGTTCCCATTCATAATATACATCAATAAAAAACCTGTCTCAGTGAGTATTTTTATGTGTTTCTCTTTTTCGTTGGTGGCTGTACAGTAAACACCTCCGGACAGCTCAACTTGGGCTGCTCAAGTTTCCTGACAAGGTTTTTCACACTGTGTGGCATGTTATGTCAGAAACAGCATCGGTGAGGAATGTGCTTTATTATCCATTTCTAAATATTGCAATGACAATATCAATTACATTTAATCAACATATTCCTGACACTTATTTGTTTACCATTAAGCCCCACCTTTCCCTATTAGCTTTAGCATCTAAACCACTAAACACATAAATCCAGTGTGGGCATATGCAGACAGTGAATGGTTGACACTTGAAATATAATTTCCCAGCAAATATTGCATCAAAGCAGTCCTTTGCGGTTGTGATATTGCACACAATGATATCGCAATTATGATCATTGCAATTCAATATATTGTGTAGCTGGAATCCAGAGTCATGAAAAAAAAGTAGAATTATGTCAGGTAAAGCTTATGTGACTTTTTACAAAGTTCAAAAATCTTTTTACTCTTTGTTTTTGACAGTAACAGACAGTTGCATGGGCTTCCATATGGCTAAGATGAATTGCTCATCTCTTGGTAGTCATTCTCCATGTTCAGTTATTAAAGTTTCAAATCCTGATCACATGTCCTCTCGCTCATATAAGTTTAAAATTTGTAATCAATTAATTTGTATGCACAAACACGTTCAAAACTGGTTTTATGTACAATATAAAGTGTCTTCTAACTTGAGACATTTAATCCTGTTCAGAGCCAAAACTATTTTGACTGTTTAAGTTTGTTGTTTGACTGTGTGCAGATGAAACTGTACAGTGGATCTAAAAAGTGTACACACCCATGCTAAAAAGGACATTGAGATATAAAATTTTTGTCTTTACACTTACGCATTTCCTTTACAATTCAACCAAAAACCAAACAAATCTAAAAATCTAACAAAAATAAAAAAGCTGCAGTACCCTGGTTGCATAAGAGTGCAAACCCTTAAACTATTACTTGAAAAAAATTTTTGATTCAACTTTAATTAGTTTTTGGCACTTTTTTGGTCATTTTTTAGGCTTTTTTTTGTTGAATTGTACAGGATACAGATCTTACAGCTTCAGTGTGGCCAACATCACAAAAACCTGTCCATTAACAGGGGTCTTTACACTGTTGAGATCTATATGGACAGATCTTCAGTGTGTCTTCTCTAGAATACACTAACTAGTAATATAAAAGCCCTTTGTCATCCAGCAAGCTAATTTTAACATGCAATCTTAGTGGATGCAACGTTATTACCTTCCTAAATGCGATGGACATTTAGCTCCACATGAGTCTTTTTTTAAGGTTTCTATGGCCCTAATATTCTAATAATTCTAACTTCTCTAAATGTGAGTGCAAAGTGCCACGGAACAGTTGTTTATCTCCATTATTCTGCTGTACTAATAGCTAATTCAACAGGCTTTCAATAAGGCATAGTGAAAAAAGTCACTCAAGCTTGGCCTTAAGCTAACCATCTGTTTCCATGGCAAAATTACCCATATACTTAAAAGGCATGATGGGGGTTTTAGCAATAGGCAGGTTTAGCTAAAACAGAAGTACAAGTAGAAAAACAGTGGGGGTGAGACAACATATACTTAGAGTTCTTTAGCACTAACAATGAGATGACACCATCTCTGTTTGACTTATTATTACAGTCTCTGCAGGAACAGATATTCTGTGCACTATTAATCAATCTTTCATACAGTCAGTTTCAAAATAATGTGTGTCTAAATGTGTGAGTAAAGCTAAAAATCCTTGAAATTGTTTTTATTTCCACATACTGCTCACTGTATTCCAAATAAAAATATGTAAAAGAAATGAGAGTGAAAGGGAGGAAAAGGGAACATTAGGTGTCAGCTTAATGCTTGTCAGCTTAATGCGTTAAAAATTGAAGAACAACAACCAGTAAATATACTTTCTGATTAAGCATGTTCTGTAATTTACAACAGAAACACCACTACACTGATCCTTGCATAGTTTTGTATCTTATAAGGAAGAGAACAAATAAGTTTTCTACATAAGGAAAGAGAAAAATACAGTATTATCTAGAGCTGAAACAAATCATTGGATTAATTGTGATTAATTGATTTGTGAAATAATCAGCCAATTTAGAAATCACATAATCGTTAAATGCAGTATACAGACTCTAAAACATGCCATTTGCACAGTCAGAGCAGTAATTAAGTGAAAAATGTTTTTTTTTTAAATACATACGTTTTGCATTGAAGATCACAACCCTTCTTTGTCTGTAAATATGCTCTATCCAGAGCTCCTCAAGTGCCATAGCTTTAGCTTCACCTGGTTCAAATTCTGTAAAAATCTCCTATCAAGCACTTTTTGCTATCCGATTAATAATCAGTTAATCGAAAAATTGTCAACAGAGTAATCCATTGGCAAAATAATCGTTAGTTGCAGCCCAAGTACTAACAGCCTAATGTTGTAAAAAAACAAATAGATTCAAAAGTTTAAAAAAATGGAATCCAAGACAAAAATCAGTTTAAATCTAGCCATCTACCTGAAGAAACACAGCATGTTAGGTCGTTGTGCATCACTGTGGAGATCTTACAGTTTCAGTGTGTCCATGGACACGAAAACACCCAAGGCTATCACCGGGCAGCTCTAAGCTGTATTCCATTCCCGTCTGCAACTTTATCTGTCCAGATTCATTGCTTTAGGGTGAATGCTCCACAGGAAAAAAACATCCGCACTCCAAATATGGAAGGACTAAGCTATGAGTATAACCTCAAAACTCTTGACCTTTGTAAAAGGGTGAATGCTGGGAACTTTCTGCTTTGATCCCCTACAGTAATGAACATCAAGAAACGTGGTTGTACATGTAAAATACCAAGAATGAGCATTAGTTTTTAAATACACTCCTGTTTCAAGGCAAGACTTCTCAAAAGGCTACCTCATCTATCTAGTCAGTACATCAACCCCTTTAAATAAAATTATCCTCATAAAAACTTTAAACCCATTTCCCGAAGATGAAGAGATTCAAATTTTGCATTTGTCAGGTCAGACAAAAATGCAGCACTGTGCAGCTTTCCTTGACTGAAAACCATCATGCAAGGATATGTGGTAAAAACATGCAAAAAAGTGAAGAAATCCACGAATTTTGATCACAGCAGCTTTTTGTGAATCTTCTGGGTTTGTTGAAACTTTACCGTGCCAAGGCAGCAAAACACTATAACAAGTTAAATCAGATTTTAAAACAAATTTAAAATCTCTGCTGAAAGCTAACCACTTGGTAAAAGAAAATTATAACACCTGATATTTGTTGTCATTTATTATTCATTTTCATATGGCAGGTAGGATGACCTAGGCAGCAATTGAATATTTTCTCCTCAAAGTTGTGTTAGAATGTGTTAGAAGCAAGAAAAATGGACAGCATAACGATTAGTGCGAGTTTGACAAGGACCAAAACCTGATGGATAAACGACTGGGTCAGAGCATCTCCACAGCTGCAGTTCTTGCAATCAAAGGTGGTCTAAAGTACCAACAGTGCTGGTTTGTGTATGTGGGGAGCAGAGGCTGGCCCGTGTGGGTGTTATTTAGGCAGCAAAAGCAGGACTAATGCACTATTAAGCCAGTGGTCATAATGTTATCCCTGATGGGTTTAGCTAATTGAACCTCCTTGAAATGCCACCTTAACGTGGTGGAGGGGTTTGAGTGCTCGAATGATCCTAGAGGCTATGTTGTCTGGGGCTTAAATGCCCCTGGTAGGGTCTCCCACGGCAAACAGGCTCAGGGTGACGGGTCAGACAAGTAGCAGCTCAAGACACCTTCATGAGGAAGGAAGCACATGACGTCGCCCGGTACTGCGGAGCCAGGGTCCCACCCTGGAGCCAGTCCTGGGGTCAGGACTCATCGGAGAGTGCCTGGTGGCTGGGTTGTTCCTCACGAGACCCGGCCGGGCCACACCCGAATGAAAGATCAAGGCCATCCAAACACCTGCAGAGGGAACCATGAGGGACCGGTGCAAAGAGGATCAGGCAGCGGACATCGTGGAGATCTCAGCGCCCCAATCTCTGGATGCTTAGGAAGGCTCTGGGGACATGGAATGTCACCTCGCTGGGGGGGAAGGAGCCTGAGCTTGTGCGGGAGGTCGAGAGATATCGACTAGGAATAGTCGGGCTCTCCTCAACGCACAGTGTGGGTCTCGAATCCATCTCCTCGAGAGAGGCTGGACTCTGTTCTACTCTGGAGTGGCCCACGGGGAGAGGCGGCGGGCTGGGGTGGGTTTGCTTGTTGCCCCCCAGCTCAACCGTCTCATGTTGGGGTTTACCCCAGTGGATGAGAGGCTCGCATCCCTGCGATTTGGGTTGGGGACAGGTCTCTGACTGTTGTTTCGGCCTACGGGCCGAGCGGTAGTGCCGAGTACCCGGCCTTCTTGACGTCCCTGTCGGGGGTGCTGCATAGTGCCCCTCCCGGGAACTCAATTATTCTGCTGGGGGACTTCAAACGCCCATGTGGGAAACGACAGTGACACCTGGAGATGCGTGATCGGGAGGAATGGCCTCCCCGATCTCAATCCGAGTGGTGTTTCATCATTGGACTTCTGTGCCAGTCACGGATTGTCCATAATGAACACCATGTTCAAGTATAAGGATCACTTGGCATCAGGACACCCAAGGCAGGAGGTCGATGATTGACTTTGTTCTTGTGTCCTCAGACCTTCAGCTGCATGTTTTGGACACTCGGGTGAAGAGAGGGGCTGAGCTGTCCACTGATCACCACCTGGTGGTGAGTTGGATCCGCTGGAGGAGGAGAAAGCCGGACAGACTTGGCAGGCCCAAGCACATAGTGAGGGTCTGCTGGGAACGTCTGGCGGAGCCCTCGGCCAGGGATGTATTCAACTCCCACCTCCGGGAGAGCTTTGACCAGATTCCGGGGGATGTTGGAGACACAGAGTCCGAGTGGACCATGTTCTCCACATCTATTGTCGATGCTGCTGCCCGTAGCTGCGGCCGTAAGGTCTGCGGTGCCTGTCGTGGCGGCAAACCCAGAACCCAGTGGTGGACACCGGCAGTAAGGGATGCTGTCAAGCTGAAGAAGGAGTCCTATTGGCTGTAGCG
The DNA here is from genome assembly GCA_036173005.1 of Crenichthys baileyi. Lineage (NCBI taxonomy): Eukaryota > Metazoa > Chordata > Actinopteri > Cyprinodontiformes > Goodeidae > Crenichthys > Crenichthys baileyi. Next base: position 275,396 of record JAHHUM010002031.1, on the reverse strand, counting down.
ATTCTGGCAAACCGTCCGGCGCCTCAGGAGGGAGAAGCAGTGCTTCGCCAACACTGTTTATAGTGGGGGTGGGAGGCTGCTGACCTCGACTGAGGACATTATCGGGCGGTGGAAGGAGTACTTCGAGGATCTCCTCAATCCTGCCATCACCCATTCCCTGGTGGAAACAGAGGCTGGGGACTCAGGGTTGGACTCTTTCATCACCCAGGCTGAAGTCACAGAGGTAGTTAGAACGCTCCGTGGTGGCAAGGCTTCAGGGGTGGAAGAGATCCGCCCTGAGTACCTAAAATCTCTGGATGTTGTAGGGCTGTCATGGTTGACATGCCTCTTCAACATTACATGGCGGTCAGGGAAAGTGCCTCTGGACTGGCAGAGTGGGGTGGTGGTCCCCCTTCATAAGAAGGGTGAATGGAGGGTGTGTTCCAACTACAGGGGGATCACACTCCTCAGCCTCCCTGGTAAGGCCTATGCCAGGGTATTGGAGAAGAGAGTCCGGCCGATAGTCGAACCTCGGCTTCAGGAGGAGCAGTGTGGTTTTCGTCCCGGCAGTGGAAAAGTGGACCAGCTCTATACCCTCTACAGGGTACTTGAGGGTTCATGGGAGTTTGCCCAACCAGTCCACATGTGTTTTGTGGACCTGGAGAAGGCATTCGACTGTGTCCCTCGTGATGCCTTGTGGGGGGTGCTCCAGGAGTATGGAATCGGGGGCCCTTTATTAGGGGCCATCCGGTCCCTGTACAAGCGTAGCAGGAGTTTGGTCCGCATTGCCGGCACTAAGTCGGACCTGTTCCCGGTGCATGTTGGACTCCGGAAGGGCTGCCCTTTGTCACCGGTCCTGTTTATAACTTTTATGGACAGGATTTCTAGGCGCAGACAAGGGCCGGAGGGGGTCTGGTTTGGGGACCAGTGGATTTCGTCTCTTCTTTTTGCAGATGAAGTGGTCCTGCTGGCCCCCTCTAGCCAAGAGCTACAGCATACATAGGGACAAGCGGCTGAAATGATGGGTGGCCAGGCACTCCCTTAGAGATAGGGTGAGGAGCTCGGCCATCTGGGAGGGGCTCTGAGAATAGCCGCAGCTCCTCCACATCGAGAGGAGCCAGTTGAGGTGCCTCGGGCATCTATATCGGATGCCTCCCGGACGCCTACCTCGAGAGGTGTTCCAGGCACGTCCCAACGGGAGGAGGCCCAGGGGACAGCCCCGGACACGTTGGAGGGACTATGTCTCTCGGCTGGCCTAGGAACGCCTTGGGCTCCCCCCAGAGGAGCTGGAGGAGGTGTCTGGGGAGAGGGACGTCTGGGTGTCTCTACTGAGTCTGCTGCCCCTGCGACCCGGTCCCAGATAAGGCGGAAGACGACGAGTATGAGTTTAGCTAATTGTATTAAACGACTCCCTAATGAAAAAAAATAGAACTTGCATCCCATTCATTGGGGATAAAGCAGTCTTAGTTGAGAACTATTTAGTTGCCAAACAAATGATTCAACACATTTATGTTTACTTTATTTTTTCCTTTCTTACCCGGTCTGGCAGGAATTCTGAGCAAAACTGTTGAAGCCATAACGTTGGAGATGTTGACCGTTACCAGGACAGCAAAGGTTCTTGATGAATTAAGATGAATCGAGCACATGAGTGAATCTTCTGCATCACATACAACCTGATGATCAGATGTAGAGTAATTGGTGCTGTTTCCCTGAGAGCTGGAGAGAGGAGCAAATGTTATTACCAGGATTTTGATCAAAGATGTTGAACATCTTTAAAACTAAACATTGTCTTGAGCCTTAAGGGTAGTAAAAATATGAAAAAATAACATTATAATAATATAAATAATATTTTGTTTGTGGCTTGTTTTAAAAATGCAAAAAGTGTTTTCTCACTTATTAATTATAAAGCAATCTTTCACAGGTACCCTTAGCAGCTTTGCATCATATTCCACTCTGTTTATTGTTGGTTAAGCCTGCAGTGATTTGGTCTCTTTGTTCCCATCACTATAGAAGCCTAAGACCAGTGTTACACATTATCTGCCCCTCCACTGAACAAACTAAACAGATGTTTAACCCCCCAGTGAGCAGTTGGGAAACACTCGAGCGCAAACAAGAACTCATTCAGGTGCTCTCAAAAAGCTCAACACAAGGTGATACTTACAGCCACTGGAAGCTGACTGCCATACGACTGGCCTCCAGTGTATCAGATGGCTGGCTATTGGACTTAAGATCACAAGTTAAATTTGCCCAGAACTCATCTATTCTGCACAGTATGTCCAAACAGGTGCCTGACAAGAAACCAAAATTGCCAATTAGTACATTGTGACATCCAGCTGAAGGTTTCTTAGAAACAGCCAACGTTAAAAATCTGAGAACAAGACTTACTATATAGAATCATGTTAAAGCAGATGTTGGTTCGATGTAGATTTAAACAGATTAAAATTCACCACTGAAGAAAATACATGGATTGTATATAAATATAGACCTAGCAAACACCATCAAACACTAGGGAGTTAATTCCTGTTTTTAAGATTGGCATTTGTACATCACCATCTTAGCTTTTTTACAAGCAGAACTAACAATAGCCATATGAAACCAGACAAAACACATAATATGGAGATGACAACATAAACTGTACATAGTAATCATGTATTGCATATAAACAGATATTTTATATCAACAGAAGATTTGCCACACACCTAAAATTTAGATATAAATTACCAGTCAAAGGTTTTAGATACACTTTCACACTTAATGGGTCTCTTTATTTTCATGACTATTTAAATTGTAGATTCTTCTAAAACTTTTGACCGGTAGTCTGGGGCTTTTCCCACATTCCGTGGACAGTCTGCAACAGAGTAAATCATCTGCTCCACAGCATGACCTTCTCAGACTCTAGAGTGGAGATGCACAAAGAGATCGGCCACTGACTGGAATCAGGCAGTTTTCAGCTTGATCAGCTTTGACCGGTGACCAGTCAGTGAGAAACTCAAACATTCAAAACAGTAACTTTTCCATATTAGGTGCTACCAGGTCGCCCTGACAACAACATTTCTCAATGTGGGCACTGTTACTGACCAAAGAAGAGTCAACTACTTTCAGTGTCAGTGAAGTGTTTAAAATGAAATCAGGGGATGCAAAGACTTGTCAGAAGCTATTTAAAAACAGACTCTAGTAAAGACATGTTTGAGGTATATTAAGGCTGTGAAATGGCTAGAGGGAGCGATGTCAGGATCTGCCATTTTGTTCTTTGTTTTTATTTACTTTGCCGTTATAGATTTTCCCATTTCCTTTGATTAGTAGTTTACTTGGTTTAGTTTATATTTGCTTAGATTCTTGTGCTTGTTTACATGTCCTTAGATTTAGTTCTTTCTACTATTTATGTTTAGCTTATATTTAATGTTTCTATTGGTTTAACACTAGGACTCCAAGAATTCTAACACTACTTGAACTCCCAAGCCCGTCAATTTGACGGCGAGCATTCTGGATGCGAGGGCGGTGATGACATCATTGCACTACATTGGTCAGAATGCTAAAGGTTTCTTGCACGCTATAAAATTATGGTTTTGAGAAGAATTAATATTAGTATTTGATCAAAACCTATTATGTTTTATTATTATTTATAAATAGTACTAAAAAATAATATTGTAGAGGTAAGTTCAGGCTTTGAGGCTAAAGAGTAATGAAAATATGCTCACAGTGAAGAAAAAAAATACAATTATAGCTACACTACAAATTATAAAAACTTTTACCTGTAAAAAATGTCACAGCAAACGCTCAATAAACCAAACATATATCAGTCAAAATCATTCTGGAAAAGCTTAAAAGTGGTTTAGTTTGACAAATGCTAATGTACATTGTATGAGGAAAGAGATGCACCTGCTGGAAATGCAATTTTAAATGAGTAGTGACCCCCAGTTGAAACAATGTTGCCATTAAACACTTTTACACAAATATCAAATATTAAAAAAAATATTAAAAGCTTAATGGTATTTGTATTGAGTAGCCTCACTTTAGTTTAGCACATCTAAGCCACGTTTCTACAGCGCCATAACCTAAATAACAAGTGGTTTTATAAAGATTTGATGCGAAAAAAAATTCAAGCTTGTAAATGCTTCCTGGGAAAAATGATATTAAATAAAAGTTTTAAAAAATCATAAGGAACAATTTTAACTGAGCAACCTCTCTATTAGCATGGACTAGGGCGACAAGACTTGACAAGCTTACTACCACACAGACAGATTCATTTTGGACATAAACTCTTACCGCCTGAAGGCACTGGAGGCTGTGATTCAGCTGTGGAGCTTATGAATTTGCAGCTTGGAGGGTGTGGGAGGTTTATTTCAGACTGGTTTGCCCATTCCTTCACATGAACGTTAGCAGGAGATGAGTCACAACACAGCCCATCCTGCCATGGGAGGTCTAGGGCCCCTGAATGAAAAGGAGCTCCAGGCTCCAAGCACTGAACAGCTATGCAGAGAGACAGGACAGTGTTAAAAGGGTCAATAGTTAAAACCAAAAGTGAGATTTTTTTTATTTATTATTTTAAACAATCAGATTTCAGTAGGAAGGTCTCTTTAGTTTTCTTATATTTTTCTATTTTATATGATAAAAAATATGATGTCAAATTCTACTTGTAAAGAACGTACCATTCGAAGTTGAAGACAATTTTTGGGATTTTCTCCGTATACTTTTTTAATTTTATTTTTGATTCTTTCCACAAAACAGATTTGCAAACCCAACTGGTCCTTCTGTTATGCATTCCATTTAATTTTGTATTTTAAATAAATAAAAATAGTTAAGAGGGTGTGCCATTTTTTAATCCTGGCAGCTAAAAAACACAAGCGTCAATACACCATTAGCATGAAGCTGATAGGCAGAACATACATACAAAATAGCCAGTATCATTGCTCATTCATGTCTCATTATTGTATAACAGATTTAAGGCCACAGAAACCACAAAGGATCTAAAGTTTGGTGCAAGTTTTTTTTGTATTGTTAAGATCACTATTAAAATCCATATATCCAAATATCTTAGAAAAACACAAAGCATGTAAATAAAGTGCCACATTTTTCACTTGGCTGTTATTAATATACAATAATTAGCATTAGCATTAAACACACTTTTTGTATGCAAGAAAGACTGCAAATAAACATAATACAACATAAACCACAGAAACCTATGACTGGTCTGATTCCGAGATTTCACTTGGTCTGTGCTGCAAACATTACCTGACAAAGAATGATTGCTTAGGTGTCTAGTTGCATTTCGTTTTCCTATCTATTACTACTCAGTTTCTCACAAATTATAATCGCATGATAATAATATAGCAAAGCCAAAACCCTGTTTAGGGTTCTGATGTGGCTGAATCCAAACACCTCACCGTTATCTTTAGACATGCTTATCATGTGTTTTAATATTGGATTAAACCTTATAAATGATGAACAACTGGTACTGATTTCTTTACAAGTGTAGTGGTCTTCATTTAAAGTTCGAATATAAGATGGAAGAAAAGATTCAACAACATGAGAGTTCACCACTGTTAAGATTCTGCTGGAAACTCACCATGCAGCACCAGGAACACGTAAACCAGGTCTGACAACATCATGGACCAAGTCCTGCAAAGACACATACAAGCTGTAAGGTTTTGACAGAATTAACGACAATAGCACGAGGAACTAAAATGAGATGTAGAGTAACAAAGCCAGATAAGAAAGTTAATATTAGTAAAAATTAAAGGCATGTAACAATTCCTACTCAAAGAAAAACACTATGAATCACATCATACTTAAAGAGAAATAGGCCCCTATCAGATCAGGAGTAACTACTCAAGAACAGGTCTTAATAGGAAGACAAGAAAAGACGGGTGTACCACCATGACCAACCTTGTAGCAGGAAAATGTTTTTAGAGGAAATGGTGGAAATTTTGAAGTTAAATTTATCAACACTTCTCTCAAATTACATTTTATTAAATCAGAATTGCAGTTTATCAGGCAATAAGTATTTTTTTAAAACATTTTTTAAAAAGGGTGGTTTAATTTGATTTTGGAGGAGCAGATCTTCATCTCAGCAGCTTCACACTCGGCTGCGAACCGCCCCAGCGCATGCTGTAGGTCTTGGCTAGAGGGCGCCAGCAGGACCACGTCATCTGCAAAAAGAAGATACGAGATCTACTGGTCCCCAAACCAGACCCCCTCCACGCCTTGGCTGCGCCTAGAAATCCTGTCCATAAAAGTTATAAACAGGACCGGTGACAAAGGGCAGCCCTTCCGGAGTCCAACATGCACCGGGAACAGGTCCGACTTAGTGCCGGCAATGCGGACCAAACTCCTGCTACGCTTGTACAGGGACCGGATGGCCCCTAATAAAGGGCCCCCGATTCCATACTCCTGGAGCACCCCCCACAAGGCATCACGAGGGACACAGTCGAATGCCTTCTCCAGGTCCACAAAACACATGTGGACTGGTTGGGCAAACTCCCATGAACCCTCAAGTACCCTGTAGAGGGTATAGAGCTGGTCCACTTTTCCACTGCCGGGACGAAAACCACACTGCTCCTCCTGAAGCCGAGGTTCGACTATCGGCCGGACTCTCTTCTCCAATACCCTGGCATAGGCCTTACCAGGGAGGCTGAGGAGTGTGATCCCCCTGTAGTTGGAACACACCCTCCGGTCACCCTTCTTATGAAGGGGGACCACCACCCCAGTCTGCCAGTCCAGAGGCACAGTCCCTGACCGCCACGCAATGTTGAAGAGGCGTGTCAACCATGACAGCCCCATAACATCCAGAGATTTGAGGTACTCAGGGCGGATCTCATCCACCCCCGAAGCCCTGCCACCGCGGAGCTTTTTAACCACCTCGGTGACTTCAGCCTGGGAGATGAAAGAGTCCAACCCCGAGTCCCCAGCCTCTGTTTCCACCAGGGAATGCGTGATGGCAGGATTGAGGAGATCCTCTAAGTACTCCTTCCACCGCCCGATAATGGCCTCACCTATGGCCACCTATGGCCATGAACTTTGGGTCATGACCGAAAGAACGAGATCCCGGATACAAGCGGCTGAAATGAGCTTCCTCCGTAGGGTGGCCAGGCATTCCCTTAGAGATAGGGTGAGGAGCTCGGCCATCCGGGAGGGGCTCAGAGTAGAGTGGCTGCTCCTCCACATCGAGAGGAGCCAGTTGAGGTGGCTCAGGCATCTATACCGGATGCCTCCTGGACGCCTTCCTCAGGAGGTGATCCAGGCACGTCCCACTGGGAGGAGGCCCGGGGGACAGCCCAGGACACGTTGGAGGGACTATGTCTCTCGGCTGGCCTGGGAACGCCTTGGGCTCCCCCCGGAGGAGCTGGAGGAGATGTCTGGGGAGAGGGACGTCTGGGTGTCTCTGCTGAGTCTGCTGCCCCCACGACCCGGTTCCGGATAAGCGGAAGACAACGAGTACGAGTACTTGCTGATACATCTGAACATCTTGCACATATGCACATAGCTGGAACCCAGTGCACTGCTCTACATATCGTTGGCTAAGCACAGCTGTTATTCATTTCCTATACCAGCGTTTTTAATACTCTTGTTTTTACTTTTATTGCCTACTAGCTTATCTATAGTATATATTTATAACCCCTAAGGTTGACAGCATAATTCTGTAATATGCCAGGTCCTAGCCTACAGTTGAAACCAGTTTTTTACATGCATACACTGTATAAAAAGTCTTCCTGATATCTTGCCTGACATTGTTTCCTTGATGTCACACAAGGGAAGTGTGAAGTCTGACTTAATGTCTGTGACTGAAAAATAGTTTTTATAGTGTCTGTAACTGTATTTTGTATGACAGTTTCTTTAAATCCTTATAATAATTATGTTTGTATTATTGCATGTTTAGTTTGACTTCATATTGATTTACCATTCTTCCTTATTTTGTTTTATTGCAATATTTTTTCAACAGTTGAATTAAATTTTTATTTAATTTCACATTTTTATCCTCCTTTGGGTAGTATTTACTAGGGCAGCTTAATATCAGAAAAAGGTTTACCTGCGATAATATTGTTGAAAATTGTGATGACAATACGGATTATGATTAACTTACCCTTATACACCCTCTTCCTGATCTTTAGTCTCTCAGCCACCAAAGATATACATCAGGTAGGAACATTAAGGGCAGTTTGAATCCATCCAACTGGTCAATATTATCAATATTATGGATATGCAGAGCATCAATGCCTGACATCCTACAGCTCCTTGTGACAGCAATATTGCACACAGTAACACTGTGGTGATGATTGTGATTCCATAAGTTGTGCAGATCTATTATTTATAATATTGATTTACTTAATACTCTTCCACTTGTTTTATCTTAGGAATAGCACTTTGTGTCAGCCTGGTACATAAAAAGTGCTCTACAAATAAAGGTTGATGAAATAAACAAGGGAAAAGGAAAACAAGGAACATATGTTCTTTAGGACCTATTGCTAATGGTATTTTTTCCAACAGTGTTCTCAGAATAATTACATAACTGTTCATTTTCAGGGGGAATGAAAAATAATTTCTGCACTGCAAGCTTCTACTACCTTAATCATGAAGGTAAACAACACAGACAACACTGCCATTAAAATGCACTCTGGTACTTCACCTGTGTGTTATATTATCTAAAACACGGATATCACGCAAATAGCTGCCAGGCATTAATAAGGGTACACATTTTTCTGGTGGTAAACAGGTTACAGTAAACTGGACTAAAACACATCTGTTAATGTAACAGAAATGTTTCTGACTCATCACAAAATCTCGCTATTTCTGGTTATCAGTATCTGAAAATGTTCAGTCTCTCAAAAGGTCCTTTTAAATCCACAGAAAATGTTTTCCTGCAGGAAAATATCAACATGTTTCTCAGCTTATGCCAGTTAGCTCTGACTATCACTAATGGTATCTTCACACACTGTTCCCACTGATCATAAGGGTGGGTCATATAAGGAATAAAATATGGTATATCATGGAATCTTTTAAAATGTGGATGTGATCGGATGAATTTAAGTTTTCACAAAAAATTTCAGTTTCCTCCCTTAAATAGGTGTTCACAGTGAAACAGCAGTAAAATAAAGACCATACTGGCCACCTGTTTGTCTGTGGTGCTGTGGGCTCAGTCAAGGTTTAGATCTTCTATAGAGAGAATAATGTTTAAATTAATTGAGTTAAATCTGTAAATTTCTTCATCAGGCTATGAAAGCAATTAAGGTCTTATTTCACAATAATGCATTCTGTAGAATATTTGTGCTGTGTTCCTGATAAAATACCATATTTTCTAAATTGTTAATTTGAGTTAAACAATGTCTCAAGGTGGTCTCATTTTCCAACTATTTGAAAATGTTTCTACGTATTTCTAAAGGAGCATTTTTTGTATGTATAGATAATCTGTATTTATAAAGCAATCACATCAATTACCTGTTCACCAGCAACTGTCTTTTTTCACATAACATCCTGATCAAAAATTTAACTTGTCTAGAAACTTGTTGAGATTTTAGTTATTCATAAATTGTAGAAGAAAATTAAGACCATTATGTAAATGTTTACCAAGAGCCTTAATAAAAATGCACTCCGCAGATTCATCTGATATTATCTGACTTTAACAAAGAATTTAAATTTAGATTGTTCTGGTAGTTCTAGTTAAACAATGACTGAATATTTCCCTCCAGAACAGGTCCACATCAGAACAGATGAGCCTCTCATTGTTGCGCACTAAGTAGATTACCTTCCCTCAGGGTCTGCTGAAATGCCGTTAAGTCCTTCTTTCTTACGTTTAGGTTCTTTCTCCAGCGTCATGTTGACGTTGTTAACAGAGCTCCCTAGACTATTGTAGGCTTCCACTGTCACAATATGGAGCTCCTGATTCCACTCAAAGCTGTAGGAGGACACCATATCGATCTGCCTCCTCAGCACAGATCCGTTCGAGGCCTGGTGCTGGACAATAAATCCATCCACACAGTAGGAGTTCCAATTTGCTGGGAAAGACTGGAAAACAAAGGTAAAGATTTATTCTTTTAGTGACTATTGGACTCTAAATCAATATTTTTAATTAGAAGCACTCATGTCAGAGGTCCCTATCCTTGTGACATTTAACAGTGGAGAAATGTTGTTTCTAGGATTTATAAAAAAGCAAGAGAAGCACAGCAATATTGGCTAGTAGCTACAATATTACATCACATTACCGGTCTTTAACAATTGATCGGATTAATTTTCTAACTCAGATGGTGGTGAATGACTGCACTTCTCTAACATCATACTGATCCTGTGGCAGCCACTCCATGACACAACAAAGTACAGAAATAAAAAACGCTGCTGAAAATCAAATGCACTAGATTATCATTGTTATCAGTAGGTGTGACTACCTCCATAAAAGCAACAATTTTGTTATTTGCTGGCCTTGAACCTCCAGATGTGTGTTAACACAATGCCTAGGAGGATAATAACTGTGATCCCAGAATACTGTTGCCCAATAATTCGGGAAGGGTTATGAGGTCATTTCTAAAGAATAGGAAGTTCCTGATTCTATATTAAGAAATATTATTCTAAAGTTGAAAAAATGTACTGGATGTCCCTGTAAATCCAACCCCATTACCTCTCAGACTATACAGGCCAAGTTTAGCAAGTTAAATGGTAAAGCTCATGATAACACAGCTAGAAACAGCCTGATCAAGCATGACCTGTACGAAAGGGTTGCCAGGAGAAAGTCTCTTCCCACTGAAGCCAATATGGCAGCACAAGCGTACGCCAACTGAAACAAAACTGAAGAATGGACCAAAATTTACCCACAATGAAGTGAGAAACTGAGACCCTGTCCACATTATCCCATATAATTAACAAAATGTAGATTTTCTGATGCATTTGCATTTCAATAATTTTGAAATGCTTTCCGAAGCGAGGATTACTAAAAACCTTCTCTGAGGTGTATATGTGTACTGTGAAAGGAAATTCAAAGAACATTAAAATTAAGGGCATTGAAATCCGCTTTATACAAACCACAGCAACAATGAAGCAGTTTTTCTCCCCCCACGTGTCTTGCTTTGTCCTAACTGTGTATCCCTTAAACCTGAAATACAGGCTGCAGAAGGTAATAACTGTCAAATAAAACCTGAGCTAAAATTGCTTTTGGAGAATCTCTTGCCGAGCATTGCTTTGGCAAGGCTCAGGTTCATCTTCCTTTGAATTTTGCTACTAACTAATATATTTATAAGGTATTATTTAACACAAGATCTTGCAATATTTTGTGTCAAGGGGAAGTCTGTCTTTCATGCGGAGCAGCATGTAACTTCGCCTGGTAAAGTGTAAATAATTATTTTGAGTCATGAATATGAATAAGAGTGATTTTAGCTTGAAATCCTGTTGTATCCATGTTTGAGACTTATTTTGAAATTACGACGGGAATGCTTCGTGCTTTGTTGCATTGCTCATCACACTCATTACCAAAGGATTGAAGCTGTCCCACCAGTATTAAATTGTTGGTCTGTGTGAATTTTTGGAACTTGGTAGAAAAAAGCAACATTGCTCTGTTTAACACACAACATATGGAGAAGTCTAAGAAAATCGCACATAGCCCACTGTTAGCTGCTTATGAGGCTAAAGTTGGCATCTGCTTCAGAGCACTTCCTTAAACTGTGATTTCATATTTTTTTTTATCAAGATAGGACTGCATTTGAACTCATTTAGTTCAAAATCTAAAACACTTTAAACAAATCTGAAATGGATAATTCTGCATCAAACATAAATTCCTTAAAACATAGTTTTATGTAAATAAACCCTTTACTCCATTTGTGAAAAAACAAGTGGGACCATTTTCAATACTTTTCATTAATTATTGTATGCTGATTACAGATTCTGCACTTAGCATTTGTGATTGGAGAAAACATTTTTCGTATATTTGTGGGCAAAAAATGTGATTCTTGATTTCCCCAAAATATTGCTAAAATATCTTCTGGTCGTCCGGGTCTTTGTGAACCCATTATTGTGCAACTTCTCGCCTTGTGGGCTGGATGTATCGTTACAACCCAAGCAATATGCTTTGTTTACCTCAAATAGCAGAGTGATGTTAGACTGGCTTCTGTGTGAATCATCTTGATGCATTCTCCAGAAATCAGGCCCACGTTCAGGAGCTGAAGAAGAGACATATCAATCTAATATAAGACAATTTTTACAAGAGATGCCCAAAGAAATAAAGCAGTGACTCAAATTGGACTCTCTTGTGCTTGACTAGCCCTGATTGGTGGGCTGAATACTGAACATGCAATCTTTTTTCCTGTCAATGAAGGCATCATACAAACAACAAAATAACAACAGCACACCTTGGAGTGGAACCTTTTACTGAGTAAAGACTCAGTTATGTATTGTCAGTATAAGAGAGGTGTTTGAAAAAACACAGTAATAAGAATAAGAATCAGAATCAGCTTTATTGCCAAGTTTGTACAGACAAACAAGGAATTAGACTCCGGTACACTTTGCTGGTGTTGTTCTGAAACTCTGACTATCAAGTGTTCATCAGAGAAACAGCCTGGGGGGAAAAAACTGTCTCTGTGGTGGCTAGTTTTAGCAGACAGCGCTCTGTAGCGCCACCTGAAGGTAAAAACCTAAACAGCTTGTGTGCAGGGTGTGTGGGGTCTGCAGAGATTTTAGTTGCTCTTTTTTTGACCCTAGACCTGTATAAGTCCTGGATAGAAGGAAAGTCAGCCCTGATGATTCTCTGTGTAGCCCAGATTGTTCGTTGTAGTTTGGACCTGTCCTGTTTTGTAGGTGAACCAAATCACACTGAGATGGACAAAGACAGGACAGACTGAATTATGGCAGTATAGAAGATGACCAGCAGCTCCTGTGGAAGGTTGTACTTCTTGAGTTGCCTCAGGAAGTACAGTCACTGCTGGGCCTTCTTCCAAACATTGTCTATGTGTGAGGAACATGTCAGGTTTCGAATGGTGGTTCCTAGGAACCGGAAGTGATCCACGGCAGACACAGTGTTGTTGAGGATGGCTGCCTCAGCAGGAAGTTAGACACCACCAAATGACAGGAAGCTGGACAAATTACAGTAAAGTTGCTCCGTTTAATCCTTTAGAAAAGTCCAGTTCTGTCTGTCAGACTGGATGTGGAAATGTTGGCAGCCTTTTGAAAATCTCACAGGTAAGCCACTCCTTATCTACCGAGAATACATGCTTGGTAATGGTAACAGCATTAAGCACAATAAGCGTTTTAACTGCTGATATAAGAGGTTAAAATGTTTTGTCTTTGTGTTGAAATCCTGTTTAGCTGCACAAAAAAGTTATTAAGATATAGTCTGTCTTGTAAAGGAGTAAGGAGATTTAGAGCAGTCACATTTAGACACCTTTTCCCCTTCCTCAACGATCCTTCGAAGAGGAGCTTGATCTAAGCTTAAAATCTAGCTGAAGGACCAACCAGCAGATTTCCTATTTCAATCGAAGATCTGAATCCTCACAGTTTGTGACCCTGGTGTACAAAATCCAATTCAGAATTTACCAAGGAGACTCAGAATTTTGGTCGACTAGCCACAGTTTATCATATTTTCTCCTTTTCCTGAAGGAGGAGAAGCTGACCATTTCTGATCCATTTACGGACGCTTGAGCGCTCACACCTTCGTTCCTGACCGGGAGAAGATGTCACTCAAGTAAATTCATTCCTTTTGTTACTTGTCTCATAGTCTGGCCAAGATAAAGTAGGTCAGATTGGCGATCCAAGATCATTACTGTTTTAATCCAATGTGTTTTGAACTGTATGCTCAGCCATCAAGCTGAACGCTATATGCAGAGTTAACTGAAATTTGGTTTTACTGTGTTTTTGAAAGTTAATCTGTGTTTTCAACCGGCTGATCCTAAAGCCGTCTTTTTATCCCATTGTCTTATCCTGTTTTATTGCCTTTGTTCTTTCGCACTGGCTTCCCGTGTTGGTTTTTATTGCCCTTTGTTTGAAACAGTTAGCCATCAGCTGGTAGCGGCTAGGAGCTAGGGTGCTGGTCCAACACCCTCACCTACAGGGATAAATGCTTAGAGCTGTTCAGTGTGGCTTCCCATTTCCAAAAACAACCCAGAGCTTTGATTATTACCACCTTCGTTCATAAATTGCTGGTTTGATCTCGATTAATACTCAGTGTGCATTCCATATAAATTGATCGATTTTTGCATTTAACTCTTGATTATTAGTCGATCCTTTAGTAGTTAAGTGAGTGATCTAGTTAGCTGAAAAGTTTGTTGGGCCTGAATAGTTTGGTTGTAAGAGGGAATTATTTTCACGTAGATAAAAAGGAAGTGTTTGTGTTCATTTTGTACTAAAGTGATTTTGTGTCAAAAAAGGTTAGTGCTCGTATCACCCCTTTTGGTAAAATGGTTTGATAATACAGTTACATTTAGCATCCTTTTGGCAAATAATTATTGACTATTATTAATGACAATTATAATTGTACGTATTAGGTGCTAGTAGCCTAATAATCACCAATGTAGTTCTAATACCCATTTGTTGTGAATGATTTTGGTTGGAAATTATACGTTCTAAATTATGATTTTTATAATTGTAATTTTTAATAAATGTTCATAATCAAAAAATCTGAATTGCACAACATATCTAAAATCACAATCAGCAGGTCAGAGCTTTACAAATCTGTGATCACAATTTCTGATCGATATGCCTATGTTTTTCATTCCTTTTCACTGTTATTGATAAAAGTCAATTTATTTGTTTGTGCTGGTTAAATTAGATTACAAACTTTCCCTTGGTCAACGAGTAACTTGAAGCAGTGAATTTCAGTCTTGTTTTATCTGTACACATTGATATCATATTAAAATGGTGTTATATATAGTTCAACTCAGCAGTGAAGCAGGTTTACCTCTGCTGCTTTGAGGGGTGGAGTGGATAGAATCACTCCATTCGCTCCAGTATCCGATCCCACTGGTGTGCTTGCAGCGTACTTGTACTACATAGACCTGGCACATGTCTGGTATCTCAACCTCTGCCCAGGGAACCCACACAGACTCCTCAAACTGCAGAGATATACATTTTTTCACTTTAAGCGGAATAACCCAAAATCACATTTTTCTAGGCTATAAGCATGCGGACCAACTACTGGACAAATTAAAAAGCAATAACTTTTCCACTGATTCGACTCTGGTCTTAGCAATACAATTAGTTATTGAAAGTCATCATTTGTTCCATTTGTTTACCTACTCTTTTAGTTTCCCAAAAGTAGGGGAGGAAATGAGTGTGAATCAGGAAGAGGACACAATTGATGGCAAGACTCCAATTTCCAGGAATAATTTGCAATCACTGAACAGGAACATGGTCCCATCAAAATGATGGTGGCTGGTGTAAAACAGACAACTTAACCCATGCCAAAGCATGATGGTGTGCCATTTGAAAAAAAATTGGGCTTATTGAATACATTTTTGTTCAGTTTTTTCAGCTTCAAAATACAGGCTGGCTAACTATTTTCTGCTTGCAGGGTAAAGAAGTGGTGACAGAAGATTGTTCTCATCAGCTATCTCTAGCCAAATGTATATTTAATAAAACGTACTTTGAAGAACTGTCAAGAACACTAACACCGTGTCAAATTTTAAGTAAAGCTTTTGATGGTGAAACAGAATGACAAGCTCACCTTCCACTTCTCTAACACACTGAGTGTGTGGTACCGAAACTGACATTGGAGGCCTTCAGCTGGCAAAAGAGGAGGGTTCCAAGTGACCCTCAGGATTCCACTGCTCCGACTCACCGGCGTCACATTAGTGGGAGGGTTGGGTTTCACTGCAGATTGAGTGGGAAGAAGTTTTTGCATATTCAAATTTCCTAAAATCTCAGTCATTTTTAGCCCATTTCCAAACAATAATAGATGGATGGATGGATGGATGGATGGATGGATTGAAGTGGTGCATTGATGGACAAACGGATGGATTAGATGATGTACGGACAAGATCAAAGGATAGATGACATTCTAAAATATATATTCATGAAGTATACCTTTACAAAATTATAGTGCTCAACACTTGTTGCTCACCATGATGTATAGGTGACACGTAGACAGGTTTGCACCTGATGAGACCCAGGTGGGAAGGCAATTCCAGCCACAGTTTGTAGCAATTCATCTTCAAAGGATGGAAAGTGCAGACTTTCTCTTTATATTTGTTCGGACTGCATTCAGGTCCCATCTCACCTACATCCTCGCCGCCTCTCTCCCTTTCTTCCATCTCGTCACATGACATTTCTGCACTCCTACCCCAAAAATAAACACACACAATAGAGAAATAATATTCAACTTGATTTTATGCAACTCAGTGGTCTGTTAGTTTATAAGCAAAATTTATTACTACAAGAGCGTAGCATGATCCTGTTTTAAAATGTTAGAATTAAATAAGGGTTAGGGTATGAGGTGGATTTACTTCAACTATCATTACTGAAAAAAGAATGATAAAACTGTGGACCAAGGGGCCTGTAACCTCTCCCCTTTGTGTGTACGGTCTTCTACAGTGATCTGTATTAGTAGGTATATGTTTCTGCTATCTGACTGAATATTTTCCACAATGTGTGTCTTCTAAAAACCTTCCGACATTGTGGCTGGAGTTTCAACCTTGCCAAACTTTGCCAAAATTTGCCAAACTTCTAATGGCAACACAGTCAGGTGCTGTGGTGGCGCAGGGGCACAATGCATGACCCATATTCAGAGGCTTCAGTCCTTGGCACAGCCATCGCGGGTTTGACTCCCAGGCCAGGCAACCTTTGCTGCATGTCTTCCCCCTTACTCCACCCCTTCTCTGTCTGCTTACTGTTGTAAAAACTGAGAAAAATAAAGGCCACTAGTGCCGAAAAAACCCATTAAATGCAACACAGTCAAAGGGAAAGAAAATGTGTACAGGTATATTTAACTTAAACTTCCAGATAGTTATGCCTTCTGTAATTGTGTGTAGGATGTTTTTTCTTCAGGAGTTGAAAAAAACGGTTCAGATAATGTATATGCTTTAGTTGGGATATACAGTTGTCTTCAAAATGAATAAAAGTAAGCTTAAAGTTATTAAAGCTCCTAATATTAGCTTTTATTTGTATAAAGCAATTATATCCGGAACACTGCACATTTAATCCAAATTTAAACATGAAAAGCAATTCGTAAACTTTGTCTGCAGAAAGCTAGGTAAAGGAAATATTATCCAATTCTAGAAGCAGCAATGTCGACTAATGATCTATATATATTAGGGGTTTTTTGCAACAATGGCACTTTGTAGGGTCTTCTTGCTGATAGAGATGCCTAAGTGAAGCCAAACTAATTGTTACAATACTCAGGTCAAATGTAGGGTGAGTTTTTGCTATTATGGCTATTCCTTTTTAATTCCTTTTTATCAATATACACTGTTCTGTAGAGGTTTTTTTACAGATTACAAGTGATACAGAATTTACATACAAACTATAAACAGATTTGTCCTTTCGTTCTATAATGGAAATAAAACAAGATTTATCATTTCCAAACTGTGATAAATCAGTGTGTTGTAGTTCCAAAGTTGTCAAATCACAAAACTTTGCTCAAATGTATCTTTTTCTAAAGATATTGTTTACGATATTGTCTAAGAAGATACAAGTTCAAAAAAGTAAAAAAAAGGGACAATTAAAGAGACAAGTAGAGGAAGATTCTACTGTGGTATTGCACAATGCGCATAATTAATATATCAACAAGAATTAAGCTCCATATTTTACCAAATAGTTACTTGACTCTGCCTCCCAGTGATGCCACACAATGATGCAGATTTCAATGCTTAAGTAAACTTCCCAGGATCACTTGATTAATTCCAGGGCTGCACTAAAGCAATTTAGCACATTGTGTTCAGTGGCTCTAAAGGAATAAAGGACACAGAGCTCCTATCATTTGCCCATGATTGCCCACTTGTAAAAACACAAGTCACTACTGAAAGCATAAACAGAGTATTGTGAAATTCAGCAGTACTTGGATCGAAATTTGAGTATGGCCCACTCTTCATTCTCCCATCTGCAGTTCATAGTATCAATGTCACCGTTGGTTACACATGTTATGTTGATGAAACCTCCTGAAACACACAACACAATAGCAGTTACATCTATAGCCAAAAAATGATTTGGGACATTCGCTGCAATTGGATTAATCTGGTTGAACTACTGTAAAATTATTCTGCTTCTGCAGAAAACTGCTTTCTAGCAATGCAAATTAAAGTTAATGTCTACTTTTATAACACCATTAAAGAATCAATCAGGTCAAGTTAAAGTGGAACTAGACCCCATTTAAAAGCATAACTCCACCCCCAGACAAACTTTGAAAAACGCCACCAAAGTGGGCAGTGCCAAGTGTGGGGATGAACGGACGATGTTAAGCATGGCGTGGTCAGGAGGACGAGGGATTAATTTCACATACTGAAACATGGAGAGTGAGCACAGCGATGCTGCCATGGATAGATCTTTTGAGGTGGAGGATTTTTCACCCCCCTCGTCACCGGAGGTTATGAGAGGCTTTTTTGGAGCCCGGCTGGCCTGAGACCTATCAGCTCAAGCCGTGGGCTCAAGGCGCTGACTTGGCGATGCTTGAGGCCGGTGCTGCCGAGGCAGTGGAGAAGCAATTCCAACTCCTGACTCACTACGGGGGCGTGACTGAGTGAGATGGTTTTATACCCGAACATGGGGGCTGTGACTTAAGCATGTACCAAGCTGTATTGTTTGAACCAACAGGAAAATTCCACTGCAATAGCCACAGTTCAAACCAAAGAGGGCAGGACTAAAACGGCTTTAGGACAAATATTGCAAAATTAAACAAGATTACAGGAAATTAAAAAAATTGTACAGTAACATAAAGATAGCACACTTAAGGCCAGTTTATACAGTTTATCTGCAAAAAAAGATGATTTGGGGTTTAGTTCCTCTTTAACCACAACACTCTTAGTGGTTTTAGTTGTCCAAAGCTTAACAAAAATCTTCTATCAGTTAATTTACAGTAAAAAAAAGAAATCTATATAATTCAGCTTTTTATTGCTGTAACAAAACTCACCTTCCACATTTATCCTGCTATAAGGAATACTCCACTCCTGCGTGCACCTCAGCAGGTCATACATCCCAGTCTTTGAAGCCATGAATGTGATCTGGCTGACCTATGTTTGATTTAAAATATGTTAATCAATATATGTCCAGCGAATGCACTTCTATGGGTGGAAATTGAAATATATGGTGAAAGAACATTTTTACTACCACTTATGTTTTTCAGGCCACTGCTTATTTCAAACACACTTTTGCTTATTTCCTTTATTTCCGAATATTGTTTTATTTATTTTTTCACCCATTTTATTTTCATGAGTGTCACATTTTACATTTTACACATTCTTTGTTTTATAGTTCTGTACAAATATAACTGTTTTAATTTGTATAATATAAATAGGACATATCATGCAAAATCCACTTTTTAGCCTTTAAATTAAAATTGCTGTGAACTTGGAGTGCAGAAAAGTTGAATATTGTCTCTCCAGGTGTTGTGGAATAATCTTTATATTCTGTTTGGGTCATATTTTTCAGTCCGTGTAGTTTTCTCTATCATCATTAAATCTTTTCGGACTACTACGTCACAGTATTTGCTTTGGAACATCTAAACAAGGTCATGGACTTCCAGCTGACCAATTCGCGTATCCTTTATTTGTATTACTCACTGCGATTTTATAGTCCAAGCTCAAGTGTGCCTACGCTGCAAGAGGATAAGTTCGGTTGAGTTGTTGTTTGCAATAACCCACACAATTCATTCCACCCCCCAGCATCAGAACCTCTTCAAGGTTTCTGGTTAAATTTTATTTTTCATGGAAATGTACCCACATCAGTGGGGTAATTTCCCTTTGTCTGCGCAAAGCACTTCAAGGACAAGTCCCTTCAGCAACCTCCGCCAGTATCAAGAAGAATTTGCATAGACTTCATCTGATTAAGGAGTTAGTTTCTTCTGTCCATGGCAACAATGGACACAGTGAAGCTGTAGGCTCCAAATAACACTAAAATGACAACAAACTTTGCTGTTGACATCTTTTAATCAATTTGTGAATAACAAGTTTCTGCAAAACTAGATAATTGTATCTTTGCTATCAAACTACAAAAATGGCTGAACAAGGTGGAGTGGAACGCTCTTTGACCTGGAGGGGAGCTTGTTGCTGTGATTTTGAAGTCCAAGCTACAAGTATGCAGAAGCTGCAAGTGGGTAAGTCTAAATGTTCAGTTGTTTTGGGTGTATTAAGCCACAAAATACATTACACCATCCTGGCTAAATTTTTTTCTCATGGAAATGTATCCACGTCAGTGGGGAAATTCCTATTGAATTTAAAACTAAGACTGCAGAGCAGAACTGAGGCATGTCTGAACACTGGACATACTAACCGGAAGCTAAGGTGTTAAGGATTCAAGGATTTTTTTATTGTCATACCAGCTCACATTTACATGTCAGGATACGAAATTTGGACTCAGGTCCTGGTTAAGAAGCCTAATACTTAAGTAAAAAGAAAGTTAAGTATAACATACAAAGCTAAATCTAAAAATATATAGCAATCAGTAAAAATATATGCAGCAAAGAGCAAAAAAGAAATATACACAGTTAAATAGTGAAGCTGAGATTAACTTTGCAAAGTACTAAATACACATGTAAAGCATGAGGTAGTCCTTAATATTGCACCTATAAGTGTGTGAATTATTGCACCTTTGGTGGGTAAAGTGTTTAATGCAGGTCAGTGTGTAGTGAGAGAGTCTAAAGTGTGTGGCTCGAGTTCAGCAATCTGACAGCTTCAGGGAAGAATCTGTTTCTGAGCCTGGTGGTATTGTTCTTTCTGCAAATCCTGACGTGTGCTGATGTAAGTTCTCAAAGCAGTCCGTGATGAAGTGATTCACGCAAAATAGTACTGTCTTAGACAATGTAACTGGAACACTGCCCTCAAAAAAATAAAATGAAGAGAAGAATGTCCATGGACACATGAGGGTCTTTGCGGCCAACAACAGAACATCTGCCTTTGAGGGTAGCCATTGTAATGCGCCTGTAAGGTAAAACCAGCCGGCGAGACGTGATCCTCTACTGAAAATTAGGTGGGTGGAGCTCCGCTTCAGTTGCTAGTCAGGGGCGGGACTCAGGTAACGTTGCTAGATGCCAGTGTAAGTGTGACGTCACAATTGCACAGTTTTTTTTCCAGAAACCGCGTGTTTTCTAGAAAGAAAAAAAAACATTCATCTATAGCCAAAAATCGGCTGAATGTTTTTTTGGGTTTTTTTTGCGTTTGGACCATGTGAATAAGCATTGGAAGTATAGAAACGATCAAAAAGTGAATTTTGCATAAGAGGTCCCCTGTAAACTGCAAACCTGCCATTGTGGCTTGTGGGTTGACCACATTTATCCGCTCATTTTAAATTTACCTGCATTTAGTCTGTGCAGGTGCTACAAGGAGTCATACAGAGTGTTTTTTCTTACCCGCTGGTTGACAGGATGATACAGACTGGGATCAAGTGGCACCATTCGGTTGAGGGACCACATGGCCAAGCTTGCGTTGGCGCTGTGGCCGTTTAACACACAATACACCGTTACATTCTCACCCGGTCGCGCCACTACCTCTTGAGGGATGTAGCTCACATCTGCCCACAAAGAAAATGTCACAAAAATAATTATTTCCTAAACTTATTTTTATAATTTTGCCCTGAAGAAGTGGAATAAATGCCAGATGCAATGAGCTATTTTAGAAATTTCAGCAGTTCTCAGTTCATTTATGTTCATTTTTGCATGTATAAATCCAATATTCACAATGAATGTACAGATGTCAACATAGTTCAGAGTTTAATGGGGGTTGTCTCAATGTTATGCCTAATCAGTGTATGTTATTTGCAAAAGAGTCGATCTTAGAGCATGACGATTTTACTATTAGTTTTTAACCTATCCTAAAATCTATTTTTTTGTTTTGCATTCAGTGAGATTCATTTTTGTGGAACACCTGTTTGTGAGGATATTCTTTTAGGCTTGTCAATCATCTGTTGAGCGAAGTGGCTGTAAAAATGAAAGACTGATGCAAAGCATAACTCTGTAGCATAGCAATAGGGTATGGTTTGCATGGAGTCCTGTGTGTTCACAAGCAACTGGTTAATTTATCATACTAAACCACAAGGCTGTGTTTTGCCTCCAGTTACAAAATATCATTTTTTTTGTATAAAAGGCTCTGCCAATCAATGCCTAGAGCCAATTAGTTTAACACCTGCATTCACCATTTTACCTATTGTTTCCACTTGCAGTAATTTCATTGATTGCAAAACACCAACCAGGTAAGTGCACTCCCGTATTGATGCAACAAAAATATAAATGCTGGTATAAATGCTATATACACAGTAGAATTTAAACCTTCAACAAAGCATGACATTGTGAAACGCTGAGTTTACTTACTGTAGGTTTTTGACTTGCTGATCTTGCTCATGATTGTTCTCCAGCTGCTGCTTTACTGGTTCTTTCCTTTGGTTTAGTTTTTTACTTATTCTTGAATTTTGTTCATGGTGCATTTTAAGTTTATGTTCTGTTAAATCTGTAAGATTCCCTTTGGTTAGATTGTCTCCTTGCATCTCTTTTCAGTTCATTCATGTTTCAGCTACAAGTCTCTGTCACAGTCAACCCATAATTAGCTTCATTCAGTCCACCTGCTCCATGCCAGTGAGTCTCCTTGTTTTCACCTTTGCCATGCTCCGTTCATACGCTTCTGTTCTGCTTACTCCTTGCTGGAGTATCCTGTTTGCCATGCCAAGCCTGTCCATGTCCTTTACTTACACCCAACAAAATGTAGGAATTTCAGACCACACTAATACACAAGCCAAGTGGCAAAAGAAAAAGACGTTTGCCTTGCAAATGTTTTGATGAAAGCATTTACCTCTTGAACTATTTATTAGACTGGGGTTGTAACGTGACAGCAACTAAAAATAAAGTCCAAGGGGTATGAATACATTTGTAAATCTTTTTAAAAATCCCACAACTTGCCACAGAAAAAAAAGAAAACAGTCCTTACTGTGCAGGTAGATGTAGTAGGGCTTGCTCCAGTCACTCCACAGTGGAGGCTGGCTTTGGGTGGTGCAGCGAACCTGGATGGTGTACTTCCGTAAGGGTTCCAAATCCAGTGACACATTGAGCTTTTCAAGTGCAGACACCACCTAGAAAAAGTGGAGAACGTGTTCACAAATATGCCTTAATGCACATGCACAGTTAAATTTTACCAGATGAGTACCCACCTGCCAGTACGGGGTGGTATTTTGGGAGGAATATCGGACTTCATATCTCAGCAGATTACCACTAAAGTCTGATGGCTCTTTCCAGCTTAGAATGAGCTCTGCTTCCACAGTCTGAATGTGTGACAGGATGACTGGAGGACTTGGTTTCACTGTAAAAAATAAATAAAAATGAAAGATGTCATTAGTTAAATTTTTTCATTCTCAAATTTTTATCAAATCACATTTACAAAAGTATTGGATTATACAGTAAAAAGAATAAGAGTATTCAATTCTCCTTTTAAGATTGGAGAAGTACAACAGGGTGTAAAAAACAATAAATAATCCCTACTAATTGCATTTGTTTTTGGTTATTTGTAGTCAGTGAGAGATGCCCTATTTCCTGTAGTAAAAGCTATCTTTGAGAAAGAGAGACTATTAACCTTATGTCCACACATCAGGTTAATATAAAATAAAGCAATCCCATTTTAATGTGTTGCAGAATTGTGATCAAAATTGAGAGTTTTTGTTTAATTCAAAGAAGGTTTCAGCTAGTAAAGCATCAGTGATCAATTAATGCTATAGTATTTATGTTTGATAACTAGATTTGTATTTACTGTATTGTAACTATCAGGGATGCACCATGAAATTGACTAGCGTATCAGTGTGCTGTTAAAACATTACAGGGCAAAACATAGTCGTGCGTACATGACTCTGCACGTACATAGTGCCACACAATAAACTGCTTGGGGGGAAAAAGTCTCCACATCGAACTGTTTTATATGTGACACTCTGTTCCGAGCAGCCGGTCGCAATTACGCCCAGTGTAACGGCCATTCTCTGCCTCGCACTGACAGCTCTATTCCTCTTCTTCGTCCCTGTGTGGTGTAATAGCCTTTAGCACCACCTTCTTTTATTTTTGTTTTTCCAACGATACACGGCAATTCAGTTCTGCCTCCCTGTCTGATGACACCATGGCAGAAAGTGTGGGAAATGTAGAAATTTGTTACAAGAAATATAGGAAATTGGTACGCTCAACTATGAAGCCGGGGACAGAGCGAGCGGAGTCCGCAAAGCTCACAGTACGCCCACTATGTTCTGTCCTTAAGGAAGAAGCTTTTTCAAAAGGAATGTGTATTTTCTATGACAGGTCAAGATATATCTCAGCTGCATTTAGGCTGTGAGAGAGCGAGCGAGAGTGAGACATTTGGTAGACAACAGGAAGGCTAAGCGTATTATAGAAAAGTGCTTGTTTTATCATTTTGAGGTCATGGAACAAGGTGGATGTGAGAAAGTTGGCAGCCTTTTGGAAATCTCAGAGTTGCAAAAACAGTTGCTTTGCTAAAGACAAGGCCATTCACAAAAAAAAAATCTGATCAGTGCATCTCTAGTATCTATTGATAACAGTATTCAGCCCCTTCTTAAAATCAGAAAAGGGTTCTACAGGGGTCTGTCCTCGGTCAGTTCCCATTCATAATATACATCAATAAAAAACCTGTCTCAGTGAGTATTTTTATGTGTTTCTCTTTTTCGTTGGTGGCTGTACAGTAAACACCTCCGGACAGCTCAACTTGGGCTGCTCAAGTTTCCTGACAAGGTTTTTCACACTGTGTGGCATGTTATGTCAGAAACAGCATCGGTGAGGAATGTGCTTTATTATCCATTTCTAAATATTGCAATGACAATATCAATTACATTTAATCAACATATTCCTGACACTTATTTGTTTACCATTAAGCCCCACCTTTCCCTATTAGCTTTAGCATCTAAACCACTAAACACATAAATCCAGTGTGGGCATATGCAGACAGTGAATGGTTGACACTTGAAATATAATTTCCCAGCAAATATTGCATCAAAGCAGTCCTTTGCGGTTGTGATATTGCACACAATGATATCGCAATTATGATCATTGCAATTCAATATATTGTGTAGCTGGAATCCAGAGTCATGAAAAAAAAGTAGAATTATGTCAGGTAAAGCTTATGTGACTTTTTACAAAGTTCAAAAATCTTTTTACTCTTTGTTTTTGACAGTAACAGACAGTTGCATGGGCTTCCATATGGCTAAGATGAATTGCTCATCTCTTGGTAGTCATTCTCCATGTTCAGTTATTAAAGTTTCAAATCCTGATCACATGTCCTCTCGCTCATATAAGTTTAAAATTTGTAATCAATTAATTTGTATGCACAAACACGTTCAAAACTGGTTTTATGTACAATATAAAGTGTCTTCTAACTTGAGACATTTAATCCTGTTCAGAGCCAAAACTATTTTGACTGTTTAAGTTTGTTGTTTGACTGTGTGCAGATGAAACTGTACAGTGGATCTAAAAAGTGTACACACCCATGCTAAAAAGGACATTGAGATATAAAATTTTTGTCTTTACACTTACGCATTTCCTTTACAATTCAACCAAAAACCAAACAAATCTAAAAATCTAACAAAAATAAAAAAGCTGCAGTACCCTGGTTGCATAAGAGTGCAAACCCTTAAACTATTACTTGAAAAAAATTTTTGATTCAACTTTAATTAGTTTTTGGCACTTTTTTGGTCATTTTTTAGGCTTTTTTTTGTTGAATTGTACAGGATACAGATCTTACAGCTTCAGTGTGGCCAACATCACAAAAACCTGTCCATTAACAGGGGTCTTTACACTGTTGAGATCTATATGGACAGATCTTCAGTGTGTCTTCTCTAGAATACACTAACTAGTAATATAAAAGCCCTTTGTCATCCAGCAAGCTAATTTTAACATGCAATCTTAGTGGATGCAACGTTATTACCTTCCTAAATGCGATGGACATTTAGCTCCACATGAGTCTTTTTTTAAGGTTTCTATGGCCCTAATATTCTAATAATTCTAACTTCTCTAAATGTGAGTGCAAAGTGCCACGGAACAGTTGTTTATCTCCATTATTCTGCTGTACTAATAGCTAATTCAACAGGCTTTCAATAAGGCATAGTGAAAAAAGTCACTCAAGCTTGGCCTTAAGCTAACCATCTGTTTCCATGGCAAAATTACCCATATACTTAAAAGGCATGATGGGGGTTTTAGCAATAGGCAGGTTTAGCTAAAACAGAAGTACAAGTAGAAAAACAGTGGGGGTGAGACAACATATACTTAGAGTTCTTTAGCACTAACAATGAGATGACACCATCTCTGTTTGACTTATTATTACAGTCTCTGCAGGAACAGATATTCTGTGCACTATTAATCAATCTTTCATACAGTCAGTTTCAAAATAATGTGTGTCTAAATGTGTGAGTAAAGCTAAAAATCCTTGAAATTGTTTTTATTTCCACATACTGCTCACTGTATTCCAAATAAAAATATGTAAAAGAAATGAGAGTGAAAGGGAGGAAAAGGGAACATTAGGTGTCAGCTTAATGCTTGTCAGCTTAATGCGTTAAAAATTGAAGAACAACAACCAGTAAATATACTTTCTGATTAAGCATGTTCTGTAATTTACAACAGAAACACCACTACACTGATCCTTGCATAGTTTTGTATCTTATAAGGAAGAGAACAAATAAGTTTTCTACATAAGGAAAGAGAAAAATACAGTATTATCTAGAGCTGAAACAAATCATTGGATTAATTGTGATTAATTGATTTGTGAAATAATCAGCCAATTTAGAAATCACATAATCGTTAAATGCAGTATACAGACTCTAAAACATGCCATTTGCACAGTCAGAGCAGTAATTAAGTGAAAAATGTTTTTTTTTTAAATACATACGTTTTGCATTGAAGATCACAACCCTTCTTTGTCTGTAAATATGCTCTATCCAGAGCTCCTCAAGTGCCATAGCTTTAGCTTCACCTGGTTCAAATTCTGTAAAAATCTCCTATCAAGCACTTTTTGCTATCCGATTAATAATCAGTTAATCGAAAAATTGTCAACAGAGTAATCCATTGGCAAAATAATCGTTAGTTGCAGCCCAAGTACTAACAGCCTAATGTTGTAAAAAAACAAATAGATTCAAAAGTTTAAAAAAATGGAATCCAAGACAAAAATCAGTTTAAATCTAGCCATCTACCTGAAGAAACACAGCATGTTAGGTCGTTGTGCATCACTGTGGAGATCTTACAGTTTCAGTGTGTCCATGGACACGAAAACACCCAAGGCTATCACCGGGCAGCTCTAAGCTGTATTCCATTCCCGTCTGCAACTTTATCTGTCCAGATTCATTGCTTTAGGGTGAATGCTCCACAGGAAAAAAACATCCGCACTCCAAATATGGAAGGACTAAGCTATGAGTATAACCTCAAAACTCTTGACCTTTGTAAAAGGGTGAATGCTGGGAACTTTCTGCTTTGATCCCCTACAGTAATGAACATCAAGAAACGTGGTTGTACATGTAAAATACCAAGAATGAGCATTAGTTTTTAAATACACTCCTGTTTCAAGGCAAGACTTCTCAAAAGGCTACCTCATCTATCTAGTCAGTACATCAACCCCTTTAAATAAAATTATCCTCATAAAAACTTTAAACCCATTTCCCGAAGATGAAGAGATTCAAATTTTGCATTTGTCAGGTCAGACAAAAATGCAGCACTGTGCAGCTTTCCTTGACTGAAAACCATCATGCAAGGATATGTGGTAAAAACATGCAAAAAAGTGAAGAAATCCACGAATTTTGATCACAGCAGCTTTTTGTGAATCTTCTGGGTTTGTTGAAACTTTACCGTGCCAAGGCAGCAAAACACTATAACAAGTTAAATCAGATTTTAAAACAAATTTAAAATCTCTGCTGAAAGCTAACCACTTGGTAAAAGAAAATTATAACACCTGATATTTGTTGTCATTTATTATTCATTTTCATATGGCAGGTAGGATGACCTAGGCAGCAATTGAATATTTTCTCCTCAAAGTTGTGTTAGAATGTGTTAGAAGCAAGAAAAATGGACAGCATAACGATTAGTGCGAGTTTGACAAGGACCAAAACCTGATGGATAAACGACTGGGTCAGAGCATCTCCACAGCTGCAGTTCTTGCAATCAAAGGTGGTCTAAAGTACCAACAGTGCTGGTTTGTGTATGTGGGGAGCAGAGGCTGGCCCGTGTGGGTGTTATTTAGGCAGCAAAAGCAGGACTAATGCACTATTAAGCCAGTGGTCATAATGTTATCCCTGATGGGTTTAGCTAATTGAACCTCCTTGAAATGCCACCTTAACGTGGTGGAGGGGTTTGAGTGCTCGAATGATCCTAGAGGCTATGTTGTCTGGGGCTTAAATGCCCCTGGTAGGGTCTCCCACGGCAAACAGGCTCAGGGTGACGGGTCAGACAAGTAGCAGCTCAAGACACCTTCATGAGGAAGGAAGCACATGACGTCGCCCGGTACTGCGGAGCCAGGGTCCCACCCTGGAGCCAGTCCTGGGGTCAGGACTCATCGGAGAGTGCCTGGTGGCTGGGTTGTTCCTCACGAGACCCGGCCGGGCCACACCCGAATGAAAGATCAAGGCCATCCAAACACCTGCAGAGGGAACCATGAGGGACCGGTGCAAAGAGGATCAGGCAGCGGACATCGTGGAGATCTCAGCGCCCCAATCTCTGGATGCTTAGGAAGGCTCTGGGGACATGGAATGTCACCTCGCTGGGGGGGAAGGAGCCTGAGCTTGTGCGGGAGGTCGAGAGATATCGACTAGGAATAGTCGGGCTCTCCTCAACGCACAGTGTGGGTCTCGAATCCATCTCCTCGAGAGAGGCTGGACTCTGTTCTACTCTGGAGTGGCCCACGGGGAGAGGCGGCGGGCTGGGGTGGGTTTGCTTGTTGCCCCCCAGCTCAACCGTCTCATGTTGGGGTTTACCCCAGTGGATGAGAGGCTCGCATCCCTGCGATTTGGGTTGGGGACAGGTCTCTGACTGTTGTTTCGGCCTACGGGCCGAGCGGTAGTGCCGAGTACCCGGCCTTCTTGACGTCCCTGTCGGGGGTGCTGCATAGTGCCCCTCCCGGGAACTCAATTATTCTGCTGGGGGACTTCAAACGCCCATGTGGGAAACGACAGTGACACCTGGAGATGCGTGATCGGGAGGAATGGCCTCCCCGATCTCAATCCGAGTGGTGTTTCATCATTGGACTTCTGTGCCAGTCACGGATTGTCCATAATGAACACCATGTTCAAGTATAAGGATCACTTGGCATCAGGACACCCAAGGCAGGAGGTCGATGATTGACTTTGTTCTTGTGTCCTCAGACCTTCAGCTGCATGTTTTGGACACTCGGGTGAAGAGAGGGGCTGAGCTGTCCACTGATCACCACCTGGTGGTGAGTTGGATCCGCTGGAGGAGGAGAAAGCCGGACAGACTTGGCAGGCCCAAGCACATAGTGAGGGTCTGCTGGGAACGTCTGGCGGAGCCCTCGGCCAGGGATGTATTCAACTCCCACCTCCGGGAGAGCTTTGACCAGATTCCGGGGGATGTTGGAGACACAGAGTCCGAGTGGACCATGTTCTCCACATCTATTGTCGATGCTGCTGCCCGTAGCTGCGGCCGTAAGGTCTGCGGTGCCTGTCGTGGCGGCAAACCCAGAACCCAGTGGTGGACACCGGCAGTAAGGGATGCTGTCAAGCTGAAGAAGGAGTCCTATTGGCTGTAGCGATTCTGGCAAACCGTCCGGCGCCTCAGGAGGGAGAAGCAGTGCTTCGCCAACACTGTTTATAGTGGGGGTGGGAGGCTGCTGACCTCGACTGAGGACATTATCGGGCGGTGGAAGGAGTACTTCGAGGATCTCCTCAATCCTGCCATCACCCATTCCCTGGTGGAAACAGAGGCTGGGGACTCAGGGTTGGACTCTTTCATCACCCAGGCTGAAGTCACAGAGGTAGTTAGAACGCTCCGTGGTGGCAAGGCTTCAGGGGTGGAAGAGATCCGCCCTGAGTACCTAAAATCTCTGGATGTTGTAGGGCTGTCATGGTTGACATGCCTCTTCAACATTACATGGCGGTCAGGGAAAGTGCCTCTGGACTGGCAGAGTGGGGTGGTGGTCCCCCTTCATAAGAAGGGTGAATGGAGGGTGTGTTCCAACTACAGGGGGATCACACTCCTCAGCCTCCCTGGTAAGGCCTATGCCAGGGTATTGGAGAAGAGAGTCCGGCCGATAGTCGAACCTCGGCTTCAGGAGGAGCAGTGTGGTTTTCGTCCCGGCAGTGGAAAAGTGGACCAGCTCTATACCCTCTACAGGGTACTTGAGGGTTCATGGGAGTTTGCCCAACCAGTCCACATGTGTTTTGTGGACCTGGAGAAGGCATTCGACTGTGTCCCTCGTGATGCCTTGTGGGGGGTGCTCCAGGAGTATGGAATCGGGGGCCCTTTATTAGGGGCCATCCGGTCCCTGTACAAGCGTAGCAGGAGTTTGGTCCGCATTGCCGGCACTAAGTCGGACCTGTTCCCGGTGCATGTTGGACTCCGGAAGGGCTGCCCTTTGTCACCGGTCCTGTTTATAACTTTTATGGACAGGATTTCTAGGCGCAGACAAGGGCCGGAGGGGGTCTGGTTTGGGGACCAGTGGATTTCGTCTCTTCTTTTTGCAGATGAAGTGGTCCTGCTGGCCCCCTCTAGCCAAGAGCTACAGCATACATAGGGACAAGCGGCTGAAATGATGGGTGGCCAGGCACTCCCTTAGAGATAGGGTGAGGAGCTCGGCCATCTGGGAGGGGCTCTGAGAATAGCCGCAGCTCCTCCACATCGAGAGGAGCCAGTTGAGGTGCCTCGGGCATCTATATCGGATGCCTCCCGGACGCCTACCTCGAGAGGTGTTCCAGGCACGTCCCAACGGGAGGAGGCCCAGGGGACAGCCCCGGACACGTTGGAGGGACTATGTCTCTCGGCTGGCCTAGGAACGCCTTGGGCTCCCCCCAGAGGAGCTGGAGGAGGTGTCTGGGGAGAGGGACGTCTGGGTGTCTCTACTGAGTCTGCTGCCCCTGCGACCCGGTCCCAGATAAGGCGGAAGACGACGAGTATGAGTTTAGCTAATTGTATTAAACGACTCCCTAATGAAAAAAAATAGAACTTGCATCCCATTCATTGGGGATAAAGCAGTCTTAGTTGAGAACTATTTAGTTGCCAAACAAATGATTCAACACATTTATGTTTACTTTATTTTTTCCTTTCTTACCCGGTCTGGCAGGAATTCTGAGCAAAACTGTTGAAGCCATAACGTTGGAGATGTTGACCGTTACCAGGACAGCAAAGGTTCTTGATGAATTAAGATGAATCGAGCACATGAGTGAATCTTCTGCATCACATACAACCTGATGATCAGATGTAGAGTAATTGGTGCTGTTTCCCTGAGAGCTGGAGAGAGGAGCAAATGTTATTACCAGGATTTTGATCAAAGATGTTGAACATCTTTAAAACTAAACATTGTCTTGAGCCTTAAGGGTAGTAAAAATATGAAAAAATAACATTATAATAATATAAATAATATTTTGTTTGTGGCTTGTTTTAAAAATGCAAAAAGTGTTTTCTCACTTATTAATTATAAAGCAATCTTTCACAGGTACCCTTAGCAGCTTTGCATCATATTCCACTCTGTTTATTGTTGGTTAAGCCTGCAGTGATTTGGTCTCTTTGTTCCCATCACTATAGAAGCCTAAGACCAGTGTTACACATTATCTGCCCCTCCACTGAACAAACTAAACAGATGTTTAACCCCCCAGTGAGCAGTTGGGAAACACTCGAGCGCAAACAAGAACTCATTCAGGTGCTCTCAAAAAGCTCAACACAAGGTGATACTTACAGCCACTGGAAGCTGACTGCCATACGACTGGCCTCCAGTGTATCAGATGGCTGGCTATTGGACTTAAGATCACAAGTTAAATTTGCCCAGAACTCATCTATTCTGCACAGTATGTCCAAACAGGTGCCTGACAAGAAACCAAAATTGCCAATTAGTACATTGTGACATCCAGCTGAAGGTTTCTTAGAAACAGCCAACGTTAAAAATCTGAGAACAAGACTTACTATATAGAATCATGTTAAAGCAGATGTTGGTTCGATGTAGATTTAAACAGATTAAAATTCACCACTGAAGAAAATACATGGATTGTATATAAATATAGACCTAGCAAACACCATCAAACACTAGGGAGTTAATTCCTGTTTTTAAGATTGGCATTTGTACATCACCATCTTAGCTTTTTTACAAGCAGAACTAACAATAGCCATATGAAACCAGACAAAACACATAATATGGAGATGACAACATAAACTGTACATAGTAATCATGTATTGCATATAAACAGATATTTTATATCAACAGAAGATTTGCCACACACCTAAAATTTAGATATAAATTACCAGTCAAAGGTTTTAGATACACTTTCACACTTAATGGGTCTCTTTATTTTCATGACTATTTAAATTGTAGATTCTTCTAAAACTTTTGACCGGTAGTCTGGGGCTTTTCCCACATTCCGTGGACAGTCTGCAACAGAGTAAATCATCTGCTCCACAGCATGACCTTCTCAGACTCTAGAGTGGAGATGCACAAAGAGATCGGCCACTGACTGGAATCAGGCAGTTTTCAGCTTGATCAGCTTTGACCGGTGACCAGTCAGTGAGAAACTCAAACATTCAAAACAGTAACTTTTCCATATTAGGTGCTACCAGGTCGCCCTGACAACAACATTTCTCAATGTGGGCACTGTTACTGACCAAAGAAGAGTCAACTACTTTCAGTGTCAGTGAAGTGTTTAAAATGAAATCAGGGGATGCAAAGACTTGTCAGAAGCTATTTAAAAACAGACTCTAGTAAAGACATGTTTGAGGTATATTAAGGCTGTGAAATGGCTAGAGGGAGCGATGTCAGGATCTGCCATTTTGTTCTTTGTTTTTATTTACTTTGCCGTTATAGATTTTCCCATTTCCTTTGATTAGTAGTTTACTTGGTTTAGTTTATATTTGCTTAGATTCTTGTGCTTGTTTACATGTCCTTAGATTTAGTTCTTTCTACTATTTATGTTTAGCTTATATTTAATGTTTCTATTGGTTTAACACTAGGACTCCAAGAATTCTAACACTACTTGAACTCCCAAGCCCGTCAATTTGACGGCGAGCATTCTGGATGCGAGGGCGGTGATGACATCATTGCACTACATTGGTCAGAATGCTAAAGGTTTCTTGCACGCTATAAAATTATGGTTTTGAGAAGAATTAATATTAGTATTTGATCAAAACCTATTATGTTTTATTATTATTTATAAATAGTACTAAAAAATAATATTGTAGAGGTAAGTTCAGGCTTTGAGGCTAAAGAGTAATGAAAATATGCTCACAGTGAAGAAAAAAAATACAATTATAGCTACACTACAAATTATAAAAACTTTTACCTGTAAAAAATGTCACAGCAAACGCTCAATAAACCAAACATATATCAGTCAAAATCATTCTGGAAAAGCTTAAAAGTGGTTTAGTTTGACAAATGCTAATGTACATTGTATGAGGAAAGAGATGCACCTGCTGGAAATGCAATTTTAAATGAGTAGTGACCCCCAGTTGAAACAATGTTGCCATTAAACACTTTTACACAAATATCAAATATTAAAAAAAATATTAAAAGCTTAATGGTATTTGTATTGAGTAGCCTCACTTTAGTTTAGCACATCTAAGCCACGTTTCTACAGCGCCATAACCTAAATAACAAGTGGTTTTATAAAGATTTGATGCGAAAAAAAATTCAAGCTTGTAAATGCTTCCTGGGAAAAATGATATTAAATAAAAGTTTTAAAAAATCATAAGGAACAATTTTAACTGAGCAACCTCTCTATTAGCATGGACTAGGGCGACAAGACTTGACAAGCTTACTACCACACAGACAGATTCATTTTGGACATAAACTCTTACCGCCTGAAGGCACTGGAGGCTGTGATTCAGCTGTGGAGCTTATGAATTTGCAGCTTGGAGGGTGTGGGAGGTTTATTTCAGACTGGTTTGCCCATTCCTTCACATGAACGTTAGCAGGAGATGAGTCACAACACAGCCCATCCTGCCATGGGAGGTCTAGGGCCCCTGAATGAAAAGGAGCTCCAGGCTCCAAGCACTGAACAGCTATGCAGAGAGACAGGACAGTGTTAAAAGGGTCAATAGTTAAAACCAAAAGTGAGATTTTTTTTATTTATTATTTTAAACAATCAGATTTCAGTAGGAAGGTCTCTTTAGTTTTCTTATATTTTTCTATTTTATATGATAAAAAATATGATGTCAAATTCTACTTGTAAAGAACGTACCATTCGAAGTTGAAGACAATTTTTGGGATTTTCTCCGTATACTTTTTTAATTTTATTTTTGATTCTTTCCACAAAACAGATTTGCAAACCCAACTGGTCCTTCTGTTATGCATTCCATTTAATTTTGTATTTTAAATAAATAAAAATAGTTAAGAGGGTGTGCCATTTTTTAATCCTGGCAGCTAAAAAACACAAGCGTCAATACACCATTAGCATGAAGCTGATAGGCAGAACATACATACAAAATAGCCAGTATCATTGCTCATTCATGTCTCATTATTGTATAACAGATTTAAGGCCACAGAAACCACAAAGGATCTAAAGTTTGGTGCAAGTTTTTTTTGTATTGTTAAGATCACTATTAAAATCCATATATCCAAATATCTTAGAAAAACACAAAGCATGTAAATAAAGTGCCACATTTTTCACTTGGCTGTTATTAATATACAATAATTAGCATTAGCATTAAACACACTTTTTGTATGCAAGAAAGACTGCAAATAAACATAATACAACATAAACCACAGAAACCTATGACTGGTCTGATTCCGAGATTTCACTTGGTCTGTGCTGCAAACATTACCTGACAAAGAATGATTGCTTAGGTGTCTAGTTGCATTTCGTTTTCCTATCTATTACTACTCAGTTTCTCACAAATTATAATCGCATGATAATAATATAGCAAAGCCAAAACCCTGTTTAGGGTTCTGATGTGGCTGAATCCAAACACCTCACCGTTATCTTTAGACATGCTTATCATGTGTTTTAATATTGGATTAAACCTTATAAATGATGAACAACTGGTACTGATTTCTTTACAAGTGTAGTGGTCTTCATTTAAAGTTCGAATATAAGATGGAAGAAAAGATTCAACAACATGAGAGTTCACCACTGTTAAGATTCTGCTGGAAACTCACCATGCAGCACCAGGAACACGTAAACCAGGTCTGACAACATCATGGACCAAGTCCTGCAAAGACACATACAAGCTGTAAGGTTTTGACAGAATTAACGACAATAGCACGAGGAACTAAAATGAGATGTAGAGTAACAAAGCCAGATAAGAAAGTTAATATTAGTAAAAATTAAAGGCATGTAACAATTCCTACTCAAAGAAAAACACTATGAATCACATCATACTTAAAGAGAAATAGGCCCCTATCAGATCAGGAGTAACTACTCAAGAACAGGTCTTAATAGGAAGACAAGAAAAGACGGGTGTACCACCATGACCAACCTTGTAGCAGGAAAATGTTTTTAGAGGAAATGGTGGAAATTTTGAAGTTAAATTTATCAACACTTCTCTCAAATTACATTTTATTAAATCAGAATTGCAGTTTATCAGGCAATAAGTATTTTTTTAAAACATTTTTTAAAAAGGGTGGTTTAATTTGATTTTGGAGGAGCAGATCTTCATCTCAGCAGCTTCACACTCGGCTGCGAACCGCCCCAGCGCATGCTGTAGGTCTTGGCTAGAGGGCGCCAGCAGGACCACGTCATCTGCAAAAAGAAGATACGAGATCTACTGGTCCCCAAACCAGACCCCCTCCACGCCTTGGCTGCGCCTAGAAATCCTGTCCATAAAAGTTATAAACAGGACCGGTGACAAAGGGCAGCCCTTCCGGAGTCCAACATGCACCGGGAACAGGTCCGACTTAGTGCCGGCAATGCGGACCAAACTCCTGCTACGCTTGTACAGGGACCGAATGGCCCCTAATAAAGGGCCCTGGATTCCAAAATCCTGGACCACCCCCCACAGGGCATCATGAGGGACACAGTCGAATGCTTTCTCCAGGTCCACAAAACACATGTGGACCGGTTGGGCAAACTCCCATGAACCCTCGAGTACCCTGTAGAGGGTATAGAGCTGGTCCAGTGTTCCACGGCCGGGACGAAAACCACACTGCTCCTCCTGAAGCCGAGGTTCGACTATCGGCTGGACTCTCCTCTCCAATACCCTGGCGTAGGCCTTACCAGGGAGGCTGAGGAGTGTGATCCCCCTGTAGTTGGAACACACCCTCCGGTCCCCCTTCTTATGAAGGGGGACCACCACCCCGGTCTGCCAGTCCAGAGGCACTGTCCCCGACCGCCATGCAATGTTGAAGAGGCATGTCAACCATGACAGCCCCACAACATCCAGAGATTTTAGGTACTCAGGGTGGATCTCTTCCACCCCCGAAGCCTTGCCACCACGGAGCGTTCTAACTACCTCTGTGACTTCAGCCTGGGTGATGAAAGAGTCCAACCCCGAGTCCCCAGCCTCTGTTTCCACCAGGGAATGGGTGATGGCAGAATTGAGGAGATCCTCTAAGTACTCCTTCCACCGCCCGATAATGGCCTCACCTATGGCCACCTATGGCCATGAACTTTGGGTCATGACCGAAAGAACGAGATCCCGGATACAAGCGGCTGAAATGAGCTTCCTCCGTAGGGTGGCCAGGCATTCCCTTAGAGATAGGGTGAGGAGCTCGGCCATCCGGGAGGGGCTCAGAGTAGAGTGGCTGCTCCTCCACATCGAGAGGAGCCAGTTGAGGTGGCTCAGGCATCTATACCGGATGCCTCCTGGACGCCTTCCTCAGGAGGTGATCCAGGCACGTCCCACTGGGAGGAGGCCCGGGGGACAGCCCAGGACACGTTGGAGGGACTATGTCTCTCGGCTGGCCTGGGAACGCCTTGGGCTCCCCCCGGAGGAGCTGGAGGAGATGTCTGGGGAGAGGGACGTCTGGGTGTCTCTGCTGAGTCTGCTGCCCCCACGACCCGGTTCCGGATAAGCGGAAGACAACGAGTACGAGTACTTGCTGATACATCTGAACATCTTGCACATATGCACATAGCTGGAACCCAGTGCACTGCTCTACATATCGTTGGCTAAGCACAGCTGTTATTCATTTCCTATACCAGCGTTTTTAATACTCTTGTTTTTACTTTTATTGCCTACTAGCTTATCTATAGTATATATTTATAACCCCTAAGGTTGACAGCATAATTCTGTAATATGCCAGGTCCTAGCCTACAGTTGAAACCAGTTTTTTACATGCATACACTGTATAAAAAGTCTTCCTGATATCTTGCCTGACATTGTTTCCTTGATGTCACACAAGGGAAGTGTGAAGTCTGACTTAATGTCTGTGACTGAAAAATAGTTTTTATAGTGTCTGTAACTGTATTTTGTATGACAGTTTCTTTAAATCCTTATAATAATTATGTTTGTATTATTGCATGTTTAGTTTGACTTCATATTGATTTACCATTCTTCCTTATTTTGTTTTATTGCAATATTTTTTCAACAGTTGAATTAAATTTTTATTTAATTTCACATTTTTATCCTCCTTTGGGTAGTATTTACTAGGGCAGCTTAATATCAGAAAAAGGTTTACCTGCGATAATATTGTTGAAAATTGTGATGACAATACGGATTATGATTAACTTACCCTTATACACCCTCTTCCTGATCTTTAGTCTCTCAGCCACCAAAGATATACATCAGGTAGGAACATTAAGGGCAGTTTGAATCCATCCAACTGGTCAATATTATCAATATTATGGATATGCAGAGCATCAATGCCTGACATCCTACAGCTCCTTGTGACAGCAATATTGCACACAGTAACACTGTGGTGATGATTGTGATTCCATAAGTTGTGCAGATCTATTATTTATAATATTGATTTACTTAATACTCTTCCACTTGTTTTATCTTAGGAATAGCACTTTGTGTCAGCCTGGTACATAAAAAGTGCTCTACAAATAAAGGTTGATGAAATAAACAAGGGAAAAGGAAAACAAGGAACATATGTTCTTTAGGACCTATTGCTAATGGTATTTTTTCCAACAGTGTTCTCAGAATAATTACATAACTGTTCATTTTCAGGGGGAATGAAAAATAATTTCTGCACTGCAAGCTTCTACTACCTTAATCATGAAGGTAAACAACACAGACAACACTGCCATTAAAATGCACTCTGGTACTTCACCTGTGTGTTATATTATCTAAAACACGGATATCACGCAAATAGCTGCCAGGCATTAATAAGGGTACACATTTTTCTGGTGGTAAACAGGTTACAGTAAACTGGACTAAAACACATCTGTTAATGTAACAGAAATGTTTCTGACTCATCACAAAATCTCGCTATTTCTGGTTATCAGTATCTGAAAATGTTCAGTCTCTCAAAAGGTCCTTTTAAATCCACAGAAAATGTTTTCCTGCAGGAAAATATCAACATGTTTCTCAGCTTATGCCAGTTAGCTCTGACTATCACTAATGGTATCTTCACACACTGTTCCCACTGATCATAAGGGTGGGTCATATAAGGAATAAAATATGGTATATCATGGAATCTTTTAAAATGTGGATGTGATCGGATGAATTTAAGTTTTCACAAAAAATTTCAGTTTCCTCCCTTAAATAGGTGTTCACAGTGAAACAGCAGTAAAATAAAGACCATACTGGCCACCTGTTTGTCTGTGGTGCTGTGGGCTCAGTCAAGGTTTAGATCTTCTATAGAGAGAATAATGTTTAAATTAATTGAGTTAAATCTGTAAATTTCTTCATCAGGCTATGAAAGCAATTAAGGTCTTATTTCACAATAATGCATTCTGTAGAATATTTGTGCTGTGTTCCTGATAAAATACCATATTTTCTAAATTGTTAATTTGAGTTAAACAATGTCTCAAGGTGGTCTCATTTTCCAACTATTTGAAAATGTTTCTACGTATTTCTAAAGGAGCATTTTTTGTATGTATAGATAATCTGTATTTATAAAGCAATCACATCAATTACCTGTTCACCAGCAACTGTCTTTTTTCACATAACATCCTGATCAAAAATTTAACTTGTCTAGAAACTTGTTGAGATTTTAGTTATTCATAAATTGTAGAAGAAAATTAAGACCATTATGTAAATGTTTACCAAGAGCCTTAATAAAAATGCACTCCGCAGATTCATCTGATATTATCTGACTTTAACAAAGAATTTAAATTTAGATTGTTCTGGTAGTTCTAGTTAAACAATGACTGAATATTTCCCTCCAGAACAGGTCCACATCAGAACAGATGAGCCTCTCATTGTTGCGCACTAAGTAGATTACCTTCCCTCAGGGTCTGCTGAAATGCCGTTAAGTCCTTCTTTCTTACGTTTAGGTTCTTTCTCCAGCGTCATGTTGACGTTGTTAACAGAGCTCCCTAGACTATTGTAGGCTTCCACTGTCACAATATGGAGCTCCTGATTCCACTCAAAGCTGTAGGAGGACACCATATCGATCTGCCTCCTCAGCACAGATCCGTTCGAGGCCTGGTGCTGGACAATAAATCCATCCACACAGTAGGAGTTCCAATTTGCTGGGAAAGACTGGAAAACAAAGGTAAAGATTTATTCTTTTAGTGACTATTGGACTCTAAATCAATATTTTTAATTAGAAGCACTCATGTCAGAGGTCCCTATCCTTGTGACATTTAACAGTGGAGAAATGTTGTTTCTAGGATTTATAAAAAAGCAAGAGAAGCACAGCAATATTGGCTAGTAGCTACAATATTACATCACATTACCGGTCTTTAACAATTGATCGGATTAATTTTCTAACTCAGATGGTGGTGAATGACTGCACTTCTCTAACATCATACTGATCCTGTGGCAGCCACTCCATGACACAACAAAGTACAGAAATAAAAAACGCTGCTGAAAATCAAATGCACTAGATTATCATTGTTATCAGTAGGTGTGACTACCTCCATAAAAGCAACAATTTTGTTATTTGCTGGCCTTGAACCTCCAGATGTGTGTTAACACAATGCCTAGGAGGATAATAACTGTGATCCCAGAATACTGTTGCCCAATAATTCGGGAAGGGTTATGAGGTCATTTCTAAAGAATAGGAAGTTCCTGATTCTATATTAAGAAATATTATTCTAAAGTTGAAAAAATGTACTGGATGTCCCTGTAAATCCAACCCCATTACCTCTCAGACTATACAGGCCAAGTTTAGCAAGTTAAATGGTAAAGCTCATGATAACACAGCTAGAAACAGCCTGATCAAGCATGACCTGTACGAAAGGGTTGCCAGGAGAAAGTCTCTTCCCACTGAAGCCAATATGGCAGCACAAGCGTACGCCAACTGAAACAAAACTGAAGAATGGACCAAAATTTACCCACAATGAAGTGAGAAACTGAGACCCTGTCCACATTATCCCATATAATTAACAAAATGTAGATTTTCTGATGCATTTGCATTTCAATAATTTTGAAATGCTTTCCGAAGCGAGGATTACTAAAAACCTTCTCTGAGGTGTATATGTGTACTGTGAAAGGAAATTCAAAGAACATTAAAATTAAGGGCATTGAAATCCGCTTTATACAAACCACAGCAACAATGAAGCAGTTTTTCTCCCCCCACGTGTCTTGCTTTGTCCTAACTGTGTATCCCTTAAACCTGAAATACAGGCTGCAGAAGGTAATAACTGTCAAATAAAACCTGAGCTAAAATTGCTTTTGGAGAATCTCTTGCCGAGCATTGCTTTGGCAAGGCTCAGGTTCATCTTCCTTTGAATTTTGCTACTAACTAATATATTTATAAGGTATTATTTAACACAAGATCTTGCAATATTTTGTGTCAAGGGGAAGTCTGTCTTTCATGCGGAGCAGCATGTAACTTCGCCTGGTAAAGTGTAAATAATTATTTTGAGTCATGAATATGAATAAGAGTGATTTTAGCTTGAAATCCTGTTGTATCCATGTTTGAGACTTATTTTGAAATTACGACGGGAATGCTTCGTGCTTTGTTGCATTGCTCATCACACTCATTACCAAAGGATTGAAGCTGTCCCACCAGTATTAAATTGTTGGTCTGTGTGAATTTTTGGAACTTGGTAGAAAAAAGCAACATTGCTCTGTTTAACACACAACATATGGAGAAGTCTAAGAAAATCGCACATAGCCCACTGTTAGCTGCTTATGAGGCTAAAGTTGGCATCTGCTTCAGAGCACTTCCTTAAACTGTGATTTCATATTTTTTTTTATCAAGATAGGACTGCATTTGAACTCATTTAGTTCAAAATCTAAAACACTTTAAACAAATCTGAAATGGATAATTCTGCATCAAACATAAATTCCTTAAAACATAGTTTTATGTAAATAAACCCTTTACTCCATTTGTGAAAAAACAAGTGGGACCATTTTCAATACTTTTCATTAATTATTGTATGCTGATTACAGATTCTGCACTTAGCATTTGTGATTGGAGAAAACATTTTTCGTATATTTGTGGGCAAAAAATGTGATTCTTGATTTCCCCAAAATATTGCTAAAATATCTTCTGGTCGTCCGGGTCTTTGTGAACCCATTATTGTGCAACTTCTCGCCTTGTGGGCTGGATGTATCGTTACAACCCAAGCAATATGCTTTGTTTACCTCAAATAGCAGAGTGATGTTAGACTGGCTTCTGTGTGAATCATCTTGATGCATTCTCCAGAAATCAGGCCCACGTTCAGGAGCTGAAGAAGAGACATATCAATCTAATATAAGACAATTTTTACAAGAGATGCCCAAAGAAATAAAGCAGTGACTCAAATTGGACTCTCTTGTGCTTGACTAGCCCTGATTGGTGGGCTGAATACTGAACATGCAATCTTTTTTCCTGTCAATGAAGGCATCATACAAACAACAAAATAACAACAGCACACCTTGGAGTGGAACCTTTTACTGAGTAAAGACTCAGTTATGTATTGTCAGTATAAGAGAGGTGTTTGAAAAAACACAGTAATAAGAATAAGAATCAGAATCAGCTTTATTGCCAAGTTTGTACAGACAAACAAGGAATTAGACTCCGGTACACTTTGCTGGTGTTGTTCTGAAACTCTGACTATCAAGTGTTCATCAGAGAAACAGCCTGGGGGGAAAAAACTGTCTCTGTGGTGGCTAGTTTTAGCAGACAGCGCTCTGTAGCGCCACCTGAAGGTAAAAACCTAAACAGCTTGTGTGCAGGGTGTGTGGGGTCTGCAGAGATTTTAGTTGCTCTTTTTTTGACCCTAGACCTGTATAAGTCCTGGATAGAAGGAAAGTCAGCCCTGATGATTCTCTGTGTAGCCCAGATTGTTCGTTGTAGTTTGGACCTGTCCTGTTTTGTAGGTGAACCAAATCACACTGAGATGGACAAAGACAGGACAGACTGAATTATGGCAGTATAGAAGATGACCAGCAGCTCCTGTGGAAGGTTGTACTTCTTGAGTTGCCTCAGGAAGTACAGTCACTGCTGGGCCTTCTTCCAAACATTGTCTATGTGTGAGGAACATGTCAGGTTTCGAATGGTGGTTCCTAGGAACCGGAAGTGATCCACGGCAGACACAGTGTTGTTGAGGATGGCTGCCTCAGCAGGAAGTTAGACACCACCAAATGACAGGAAGCTGGACAAATTACAGTAAAGTTGCTCCGTTTAATCCTTTAGAAAAGTCCAGTTCTGTCTGTCAGACTGGATGTGGAAATGTTGGCAGCCTTTTGAAAATCTCACAGGTAAGCCACTCCTTATCTACCGAGAATACATGCTTGGTAATGGTAACAGCATTAAGCACAATAAGCGTTTTAACTGCTGATATAAGAGGTTAAAATGTTTTGTCTTTGTGTTGAAATCCTGTTTAGCTGCACAAAAAAGTTATTAAGATATAGTCTGTCTTGTAAAGGAGTAAGGAGATTTAGAGCAGTCACATTTAGACACCTTTTCCCCTTCCTCAACGATCCTTCGAAGAGGAGCTTGATCTAAGCTTAAAATCTAGCTGAAGGACCAACCAGCAGATTTCCTATTTCAATCGAAGATCTGAATCCTCACAGTTTGTGACCCTGGTGTACAAAATCCAATTCAGAATTTACCAAGGAGACTCAGAATTTTGGTCGACTAGCCACAGTTTATCATATTTTCTCCTTTTCCTGAAGGAGGAGAAGCTGACCATTTCTGATCCATTTACGGACGCTTGAGCGCTCACACCTTCGTTCCTGACCGGGAGAAGATGTCACTCAAGTAAATTCATTCCTTTTGTTACTTGTCTCATAGTCTGGCCAAGATAAAGTAGGTCAGATTGGCGATCCAAGATCATTACTGTTTTAATCCAATGTGTTTTGAACTGTATGCTCAGCCATCAAGCTGAACGCTATATGCAGAGTTAACTGAAATTTGGTTTTACTGTGTTTTTGAAAGTTAATCTGTGTTTTCAACCGGCTGATCCTAAAGCCGTCTTTTTATCCCATTGTCTTATCCTGTTTTATTGCCTTTGTTCTTTCGCACTGGCTTCCCGTGTTGGTTTTTATTGCCCTTTGTTTGAAACAGTTAGCCATC
This sequence comes from Crenichthys baileyi, assembly GCA_036173005.1. NCBI lineage: Eukaryota > Metazoa > Chordata > Actinopteri > Cyprinodontiformes > Goodeidae > Crenichthys > Crenichthys baileyi. Next base: position 231,642 of record JAHHUM010002031.1, on the reverse strand, counting down.
AGCTGGTAGCGGCTAGGAGCTAGGGTGCTGGTCCAACACCCTCACCTACAGGGATAAATGCTTAGAGCTGTTCAGTGTGGCTTCCCATTTCCAAAAACAACCCAGAGCTTTGATTATTACCACCTTCGTTCATAAATTGCTGGTTTGATCTCGATTAATACTCAGTGTGCATTCCATATAAATTGATCGATTTTTGCATTTAACTCTTGATTATTAGTCGATCCTTTAGTAGTTAAGTGAGTGATCTAGTTAGCTGAAAAGTTTGTTGGGCCTGAATAGTTTGGTTGTAAGAGGGAATTATTTTCACGTAGATAAAAAGGAAGTGTTTGTGTTCATTTTGTACTAAAGTGATTTTGTGTCAAAAAAGGTTAGTGCTCGTATCACCCCTTTTGGTAAAATGGTTTGATAATACAGTTACATTTAGCATCCTTTTGGCAAATAATTATTGACTATTATTAATGACAATTATAATTGTACGTATTAGGTGCTAGTAGCCTAATAATCACCAATGTAGTTCTAATACCCATTTGTTGTGAATGATTTTGGTTGGAAATTATACGTTCTAAATTATGATTTTTATAATTGTAATTTTTAATAAATGTTCATAATCAAAAAATCTGAATTGCACAACATATCTAAAATCACAATCAGCAGGTCAGAGCTTTACAAATCTGTGATCACAATTTCTGATCGATATGCCTATGTTTTTCATTCCTTTTCACTGTTATTGATAAAAGTCAATTTATTTGTTTGTGCTGGTTAAATTAGATTACAAACTTTCCCTTGGTCAACGAGTAACTTGAAGCAGTGAATTTCAGTCTTGTTTTATCTGTACACATTGATATCATATTAAAATGGTGTTATATATAGTTCAACTCAGCAGTGAAGCAGGTTTACCTCTGCTGCTTTGAGGGGTGGAGTGGATAGAATCACTCCATTCGCTCCAGTATCCGATCCCACTGGTGTGCTTGCAGCGTACTTGTACTACATAGACCTGGCACATGTCTGGTATCTCAACCTCTGCCCAGGGAACCCACACAGACTCCTCAAACTGCAGAGATATACATTTTTTCACTTTAAGCGGAATAACCCAAAATCACATTTTTCTAGGCTATAAGCATGCGGACCAACTACTGGACAAATTAAAAAGCAATAACTTTTCCACTGATTCGACTCTGGTCTTAGCAATACAATTAGTTATTGAAAGTCATCATTTGTTCCATTTGTTTACCTACTCTTTTAGTTTCCCAAAAGTAGGGGAGGAAATGAGTGTGAATCAGGAAGAGGACACAATTGATGGCAAGACTCCAATTTCCAGGAATAATTTGCAATCACTGAACAGGAACATGGTCCCATCAAAATGATGGTGGCTGGTGTAAAACAGACAACTTAACCCATGCCAAAGCATGATGGTGTGCCATTTGAAAAAAAATTGGGCTTATTGAATACATTTTTGTTCAGTTTTTTCAGCTTCAAAATACAGGCTGGCTAACTATTTTCTGCTTGCAGGGTAAAGAAGTGGTGACAGAAGATTGTTCTCATCAGCTATCTCTAGCCAAATGTATATTTAATAAAACGTACTTTGAAGAACTGTCAAGAACACTAACACCGTGTCAAATTTTAAGTAAAGCTTTTGATGGTGAAACAGAATGACAAGCTCACCTTCCACTTCTCTAACACACTGAGTGTGTGGTACCGAAACTGACATTGGAGGCCTTCAGCTGGCAAAAGAGGAGGGTTCCAAGTGACCCTCAGGATTCCACTGCTCCGACTCACCGGCGTCACATTAGTGGGAGGGTTGGGTTTCACTGCAGATTGAGTGGGAAGAAGTTTTTGCATATTCAAATTTCCTAAAATCTCAGTCATTTTTAGCCCATTTCCAAACAATAATAGATGGATGGATGGATGGATGGATGGATGGATTGAAGTGGTGCATTGATGGACAAACGGATGGATTAGATGATGTACGGACAAGATCAAAGGATAGATGACATTCTAAAATATATATTCATGAAGTATACCTTTACAAAATTATAGTGCTCAACACTTGTTGCTCACCATGATGTATAGGTGACACGTAGACAGGTTTGCACCTGATGAGACCCAGGTGGGAAGGCAATTCCAGCCACAGTTTGTAGCAATTCATCTTCAAAGGATGGAAAGTGCAGACTTTCTCTTTATATTTGTTCGGACTGCATTCAGGTCCCATCTCACCTACATCCTCGCCGCCTCTCTCCCTTTCTTCCATCTCGTCACATGACATTTCTGCACTCCTACCCCAAAAATAAACACACACAATAGAGAAATAATATTCAACTTGATTTTATGCAACTCAGTGGTCTGTTAGTTTATAAGCAAAATTTATTACTACAAGAGCGTAGCATGATCCTGTTTTAAAATGTTAGAATTAAATAAGGGTTAGGGTATGAGGTGGATTTACTTCAACTATCATTACTGAAAAAAGAATGATAAAACTGTGGACCAAGGGGCCTGTAACCTCTCCCCTTTGTGTGTACGGTCTTCTACAGTGATCTGTATTAGTAGGTATATGTTTCTGCTATCTGACTGAATATTTTCCACAATGTGTGTCTTCTAAAAACCTTCCGACATTGTGGCTGGAGTTTCAACCTTGCCAAACTTTGCCAAAATTTGCCAAACTTCTAATGGCAACACAGTCAGGTGCTGTGGTGGCGCAGGGGCACAATGCATGACCCATATTCAGAGGCTTCAGTCCTTGGCACAGCCATCGCGGGTTTGACTCCCAGGCCAGGCAACCTTTGCTGCATGTCTTCCCCCTTACTCCACCCCTTCTCTGTCTGCTTACTGTTGTAAAAACTGAGAAAAATAAAGGCCACTAGTGCCGAAAAAACCCATTAAATGCAACACAGTCAAAGGGAAAGAAAATGTGTACAGGTATATTTAACTTAAACTTCCAGATAGTTATGCCTTCTGTAATTGTGTGTAGGATGTTTTTTCTTCAGGAGTTGAAAAAAACGGTTCAGATAATGTATATGCTTTAGTTGGGATATACAGTTGTCTTCAAAATGAATAAAAGTAAGCTTAAAGTTATTAAAGCTCCTAATATTAGCTTTTATTTGTATAAAGCAATTATATCCGGAACACTGCACATTTAATCCAAATTTAAACATGAAAAGCAATTCGTAAACTTTGTCTGCAGAAAGCTAGGTAAAGGAAATATTATCCAATTCTAGAAGCAGCAATGTCGACTAATGATCTATATATATTAGGGGTTTTTTGCAACAATGGCACTTTGTAGGGTCTTCTTGCTGATAGAGATGCCTAAGTGAAGCCAAACTAATTGTTACAATACTCAGGTCAAATGTAGGGTGAGTTTTTGCTATTATGGCTATTCCTTTTTAATTCCTTTTTATCAATATACACTGTTCTGTAGAGGTTTTTTTACAGATTACAAGTGATACAGAATTTACATACAAACTATAAACAGATTTGTCCTTTCGTTCTATAATGGAAATAAAACAAGATTTATCATTTCCAAACTGTGATAAATCAGTGTGTTGTAGTTCCAAAGTTGTCAAATCACAAAACTTTGCTCAAATGTATCTTTTTCTAAAGATATTGTTTACGATATTGTCTAAGAAGATACAAGTTCAAAAAAGTAAAAAAAAGGGACAATTAAAGAGACAAGTAGAGGAAGATTCTACTGTGGTATTGCACAATGCGCATAATTAATATATCAACAAGAATTAAGCTCCATATTTTACCAAATAGTTACTTGACTCTGCCTCCCAGTGATGCCACACAATGATGCAGATTTCAATGCTTAAGTAAACTTCCCAGGATCACTTGATTAATTCCAGGGCTGCACTAAAGCAATTTAGCACATTGTGTTCAGTGGCTCTAAAGGAATAAAGGACACAGAGCTCCTATCATTTGCCCATGATTGCCCACTTGTAAAAACACAAGTCACTACTGAAAGCATAAACAGAGTATTGTGAAATTCAGCAGTACTTGGATCGAAATTTGAGTATGGCCCACTCTTCATTCTCCCATCTGCAGTTCATAGTATCAATGTCACCGTTGGTTACACATGTTATGTTGATGAAACCTCCTGAAACACACAACACAATAGCAGTTACATCTATAGCCAAAAAATGATTTGGGACATTCGCTGCAATTGGATTAATCTGGTTGAACTACTGTAAAATTATTCTGCTTCTGCAGAAAACTGCTTTCTAGCAATGCAAATTAAAGTTAATGTCTACTTTTATAACACCATTAAAGAATCAATCAGGTCAAGTTAAAGTGGAACTAGACCCCATTTAAAAGCATAACTCCACCCCCAGACAAACTTTGAAAAACGCCACCAAAGTGGGCAGTGCCAAGTGTGGGGATGAACGGACGATGTTAAGCATGGCGTGGTCAGGAGGACGAGGGATTAATTTCACATACTGAAACATGGAGAGTGAGCACAGCGATGCTGCCATGGATAGATCTTTTGAGGTGGAGGATTTTTCACCCCCCTCGTCACCGGAGGTTATGAGAGGCTTTTTTGGAGCCCGGCTGGCCTGAGACCTATCAGCTCAAGCCGTGGGCTCAAGGCGCTGACTTGGCGATGCTTGAGGCCGGTGCTGCCGAGGCAGTGGAGAAGCAATTCCAACTCCTGACTCACTACGGGGGCGTGACTGAGTGAGATGGTTTTATACCCGAACATGGGGGCTGTGACTTAAGCATGTACCAAGCTGTATTGTTTGAACCAACAGGAAAATTCCACTGCAATAGCCACAGTTCAAACCAAAGAGGGCAGGACTAAAACGGCTTTAGGACAAATATTGCAAAATTAAACAAGATTACAGGAAATTAAAAAAATTGTACAGTAACATAAAGATAGCACACTTAAGGCCAGTTTATACAGTTTATCTGCAAAAAAAGATGATTTGGGGTTTAGTTCCTCTTTAACCACAACACTCTTAGTGGTTTTAGTTGTCCAAAGCTTAACAAAAATCTTCTATCAGTTAATTTACAGTAAAAAAAAGAAATCTATATAATTCAGCTTTTTATTGCTGTAACAAAACTCACCTTCCACATTTATCCTGCTATAAGGAATACTCCACTCCTGCGTGCACCTCAGCAGGTCATACATCCCAGTCTTTGAAGCCATGAATGTGATCTGGCTGACCTATGTTTGATTTAAAATATGTTAATCAATATATGTCCAGCGAATGCACTTCTATGGGTGGAAATTGAAATATATGGTGAAAGAACATTTTTACTACCACTTATGTTTTTCAGGCCACTGCTTATTTCAAACACACTTTTGCTTATTTCCTTTATTTCCGAATATTGTTTTATTTATTTTTTCACCCATTTTATTTTCATGAGTGTCACATTTTACATTTTACACATTCTTTGTTTTATAGTTCTGTACAAATATAACTGTTTTAATTTGTATAATATAAATAGGACATATCATGCAAAATCCACTTTTTAGCCTTTAAATTAAAATTGCTGTGAACTTGGAGTGCAGAAAAGTTGAATATTGTCTCTCCAGGTGTTGTGGAATAATCTTTATATTCTGTTTGGGTCATATTTTTCAGTCCGTGTAGTTTTCTCTATCATCATTAAATCTTTTCGGACTACTACGTCACAGTATTTGCTTTGGAACATCTAAACAAGGTCATGGACTTCCAGCTGACCAATTCGCGTATCCTTTATTTGTATTACTCACTGCGATTTTATAGTCCAAGCTCAAGTGTGCCTACGCTGCAAGAGGATAAGTTCGGTTGAGTTGTTGTTTGCAATAACCCACACAATTCATTCCACCCCCCAGCATCAGAACCTCTTCAAGGTTTCTGGTTAAATTTTATTTTTCATGGAAATGTACCCACATCAGTGGGGTAATTTCCCTTTGTCTGCGCAAAGCACTTCAAGGACAAGTCCCTTCAGCAACCTCCGCCAGTATCAAGAAGAATTTGCATAGACTTCATCTGATTAAGGAGTTAGTTTCTTCTGTCCATGGCAACAATGGACACAGTGAAGCTGTAGGCTCCAAATAACACTAAAATGACAACAAACTTTGCTGTTGACATCTTTTAATCAATTTGTGAATAACAAGTTTCTGCAAAACTAGATAATTGTATCTTTGCTATCAAACTACAAAAATGGCTGAACAAGGTGGAGTGGAACGCTCTTTGACCTGGAGGGGAGCTTGTTGCTGTGATTTTGAAGTCCAAGCTACAAGTATGCAGAAGCTGCAAGTGGGTAAGTCTAAATGTTCAGTTGTTTTGGGTGTATTAAGCCACAAAATACATTACACCATCCTGGCTAAATTTTTTTCTCATGGAAATGTATCCACGTCAGTGGGGAAATTCCTATTGAATTTAAAACTAAGACTGCAGAGCAGAACTGAGGCATGTCTGAACACTGGACATACTAACCGGAAGCTAAGGTGTTAAGGATTCAAGGATTTTTTTATTGTCATACCAGCTCACATTTACATGTCAGGATACGAAATTTGGACTCAGGTCCTGGTTAAGAAGCCTAATACTTAAGTAAAAAGAAAGTTAAGTATAACATACAAAGCTAAATCTAAAAATATATAGCAATCAGTAAAAATATATGCAGCAAAGAGCAAAAAAGAAATATACACAGTTAAATAGTGAAGCTGAGATTAACTTTGCAAAGTACTAAATACACATGTAAAGCATGAGGTAGTCCTTAATATTGCACCTATAAGTGTGTGAATTATTGCACCTTTGGTGGGTAAAGTGTTTAATGCAGGTCAGTGTGTAGTGAGAGAGTCTAAAGTGTGTGGCTCGAGTTCAGCAATCTGACAGCTTCAGGGAAGAATCTGTTTCTGAGCCTGGTGGTATTGTTCTTTCTGCAAATCCTGACGTGTGCTGATGTAAGTTCTCAAAGCAGTCCGTGATGAAGTGATTCACGCAAAATAGTACTGTCTTAGACAATGTAACTGGAACACTGCCCTCAAAAATAAAATGAAGAGAAGAATGTCCATGGACACATGAGGGTCTTTGCGGCCAACAACAGAACATCTGCCTTTGAGGGTAGCCATTGTAATGCGCCTGTAAGGTAAAACCAGCCGGCGAGACGTGATCCTCTACTGAAAATTAGGTGGGTGGAGCTCCGCTTCAGTTGCTAGTCAGGGGCGGGACTCAGGTAACGTTGCTAGATGCCAGTGTAAGTGTGACGTCACAATTGCACAGTTTTTTTTCCAGAAACCGCGTGTTTTCTAGAAAGAAAAAAAAACATTCATCTATAGCCAAAAATCGGCTGAATGTTTTTTTGGGTTTTTTTTGCGTTTGGACCATGTGAATAAGCATTGGAAGTATAGAAACGATCAAAAAAGTGAATTTTGCATAAGAGGTCCCCTGTAAACTGCAAACCTGCCATTGTGGCTTGTGGGTTGACCACATTTATCCGCTCATTTTAAATTTACCTGCATTTAGTCTGTGCAGGTGCTACAAGGAGTCATACAGAGTGTTTTTTCTTACCCGCTGGTTGACAGGATGATACAGACTGGGATCAAGTGGCACCATTCGGTTGAGGGACCACATGGCCAAGCTTGCGTTGGCGCTGTGGCCGTTTAACACACAATACACCGTTACATTCTCACCCGGTCGCGCCACTACCTCTTGAGGGATGTAGCTCACATCTGCCCACAAAGAAAATGTCACAAAAATAATTATTTCCTAAACTTATTTTTATAATTTTGCCCTGAAGAAGTGGAATAAATGCCAGATGCAATGAGCTATTTTAGAAATTTCAGCAGTTCTCAGTTCATTTATGTTCATTTTTGCATGTATAAATCCAATATTCACAATGAATGTACAGATGTCAACATAGTTCAGAGTTTAATGGGGGTTGTCTCAATGTTATGCCTAATCAGTGTATGTTATTTGCAAAAGAGTCGATCTTAGAGCATGACGATTTTACTATTAGTTTTTAACCTATCCTAAAATCTATTTTTTTGTTTTGCATTCAGTGAGATTCATTTTTGTGGAACACCTGTTTGTGAGGATATTCTTTTAGGCTTGTCAATCATCTGTTGAGCGAAGTGGCTGTAAAAATGAAAGACTGATGCAAAGCATAACTCTGTAGCATAGCAATAGGGTATGGTTTGCATGGAGTCCTGTGTGTTCACAAGCAACTGGTTAATTTATCATACTAAACCACAAGGCTGTGTTTTGCCTCCAGTTACAAAATATCATTTTTTTTGTATAAAAGGCTCTGCCAATCAATGCCTAGAGCCAATTAGTTTAACACCTGCATTCACCATTTTACCTATTGTTTCCACTTGCAGTAATTTCATTGATTGCAAAACACCAACCAGGTAAGTGCACTCCCGTATTGATGCAACAAAAATATAAATGCTGGTATAAATGCTATATACACAGTAGAATTTAAACCTTCAACAAAGCATGACATTGTGAAACGCTGAGTTTACTTACTGTAGGTTTTTGACTTGCTGATCTTGCTCATGATTGTTCTCCAGCTGCTGCTTTACTGGTTCTTTCCTTTGGTTTAGTTTTTTACTTATTCTTGAATTTTGTTCATGGTGCATTTTAAGTTTATGTTCTGTTAAATCTGTAAGATTCCCTTTGGTTAGATTGTCTCCTTGCATCTCTTTTCAGTTCATTCATGTTTCAGCTACAAGTCTCTGTCACAGTCAACCCATAATTAGCTTCATTCAGTCCACCTGCTCCATGCCAGTGAGTCTCCTTGTTTTCACCTTTGCCATGCTCCGTTCATACGCTTCTGTTCTGCTTACTCCTTGCTGGAGTATCCTGTTTGCCATGCCAAGCCTGTCCATGTCCTTTACTTACACCCAACAAAATGTAGGAATTTCAGACCACACTAATACACAAGCCAAGTGGCAAAAGAAAAAGACGTTTGCCTTGCAAATGTTTTGATGAAAGCATTTACCTCTTGAACTATTTATTAGACTGGGGTTGTAACGTGACAGCAACTAAAAATAAAGTCCAAGGGGTATGAATACATTTGTAAATCTTTTTAAAAATCCCACAACTTGCCACAGAAAAAAAAGAAAACAGTCCTTACTGTGCAGGTAGATGTAGTAGGGCTTGCTCCAGTCACTCCACAGTGGAGGCTGGCTTTGGGTGGTGCAGCGAACCTGGATGGTGTACTTCCGTAAGGGTTCCAAATCCAGTGACACATTGAGCTTTTCAAGTGCAGACACCACCTAGAAAAAGTGGAGAACGTGTTCACAAATATGCCTTAATGCACATGCACAGTTAAATTTTACCAGATGAGTACCCACCTGCCAGTACGGGGTGGTATTTTGGGAGGAATATCGGACTTCATATCTCAGCAGATTACCACTAAAGTCTGATGGCTCTTTCCAGCTTAGAATGAGCTCTGCTTCCACAGTCTGAATGTGTGACAGGATGACTGGAGGACTTGGTTTCACTGTAAAAAATAAATAAAAATGAAAGATGTCATTAGTTAAATTTTTTCATTCTCAAATTTTTATCAAATCACATTTACAAAAGTATTGGATTATACAGTAAAAAGAATAAGAGTATTCAATTCTCCTTTTAAGATTGGAGAAGTACAACAGGGTGTAAAAAACAATAAATAATCCCTACTAATTGCATTTGTTTTTGGTTATTTGTAGTCAGTGAGAGATGCCCTATTTCCTGTAGTAAAAGCTATCTTTGAGAAAGAGAGACTATTAACCTTATGTCCACACATCAGGTTAATATAAAATAAAGCAATCCCATTTTAATGTGTTGCAGAATTGTGATCAAAATTGAGAGTTTTTGTTTAATTCAAAGAAGGTTTCAGCTAGTAAAGCATCAGTGATCAATTAATGCTATAGTATTTATGTTTGATAACTAGATTTGTATTTACTGTATTGTAACTATCAGGGATGCACCATGAAATTGACTAGCGTATCAGTGTGCTGTTAAAACATTACAGGGCAAAACATAGTCGTGCGTACATGACTCTGCACGTACATAGTGCCACACAATAAACTGCTTGGGGGGAAAAAGTCTCCACATCGAACTGTTTTATATGTGACACTCTGTTCCGAGCAGCCGGTCGCAATTACGCCCAGTGTAACGGCCATTCTCTGCCTCGCACTGACAGCTCTATTCCTCTTCTTCGTCCCTGTGTGGTGTAATAGCCTTTAGCACCACCTTCTTTTATTTTTGTTTTTCCAACGATACACGGCAATTCAGTTCTGCCTCCCTGTCTGATGACACCATGGCAGAAAGTGTGGGAAATGTAGAAATTTGTTACAAGAAATATAGGAAATTGGTACGCTCAACTATGAAGCCGGGGACAGAGCGAGCGGAGTCCGCAAAGCTCACAGTACGCCCACTATGTTCTGTCCTTAAGGAAGAAGCTTTTTCAAAAGGAATGTGTATTTTCTATGACAGGTCAAGATATATCTCAGCTGCATTTAGGCTGTGAGAGAGCGAGCGAGAGTGAGACATTTGGTAGACAACAGGAAGGCTAAGCGTATTATAGAAAAGTGCTTGTTTTATCATTTTGAGGTCATGGAACAAGGTGGATGTGAGAAAGTTGGCAGCCTTTTGGAAATCTCAGAGTTGCAAAAACAGTTGCTTTGCTAAAGACAAGGCCATTCACAAAAAAAAAATCTGATCAGTGCATCTCTAGTATCTATTGATAACAGTATTCAGCCCCTTCTTAAAATCAGAAAAGGGTTCTACAGGGGTCTGTCCTCGGTCAGTTCCCATTCATAATATACATCAATAAAAAACCTGTCTCAGTGAGTATTTTTATGTGTTTCTCTTTTTCGTTGGTGGCTGTACAGTAAACACCTCCGGACAGCTCAACTTGGGCTGCTCAAGTTTCCTGACAAGGTTTTTCACACTGTGTGGCATGTTATGTCAGAAACAGCATCGGTGAGGAATGTGCTTTATTATCCATTTCTAAATATTGCAATGACAATATCAATTACATTTAATCAACATATTCCTGACACTTATTTGTTTACCATTAAGCCCCACCTTTCCCTATTAGCTTTAGCATCTAAACCACTAAACACATAAATCCAGTGTGGGCATATGCAGACAGTGAATGGTTGACACTTGAAATATAATTTCCCAGCAAATATTGCATCAAAGCAGTCCTTTGCGGTTGTGATATTGCACACAATGATATCGCAATTATGATCATTGCAATTCAATATATTGTGTAGCTGGAATCCAGAGTCATGAAAAAAAAGTAGAATTATGTCAGGTAAAGCTTATGTGACTTTTTACAAAGTTCAAAAATCTTTTTACTCTTTGTTTTTGACAGTAACAGACAGTTGCATGGGCTTCCATATGGCTAAGATGAATTGCTCATCTCTTGGTAGTCATTCTCCATGTTCAGTTATTAAAGTTTCAAATCCTGATCACATGTCCTCTCGCTCATATAAGTTTAAAATTTGTAATCAATTAATTTGTATGCACAAACACGTTCAAAACTGGTTTTATGTACAATATAAAGTGTCTTCTAACTTGAGACATTTAATCCTGTTCAGAGCCAAAACTATTTTGACTGTTTAAGTTTGTTGTTTGACTGTGTGCAGATGAAACTGTACAGTGGATCTAAAAAGTGTACACACCCATGCTAAAAAGGACATTGAGATATAAAATTTTTGTCTTTACACTTACGCATTTCCTTTACAATTCAACCAAAAACCAAACAAATCTAAAAATCTAACAAAAATAAAAAAGCTGCAGTACCCTGGTTGCATAAGAGTGCAAACCCTTAAACTATTACTTGAAAAAAATTTTTGATTCAACTTTAATTAGTTTTTGGCACTTTTTTGGTCATTTTTTAGGCTTTTTTTTGTTGAATTGTACAGGATACAGATCTTACAGCTTCAGTGTGGCCAACATCACAAAAACCTGTCCATTAACAGGGGTCTTTACACTGTTGAGATCTATATGGACAGATCTTCAGTGTGTCTTCTCTAGAATACACTAACTAGTAATATAAAAGCCCTTTGTCATCCAGCAAGCTAATTTTAACATGCAATCTTAGTGGATGCAACGTTATTACCTTCCTAAATGCGATGGACATTTAGCTCCACATGAGTCTTTTTTTAAGGTTTCTATGGCCCTAATATTCTAATAATTCTAACTTCTCTAAATGTGAGTGCAAAGTGCCACGGAACAGTTGTTTATCTCCATTATTCTGCTGTACTAATAGCTAATTCAACAGGCTTTCAATAAGGCATAGTGAAAAAAGTCACTCAAGCTTGGCCTTAAGCTAACCATCTGTTTCCATGGCAAAATTACCCATATACTTAAAAGGCATGATGGGGGTTTTAGCAATAGGCAGGTTTAGCTAAAACAGAAGTACAAGTAGAAAAACAGTGGGGGTGAGACAACATATACTTAGAGTTCTTTAGCACTAACAATGAGATGACACCATCTCTGTTTGACTTATTATTACAGTCTCTGCAGGAACAGATATTCTGTGCACTATTAATCAATCTTTCATACAGTCAGTTTCAAAATAATGTGTGTCTAAATGTGTGAGTAAAGCTAAAAATCCTTGAAATTGTTTTTATTTCCACATACTGCTCACTGTATTCCAAATAAAAATATGTAAAAGAAATGAGAGTGAAAGGGAGGAAAAGGGAACATTAGGTGTCAGCTTAATGCTTGTCAGCTTAATGCGTTAAAAATTGAAGAACAACAACCAGTAAATATACTTTCTGATTAAGCATGTTCTGTAATTTACAACAGAAACACCACTACACTGATCCTTGCATAGTTTTGTATCTTATAAGGAAGAGAACAAATAAGTTTTCTACATAAGGAAAGAGAAAAATACAGTATTATCTAGAGCTGAAACAAATCATTGGATTAATTGTGATTAATTGATTTGTGAAATAATCAGCCAATTTAGAAATCACATAATCGTTAAATGCAGTATACAGACTCTAAAACATGCCATTTGCACAGTCAGAGCAGTAATTAAGTGAAAAATGTTTTTTTTTTAAATACATACGTTTTGCATTGAAGATCACAACCCTTCTTTGTCTGTAAATATGCTCTATCCAGAGCTCCTCAAGTGCCATAGCTTTAGCTTCACCTGGTTCAAATTCTGTAAAAATCTCCTATCAAGCACTTTTTGCTATCCGATTAATAATCAGTTAATCGAAAAATTGTCAACAGAGTAATCCATTGGCAAAATAATCGTTAGTTGCAGCCCAAGTACTAACAGCCTAATGTTGTAAAAAAACAAATAGATTCAAAAGTTTAAAAAAATGGAATCCAAGACAAAAATCAGTTTAAATCTAGCCATCTACCTGAAGAAACACAGCATGTTAGGTCGTTGTGCATCACTGTGGAGATCTTACAGTTTCAGTGTGTCCATGGACACGAAAACACCCAAGGCTATCACCGGGCAGCTCTAAGCTGTATTCCATTCCCGTCTGCAACTTTATCTGTCCAGATTCATTGCTTTAGGGTGAATGCTCCACAGGAAAAAAACATCCGCACTCCAAATATGGAAGGACTAAGCTATGAGTATAACCTCAAAACTCTTGACCTTTGTAAAAGGGTGAATGCTGGGAACTTTCTGCTTTGATCCCCTACAGTAATGAACATCAAGAAACGTGGTTGTACATGTAAAATACCAAGAATGAGCATTAGTTTTTAAATACACTCCTGTTTCAAGGCAAGACTTCTCAAAAGGCTACCTCATCTATCTAGTCAGTACATCAACCCCTTTAAATAAAATTATCCTCATAAAAACTTTAAACCCATTTCCCGAAGATGAAGAGATTCAAATTTTGCATTTGTCAGGTCAGACAAAAATGCAGCACTGTGCAGCTTTCCTTGACTGAAAACCATCATGCAAGGATATGTGGTAAAAACATGCAAAAAAGTGAAGAAATCCACGAATTTTGATCACAGCAGCTTTTTGTGAATCTTCTGGGTTTGTTGAAACTTTACCGTGCCAAGGCAGCAAAACACTATAACAAGTTAAATCAGATTTTAAAACAAATTTAAAATCTCTGCTGAAAGCTAACCACTTGGTAAAAGAAAATTATAACACCTGATATTTGTTGTCATTTATTATTCATTTTCATATGGCAGGTAGGATGACCTAGGCAGCAATTGAATATTTTCTCCTCAAAGTTGTGTTAGAATGTGTTAGAAGCAAGAAAAATGGACAGCATAACGATTAGTGCGAGTTTGACAAGGACCAAAACCTGATGGATAAACGACTGGGTCAGAGCATCTCCACAGCTGCAGTTCTTGCAATCAAAGGTGGTCTAAAGTACCAACAGTGCTGGTTTGTGTATGTGGGGAGCAGAGGCTGGCCCGTGTGGGTGTTATTTAGGCAGCAAAAGCAGGACTAATGCACTATTAAGCCAGTGGTCATAATGTTATCCCTGATGGGTTTAGCTAATTGAACCTCCTTGAAATGCCACCTTAACGTGGTGGAGGGGTTTGAGTGCTCGAATGATCCTAGAGGCTATGTTGTCTGGGGCTTAAATGCCCCTGGTAGGGTCTCCCACGGCAAACAGGCTCAGGGTGACGGGTCAGACAAGTAGCAGCTCAAGACACCTTCATGAGGAAGGAAGCACATGACGTCGCCCGGTACTGCGGAGCCAGGGTCCCACCCTGGAGCCAGTCCTGGGGTCAGGACTCATCGGAGAGTGCCTGGTGGCTGGGTTGTTCCTCACGAGACCCGGCCGGGCCACACCCGAATGAAAGATCAAGGCCATCCAAACACCTGCAGAGGGAACCATGAGGGACCGGTGCAAAGAGGATCAGGCAGCGGACATCGTGGAGATCTCAGCGCCCCAATCTCTGGATGCTTAGGAAGGCTCTGGGGACATGGAATGTCACCTCGCTGGGGGGGAAGGAGCCTGAGCTTGTGCGGGAGGTCGAGAGATATCGACTAGGAATAGTCGGGCTCTCCTCAACGCACAGTGTGGGTCTCGAATCCATCTCCTCGAGAGAGGCTGGACTCTGTTCTACTCTGGAGTGGCCCACGGGGAGAGGCGGCGGGCTGGGGTGGGTTTGCTTGTTGCCCCCCAGCTCAACCGTCTCATGTTGGGGTTTACCCCAGTGGATGAGAGGCTCGCATCCCTGCGATTTGGGTTGGGGACAGGTCTCTGACTGTTGTTTCGGCCTACGGGCCGAGCGGTAGTGCCGAGTACCCGGCCTTCTTGACGTCCCTGTCGGGGGTGCTGCATAGTGCCCCTCCCGGGAACTCAATTATTCTGCTGGGGGACTTCAAACGCCCATGTGGGAAACGACAGTGACACCTGGAGATGCGTGATCGGGAGGAATGGCCTCCCCGATCTCAATCCGAGTGGTGTTTCATCATTGGACTTCTGTGCCAGTCACGGATTGTCCATAATGAACACCATGTTCAAGTATAAGGATCACTTGGCATCAGGACACCCAAGGCAGGAGGTCGATGATTGACTTTGTTCTTGTGTCCTCAGACCTTCAGCTGCTTGTTTTGGACACTCGGGTGAAGAGAGGGGCTGAGCTGTCCACTGATCACCACCTGATGGTGAGTTGAATCCGCTGGAGGAGGAGAAAGCCGGACAGACTTGCCAGGCCCAAGCACATAGTGAGGATCTGCTGGGAATGTCTGGCGGAGCCCTCGGCCAGGGATGTATTCAACTCCCACCTCCGGGAGAGCTTTGACCAGATTCCGGGGGATGTTGGAGACACAGAGTCCGAGTGGACCATGTTCTCCACATCTATTGTCGATGCTGCTGCCCGTAGCTGCGGCCGTAAGGTCTGCGGTGGCTGTCGTGGCGGCAATCCCAGAACCCAGTGGTGGACACCGGCAGTGAGGGATGCTGTCAAGCTGAAGAAGGAGTCCTATTGGCTGTAGTTGGCTTGTGGGACTCCTGAGGCGGCTGACGGATACCGTAAGGCCAAGCGTGCTGCCGCCCGGGCTGTGGCAGAGCCAAAAACTCGGTGAGGCCATGGAGAAGGACTACCGGTTGGCCTCGAAGCGATTCTGGCAAACCGTCCAGCGCCTCAGGAGGGAGAAGCAGTACTTCGCCAACACTGTTTATAGTGGGGGTGGGAGGCTGCTGACCTCGACTGAGGACATTATCGGGCGGTGGAAGGAGTACTTCGAGGATCTCCTCAATTCTGCCATCACCCATTCCCTGGTGGAAACAGAGGCTGGGGACTCGGGGTTGGACTCTTTCATCACCCAGGCTGAAGTCACAGAGGTAGTTAGAACGCTCCGTGGTGGCAAGGCTTCGGGGGTGGAAGAGATCCACCCTGAGTACCTAAAATCTCTGGATGTTGTGGGGCTGTCATGGTTGACATGCCTCTTCAACATTGCATGGCGGTCGGGGACAGTGCCTCTGGACTGGCAGACCGGGGTGGTGGTCCCCCTTCATAAGAAGGGGGACCGGAGGGTGTGTTCCAACTACAGGGGGATCACACTCCTCAGCCTCCCTGGTAAGACCTACGCCAGGGTATTGGAGAGGAGAGTCCGGCCGATAGTCGAACCTCGGCTTCAGGAGGAGCAGTGTGGTTTTCGTACCGGCCGTGGAACACTGGACCAGCTCTATACCCTCTACAGGGTACTCGAGGGTTCATGGGAGTTTGCCAAACCGGTTCACATGTGTTTTGTGGACCTGGAGAAGGCATCGACTGTGTCCCTCGTGATGCCTTGTGGGGGGTGCTCCAGGAGTATGGAATCGGGGGCCCTTTCTTAGGGGCCATCCGGTCCCTGTACAAGCGTAGCAGGAGTTTGGTCCGCATTGCCGGCACTAAGTCGGACCTGTTCCCGGTGCATGTTGGACTCCGGAAGGGCTGCCCTTTGTCACCGGTCCTGTTTATAACTTTTATGGACAGGATTTCTAGGCGCAGCCAAGGCGTGGAGGGGGTCTGGTTTGGGGACCAGTAGATCTCGTATCTTCTTTTTGCAGATGACGTGGTCCTGCTGGCGCCCTCTAGCCAAGACCTACAGCATGCGCTGGGGCGGTTCGCAGCCGAGTGTGAAGCTGCTGAGATGAAGATCTGCTCCTCCAAAATCAAATTAAACCACCCTTTTTAAAAAATGTTTTAAAAAAATACTTATTGCCTGATAAACTGCAATTCTGATTTAATAAAATGTAATTTGAGAGAAGTGTTGATAAATTTAACTTCAAAATTTCCACCATTTCCTCTAAAAACATTTTCCTGCTACAAGGTTGGTCATGGTGGTACACCCGTCTTTTCTTGTCTTCCTATTAAGACCTGTTCTTGAGTAGTTACTCCTGATCTGATAGGGGCCTATTTCTCTTTAAGTATGATGTGATTCATAGTGTTTTTCTTTGAGTAGGAATTGTTACATGCCTTTAATTTTTACTAATATTAACTTTCTTATCTGGCTTTGTTACTCTACATCTCATTTTAGTTCCTCGTGCTATTGTCGTTAATTCTGTCAAAACCTTACAGCTTGTATGTGTCTTTGCAGGACTTGGTCCATGATGTTGTCAGACCTGGTTTACGTGTTCCTGGTGCTGCATGGTGAGTTTCCAGCAGAATCTTAACAGTGGTGAACTCTCATGTTGTTGAATCTTTTCTTCCATCTTATATTCGAACTTTAAATGAAGACCACTACACTTGTAAAGAAATCAGTACCAGTTGTTCATCATTTATAAGGTTTAATCCAATATTAAAACACATGATAAGCATGTCTAAAGATAACGGTGAGGTGTTTGGATTCAGCCACATCAGAACCCTAAACAGGGTTTTGGCTTTGCTATATTATTATCATGCGATTATAATTTGTGAGAAACTGAGTAGTAATAGATAGGAAAACGAAATGCAACTAGACACCTAAGCAATCATTCTTTGTCAGGTAATGTTTGCAGCACAGACCAAGTGAAATCTCGGAATCAGACCAGTCATAGGTTTCTGTGGTTTATGTTGTATTATGTTTATTTGCAGTCTTTCTTGCATACAAAAAGTGTGTTTAATGCTAATGCTAATTATTGTATATTAATAACAGCCAAGTGAAAAATGTGGCACTTTATTTACATGCTTTGTGTTTTTCTAAGATATTTGGATATATGGATTTTAATAGTGATCTTAACAATACAAAAAAAACTTGCACCAAACTTTAGATCCTTTGTGGTTTCTGTGGCCTTAAATCTGTTATACAATAATGAGACATGAATGAGCAATGATACTGGCTATTTTGTATGTATGTTCTGCCTATCAGCTTCATGCTAATGGTGTATTGACGCTTGTGTTTTTTAGCTGCCAGGATTAAAAAATGGCACACCCTCTTAACTATTTTTATTTATTTAAAATACAAAATTAAATGGAATGCATAACAGAAGGACCAGTTGGGTTTGCAAATCTGTTTTGTGGAAAGAATCAAAAATAAAATTAAAAAAGTATACGGAGAAAATCCCAAAAATTGTCTTCAACTTCGAATGGTACGTTCTTTACAAGTAGAATTTGACATCATATTTTTTATCATATAAAATAGAAAAATATAAGAAAACTAAAGAGACCTTCCTACTGAAATCTGATTGTTTAAAATAATAAATAAAAAAAATCTCACTTTTGGTTTTAACTATTGACCCTTTTAACACTGTCCTGTCTCTCTGCATAGCTGTTCAGTGCTTGGAGCCTGGAGCTCCTTTTCATTCAGGGGCCCTAGACCTCCCATGGCAGGATGGGCTGTGTTGTGACTCATCTCCTGCTAACGTTCATGTGAAGGAATGGGCAAACCAGTCTGAAATAAACCTCCCACACCCTCCAAGCTGCAAATTCATAAGCTCCACAGCTGAATCACAGCCTCCAGTGCCTTCAGGCGGTAAGAGTTTATGTCCAAAATGAATCTGTCTGTGTGGTAGTAAGCTTGTCAAGTCTTGTCGCCCTAGTCCATGCTAATAGAGAGGTTGCTCAGTTAAAATTGTTCCTTATGATTTTTTAAAACTTTTATTTAATATCATTTTTCCCAGGAAGCATTTACAAGCTTGAATTTTTTTTCGCATCAAATCTTTATAAAACCACTTGTTATTTAGGTTATGGCGCTGTAGAAACGTGGCTTAGATGTGCTAAACTAAAGTGAGGCTACTCAATACAAATACCATTAAGCTTTTAATATTTTTTTTAATATTTGATATTTGTGTAAAAGTGTTTAATGGCAACATTGTTTCAACTGGGGGTCACTACTCATTTAAAATTGCATTTCCAGCAGGTGCATCTCTTTCCTCATACAATGTACATTAGCATTTGTCAAACTAAACCACTTTTAAGCTTTTCCAGAATGATTTTGACTGATATATGTTTGGTTTATTGAGCGTTTGCTGTGACATTTTTTACAGGTAAAAGTTTTTATAATTTGTAGTGTAGCTATAATTGTATTTTTTTTCTTCACTGTGAGCATATTTTCATTACTCTTTAGCCTCAAAGCCTGAACTTACCTCTACAATATTATTTTTTAGTACTATTTATAAATAATAATAAAACATAATAGGTTTTGATCAAATACTAATATTAATTCTTCTCAAAACCATAATTTTATAGCGTGCAAGAAACCTTTAGCATTCTGACCAATGTAGTGCAATGATGTCATCACCGCCCTCGCATCCAGAATGCTCGCCGTCAAATTGACGGGCTTGGGAGTTCAAGTAGTGTTAGAATTCTTGGAGTCCTAGTGTTAAACCAATAGAAACATTAAATATAAGCTAAACATAAATAGTAGAAAGAACTAAATCTAAGGACATGTAAACAAGCACAAGAATCTAAGCAAATATAAACTAAACCAAGTAAACTACTAATCAAAGGAAATGGGAAAATCTATAACGGCAAAGTAAATAAAAACAAAGAACAAAATGGCAGATCCTGACATCGCTCCCTCTAGCCATTTCACAGCCTTAATATACCTCAAACATGTCTTTACTAGAGTCTGTTTTTAAATAGCTTCTGACAAGTCTTTGCATCCCCTGATTTCATTTTAAACACTTCACTGACACTGAAAGTAGTTGACTCTTCTTTGGTCAGTAACAGTGCCCACATTGAGAAATGTTGTTGTCAGGGCGACCTGGTAGCACCTAATATGGAAAAGTTACTGTTTTGAATGTTTGAGTTTCTCACTGACTGGTCACCGGTCAAAGCTGATCAAGCTGAAAACTGCCTGATTCCAGTCAGTGGCCGATCTCTTTGTGCATCTCCACTCTAGAGTCTGAGAAGGTCATGCTGTGGAGCAGATGATTTACTCTGTTGCAGACTGTCCACGGAATGTGGGAAAAGCCCCAGACTACCGGTCAAAAGTTTTAGAAGAATCTACAATTTAAATAGTCATGAAAATAAAGAGACCCATTAAGTGTGAAAGTGTATCTAAAACCTTTGACTGGTAATTTATATCTAAATTTTAGGTGTGTGGCAAATCTTCTGTTGATATAAAATATCTGTTTATATGCAATACATGATTACTATGTACAGTTTATGTTGTCATCTCCATATTATGTGTTTTGTCTGGTTTCATATGGCTATTGTTAGTTCTGCTTGTAAAAAAGCTAAGATGGTGATGTACAAATGCCAATCTTAAAAACAGGAATTAACTCCCTAGTGTTTGATGGTGTTTGCTAGGTCTATATTTATATACAATCCATGTATTTTCTTCAGTGGTGAATTTTAATCTGTTTAAATCTACATCGAACCAACATCTGCTTTAACATGATTCTATATAGTAAGTCTTGTTCTCAGATTTTTAACGTTGGCTGTTTCTAAGAAACCTTCAGCTGGATGTCACAATGTACTAATTGGCAATTTTGGTTTCTTGTCAGGCACCTGTTTGGACATACTGTGCAGAATAGATGAGTTCTGGGCAAATTTAACTTGTGATCTTAAGTCCAATAGCCAGCCATCTGATACACTGGAGGCCAGTCGTATGGCAGTCAGCTTCCAGTGGCTGTAAGTATCACCTTGTGTTGAGCTTTTTGAGAGCACCTGAATGAGTTCTTGTTTGCGCTCGAGTGTTTCCCAACTGCTCACTGGGGGGTTAAACATCTGTTTAGTTTGTTCAGTGGAGGGGCAGATAATGTGTAACACTGGTCTTAGGCTTCTATAGTGATGGGAACAAAGAGACCAAATCACTGCAGGCTTAACCAACAATAAACAGAGTGGAATATGATGCAAAGCTGCTAAGGGTACCTGTGAAAGATTGCTTTATAATTAATAAGTGAGAAAACACTTTTTGCATTTTTAAAACAAGCCACAAACAAAATATTATTTATATTATTATAATGTTATTTTTTCATATTTTTACTACCCTTAAGGCTCAAGACAATGTTTAGTTTTAAAGATGTTCAACATCTTTGATCAAAATCCTGGTAATAACATTTGCTCCTCTCTCCAGCTCTCAGGGAAACAGCACCAATTACTCTACATCTGATCATCAGGTTGTATGTGATGCAGAAGATTCACTCATGTGCTCGATTCATCTTAATTCATCAAGAACCTTTGCTGTCCTGGTAACGGTCAACATCTCCAACGTTATGGCTTCAACAGTTTTGCTCAGAATTCCTGCCAGACCGGGTAAGAAAGGAAAAAATAAAGTAAACATAAATGTGTTGAATCATTTGTTTGGCAACTAAATAGTTCTCAACTAAGACTGCTTTATCCCCAATGAATGGGATGCAAGTTCTATTTTTTTTCATTAGGGAGTCGTTTAATACAATTAGCTAAACTCATACTCGTCGTCTTCCGCCTTATCTGGGACCGGGTCGCAGGGGCAGCAGACTCAGTAGAGACACCCAGACGTCCCTCTCCCCAGACACCTCCTCCAGCTCCTCTGGGGGGAGCCCAAGGCGTTCCTAGGCCAGCCGAGAGACATAGTCCCTCCAACGTGTCCGGGGCTGTCCCCTGGGCCTCCTCCCGTTGGGACGTGCCTGGAACACCTCTCGAGGTAGGCGTCCGGGAGGCATCCGATATAGATGCCCGAGGCACCTCAACTGGCTCCTCTCGATGTGGAGGAGCTGCGGCTATTCTCAGAGCCCCTCCCAGATGGCCGAGCTCCTCACCCTATCTCTAAGGGAGTGCCTGGCCACCCATCATTTCAGCCGCTTGTCCCTATGTATGCTGTAGCTCTTGGCTAGAGGGGGCCAGCAGGACCACTTCATCTGCAAAAAGAAGAGACGAAATCCACTGGTCCCCAAACCAGACCCCCTCCGGCCCTTGTCTGCGCCTAGAAATCCTGTCCATAAAAGTTATAAACAGGACCGGTGACAAAGGGCAGCCCTTCCGGAGTCCAACATGCACCGGGAACAGGTCCGACTTAGTGCCGGCAATGCGGACCAAACTCCTGCTACGCTTGTACAGGGACCGGATGGCCCCTAATAAAGGGCCCCCGATTCCATACTCCTGGAGCACCCCCCACAAGGCATCACGAGGGACACAGTCGAATGCCTTCTCCAGGTCCACAAAACACATGTGGACTGGTTGGGCAAACTCCCATGAACCCTCAAGTACCCTGTAGAGGGTATAGAGCTGGTCCACTTTTCCACTGCCGGGACGAAAACCACACTGCTCCTCCTGAAGCCGAGGTTCGACTATCGGCCGGACTCTCTTCTCCAATACCCTGGCATAGGCCTTACCAGGGAGGCTGAGGAGTGTGATCCCCCTGTAGTTGGAACACACCCTCCGGTCACCCTTCTTATGAAGGGGGACCACCACCCCAGTCTGCCAGTCCAGAGGCACAGTCCCTGACCGCCACGCAATGTTGAAGAGGCGTGTCAACCATGACAGCCCCATAACATCCAGAGATTTGAGGTACTCAGGGCGGATCTCATCCACCCCCGAAGCCCTGCCACCGCGGAGCTTTTTAACCACCTCGGTGACTTCAGCCTGGGAGATGAAAGAGTCCAACCCCGAGTCCCCAGCCTCTGTTTCCACCAGGGAATGCGTGATGGCAGGATTGAGGAGATCCTCTAAGTACTCCTTCCACCGCCCGATAATGGCCTCACCTATGGCCACCTATGGCCATGAACTTTGGGTCATGACCGAAAGAACGAGATCCCGGATACAAGCGGCTGAAATGAGCTTCCTCCGTAGGGTGGCCAGGCATTCCCTTAGAGATAGGGTGAGGAGCTCGGCCATCCGGGAGGGGCTCAGAGTAGAGTGGCTGCTCCTCCACATCGAGAGGAGCCAGTTGAGGTGGCTCAGGCATCTATACCGGATGCCTCCTGGACGCCTTCCTCAGGAGGTGATCCAGGCACGTCCCACTGGGAGGAGGCCCGGGGGACAGCCCAGGACACGTTGGAGGGACTATGTCTCTCGGCTGGCCTGGGAACGCCTTGGGCTCCCCCCGGAGGAGCTGGAGGAGATGTCTGGGGAGAGGGACGTCTGGGTGTCTCTGCTGAGTCTGCTGCCCCCACGACCCGGTTCCGGATAAGCGGAAGACAACGAGTACGAGTACTTGCTGATACATCTGAACATCTTGCACATATGCACATAGCTGGAACCCAGTGCACTGCTCTACATATCGTTGGCTAAGCACAGCTGTTATTCATTTCCTATACCAGCGTTTTTAATACTCTTGTTTTTACTTTTATTGCCTACTAGCTTATCTATAGTATATATTTATAACCCCTAAGGTTGACAGCATAATTCTGTAATATGCCAGGTCCTAGCCTACAGTTGAAACCAGTTTTTTACATGCATACACTGTATAAAAAGTCTTCCTGATATCTTGCCTGACATTGTTTCCTTGATGTCACACAAGGGAAGTGTGAAGTCTGACTTAATGTCTGTGACTGAAAAATAGTTTTTATAGTGTCTGTAACTGTATTTTGTATGACAGTTTCTTTAAATCCTTATAATAATTATGTTTGTATTATTGCATGTTTAGTTTGACTTCATATTGATTTACCATTCTTCCTTATTTTGTTTTATTGCAATATTTTTTCAACAGTTGAATTAAATTTTTATTTAATTTCACATTTTTATCCTCCTTTGGGTAGTATTTACTAGGGCAGCTTAATATCAGAAAAAGGTTTACCTGCGATAATATTGTTGAAAATTGTGATGACAATACGGATTATGATTAACTTACCCTTATACACCCTCTTCCTGATCTTTAGTCTCTCAGCCACCAAAGATATACATCAGGTAGGAACATTAAGGGCAGTTTGAATCCATCCAACTGGTCAATATTATCAATATTATGGATATGCAGAGCATCAATGCCTGACATCCTACAGCTCCTTGTGACAGCAATATTGCACACAGTAACACTGTGGTGATGATTGTGATTCCATAAGTTGTGCAGATCTATTATTTATAATATTGATTTACTTAATACTCTTCCACTTGTTTTATCTTAGGAATAGCACTTTGTGTCAGCCTGGTACATAAAAAGTGCTCTACAAATAAAGGTTGATGAAATAAACAAGGGAAAAGGAAAACAAGGAACATATGTTCTTTAGGACCTATTGCTAATGGTATTTTTTCCAACAGTGTTCTCAGAATAATTACATAACTGTTCATTTTCAGGGGGAATGAAAAATAATTTCTGCACTGCAAGCTTCTACTACCTTAATCATGAAGGTAAACAACACAGACAACACTGCCATTAAAATGCACTCTGGTACTTCACCTGTGTGTTATATTATCTAAAACACGGATATCACGCAAATAGCTGCCAGGCATTAATAAGGGTACACATTTTTCTGGTGGTAAACAGGTTACAGTAAACTGGACTAAAACACATCTGTTAATGTAACAGAAATGTTTCTGACTCATCACAAAATCTCGCTATTTCTGGTTATCAGTATCTGAAAATGTTCAGTCTCTCAAAAGGTCCTTTTAAATCCACAGAAAATGTTTTCCTGCAGGAAAATATCAACATGTTTCTCAGCTTATGCCAGTTAGCTCTGACTATCACTAATGGTATCTTCACACACTGTTCCCACTGATCATAAGGGTGGGTCATATAAGGAATAAAATATGGTATATCATGGAATCTTTTAAAATGTGGATGTGATCGGATGAATTTAAGTTTTCACAAAAAATTTCAGTTTCCTCCCTTAAATAGGTGTTCACAGTGAAACAGCAGTAAAATAAAGACCATACTGGCCACCTGTTTGTCTGTGGTGCTGTGGGCTCAGTCAAGGTTTAGATCTTCTATAGAGAGAATAATGTTTAAATTAATTGAGTTAAATCTGTAAATTTCTTCATCAGGCTATGAAAGCAATTAAGGTCTTATTTCACAATAATGCATTCTGTAGAATATTTGTGCTGTGTTCCTGATAAAATACCATATTTTCTAAATTGTTAATTTGAGTTAAACAATGTCTCAAGGTGGTCTCATTTTCCAACTATTTGAAAATGTTTCTACGTATTTCTAAAGGAGCATTTTTTGTATGTATAGATAATCTGTATTTATAAAGCAATCACATCAATTACCTGTTCACCAGCAACTGTCTTTTTTCACATAACATCCTGATCAAAAATTTAACTTGTCTAGAAACTTGTTGAGATTTTAGTTATTCATAAATTGTAGAAGAAAATTAAGACCATTATGTAAATGTTTACCAAGAGCCTTAATAAAAATGCACTCCGCAGATTCATCTGATATTATCTGACTTTAACAAAGAATTTAAATTTAGATTGTTCTGGTAGTTCTAGTTAAACAATGACTGAATATTTCCCTCCAGAACAGGTCCACATCAGAACAGATGAGCCTCTCATTGTTGCGCACTAAGTAGATTACCTTCCCTCAGGGTCTGCTGAAATGCCGTTAAGTCCTTCTTTCTTACGTTTAGGTTCTTTCTCCAGCGTCATGTTGACGTTGTTAACAGAGCTCCCTAGACTATTGTAGGCTTCCACTGTCACAATATGGAGCTCCTGATTCCACTCAAAGCTGTAGGAGGACACCATATCGATCTGCCTCCTCAGCACAGATCCGTTCGAGGCCTGGTGCTGGACAATAAATCCATCCACACAGTAGGAGTTCCAATTTGCTGGGAAAGACTGGAAAACAAAGGTAAAGATTTATTCTTTTAGTGACTATTGGACTCTAAATCAATATTTTTAATTAGAAGCACTCATGTCAGAGGTCCCTATCCTTGTGACATTTAACAGTGGAGAAATGTTGTTTCTAGGATTTATAAAAAAGCAAGAGAAGCACAGCAATATTGGCTAGTAGCTACAATATTACATCACATTACCGGTCTTTAACAATTGATCGGATTAATTTTCTAACTCAGATGGTGGTGAATGACTGCACTTCTCTAACATCATACTGATCCTGTGGCAGCCACTCCATGACACAACAAAGTACAGAAATAAAAAACGCTGCTGAAAATCAAATGCACTAGATTATCATTGTTATCAGTAGGTGTGACTACCTCCATAAAAGCAACAATTTTGTTATTTGCTGGCCTTGAACCTCCAGATGTGTGTTAACACAATGCCTAGGAGGATAATAACTGTGATCCCAGAATACTGTTGCCCAATAATTCGGGAAGGGTTATGAGGTCATTTCTAAAGAATAGGAAGTTCCTGATTCTATATTAAGAAATATTATTCTAAAGTTGAAAAAATGTACTGGATGTCCCTGTAAATCCAACCCCATTACCTCTCAGACTATACAGGCCAAGTTTAGCAAGTTAAATGGTAAAGCTCATGATAACACAGCTAGAAACAGCCTGATCAAGCATGACCTGTACGAAAGGGTTGCCAGGAGAAAGTCTCTTCCCACTGAAGCCAATATGGCAGCACAAGCGTACGCCAACTGAAACAAAACTGAAGAATGGACCAAAATTTACCCACAATGAAGTGAGAAACTGAGACCCTGTCCACATTATCCCATATAATTAACAAAATGTAGATTTTCTGATGCATTTGCATTTCAATAATTTTGAAATGCTTTCCGAAGCGAGGATTACTAAAAACCTTCTCTGAGGTGTATATGTGTACTGTGAAAGGAAATTCAAAGAACATTAAAATTAAGGGCATTGAAATCCGCTTTATACAAACCACAGCAACAATGAAGCAGTTTTTCTCCCCCCACGTGTCTTGCTTTGTCCTAACTGTGTATCCCTTAAACCTGAAATACAGGCTGCAGAAGGTAATAACTGTCAAATAAAACCTGAGCTAAAATTGCTTTTGGAGAATCTCTTGCCGAGCATTGCTTTGGCAAGGCTCAGGTTCATCTTCCTTTGAATTTTGCTACTAACTAATATATTTATAAGGTATTATTTAACACAAGATCTTGCAATATTTTGTGTCAAGGGGAAGTCTGTCTTTCATGCGGAGCAGCATGTAACTTCGCCTGGTAAAGTGTAAATAATTATTTTGAGTCATGAATATGAATAAGAGTGATTTTAGCTTGAAATCCTGTTGTATCCATGTTTGAGACTTATTTTGAAATTACGACGGGAATGCTTCGTGCTTTGTTGCATTGCTCATCACACTCATTACCAAAGGATTGAAGCTGTCCCACCAGTATTAAATTGTTGGTCTGTGTGAATTTTTGGAACTTGGTAGAAAAAAGCAACATTGCTCTGTTTAACACACAACATATGGAGAAGTCTAAGAAAATCGCACATAGCCCACTGTTAGCTGCTTATGAGGCTAAAGTTGGCATCTGCTTCAGAGCACTTCCTTAAACTGTGATTTCATATTTTTTTTTATCAAGATAGGACTGCATTTGAACTCATTTAGTTCAAAATCTAAAACACTTTAAACAAATCTGAAATGGATAATTCTGCATCAAACATAAATTCCTTAAAACATAGTTTTATGTAAATAAACCCTTTACTCCATTTGTGAAAAAACAAGTGGGACCATTTTCAATACTTTTCATTAATTATTGTATGCTGATTACAGATTCTGCACTTAGCATTTGTGATTGGAGAAAACATTTTTCGTATATTTGTGGGCAAAAAATGTGATTCTTGATTTCCCCAAAATATTGCTAAAATATCTTCTGGTCGTCCGGGTCTTTGTGAACCCATTATTGTGCAACTTCTCGCCTTGTGGGCTGGATGTATCGTTACAACCCAAGCAATATGCTTTGTTTACCTCAAATAGCAGAGTGATGTTAGACTGGCTTCTGTGTGAATCATCTTGATGCATTCTCCAGAAATCAGGCCCACGTTCAGGAGCTGAAGAAGAGACATATCAATCTAATATAAGACAATTTTTACAAGAGATGCCCAAAGAAATAAAGCAGTGACTCAAATTGGACTCTCTTGTGCTTGACTAGCCCTGATTGGTGGGCTGAATACTGAACATGCAATCTTTTTTCCTGTCAATGAAGGCATCATACAAACAACAAAATAACAACAGCACACCTTGGAGTGGAACCTTTTACTGAGTAAAGACTCAGTTATGTATTGTCAGTATAAGAGAGGTGTTTGAAAAAACACAGTAATAAGAATAAGAATCAGAATCAGCTTTATTGCCAAGTTTGTACAGACAAACAAGGAATTAGACTCCGGTACACTTTGCTGGTGTTGTTCTGAAACTCTGACTATCAAGTGTTCATCAGAGAAACAGCCTGGGGGGAAAAAACTGTCTCTGTGGTGGCTAGTTTTAGCAGACAGCGCTCTGTAGCGCCACCTGAAGGTAAAAACCTAAACAGCTTGTGTGCAGGGTGTGTGGGGTCTGCAGAGATTTTAGTTGCTCTTTTTTTGACCCTAGACCTGTATAAGTCCTGGATAGAAGGAAAGTCAGCCCTGATGATTCTCTGTGTAGCCCAGATTGTTCGTTGTAGTTTGGACCTGTCCTGTTTTGTAGGTGAACCAAATCACACTGAGATGGACAAAGACAGGACAGACTGAATTATGGCAGTATAGAAGATGACCAGCAGCTCCTGTGGAAGGTTGTACTTCTTGAGTTGCCTCAGGAAGTACAGTCACTGCTGGGCCTTCTTCCAAACATTGTCTATGTGTGAGGAACATGTCAGGTTTCGAATGGTGGTTCCTAGGAACCGGAAGTGATCCACGGCAGACACAGTGTTGTTGAGGATGGCTGCCTCAGCAGGAAGTTAGACACCACCAAATGACAGGAAGCTGGACAAATTACAGTAAAGTTGCTCCGTTTAATCCTTTAGAAAAGTCCAGTTCTGTCTGTCAGACTGGATGTGGAAATGTTGGCAGCCTTTTGAAAATCTCACAGGTAAGCCACTCCTTATCTACCGAGAATACATGCTTGGTAATGGTAACAGCATTAAGCACAATAAGCGTTTTAACTGCTGATATAAGAGGTTAAAATGTTTTGTCTTTGTGTTGAAATCCTGTTTAGCTGCACAAAAAAGTTATTAAGATATAGTCTGTCTTGTAAAGGAGTAAGGAGATTTAGAGCAGTCACATTTAGACACCTTTTCCCCTTCCTCAACGATCCTTCGAAGAGGAGCTTGATCTAAGCTTAAAATCTAGCTGAAGGACCAACCAGCAGATTTCCTATTTCAATCGAAGATCTGAATCCTCACAGTTTGTGACCCTGGTGTACAAAATCCAATTCAGAATTTACCAAGGAGACTCAGAATTTTGGTCGACTAGCCACAGTTTATCATATTTTCTCCTTTTCCTGAAGGAGGAGAAGCTGACCATTTCTGATCCATTTACGGACGCTTGAGCGCTCACACCTTCGTTCCTGACCGGGAGAAGATGTCACTCAAGTAAATTCATTCCTTTTGTTACTTGTCTCATAGTCTGGCCAAGATAAAGTAGGTCAGATTGGCGATCCAAGATCATTACTGTTTTAATCCAATGTGTTTTGAACTGTATGCTCAGCCATCAAGCTGAACGCTATATGCAGAGTTAACTGAAATTTGGTTTTACTGTGTTTTTGAAAGTTAATCTGTGTTTTCAACCGGCTGATCCTAAAGCCGTCTTTTTATCCCATTGTCTTATCCTGTTTTATTGCCTTTGTTCTTTCGCACTGGCTTCCCGTGTTGGTTTTTATTGCCCTTTGTTTGAAACAGTTAGCCATCAGCTGGTAGCGGCTAGGAGCTAGGGTGCTGGTCCAACACCCTCACCTACAGGGATAAATGCTTAGAGCTGTTCAGTGTGGCTTCCCATTTCCAAAAACAACCCAGAGCTTTGATTATTACCACCTTCGTTCATAAATTGCTGGTTTGATCTCGATTAATACTCAGTGTGCATTCCATATAAATTGATCGATTTTTGCATTTAACTCTTGATTATTAGTCGATCCTTTAGTAGTTAAGTGAGTGATCTAGTTAGCTGAAAAGTTTGTTGGGCCTGAATAGTTTGGTTGTAAGAGGGAATTATTTTCACGTAGATAAAAAGGAAGTGTTTGTGTTCATTTTGTACTAAAGTGATTTTGTGTCAAAAAAGGTTAGTGCTCGTATCACCCCTTTTGGTAAAATGGTTTGATAATACAGTTACATTTAGCATCCTTTTGGCAAATAATTATTGACTATTATTAATGACAATTATAATTGTACGTATTAGGTGCTAGTAGCCTAATAATCACCAATGTAGTTCTAATACCCATTTGTTGTGAATGATTTTGGTTGGAAATTATACGTTCTAAATTATGATTTTTATAATTGTAATTTTTAATAAATGTTCATAATCAAAAAATCTGAATTGCACAACATATCTAAAATCACAATCAGCAGGTCAGAGCTTTACAAATCTGTGATCACAATTTCTGATCGATATGCCTATGTTTTTCATTCCTTTTCACTGTTATTGATAAAAGTCAATTTATTTGTTTGTGCTGGTTAAATTAGATTACAAACTTTCCCTTGGTCAACGAGTAACTTGAAGCAGTGAATTTCAGTCTTGTTTTATCTGTACACATTGATATCATATTAAAATGGTGTTATATATAGTTCAACTCAGCAGTGAAGCAGGTTTACCTCTGCTGCTTTGAGGGGTGGAGTGGATAGAATCACTCCATTCGCTCCAGTATCCGATCCCACTGGTGTGCTTGCAGCGTACTTGTACTACATAGACCTGGCACATGTCTGGTATCTCAACCTCTGCCCAGGGAACCCACACAGACTCCTCAAACTGCAGAGATATACATTTTTTCACTTTAAGCGGAATAACCCAAAATCACATTTTTCTAGGCTATAAGCATGCGGACCAACTACTGGACAAATTAAAAAGCAATAACTTTTCCACTGATTCGACTCTGGTCTTAGCAATACAATTAGTTATTGAAAGTCATCATTTGTTCCATTTGTTTACCTACTCTTTTAGTTTCCCAAAAGTAGGGGAGGAAATGAGTGTGAATCAGGAAGAGGACACAATTGATGGCAAGACTCCAATTTCCAGGAATAATTTGCAATCACTGAACAGGAACATGGTCCCATCAAAATGATGGTGGCTGGTGTAAAACAGACAACTTAACCCATGCCAAAGCATGATGGTGTGCCATTTGAAAAAAAATTGGGCTTATTGAATACATTTTTGTTCAGTTTTTTCAGCTTCAAAATACAGGCTGGCTAACTATTTTCTGCTTGCAGGGTAAAGAAGTGGTGACAGAAGATTGTTCTCATCAGCTATCTCTAGCCAAATGTATATTTAATAAAACGTACTTTGAAGAACTGTCAAGAACACTAACACCGTGTCAAATTTTAAGTAAAGCTTTTGATGGTGAAACAGAATGACAAGCTCACCTTCCACTTCTCTAACACACTGAGTGTGTGGTACCGAAACTGACATTGGAGGCCTTCAGCTGGCAAAAGAGGAGGGTTCCAAGTGACCCTCAGGATTCCACTGCTCCGACTCACCGGCGTCACATTAGTGGGAGGGTTGGGTTTCACTGCAGATTGAGTGGGAAGAAGTTTTTGCATATTCAAATTTCCTAAAATCTCAGTCATTTTTAGCCCATTTCCAAACAATAATAGATGGATGGATGGATGGATGGATGGATGGATTGAAGTGGTGCATTGATGGACAAACGGATGGATTAGATGATGTACGGACAAGATCAAAGGATAGATGACATTCTAAAATATATATTCATGAAGTATACCTTTACAAAATTATAGTGCTCAACACTTGTTGCTCACCATGATGTATAGGTGACACGTAGACAGGTTTGCACCTGATGAGACCCAGGTGGGAAGGCAATTCCAGCCACAGTTTGTAGCAATTCATCTTCAAAGGATGGAAAGTGCAGACTTTCTCTTTATATTTGTTCGGACTGCATTCAGGTCCCATCTCACCTACATCCTCGCCGCCTCTCTCCCTTTCTTCCATCTCGTCACATGACATTTCTGCACTCCTACCCCAAAAATAAACACACACAATAGAGAAATAATATTCAACTTGATTTTATGCAACTCAGTGGTCTGTTAGTTTATAAGCAAAATTTATTACTACAAGAGCGTAGCATGATCCTGTTTTAAAATGTTAGAATTAAATAAGGGTTAGGGTATGAGGTGGATTTACTTCAACTATCATTACTGAAAAAAGAATGATAAAACTGTGGACCAAGGGGCCTGTAACCTCTCCCCTTTGTGTGTACGGTCTTCTACAGTGATCTGTATTAGTAGGTATATGTTTCTGCTATCTGACTGAATATTTTCCACAATGTGTGTCTTCTAAAAACCTTCCGACATTGTGGCTGGAGTTTCAACCTTGCCAAACTTTGCCAAAATTTGCCAAACTTCTAATGGCAACACAGTCAGGTGCTGTGGTGGCGCAGGGGCACAATGCATGACCCATATTCAGAGGCTTCAGTCCTTGGCACAGCCATCGCGGGTTTGACTCCCAGGCCAGGCAACCTTTGCTGCATGTCTTCCCCCTTACTCCACCCCTTCTCTGTCTGCTTACTGTTGTAAAAACTGAGAAAAATAAAGGCCACTAGTGCCGAAAAAACCCATTAAATGCAACACAGTCAAAGGGAAAGAAAATGTGTACAGGTATATTTAACTTAAACTTCCAGATAGTTATGCCTTCTGTAATTGTGTGTAGGATGTTTTTTCTTCAGGAGTTGAAAAAAACGGTTCAGATAATGTATATGCTTTAGTTGGGATATACAGTTGTCTTCAAAATGAATAAAAGTAAGCTTAAAGTTATTAAAGCTCCTAATATTAGCTTTTATTTGTATAAAGCAATTATATCCGGAACACTGCACATTTAATCCAAATTTAAACATGAAAAGCAATTCGTAAACTTTGTCTGCAGAAAGCTAGGTAAAGGAAATATTATCCAATTCTAGAAGCAGCAATGTCGACTAATGATCTATATATATTAGGGGTTTTTTGCAACAATGGCACTTTGTAGGGTCTTCTTGCTGATAGAGATGCCTAAGTGAAGCCAAACTAATTGTTACAATACTCAGGTCAAATGTAGGGTGAGTTTTTGCTATTATGGCTATTCCTTTTTAATTCCTTTTTATCAATATACACTGTTCTGTAGAGGTTTTTTTACAGATTACAAGTGATACAGAATTTACATACAAACTATAAACAGATTTGTCCTTTCGTTCTATAATGGAAATAAAACAAGATTTATCATTTCCAAACTGTGATAAATCAGTGTGTTGTAGTTCCAAAGTTGTCAAATCACAAAACTTTGCTCAAATGTATCTTTTTCTAAAGATATTGTTTACGATATTGTCTAAGAAGATACAAGTTCAAAAAAGTAAAAAAAAGGGACAATTAAAGAGACAAGTAGAGGAAGATTCTACTGTGGTATTGCACAATGCGCATAATTAATATATCAACAAGAATTAAGCTCCATATTTTACCAAATAGTTACTTGACTCTGCCTCCCAGTGATGCCACACAATGATGCAGATTTCAATGCTTAAGTAAACTTCCCAGGATCACTTGATTAATTCCAGGGCTGCACTAAAGCAATTTAGCACATTGTGTTCAGTGGCTCTAAAGGAATAAAGGACACAGAGCTCCTATCATTTGCCCATGATTGCCCACTTGTAAAAACACAAGTCACTACTGAAAGCATAAACAGAGTATTGTGAAATTCAGCAGTACTTGGATCGAAATTTGAGTATGGCCCACTCTTCATTCTCCCATCTGCAGTTCATAGTATCAATGTCACCGTTGGTTACACATGTTATGTTGATGAAACCTCCTGAAACACACAACACAATAGCAGTTACATCTATAGCCAAAAAATGATTTGGGACATTCGCTGCAATTGGATTAATCTGGTTGAACTACTGTAAAATTATTCTGCTTCTGCAGAAAACTGCTTTCTAGCAATGCAAATTAAAGTTAATGTCTACTTTTATAACACCATTAAAGAATCAATCAGGTCAAGTTAAAGTGGAACTAGACCCCATTTAAAAGCATAACTCCACCCCCAGACAAACTTTGAAAAACGCCACCAAAGTGGGCAGTGCCAAGTGTGGGGATGAACGGACGATGTTAAGCATGGCGTGGTCAGGAGGACGAGGGATTAATTTCACATACTGAAACATGGAGAGTGAGCACAGCGATGCTGCCATGGATAGATCTTTTGAGGTGGAGGATTTTTCACCCCCCTCGTCACCGGAGGTTATGAGAGGCTTTTTTGGAGCCCGGCTGGCCTGAGACCTATCAGCTCAAGCCGTGGGCTCAAGGCGCTGACTTGGCGATGCTTGAGGCCGGTGCTGCCGAGGCAGTGGAGAAGCAATTCCAACTCCTGACTCACTACGGGGGCGTGACTGAGTGAGATGGTTTTATACCCGAACATGGGGGCTGTGACTTAAGCATGTACCAAGCTGTATTGTTTGAACCAACAGGAAAATTCCACTGCAATAGCCACAGTTCAAACCAAAGAGGGCAGGACTAAAACGGCTTTAGGACAAATATTGCAAAATTAAACAAGATTACAGGAAATTAAAAAAATTGTACAGTAACATAAAGATAGCACACTTAAGGCCAGTTTATACAGTTTATCTGCAAAAAAAGATGATTTGGGGTTTAGTTCCTCTTTAACCACAACACTCTTAGTGGTTTTAGTTGTCCAAAGCTTAACAAAAATCTTCTATCAGTTAATTTACAGTAAAAAAAAGAAATCTATATAATTCAGCTTTTTATTGCTGTAACAAAACTCACCTTCCACATTTATCCTGCTATAAGGAATACTCCACTCCTGCGTGCACCTCAGCAGGTCATACATCCCAGTCTTTGAAGCCATGAATGTGATCTGGCTGACCTATGTTTGATTTAAAATATGTTAATCAATATATGTCCAGCGAATGCACTTCTATGGGTGGAAATTGAAATATATGGTGAAAGAACATTTTTACTACCACTTATGTTTTTCAGGCCACTGCTTATTTCAAACACACTTTTGCTTATTTCCTTTATTTCCGAATATTGTTTTATTTATTTTTTCACCCATTTTATTTTCATGAGTGTCACATTTTACATTTTACACATTCTTTGTTTTATAGTTCTGTACAAATATAACTGTTTTAATTTGTATAATATAAATAGGACATATCATGCAAAATCCACTTTTTAGCCTTTAAATTAAAATTGCTGTGAACTTGGAGTGCAGAAAAGTTGAATATTGTCTCTCCAGGTGTTGTGGAATAATCTTTATATTCTGTTTGGGTCATATTTTTCAGTCCGTGTAGTTTTCTCTATCATCATTAAATCTTTTCGGACTACTACGTCACAGTATTTGCTTTGGAACATCTAAACAAGGTCATGGACTTCCAGCTGACCAATTCGCGTATCCTTTATTTGTATTACTCACTGCGATTTTATAGTCCAAGCTCAAGTGTGCCTACGCTGCAAGAGGATAAGTTCGGTTGAGTTGTTGTTTGCAATAACCCACACAATTCATTCCACCCCCCAGCATCAGAACCTCTTCAAGGTTTCTGGTTAAATTTTATTTTTCATGGAAATGTACCCACATCAGTGGGGTAATTTCCCTTTGTCTGCGCAAAGCACTTCAAGGACAAGTCCCTTCAGCAACCTCCGCCAGTATCAAGAAGAATTTGCATAGACTTCATCTGATTAAGGAGTTAGTTTCTTCTGTCCATGGCAACAATGGACACAGTGAAGCTGTAGGCTCCAAATAACACTAAAATGACAACAAACTTTGCTGTTGACATCTTTTAATCAATTTGTGAATAACAAGTTTCTGCAAAACTAGATAATTGTATCTTTGCTATCAAACTACAAAAATGGCTGAACAAGGTGGAGTGGAACGCTCTTTGACCTGGAGGGGAGCTTGTTGCTGTGATTTTGAAGTCCAAGCTACAAGTATGCAGAAGCTGCAAGTGGGTAAGTCTAAATGTTCAGTTGTTTTGGGTGTATTAAGCCACAAAATACATTACACCATCCTGGCTAAATTTTTTTCTCATGGAAATGTATCCACGTCAGTGGGGAAATTCCTATTGAATTTAAAACTAAGACTGCAGAGCAGAACTGAGGCATGTCTGAACACTGGACATACTAACCGGAAGCTAAGGTGTTAAGGATTCAAGGATTTTTTTATTGTCATACCAGCTCACATTTACATGTCAGGATACGAAATTTGGACTCAGGTCCTGGTTAAGAAGCCTAATACTTAAGTAAAAAGAAAGTTAAGTATAACATACAAAGCTAAATCTAAAAATATATAGCAATCAGTAAAAATATATGCAGCAAAGAGCAAAAAAGAAATATACACAGTTAAATAGTGAAGCTGAGATTAACTTTGCAAAGTACTAAATACACATGTAAAGCATGAGGTAGTCCTTAATATTGCACCTATAAGTGTGTGAATTATTGCACCTTTGGTGGGTAAAGTGTTTAATGCAGGTCAGTGTGTAGTGAGAGAGTCTAAAGTGTGTGGCTCGAGTTCAGCAATCTGACAGCTTCAGGGAAGAATCTGTTTCTGAGCCTGGTGGTATTGTTCTTTCTGCAAATCCTGACGTGTGCTGATGTAAGTTCTCAAAGCAGTCCGTGATGAAGTGATTCACGCAAAATAGTACTGTCTTAGACAATGTAACTGGAACACTGCCCTCAAAAATAAAATGAAGAGAAGAATGTCCATGGACACATGAGGGTCTTTGCGGCCAACAACAGAACATCTGCCTTTGAGGGTAGCCATTGTAATGCGCCTGTAAGGTAAAACCAGCCGGCGAGACGTGATCCTCTACTGAAAATTAGGTGGGTGGAGCTCCGCTTCAGTTGCTAGTCAGGGGCGGGACTCAGGTAACGTTGCTAGATGCCAGTGTAAGTGTGACGTCACAATTGCACAGTTTTTTTTCCAGAAACCGCGTGTTTTCTAGAAAGAAAAAAAAACATTCATCTATAGCCAAAAATCGGCTGAATGTTTTTTTGGGTTTTTTTTGCGTTTGGACCATGTGAATAAGCATTGGAAGTATAGAAACGATCAAAAA
Organism: Crenichthys baileyi; assembly: GCA_036173005.1. NCBI lineage: Eukaryota > Metazoa > Chordata > Actinopteri > Cyprinodontiformes > Goodeidae > Crenichthys > Crenichthys baileyi. The sequence goes on along the minus strand of JAHHUM010002031.1, from coordinate 194,371 downwards.
GTGAATTTTGCATAAGAGGTCCCCTGTAAACTGCAAACCTGCCATTGTGGCTTGTGGGTTGACCACATTTATCCGCTCATTTTAAATTTACCTGCATTTAGTCTGTGCAGGTGCTACAAGGAGTCATACAGAGTGTTTTTTCTTACCCGCTGGTTGACAGGATGATACAGACTGGGATCAAGTGGCACCATTCGGTTGAGGGACCACATGGCCAAGCTTGCGTTGGCGCTGTGGCCGTTTAACACACAATACACCGTTACATTCTCACCCGGTCGCGCCACTACCTCTTGAGGGATGTAGCTCACATCTGCCCACAAAGAAAATGTCACAAAAATAATTATTTCCTAAACTTATTTTTATAATTTTGCCCTGAAGAAGTGGAATAAATGCCAGATGCAATGAGCTATTTTAGAAATTTCAGCAGTTCTCAGTTCATTTATGTTCATTTTTGCATGTATAAATCCAATATTCACAATGAATGTACAGATGTCAACATAGTTCAGAGTTTAATGGGGGTTGTCTCAATGTTATGCCTAATCAGTGTATGTTATTTGCAAAAGAGTCGATCTTAGAGCATGACGATTTTACTATTAGTTTTTAACCTATCCTAAAATCTATTTTTTTGTTTTGCATTCAGTGAGATTCATTTTTGTGGAACACCTGTTTGTGAGGATATTCTTTTAGGCTTGTCAATCATCTGTTGAGCGAAGTGGCTGTAAAAATGAAAGACTGATGCAAAGCATAACTCTGTAGCATAGCAATAGGGTATGGTTTGCATGGAGTCCTGTGTGTTCACAAGCAACTGGTTAATTTATCATACTAAACCACAAGGCTGTGTTTTGCCTCCAGTTACAAAATATCATTTTTTTTGTATAAAAGGCTCTGCCAATCAATGCCTAGAGCCAATTAGTTTAACACCTGCATTCACCATTTTACCTATTGTTTCCACTTGCAGTAATTTCATTGATTGCAAAACACCAACCAGGTAAGTGCACTCCCGTATTGATGCAACAAAAATATAAATGCTGGTATAAATGCTATATACACAGTAGAATTTAAACCTTCAACAAAGCATGACATGTGAAACGCTGAGTTTACTTACTGTAGGTTTTTGACTTGCTGATCTTGCTCATGATTGTTCTCCAGCTGCTGCTTTACTGGTTCTTTCCTTTGGTTTAGTTTTTTACTTATTCTTGAATTTTGTTCATGGTGCATTTTAAGTTTATGTTCTGTTAAATCTGTAAGATTCCCTTTGGTTAGATTGTCTCCTTGCATCTCTTTTCAGTTCATTCATGTTTCAGCTACAAGTCTCTGTCACAGTCAACCCATAATTAGCTTCATTCAGTCCACCTGCTCCATGCCAGTGAGTCTCCTTGTTTTCACCTTTGCCATGCTCCGTTCATACGCTTCTGTTCTGCTTACTCCTTGCTGGAGTATCCTGTTTGCCATGCCAAGCCTGTCCATGTCCTTTACTTACACCCAACAAAATGTAGGAATTTCAGACCACACTAATACACAAGCCAAGTGGCAAAAGAAAAAGACGTTTGCCTTGCAAATGTTTTGATGAAAGCATTTACCTCTTGAACTATTTATTAGACTGGGGTTGTAACGTGACAGCAACTAAAAATAAAGTCCAAGGGGTATGAATACATTTGTAAATCTTTTTAAAAATCCCACAACTTGCCACAGAAAAAAAAGAAAACAGTCCTTACTGTGCAGGTAGATGTAGTAGGGCTTGCTCCAGTCACTCCACAGTGGAGGCTGGCTTTGGGTGGTGCAGCGAACCTGGATGGTGTACTTCCGTAAGGGTTCCAAATCCAGTGACACATTGAGCTTTTCAAGTGCAGACACCACCTAGAAAAAGTGGAGAACGTGTTCACAAATATGCCTTAATGCACATGCACAGTTAAATTTTACCAGATGAGTACCCACCTGCCAGTACGGGGTGGTATTTTGGGAGGAATATCGGACTTCATATCTCAGCAGATTACCACTAAAGTCTGATGGCTCTTTCCAGCTTAGAATGAGCTCTGCTTCCACAGTCTGAATGTGTGACAGGATGACTGGAGGACTTGGTTTCACTGTAAAAAATAAATAAAAATGAAAGATGTCATTAGTTAAATTTTTTCATTCTCAAATTTTTATCAAATCACATTTACAAAAGTATTGGATTATACAGTAAAAAGAATAAGAGTATTCAATTCTCCTTTTAAGATTGGAGAAGTACAACAGGGTGTAAAAAACAATAAATAATCCCTACTAATTGCATTTGTTTTTGGTTATTTGTAGTCAGTGAGAGATGCCCTATTTCCTGTAGTAAAAGCTATCTTTGAGAAAGAGAGACTATTAACCTTATGTCCACACATCAGGTTAATATAAAATAAAGCAATCCCATTTTAATGTGTTGCAGAATTGTGATCAAAATTGAGAGTTTTTGTTTAATTCAAAGAAGGTTTCAGCTAGTAAAGCATCAGTGATCAATTAATGCTATAGTATTTATGTTTGATAACTAGATTTGTATTTACTGTATTGTAACTATCAGGGATGCACCATGAAATTGACTAGCGTATCAGTGTGCTGTTAAAACATTACAGGGCAAAACATAGTCGTGCGTACATGACTCTGCACGTACATAGTGCCACACAATAAACTGCTTGGGGGGAAAAAGTCTCCACATCGAACTGTTTTATATGTGACACTCTGTTCCGAGCAGCCGGTCGCAATTACGCCCAGTGTAACGGCCATTCTCTGCCTCGCACTGACAGCTCTATTCCTCTTCTTCGTCCCTGTGTGGTGTAATAGCCTTTAGCACCACCTTCTTTTATTTTTGTTTTTCCAACGATACACGGCAATTCAGTTCTGCCTCCCTGTCTGATGACACCATGGCAGAAAGTGTGGGAAATGTAGAAATTTGTTACAAGAAATATAGGAAATTGGTACGCTCAACTATGAAGCCGGGGACAGAGCGAGCGGAGTCCGCAAAGCTCACAGTACGCCCACTATGTTCTGTCCTTAAGGAAGAAGCTTTTTCAAAAGGAATGTGTATTTTCTATGACAGGTCAAGATATATCTCAGCTGCATTTAGGCTGTGAGAGAGCGAGCGAGAGTGAGACATTTGGTAGACAACAGGAAGGCTAAGCGTATTATAGAAAAGTGCTTGTTTTATCATTTTGAGGTCATGGAACAAGGTGGATGTGAGAAAGTTGGCAGCCTTTTGGAAATCTCAGAGTTGCAAAAACAGTTGCTTTGCTAAAGACAAGGCCATTCACAAAAAAAAAATCTGATCAGTGCATCTCTAGTATCTATTGATAACAGTATTCAGCCCCTTCTTAAAATCAGAAAAGGGTTCTACAGGGGTCTGTCCTCGGTCAGTTCCCATTCATAATATACATCAATAAAAAACCTGTCTCAGTGAGTATTTTTATGTGTTTCTCTTTTTCGTTGGTGGCTGTACAGTAAACACCTCCGGACAGCTCAACTTGGGCTGCTCAAGTTTCCTGACAAGGTTTTTCACACTGTGTGGCATGTTATGTCAGAAACAGCATCGGTGAGGAATGTGCTTTATTATCCATTTCTAAATATTGCAATGACAATATCAATTACATTTAATCAACATATTCCTGACACTTATTTGTTTACCATTAAGCCCCACCTTTCCCTATTAGCTTTAGCATCTAAACCACTAAACACATAAATCCAGTGTGGGCATATGCAGACAGTGAATGGTTGACACTTGAAATATAATTTCCCAGCAAATATTGCATCAAAGCAGTCCTTTGCGGTTGTGATATTGCACACAATGATATCGCAATTATGATCATTGCAATTCAATATATTGTGTAGCTGGAATCCAGAGTCATGAAAAAAAAGTAGAATTATGTCAGGTAAAGCTTATGTGACTTTTTACAAAGTTCAAAAATCTTTTTACTCTTTGTTTTTGACAGTAACAGACAGTTGCATGGGCTTCCATATGGCTAAGATGAATTGCTCATCTCTTGGTAGTCATTCTCCATGTTCAGTTATTAAAGTTTCAAATCCTGATCACATGTCCTCTCGCTCATATAAGTTTAAAATTTGTAATCAATTAATTTGTATGCACAAACACGTTCAAAACTGGTTTTATGTACAATATAAAGTGTCTTCTAACTTGAGACATTTAATCCTGTTCAGAGCCAAAACTATTTTGACTGTTTAAGTTTGTTGTTTGACTGTGTGCAGATGAAACTGTACAGTGGATCTAAAAAGTGTACACACCCATGCTAAAAAGGACATTGAGATATAAAATTTTTGTCTTTACACTTACGCATTTCCTTTACAATTCAACCAAAAACCAAACAAATCTAAAAATCTAACAAAAATAAAAAAGCTGCAGTACCCTGGTTGCATAAGAGTGCAAACCCTTAAACTATTACTTGAAAAAAATTTTTGATTCAACTTTAATTAGTTTTTGGCACTTTTTTGGTCATTTTTTAGGCTTTTTTTTGTTGAATTGTACAGGATACAGATCTTACAGCTTCAGTGTGGCCAACATCACAAAAACCTGTCCATTAACAGGGGTCTTTACACTGTTGAGATCTATATGGACAGATCTTCAGTGTGTCTTCTCTAGAATACACTAACTAGTAATATAAAAGCCCTTTGTCATCCAGCAAGCTAATTTTAACATGCAATCTTAGTGGATGCAACGTTATTACCTTCCTAAATGCGATGGACATTTAGCTCCACATGAGTCTTTTTTTAAGGTTTCTATGGCCCTAATATTCTAATAATTCTAACTTCTCTAAATGTGAGTGCAAAGTGCCACGGAACAGTTGTTTATCTCCATTATTCTGCTGTACTAATAGCTAATTCAACAGGCTTTCAATAAGGCATAGTGAAAAAAGTCACTCAAGCTTGGCCTTAAGCTAACCATCTGTTTCCATGGCAAAATTACCCATATACTTAAAAGGCATGATGGGGGTTTTAGCAATAGGCAGGTTTAGCTAAAACAGAAGTACAAGTAGAAAAACAGTGGGGGTGAGACAACATATACTTAGAGTTCTTTAGCACTAACAATGAGATGACACCATCTCTGTTTGACTTATTATTACAGTCTCTGCAGGAACAGATATTCTGTGCACTATTAATCAATCTTTCATACAGTCAGTTTCAAAATAATGTGTGTCTAAATGTGTGAGTAAAGCTAAAAATCCTTGAAATTGTTTTTATTTCCACATACTGCTCACTGTATTCCAAATAAAAATATGTAAAAGAAATGAGAGTGAAAGGGAGGAAAAGGGAACATTAGGTGTCAGCTTAATGCTTGTCAGCTTAATGCGTTAAAAATTGAAGAACAACAACCAGTAAATATACTTTCTGATTAAGCATGTTCTGTAATTTACAACAGAAACACCACTACACTGATCCTTGCATAGTTTTGTATCTTATAAGGAAGAGAACAAATAAGTTTTCTACATAAGGAAAGAGAAAAATACAGTATTATCTAGAGCTGAAACAAATCATTGGATTAATTGTGATTAATTGATTTGTGAAATAATCAGCCAATTTAGAAATCACATAATCGTTAAATGCAGTATACAGACTCTAAAACATGCCATTTGCACAGTCAGAGCAGTAATTAAGTGAAAAATGTTTTTTTTTTAAATACATACGTTTTGCATTGAAGATCACAACCCTTCTTTGTCTGTAAATATGCTCTATCCAGAGCTCCTCAAGTGCCATAGCTTTAGCTTCACCTGGTTCAAATTCTGTAAAAATCTCCTATCAAGCACTTTTTGCTATCCGATTAATAATCAGTTAATCGAAAAATTGTCAACAGAGTAATCCATTGGCAAAATAATCGTTAGTTGCAGCCCAAGTACTAACAGCCTAATGTTGTAAAAAAACAAATAGATTCAAAAGTTTAAAAAAATGGAATCCAAGACAAAAATCAGTTTAAATCTAGCCATCTACCTGAAGAAACACAGCATGTTAGGTCGTTGTGCATCACTGTGGAGATCTTACAGTTTCAGTGTGTCCATGGACACGAAAACACCCAAGGCTATCACCGGGCAGCTCTAAGCTGTATTCCATTCCCGTCTGCAACTTTATCTGTCCAGATTCATTGCTTTAGGGTGAATGCTCCACAGGAAAAAAACATCCGCACTCCAAATATGGAAGGACTAAGCTATGAGTATAACCTCAAAACTCTTGACCTTTGTAAAAGGGTGAATGCTGGGAACTTTCTGCTTTGATCCCCTACAGTAATGAACATCAAGAAACGTGGTTGTACATGTAAAATACCAAGAATGAGCATTAGTTTTTAAATACACTCCTGTTTCAAGGCAAGACTTCTCAAAAGGCTACCTCATCTATCTAGTCAGTACATCAACCCCTTTAAATAAAATTATCCTCATAAAAACTTTAAACCCATTTCCCGAAGATGAAGAGATTCAAATTTTGCATTTGTCAGGTCAGACACAAAAATGCAGCACTGTGCAGCTTTCCTTGACTGAAAACCATCATGCAAGGATATGTGGTAAAAAACATGCAAAAAAGTGAAGAAATCCACGAATTTTGATCACAGCAGCTTTTGTGAATCTTCTGGGTTTGTTGAAACTTTACCGTGCCAAGGCAGCAAAACACTATAACAAGTTAAATCAGATTTTAAAACAAATTTAAAATCTCTGCTGAAAGCTAACCACTTGGTAAAAGAAAATTATAACACCTGATATTTGTTGTCATTTATTATTCATTTTCATATGGCAGGTAGGATGACCTAGGCAGCAATTGAATATTTTCTCCTCAAAGTTGTGTTAGAATGTGTTAGAAGCAAGAAAAATGGACAGCATAACGATTAGTGCGAGTTTGACAAGGACCAAAACCTGATGGATAAACGACTGGGTCAGAGCATCTCCACAGCTGCAGTTCTTGCAATCAAAGGTGGTCTAAAGTACCAACAGTGCTGGTTTGTGTATGTGGGGAGCAGAGGCTGGCCCGTGTGGGTGTTATTTAGGCAGCAAAAGCAGGACTAATGCACTATTAAGCCAGTGGTCATAATGTTATCCCTGATGGGTTTAGCTAATTGAACCTCCTTGAAATGCCACCTTAACGTGGTGGAGGGGTTTGAGTGCTCGAATGATCCTAGAGGCTATGTTGTCTGGGGCTTAAATGCCCCTGGTAGGGTCTCCCACGGCAAACAGGCTCAGGGTGACGGGTCAGACAAGTAGCAGCTCAAGACACCTTCATGAGGAAGGAAGCACATGACGTCGCCCGGTACTGCGGAGCCAGGGTCCCACCCTGGAGCCAGTCCTGGGGTCAGGACTCATCGGAGAGTGCCTGGTGGCTGGGTTGTTCCTCACGAGACCCGGCCGGGCCACACCCGAATGAAAGATCAAGGCCATCCAAACACCTGCAGAGGGAACCATGAGGGACCGGTGCAAAGAGGATCAGGCAGCGGACATCGTGGAGATCTCAGCGCCCCAATCTCTGGATGCTTAGGAAGGCTCTGGGGACATGGAATGTCACCTCGCTGGGGGGGAAGGAGCCTGAGCTTGTGCGGGAGGTCGAGAGATATCGACTAGGAATAGTCGGGCTCTCCTCAACGCACAGTGTGGGTCTCGAATCCATCTCCTCGAGAGAGGCTGGACTCTGTTCTACTCTGGAGTGGCCCACGGGGAGAGGCGGCGGGCTGGGGTGGGTTTGCTTGTTGCCCCCCAGCTCAACCGTCTCATGTTGGGGTTTACCCCAGTGGATGAGAGGCTCGCATCCCTGCGATTTGGGTTGGGGACAGGTCTCTGACTGTTGTTTCGGCCTACGGGCCGAGCGGTAGTGCCGAGTACCCGGCCTTCTTGACGTCCCTGTCGGGGGTGCTGCATAGTGCCCCTCCCGGGAACTCAATTATTCTGCTGGGGGACTTCAAACGCCCATGTGGGAAACGACAGTGACACCTGGAGATGCGTGATCGGGAGGAATGGCCTCCCCGATCTCAATCCGAGTGGTGTTTCATCATTGGACTTCTGTGCCAGTCACGGATTGTCCATAATGAACACCATGTTCAAGTATAAGGATCACTTGGCATCAGGACACCCAAGGCAGGAGGTCGATGATTGACTTTGTTCTTGTGTCCTCAGACCTTCAGCTGCATGTTTTGGACACTCGGGTGAAGAGAGGGGCTGAGCTGTCCACTGATCACCACCTGGTGGTGAGTTGGATCCGCTGGAGGAGGAGAAAGCCGGACAGACTTGGCAGGCCCAAGCACATAGTGAGGGTCTGCTGGGAACGTCTGGCGGAGCCCTCGGCCAGGGATGTATTCAACTCCCACCTCCGGGAGAGCTTTGACCAGATTCCGGGGGGATGTTGGAGACACAGAGTCCGAGTGGACCATGTTCTCCACATCTATTGTCGATGCTGCTGCCCGTAGCTGCGGCCGTAAGGTCTGCGGTGCCTGTCGTGGCGGCAAACCCAGAACCCAGTGGTGGACACCGGCAGTAAGGGATGCTGTCAAGCTGAAGAAGGAGTCCTATTGGCTGTAGCGATTCTGGCAAACCGTCCGGCGCCTCAGGAGGGAGAAGCAGTGCTTCGCCAACACTGTTTATAGTGGGGGTGGGAGGCTGCTGACCTCGACTGAGGACATTATCGGGCGGTGGAAGGAGTACTTCGAGGATCTCCTCAATCCTGCCATCACCCATTCCCTGGTGGAAACAGAGGCTGGGGACTCAGGGTTGGACTCTTTCATCACCCAGGCTGAAGTCACAGAGGTAGTTAGAACGCTCCGTGGTGGCAAGGCTTCAGGGGTGGAAGAGATCCGCCCTGAGTACCTAAAATCTCTGGATGTTGTAGGGCTGTCATGGTTGACATGCCTCTTCAACATTACATGGCGGTCAGGGAAAGTGCCTCTGGACTGGCAGAGTGGGGTGGTGGTCCCCCTTCATAAGAAGGGTGAATGGAGGGTGTGTTCCAACTACAGGGGGATCACACTCCTCAGCCTCCCTGGTAAGGCCTACGCCAGGGTATTGTAGAGGAGAGTCCGGCCGATAGTCGAACCTCGGCTTCAGGAGGAGCAGTGTGGTTTTCGTACCGGCCGTGGAACACTGGACCAGCTCTATACCCTCTACAGGGTACTCGAGGGTTCATGGGAGTTTGCCCAACCGGTCCACATGTGTTTTGTGGACCTGGAGAAAGCATTCGACTGTGTCCCTCGTGAGGCCCTGTGGGGGGTGCTCCAGGATTTTGGAATCCAGGGCCCTTTATTAGGGGCCATTCGGTCCCTGTACAAGCGTAGCAGGAGTTTGGTCCGCATTGCCGGCACTAAGTCGGACCTGTTCCCGGTGCATGTTGGACTCCGGAAGGGCTGCCCTTTGTCACCGGTCCTGTTTATAACTTTTATGGACAGGATTTCTAGGCGCAGACAAGGGCCGGAGGGGGTCTGGTTTGGGGACCAGTGGATTTCGTCTCTTCTTTTTGCAGATGAAGTGGTCCTGCTGGCCCCCTCTAGCCAAGAGCTACAGCATACATAGGGACAAGCGGCTGAAATGATGGGTGGCCAGGCACTCCCTTAGAGATAGGGTGAGGAGCTCGGCCATCTGGGAGGGGCTCTGAGAATAGCCGCAGCTCCTCCACATCGAGAGGAGCCAGTTGAGGTGCCTCGGGCATCTATATCGGATGCCTCCCGGACGCCTACCTCGAGAGGTGTTCCAGGCACGTCCCAACGGGAGGAGGCCCAGGGGACAGCCCCGGACACGTTGGAGGGACTATGTCTCTCGGCTGGCCTAGGAACGCCTTGGGCTCCCCCCAGAGGAGCTGGAGGAGGTGTCTGGGGAGAGGGACGTCTGGGTGTCTCTACTGAGTCTGCTGCCCCTGCGACCCGGTCCCAGATAAGGCGGAAGACGACGAGTATGAGTTTAGCTAATTGTATTAAACGACTCCCTAATGAAAAAAAATAGAACTTGCATCCCATTCATTGGGGATAAAGCAGTCTTAGTTGAGAACTATTTAGTTGCCAAACAAATGATTCAACACATTTATGTTTACTTTATTTTTTCCTTTCTTACCCGGTCTGGCAGGAATTCTGAGCAAAACTGTTGAAGCCATAACGTTGGAGATGTTGACCGTTACCAGGACAGCAAAGGTTCTTGATGAATTAAGATGAATCGAGCACATGAGTGAATCTTCTGCATCACATACAACCTGATGATCAGATGTAGAGTAATTGGTGCTGTTTCCCTGAGAGCTGGAGAGAGGAGCAAATGTTATTACCAGGATTTTGATCAAAGATGTTGAACATCTTTAAAACTAAACATTGTCTTGAGCCTTAAGGGTAGTAAAAATATGAAAAAATAACATTATAATAATATAAATAATATTTTGTTTGTGGCTTGTTTTAAAAATGCAAAAAGTGTTTTCTCACTTATTAATTATAAAGCAATCTTTCACAGGTACCCTTAGCAGCTTTGCATCATATTCCACTCTGTTTATTGTTGGTTAAGCCTGCAGTGATTTGGTCTCTTTGTTCCCATCACTATAGAAGCCTAAGACCAGTGTTACACATTATCTGCCCCTCCACTGAACAAACTAAACAGATGTTTAACCCCCCAGTGAGCAGTTGGGAAACACTCGAGCGCAAACAAGAACTCATTCAGGTGCTCTCAAAAAGCTCAACACAAGGTGATACTTACAGCCACTGGAAGCTGACTGCCATACGACTGGCCTCCAGTGTATCAGATGGCTGGCTATTGGACTTAAGATCACAAGTTAAATTTGCCCAGAACTCATCTATTCTGCACAGTATGTCCAAACAGGTGCCTGACAAGAAACCAAAATTGCCAATTAGTACATTGTGACATCCAGCTGAAGGTTTCTTAGAAACAGCCAACGTTAAAAATCTGAGAACAAGACTTACTATATAGAATCATGTTAAAGCAGATGTTGGTTCGATGTAGATTTAAACAGATTAAAATTCACCACTGAAGAAAATACATGGATTGTATATAAATATAGACCTAGCAAACACCATCAAACACTAGGGAGTTAATTCCTGTTTTTAAGATTGGCATTTGTACATCACCATCTTAGCTTTTTTACAAGCAGAACTAACAATAGCCATATGAAACCAGACAAAACACATAATATGGAGATGACAACATAAACTGTACATAGTAATCATGTATTGCATATAAACAGATATTTTATATCAACAGAAGATTTGCCACACACCTAAAATTTAGATATAAATTACCAGTCAAAGGTTTTAGATACACTTTCACACTTAATGGGTCTCTTTATTTTCATGACTATTTAAATTGTAGATTCTTCTAAAACTTTTGACCGGTAGTCTGGGGCTTTTCCCACATTCCGTGGACAGTCTGCAACAGAGTAAATCATCTGCTCCACAGCATGACCTTCTCAGACTCTAGAGTGGAGATGCACAAAGAGATCGGCCACTGACTGGAATCAGGCAGTTTTCAGCTTGATCAGCTTTGACCGGTGACCAGTCAGTGAGAAACTCAAACATTCAAAACAGTAACTTTTCCATATTAGGTGCTACCAGGTCGCCCTGACAACAACATTTCTCAATGTGGGCACTGTTACTGACCAAAGAAGAGTCAACTACTTTCAGTGTCAGTGAAGTGTTTAAAATGAAATCAGGGGATGCAAAGACTTGTCAGAAGCTATTTAAAAACAGACTCTAGTAAAGACATGTTTGAGGTATATTAAGGCTGTGAAATGGCTAGAGGGAGCGATGTCAGGATCTGCCATTTTGTTCTTTGTTTTTATTTACTTTGCCGTTATAGATTTTCCCATTTCCTTTGATTAGTAGTTTACTTGGTTTAGTTTATATTTGCTTAGATTCTTGTGCTTGTTTACATGTCCTTAGATTTAGTTCTTTCTACTATTTATGTTTAGCTTATATTTAATGTTTCTATTGGTTTAACACTAGGACTCCAAGAATTCTAACACTACTTGAACTCCCAAGCCCGTCAATTTGACGGCGAGCATTCTGGATGCGAGGGCGGTGATGACATCATTGCACTACATTGGTCAGAATGCTAAAGGTTTCTTGCACGCTATAAAATTATGGTTTTGAGAAGAATTAATATTAGTATTTGATCAAAACCTATTATGTTTTATTATTATTTATAAATAGTACTAAAAAATAATATTGTAGAGGTAAGTTCAGGCTTTGAGGCTAAAGAGTAATGAAAATATGCTCACAGTGAAGAAAAAAAATACAATTATAGCTACACTACAAATTATAAAAACTTTTACCTGTAAAAAATGTCACAGCAAACGCTCAATAAACCAAACATATATCAGTCAAAATCATTCTGGAAAAGCTTAAAAGTGGTTTAGTTTGACAAATGCTAATGTACATTGTATGAGGAAAGAGATGCACCTGCTGGAAATGCAATTTTAAATGAGTAGTGACCCCCAGTTGAAACAATGTTGCCATTAAACACTTTTACACAAATATCAAATATTAAAAAAAATATTAAAAGCTTAATGGTATTTGTATTGAGTAGCCTCACTTTAGTTTAGCACATCTAAGCCACGTTTCTACAGCGCCATAACCTAAATAACAAGTGGTTTTATAAAGATTTGATGCGAAAAAAAATTCAAGCTTGTAAATGCTTCCTGGGAAAAATGATATTAAATAAAAGTTTTAAAAAATCATAAGGAACAATTTTAACTGAGCAACCTCTCTATTAGCATGGACTAGGGCGACAAGACTTGACAAGCTTACTACCACACAGACAGATTCATTTTGGACATAAACTCTTACCGCCTGAAGGCACTGGAGGCTGTGATTCAGCTGTGGAGCTTATGAATTTGCAGCTTGGAGGGTGTGGGAGGTTTATTTCAGACTGGTTTGCCCATTCCTTCACATGAACGTTAGCAGGAGATGAGTCACAACACAGCCCATCCTGCCATGGGAGGTCTAGGGCCCCTGAATGAAAAGGAGCTCCAGGCTCCAAGCACTGAACAGCTATGCAGAGAGACAGGACAGTGTTAAAAGGGTCAATAGTTAAAACCAAAAGTGAGATTTTTTTTATTTATTATTTTAAACAATCAGATTTCAGTAGGAAGGTCTCTTTAGTTTTCTTATATTTTTCTATTTTATATGATAAAAAATATGATGTCAAATTCTACTTGTAAAGAACGTACCATTCGAAGTTGAAGACAATTTTTGGGATTTTCTCCGTATACTTTTTTAATTTTATTTTTGATTCTTTCCACAAAACAGATTTGCAAACCCAACTGGTCCTTCTGTTATGCATTCCATTTAATTTTGTATTTTAAATAAATAAAAATAGTTAAGAGGGTGTGCCATTTTTTAATCCTGGCAGCTAAAAAACACAAGCGTCAATACACCATTAGCATGAAGCTGATAGGCAGAACATACATACAAAATAGCCAGTATCATTGCTCATTCATGTCTCATTATTGTATAACAGATTTAAGGCCACAGAAACCACAAAGGATCTAAAGTTTGGTGCAAGTTTTTTTTGTATTGTTAAGATCACTATTAAAATCCATATATCCAAATATCTTAGAAAAACACAAAGCATGTAAATAAAGTGCCACATTTTTCACTTGGCTGTTATTAATATACAATAATTAGCATTAGCATTAAACACACTTTTTGTATGCAAGAAAGACTGCAAATAAACATAATACAACATAAACCACAGAAACCTATGACTGGTCTGATTCCGAGATTTCACTTGGTCTGTGCTGCAAACATTACCTGACAAAGAATGATTGCTTAGGTGTCTAGTTGCATTTCGTTTTCCTATCTATTACTACTCAGTTTCTCACAAATTATAATCGCATGATAATAATATAGCAAAGCCAAAACCCTGTTTAGGGTTCTGATGTGGCTGAATCCAAACACCTCACCGTTATCTTTAGACATGCTTATCATGTGTTTTAATATTGGATTAAACCTTATAAATGATGAACAACTGGTACTGATTTCTTTACAAGTGTAGTGGTCTTCATTTAAAGTTCGAATATAAGATGGAAGAAAAGATTCAACAACATGAGAGTTCACCACTGTTAAGATTCTGCTGGAAACTCACCATGCAGCACCAGGAACACGTAAACCAGGTCTGACAACATCATGGACCAAGTCCTGCAAAGACACATACAAGCTGTAAGGTTTTGACAGAATTAACGACAATAGCACGAGGAACTAAAATGAGATGTAGAGTAACAAAGCCAGATAAGAAAGTTAATATTAGTAAAAATTAAAGGCATGTAACAATTCCTACTCAAAGAAAAACACTATGAATCACATCATACTTAAAGAGAAATAGGCCCCTATCAGATCAGGAGTAACTACTCAAGAACAGGTCTTAATAGGAAGACAAGAAAAGACGGGTGTACCACCATGACCAACCTTGTAGCAGGAAAATGTTTTTAGAGGAAATGGTGGAAATTTTGAAGTTAAATTTATCAACACTTCTCTCAAATTACATTTTATTAAATCAGAATTGCAGTTTATCAGGCAATAAGTATTTTTTTAAAACATTTTTTAAAAAGGGTGGTTTAATTTGATTTTGGAGGAGCAGATCTTCATCTCAGCAGCTTCACACTCGGCTGCGAACCGCCCCAGCGCATGCTGTAGGTCTTGGCTAGAGGGCGCCAGCAGGACCACGTCATCTGCAAAAAGAAGATACGAGATCTACTGGTCCCCAAACCAGACCCCCTCCACGCCTTGGCTGCGCCTAGAAATCCTGTCCATAAAAGTTATAAACAGGACCGGTGACAAAGGGCAGCCCTTCCGGAGTCCAACATGCACCGGGGAACAGGTCCGACTTAGTGCCGGCAATGCGGACCAAACTCCTGCTACGCTTGTACAGGGACCGAATGGCCCCTAATAAAGGGCCCCGGATTCCATAATCCTGGAGCACCCCCCACAAGGCATCACGAGGGACACAGTCGAATGCTTTCTCCAGGTCCACAAAACACATGTGGACTGGTTGGGCAAACTCCCATGAACCCTCAAGTACCCTGTAGAGGGTATAGAGCTGGTCCAGTTTTCCACTGCCGGTACGAAAACCACACTGCTCCTCCCTGAAGCCGAGGTTCGACTATCGGCCGGACTCTCTTCTCCAATACCCTGGCATAGGCCTTACCAGGGAGGCTGAGGAGTGTGATCCCCCTGTAGTTGGAACACACCCTCCGGTCACCCTTCTTATGAAGGGGGACCACCACCCCAGTCTGCCAGTCCAGAGGCACAGTCCCTGACCGCCACGCAATGTTGAAGAGGCGTGTCAACCATGACAGCCCCATAACATCCAGAGATTTGAGGTACTCAGGGCGGATCTCATCCACCCCCGAAGCCCTGCCACCGCGGAGCTTTTTAACCACCTCGGTGACTTCAGCCTGGGAGATGAAAGAGTCCAACCCCGAGTCCCCAGCCTCTGTTTCCACCAGGGAATGCGTGATGGCAGGATTGAGGAGATCCTCTAAGTACTCCTTCCACCGCCCGATAATGGCCTCACCTATGGCCACCTATGGCCATGAACTTTGGGTCATGACCGAAAGAACGAGATCCCGGATACAAGCGGCTGAAATGAGCTTCCTCCGTAGGGTGGCCAGGCATTCCCTTAGAGATAGGGTGAGGAGCTCGGCCATCCGGGAGGGGCTCAGAGTAGAGTGGCTGCTCCTCCACATCGAGAGGAGCCAGTTGAGGTGGCTCAGGCATCTATACCGGATGCCTCCTGGACGCCTTCCTCAGGAGGTGATCCAGGCACGTCCCACTGGGAGGAGGCCCGGGGGACAGCCCAGGACACGTTGGAGGGACTATGTCTCTCGGCTGGCCTGGGAACGCCTTGGGCTCCCCCCGGAGGAGCTGGAGGAGGTGTCTGGGGAGAGGGACATCTGGGTGTCTCTGCTGAGTCTGCTGCCCCCGCGACCCGGTCCCGGATAAGCGCAAGACGACGAGTACGAGTAATTTGATTTTGGTGGGGATGAAGCAGACTATAAGATAAAAACCTCACACTAGCATGTGAAACACAGAAAAATCTTTCAAATTTAAAATGCACATGTAAAATGTACATTTGGAAATTGTATTTTGTGATAATATCAACGCACATTATTTTGTGTACTAACCTGTGAAACATATCCCAAATGTGAAATGATTGTGATAAATTTTGTTGAAGTACAGCTTATATCATTTGGTAATATGTGAACAGACATTTCCCACATGTGGAAATTATATTTTTTGCATATGACATATTTTTGGCTTAGCTCTTGCAAACTTGTGACCACATGAGAAATGTAAACTTCGTAACAAGCCTCACTTTGTAGAGGCAATTTTCATGGGTCAATATGTAACCTGCAGAGTCACATCTGGAGCAATTGTTTTTGTATTTCCTACCCATATGGGTCCCATATGTAAATGTGAGATGCCTTCAAATGGTTTATGAGAGGTTCTTTGAACTCCTGATTGGGTAAATTTGATTTTGTAACAGATACTGAGATAAATGTATGGAAAACTCTTTTCAATAAACATCATAATAAGATGGAAGTGTCTTTTAATGAATTCATGTATGATTCAATCCAAAACACACTGGCAAACTCACTCACACGGAAGAGATCAGAATTTGACACTGGTGCAATAACAATCCTAGCTGATTTTCAACACTTCCTACACAGGTTTAATCTGATCACATTAAGCATCACAGTGTCAACATAGGGCACAAAATCTCTGGCATACAGATCAAATACCAGTGTGTCTAATTATAACAGACAGTTATTTCCTGAGCATAACTGGAAATTCACAGTACTATATATTGTGTGCTTTAGAAAAGTATGTGCGAGATAAGAAAAAAACTTGTCACAGAGACCTACAATCTTTTACACATAAATACTCGGATCGTTCCATGTTTGAACCATCATGTGAGACCAATAACTTTTGGAATCCTCCGTATTTTTTGACACTCCTGGTAAAAATTTGCAAAAACCTATCTCCAAGCAACTTGCTTATTATGAAGTTCAATAAATACATGTCCTAATTGAAAGTCATGTTCACTAGTCATTCCTATCCTAAAGACTGGCTGAAAGAAACAGGGCTCTATCTACATCATATTTATATCCAGGGAAAACAGGAAGTATTGCTACTTAACCATTCGTCACATCAATCAACTTAGAAAAGATGCAACAATCAGTCGACCAAAGACTGGAATGGCACTGTTTTTTTTTTCATGACCTGCCATGATCAAATACTAAACTATCTGATTTTTTCAGCTATTCATTAAATTTATTACAACTAAAAACTGCCACCATCTTGGTATATAAATGCATCAACCAACAGCCTGTACTTCGATACCCTTTTCGATATTGAGAAAAATAACCAGTAAATGCTTTCTGACACATACCCAGCTGACCCAGCAACACATTTTCATTATTTTGTGTGTTAAAGCAGGTAAGACGTCAAGCACACTACTGCTGATTGTATTACAACCAGTTTTTCCTAATGTTATTTTCCCCCTCCTCACTGAATAAAGTCGAAATATAGTCAAATTCATTTTTTCTGATAGTTTCAGAGCAAGATTATGCTACTGTAATAGTTAATTATTCAAAGACCTTTTCTCACATAGGTTGCCAGACAGCATGAAGAAGGCTATAAATGCAACAAAAAGCTATCTGCAAGAATATGTTAAAAGTAAAAAGATTGTTAAAACAATCAGAACTTGTTATTTTTAGTCATATAACAGCAGATGTTTGCTTTATAGAAATAAACTTATCCTGGATTTCCCATGGTATTATATTTAAAGTCTGGACTTCTGGATCCAGAATTTTTAGGACAGCAGAGATGAGACTCAACATTCAGCTGTTTGGGAGAGACCTGAACAAAGTGTAGCACACTGCTAAAACAGGAGTCACCAATAATTATACTGTTCACAGGAAAGTCCCTTTGAAGAGGGAAAACAAACCTTTACGTAAGTTTTGTCCCCATATGAATAACTGAGAGTGAGCTGACGATATCCATCACCATTGTAGAGCAAAGCGACCCTTGGCAACCACCTGCTCACTATGCTATGTCTGAAATGCCAAGATGGGATACATGGGAAAAAAATTGCAACATATATGTACGTTATAACATCACAGCTTTCGCAAGAAGTTGGGGTGGGGGGGTGTCCTGTCACTCGGTCTGAAGACATATTTCAAGAGTTTTATTCTACATTTATCAATTAATTGATCATTCTAATTTTTTAATTAATATATTGTCTATATTACTCTTAATAGATAATGTAGGTTGCAGTGTGAAAGACAGCCCTGACTGCTCAGATGTCACAAAAAAAAGCTAATTGACTTTTCCTTCCACTCAACATTTAGTCTAACCTGCTTTTTATCCCGCCATAATGGTAACTATTTTCAACCTTCACTCGAGGCTGTGTCCTGCTGCTCCGTGCTGCCATTCCTCCCCTGCACTGAGTCACTCTGCCAGTCTGAGGCTAGTCAGGGCTTGCCACCCCGAAGAAACATATTTTTGGCAGGTAGTTCAGCGACTCTTTACACATTGGATAACAGGAGGAAATCAGAGGAAATCCTGACTTTTACGCAAACGAAAATGCAGCTGAAAGGCTGGACAGTGGTGGAATAATACTGCCTAAAAAAATGTCGAAATTGCCTACCAGAAAGTTCTGAAAAAATGTAAGAAATTTATTAAATGTATAAAGACGAATGAAAAAGAAAAGAAAAGAAAATGCAACAGGAGAGAGACAGAACACACTCATTTTGTCATTAAATGTTAAATAGTCTGGGTTCTTACGTCTTAATTGATGGGAAGCTTCATAAAGGTTTTCTTGCCAAGATAAAACTGGGTAAGTTAAATCGGCCGCGCTGCTGCCACGGCTCTCCGCTGACAGAAGACCAGTTAACTGCAAAAACGTTCCCACGCCACTCCTTGGTTGACGTCCTGTAGTATAAGTGGAGAATGGAGTAGCGAGAGGAGGAAGACGGAGAAGGTCTCCTATTCTGCAGTGGTGCGTTCAGGAAGCCTCCGAAATTAGACATACCATTTAATGGAAGCACGGCAGGTTCGCTATTTGTTCCTTGTCCTGCAAATTGGGATGAATTCTAACTTTCACGAACCTGTCATTGTAATTGACGTGTTTTATGTCAATCAAATAGTTAATAGAATTGAATAAATTCTGCCAAATACGTAGTTTCTCATCTTTTCTTGAATGTTTTGAGATATGGTTGTGATGCGCTGCTTTTTGAGATCTTTTGCCCACTTCATGTTGTCAAACAGGTTCTATTTAAGTAATCTCTTGATTCTGCAAGTCTGGCATTATTACAGCTTTTGGTCGACGTTTGTTGTTAATTCATGTTTTGGTCTGCATCGACTCTTTCGGGTAATAAGTAAAATTATCATTTGAAAACTTTACAACTTTAAGTTGTGTGAGTTATCTTTGTCTGATAATAAAGTTGGTTTGATGATCTGAATGATTAAAACCAGAGAAATACATGGGATTTATTAAAAGCAAGTGACATTTCTGACCAGTTCTTAATCATATTTATTTATTATTATATATTATTATTTATTTAGGGAGATTTCCACTGAACTTGTGATGCAGCATGAGTATGTTAAGAAGTATTCTGCAGGCAACAATAATAAACAAAACTTTGGCAAAAAGAGGATAGATACATTTTATTCTATGGGAAGTTAAAATGATGTAAAGAAATTGCTTGAAAAATAGATCCAAAAATAGATTGCTGGTACTTTTGGCATCACTCTGTTGTGAAAATTCAATGAAATTATTAAATTCCAAAAAAAGAGGAAAAACTGTTAAAACCTGGATTTGTTATTATCTTTATATTTAAAAACATTAGTTGGTTTTTTCATCATTTTTAGCCAGTGATTAAGAGCCTTTGTAGAAGATCCAAAGAGCCACCTGCGCCTGAGCCTCAGGTTGCAGAACCCTGGTGTATACTCTACTAATTTAAAATCCCACACCTTTAATTAGAGTCTCTGCTTTCTTGATTATGTTGTCATTTGATAGGTCTGACTGCATGAGGTTGTACTGGCTTTTTTAAGTAGAGAATGATCCTTCTTTGGTAGTTACAATTTGGAAGATTAAAAATAAATAGACAAAAAAGGTTGAACAAAGATTACATGCAGAGGACCCACTTAACAAGACCAAAAAACATTAGTTCATTATCACTCTCTTCTCATTTTCAGGGTGCCACATACTGCTTTTGTCAGTCATTTTGTCATGCTACAGTGTCGAATGCCTTGGAAGGCAATCCCAGCGCGGTATTTACCTATCGCATGGTTTCTTCCTACACTACTACAGTAAGTGGGACGGTGGTATGATGGGGTTCAAATGTGACAGAATCAGAGTGAGAAATAGCAAGTTAGAAACCCAAACTATTTATTAGGATCACTAGTTCGGTTTTTGCATTGTAAGAGCTGTACCTTATATAAGTAGTGATTACAATGGGAGCAAACAAAATGCTGAGGTATGAAATGAAAAGGTCTGCTTGTGTTGGGATAGAAATTACAGCTGTTAGTACAGCTATTTTGGAAAAACCATGTTAATCAGAATCGTTTATTCAGTGACAAAGATCTTACATTTTAATATAAAATCCTGAATTTTGGATTGACAGATAATTGCCTAAATATCACTCCACTGAAGGTGTTCCAGTATGATTACCAAATATGTAAGATTACAAATCCATTAAATCACAATGCAGTATGATTTAGAGCCATCTCTCATTTAATTACTAACATTTTTGCATATTCTGTAAGCAGTTGAGGGTTTTCTGTGACGTGCAAACGGGATTTTAACACAAAAGGATGCATGTGGAGAAAATCCTGTCAAACATAAAGGTTTTTTTTTCGGCATATTGGAACCAAAAAGTTTACACCTGGTTGACTCAGAATAATCACAAACCTGCTATATTTTGCATACACAGGAGCCACAACCTTTGGATATGTGCTATTTTTGAACATGTCCCAATATCATTCATAATATTAAAGTAGTATAATGTTTGGTGACGGTCCAAGCGATTCTGTTTTGAGCTGCATTGTAAACTACAGGGTTTTACTAGGATCTAACAGATGTTATAGAGCTAAACAACTACAGGGGTTGCAAGAGCTGACTCTTTTGGGGGAACCTGGTATCTCAGAAAGGGGAATTTGAAAAGAGATGAGCTAAGAGGAAACATTTTAGACGGAATGATTTGTTATTTAAAGTTTAAAGTGAGCCAAGCTCTTTAGATGTATGTTTATCCAGGTTTGTGCATGGGTGTCAGAATAAAATAATGGGTGCAGTCGCTGTCTGACTTTCTGACGTAGAAAAGAAGAAAAGATGCGTCACTGGGTGCAGAGTTGACTCAGTGAAGGGGAGGAGATTCATTTGCAAGCAGATTTATTCTGTCTGCATCACAATGAGGGGCATCATCAATGTTCCAACCCAGCTATCTTTATTGAGATGGATTTGGCTCATTTGTTTTCAGTGCCCTGATATCCCTCTGCTGACTGAAAACTGCAGTGACTGTCGGAGACTGGAAGCAACTGGTTTCACACACATTTAAAATAGTAACAAATGTTTGCAAAGAAAAGAGAGTTTCATAATTATTTCTGATTATTTTACATGACTTTTTTAACATGAATTGTTTGTGGATATGGCAAGCAAAAGTCTTAGTACAAGCTACTTTAACCCAGGTCATACAAGTCAGACACTAGTGATCAATATTTTGCACTTGGTAAATTGAATCATAATCCTGGAAATAACTCTGGTGGGGATGAAGTAGCCTATAGGACAACCTCACCCTTAACACAGGTAAGACAATAGACATGATGGTGGACGTGAGGAAGGGGATTTCAGCTTAGGCATAAGCTCAAGATGGAGAGGGTGAGCAGTTTCAAGTATCTAGGTGTTCACATCAGTGAGGACCTCACATGAACAATCAAAACCATGCAACTGGTTTGGAAGGCTCAGCTGTACTTTGTAAGGAGGAAATTTGGTATGTCTCTGAAGACCCTCAGCTGCATTGTCGAGAACATCTTGACCAGCTGCATCACAGTCTGGTACGGCAGCACTACTGCAGCGGACCTCAAAACGCCTGCAGAGAGTGGTTAGAATCAGCAGGACTCCACTGCCCTCTCTTCAGAGCATCTTTCATGCCCACCTCCATCCTCAAAGATCCCACTCACCCTCGGTATGGACTCTTCACACTTTTCCCCTAAGGGCCGGAGGTACAGAAGTGTGAAATGTAAGACCTCCAGACTAGAAAACTCATTCTTCGCCTCTACCATCAAGCTTCTAAATTGCTGATAGTTCTCTGTAATCATGTAATGTATATGACTGTAATGTATTATTACTTCTGCTGCTTATTTGGCATTAAAAGTGTACAGCAAAGGAAGAATTTATTTACACAGGGAAACATGTTTCTTGACTGTGCATATGACAATAAACGGAAATGGAATTGAAACTAATGTGGGCATAAAAAAGAAAAGTTTTGCAAAGAAAATCTGAGGTTTGATGTTCATTTGTGTTTAGGCCCTTCTAATTTGATAAACCTAAATAAACCAACTATCTCAAGAAGTTAGTGAACATAGACTAATTTAATTCTAGTGTAAATACAGTTGCCTCTGCTTCAGATCATCATAAAGACCAGGAAACACACCAAACAGGACAGGGTTGAAGTTGTGGATAAGTTTAAAGAAAGGTAAGATTATATAACAATATCTCAACTTTTCAACATCTCATAGAGCTCTATTTAAGCCATCTTACAATAGAACAAGACTGACACAACTGCAAATCTTCCAAAGCATAGCAATCCAAGAAAACTGACAGCCAGGGCAAGGGGAGCATTGATCAGAGAAGCAACCAAAAGGCCCAACTCTGGAGGAGCTCCAGATCAGGTCAATCTGCTGGCAGACTTCACGTGTGTTCACAGATGGTCTCCTTCCAATCTGACTGAGCATGAGCTATTTTACAAGAAAAAAACAGGCAAAAATGTCAGTCTCAAAATGTACAAATTTAACAGAGACATACCCCAAAAGACATGAGGCTGTATGCAGCAAATGGCGGTTCTAAAAAAAGTGTAGGTTCAGAGTGTCTAAATACAAATGCATGCTGTATTCTTAGGATTTTTGTAGGTAAAAAATATAAAGCTATTCCTTCCACTTCACAATTATGGGCTACTTTGCATTGGTCTATTACACAAAATCCCAGTTAAAATGTTGTATTTCACATTGAAACTCATGGCTATAATGTGATAAATGATCCATGATGAATATTTCAGGGCTGTAAATAATTTTGCATGGAATTCTATTTGTGGATTCTCTCCAGGTACACTGTTTTATCCCACAGTCCAAAAACATGTTTATTAGGGCAATTAAGCACTTTAAATATCATTTGCATGTGAATGTGTGTGTATAGCTGTCAATCCTGAATGACCATGCATTGGCCTAATGATGTACGGATGACCTGTCATCCAAGACCTACATCTCGCCTGTTGATTGCTGGACCCACAAAAAAATTAGACACGGAAAATGTATGGTTGGATAATTATTTATCTTAAAGGCTGTGAGTTTTAGAAAACCATTTACGTGTAATTTTGTCTCAGCTGTAAAAGCTCATTCTTCTGCAGTTTCAGGTAGTCTGTGTCATTTCACCTCAACATTAAAATAGGAGAGATCTAATATTTACATCCTGCTACATGCATATTTTGAATTTAGGTCAAATTTCATGGTTGACCGACCAGTTAAGAAAGTACAAGCAAAGCAAAGACACTGTTGCAACAGAGGCATGAATTTAAAATGAAAAGAGGGCTCTCCCCTCCACTGACATCATCCCGATCTGTGAACAAGAATGACATCATCGTACTGAATTGGATGGAGGAAACATCACTGCTGAGTTGTCTATGTCTGTAATAAAAGTAAACGTGCAATGCCTCACAGGGGGAAGCCACGTGTTGAATAATTAAAGCACAAGAGGTGGACGAAACACCTTCAGAGGGGATTACACATTGGATGGATGATGCCATCCTTGCATGACAACACTGAGGTGGGATGATGTCATCTCTTTCTTTGTAATGTTTTCTGTTGGGATGTCATTCTGACATTCCCCTATTTTTAGACAAAATGACCTATTCTGTTTTATCGAAATTCACATAACTCTTTGTTATTTTAATGGTTTAATTCTTTCTTTAGTATTTACTATAAACTGTGTCCTGGATAAACAGTGAAAACAATATATCTACAACTGTTAATGTGGGATCATCTCCACATCAAAACTTTGAAAGTCAAGCACCATTCTGATTGCCAACTGTTTTGGGTTTATGACCTGTAGATAAGAGTAAATATAAAAAAAAAACTTCACAAGGCACTCCTAAGCATGCTATTTTTCATCAGACCTGTGCAAAAGTTTGCACATGCTGTTGATGATGCACACAGTGTTCTGCTGATGTCAAACGAAGTGGGTTGTTTACCTGGAGCTCATGTTTCAGGACTGCATGATAGAGTCAGTAGGCGCAAAAGGCCATCCTGTGCAGAGAACGCAAAGCAGCTCTGAATTGTATACATCGTTATTTATTTTATGTACATGACTGATAAACTATTGATTGGTCTGCCTGGTCACAGATTACCTCACAAATAGACTTCAGCATGTCATTCTGGTCAACCACACCTTACCCATTGCCAGTCTCTGCACTGGTGCCCCCCAAGGTTGTGTCAATCCACCCCTCTGCACATTGTACATCCATGACTGCACTCCAACCCACAGCTCAAACCCCAATTTAAAATTTGCTGATGTTCTCCAACAACACTTAAGCAGTCTATAGGGAAGAAGTCTTGAACTTCTTCACATGTAATAACCATATATTTGGGGGAAAGGACATATACTTATCTAAGCAGCCTGAGCAACAACAGAGAAGAGATGAAATGTCTCACCAGCTTCAAGTTCAGTGTCCATGGCTGGAGCATACAGTGCATACTGCAATCTACGTGAAAAAAGCCCAACAATGCATTTTCTTTCTAAGAACCCTGAAATGCAACAAATTCAGAAAAAAGATATTATGAAAACCTTTACTCCTGAACTACGGAGAGCACACTGGGCTACAGTTTCATCGACTGGTACTCCAGCTGCAGTGCAGGAGAAGGGAAAGATTCCCAACACTTCTCCGTGAATTTTTAGCCCCACCCAAAAAAACAAAAACTTGGATCACCTCTACTCAAACCATCTCTGCCAAAGGATTCTTCCATGTGTTGCAACCAAGCTGGAACAGACCTAGGTGATTTTATAATGGAATAAACCAACATAAAGTAATTTGTCCACATATTGTGTCTGTAAAAGAGGAATGAGAGCAGTTCTCAGGTCTCACAGTGATTAAGGGTATGGCTGCAGTTAATTCAGGCAATGAGTAGTATTACATGTAGCATAAACACTGGTATAAACACCGGTCTAGAAAATACTAAGAGCTGTGTTTTTAAGGTTCTTCTGTTTGAAAAACAAATTTCTTCCAGATTTCTCTCATCTTATTGTTACTTCTTTTTCTGCCCTTCACCCTAATCCCTTCATTCTGTTGTTTTGACATGGAAGAACCACTCTCATCTTGTACTCTGCACTACCACAACCGTTTCATCACAGTCACTAATAAAACCAGACTCCTTCCTACGGGTTCAAGGCCCACTCCTGGTCTACTCACTTACACACGTTGACACATCCCGCTTCTCCGTCTCAAATTCCACACCAAGCAGATTCCATGTTCTCCACTGAGAGACAAGCAAGGTTATAAGGGCGTGCATCTTGTTTTTCTTTTTCATGAAACAACAAAAATATTAGAAGGATTTATCAAGGAAGGCTGTTGGAGGAAAAACAATCCAGAGGTCACAGAGTGCAAAACTTGTGCGTCACCAGATTTTATTGTGTTAAACCTGGTGAGGTGTCCCCTTTCAGCCAAGACAATAAAGACAACCAAATAATTGGAAATGAGATTATATATTGATATTGGAGTTCCAAATCATGTTTATAGCTTTTTAGTTTTAGTCATATTTTTTTTTCAAAACTATCTTTGTTGAACTTTTAGGAGTATATACACGAAAGCACACATACATACACCATCAATTTAACTACCATACAACGAGATACATTACAAATGTAATATTAATTAATATTAATTATCAGTACATTTATTTTGCCAATCATTGAGATTTGAAGACTTGACCATCTTTCCAATGATTTACAAATAATGGCCAAAAGTGGGTTGTAGTTGCAGCTGACTATTTTCTCCAATTGCGGAACAATTTCAGTACCAAGATAAGTGAAAGTTCTCACGTTTCTGACGAGAGAGAGAGGTGCACATTGAAGGATTTCCCCTCCCCTAATTGACCAAATTACATCTAGAAGAGCAGGAATTGATGTTACTAACTTTTTAAGGAAAAGAATCACATCGTCTGAACCAAGAGGTAATATATGAATGGATCCTCCGACAGTTATACCAGAGATCATGCCAATGGCAAGAGGTTCAATTGCCAAAATAAATAAAAAAGAGGACAGAGGGCAGCCCTGTCTGCAGCCTCTCCCAATCTCTATTGGTTTTGAGATAATACCAATGGTGATTATTTCAGCATAAGGTTTATAATACAGAATATGCTTAATCCAATTCCAGAAACCGTGTCCCAAGCCGAAGCATCCAAGAATCTCTTACAGATAGGTCCACTCTACCCTATGAAAAGCTCTTTCAGCAACTAGTGCTAATAAAGCTGTGTCTGGCACCCCCTTCTGTTCACGCAAAATATTCAAAACCCTTCTCACGTTATAAAAGCCTTGCCTTCCCACCATAAACTTTAGGTTACTTTCGTAACCCCGGTTCTCTGAGTAGCATGAGTGAGTGTCTCATTCACCTCTTCCTCGCAACGTCAAAGCAAGGAGGGTGACTTGGTGAGACACTCACTCATGCTACTCAGAGAACCGGGGTTACGAAAGTAACCTAAAGTTTATGGTGGGAAGGCAAGGCTTTTATAACGTGAGAAGGGTTTTGAATATTTTGCGTGAACAGAAGGGGGTGCCAGACACAGCTTTATTAGCACTAGTTGCTGAAAGAGCTTTTCATAGGGTAGAGTGGACCTATCTGTAAGAGATTCTTGGATGCTTCGGCTTGGGACACGGTTTCTGGAATTGGATTAAGCATATTCTGTATTATAAACCTTATGCTGAAATAATCACCATTGGTATTATCTCAAAACCAATAGAGATTGGGAGAGGCTGCAGACAGGGCTGCCCTCTGTCCTCTTTTTTATTTATTTTGGCAATTGAACCTCTTGCCATTGGCATGATCTCTGGTATAACTGTCGGAGGATCCATTCATATATTACCTCTTGGTTCAGACGATGTGATTCTTTTCCTTAAAAAGTTAGTAACATCAATTCCTGCTCTTCTAGATGTAATTTGGTCAATTAGGGGAGGGGAAATCCTTCAATGTGCACCTCTCTCTCTCGTCAGAAACGTGAGAACTTTCACTTATCTTGGTACTGAAATTGTTCCGCAATTGGAGAAAATAGTCAGCTGCAACTACAACCCACTTTTGGCCATTATTTGTAAATCATTGGAAAGATGGTCAAGTCTTCAAATCTCAATGATTGGCAAAATAAATGTACTGATAATTAATATTAATTAATATTACATTTGTAATGTATCTCGTTGTATGGTAGTTAAATTGATGGTGTATGTATGTGTGCTTTCGTGTATATACTCCTAAAAGTTCAACAAAGATAGTTTTGAAAAAAAAATATGACTAAAACTAAAAAGCTATAAACATGATTTGGAACTCCAATATCAATATATAATCTCATTTCCAATTATTTGGTTGTCTTTATTGTCTTGGCTGAAAGGGGACACCTCACCAGGTTTAACACAATAAAATCTGGTGACGCACAAGTTTTGCACTCTGTGACCTCTGGATTGTTTTTCCTCCAACAGCCTTCCTTGATAAATCCTTCTAATATTTTTGTTGTTTCATGAAAAAGAAAAACAAGATGCACGCCCTTATAACCTTGCTTGTCTCTCAGTGGAGAACATGGAATCTGCTTGGTGTGGAATTTGAGACGGAGAAGCGGGATGTGTCAACGTGTGTAAGTGAGTAGACCAGGAGTGGGCCTTGAACCCGTAGGAAGGAGTCTGGTTTTATTAGTGACTGTGATGAAACGGTTGTGGTAGTGCAGAGTACAAGATGAGAGTGGTTCTTCCATGTCAAAACAACAGAATGAAGGGATTAGGGTGAAGGGCAGAAAAAGAAGTAACAATAAGATGAGAGAAATCTGGAAGAAATTTGTTTTTCAAACAGAAGAACCTTAAAAACACAGCTCTTAGTATTTTCTAGACCGGTGTTTATACCAGTGTTTATGCTACATGTAATACTACTCATTGCCTGAATTAACTGCAGCCATACCCTTAATCACTGTGAGACCTGAGAACTGCTCTCATTCCTCTTTTACAGACACAATATGTGGACAAATTACTTTATGTTGGTTTATTCCATTATAAAATCACCTAGGTCTGTTCCAGCTTGGTTGCAACACATGGAAGAATCCTTTGGCAGAGATGGTTTGAGTAGAGGTGATCCAAGTTTTTGTTTTTTTGGGTGGGGCTAAAAATTCACGGAGAAGTGTTGGGAATCTTTCCCTTCTCCTGCACTGCAGCTGGAGTACCAGTCGATGAAACTGTAGCCCAGTGTGCTCTCCGTAGTTCAGGAGTAAAGGTTTTCATAATATCTTTTTTCTGAATTTGTTGCATTTCAGGGTTCTTAGAAAGAAAATGCATTGTTGGGCTTTTTTCACGTAGATTGCAGTATGCACTGTATGCTCCAGCCATGGACACTGAACTTGAAGCTGGTGAGACATTTCATCTCTTCTCTGTTGTTGCTCAGGCTGCTTAGATAAGTATATGTCCTTTCCCCCAAATATATGGTTATTACATGTGAAGAAGTTCAAGACTTCTTCCCTATAGACTGCTTAAGTGTTGTTGGAGAACATCAGCAAATTTTAAATTGGGGTTTGAGCTGTGGGTTGGAGTGCAGTCATGGATGTACAATGTGCAGAGGGGTGGATTGACACAACCTTGGGGGGCACCAGTGCAGAGACTGGCAATGGGTAAGGTGTGGTTGACCAGAATGACATGCTGAAGTCTATTTGTGAGGTAATCTGTGACCAGGCAGACCAATCAATAGTTTATCAGTCATGTACATAAAATAAATAACGATGTATACAATTCAGAGCTGCTTTGCGTTCTCTGCACAGGATGGCCTTTTGCGCCTACTGACTCTATCATGCAGTCCTGAAACATGAGCTCCAGGTAAACAACCCACTTCGTTTGACATCAGCAGAACACTGTGTGCATCATCAACAGCATGTGCAAACTTTTGCACAGGTCTGATGAAAAATAGCATGCTTAGGAGTGCCTTGTGAAGTTTTTTTTTTATATTTACTCTTATCTACAGGTCATAAACCCAAAACAGTTGGCAATCAGAATGGTGCTTGACTTTCAAAGTTTTGATGTGGAGATGATCCCACATTAACAGTTGTAGATATATTGTTTTCACTGTTTATCCAGGACACAGTTTATAGTAAATACTAAAGAAAGAATTAAACCATTAAAATAACAAAGAGTTATGTGAATTTCGATAAAACAGAATAGGTCATTTTGTCTAAAAATAGGGGAATGTCAGAATGACATCCCAACAGAAAACATTACAAAGAAAGAGATGACATCATCCCACCTCAGTGTTGTCATGCAAGGATGGCATCATCCATCCAATGTGTAATCCCCTCTGAAGGTGTTTCGTCCACCTCTTGTGCTTTAATTATTCAACACGTGGCTTCCCCCTGTGAGGCATTGCACGTTTACTTTTATTACAGACATAGACAACTCAGCAGTGATGTTTCCTCCATCCAATTCAGTACGATGATGTCATTCTTGTTCACAGATCGGGATGATGTCAGTGGAGGGGAGAGCCCTCTTTTCATTTTAAATTCATGCCTCTGTTGCAACAGTGTCTTTGCTTTGCTTGTACTTTCTTAACTGGTCGGTCAACCATGAAATTTGACCTAAATTCAAAATATGCATGTAGCAGGATGTAAATATTAGATCTCTCCTATTTTAATGTTGAGGTGAAATGACACAGACTACCTGAAACTGCAGAAGAATGAGCTTTTACAGCTGAGACAAAATTACACGTAAATGGTTTTCTAAAACTCACAGCCTTTAAGATAAATAATTATCCAACCATACATTTTCCGTGTCTAATTTTTTTGTGGGTCCAGCAATCAACAGGCGAGATGTAGGTCTTGGATGACAGGTCATCCGTACATCATTAGGCCAATGCATGGTCATTCAGGATTGACAGCTATACACACACATTCACATGCAAATGATATTTAAAGTGCTTAATTGCCCTAATAAACATGTTTTTGGACTGTGGGATAAAACAGTGTACCTGGAGAGAATCCACAAATAGAATTCCATGCAAAATTATTTACAGCCCTGAAATATTCATCATGGATCATTTATCACATTATAGCCATGAGTTTCAATGTGAAATACAACATTTTAACTGGGATTTTGTGTAATAGACCAATGCAAAGTAGCCCATAATTGTGAAGTGGAAGGAATAGCTTTATATTTTTTACCTACAAAAATCCTAAGAATACAGCATGCATTTGTATTTAGACACTCTGAACCTACACTTTTTTTAGAACCGCCATTTGCTGCATACAGCCTCATGTCTTTTGGGGTATGTCTCTGTTAAATTTGTACATTTTGAGACTGACATTTTTGCCTGTTTTTTTCTTGTAAAATAGCTCATGCTCAGTCAGATTGGAAGGAGACCATCTGTGAACACACGTGAAGTCTGCCAGCAGATTGACCTGATCTGGAGCTCCTCCAGAGTTGGGCCTTTTGGTTGCTTCTCTGATCAATGCTCCCCTTGCCCTGGCTGTCAGTTTTCTTGGATTGCTATGCTTTGGAAGATTTGCAGTTGTGTCAGTCTTGTTCTATTGTAAGATGGCTTAAATAGAGCTCTATGAGATGTTGAAAAGTTGAGATATTGTTATATAATCTTACCTTTCTTTAAACTTATCCACAACTTCAACCCTGTCCTGTTTGGTGTGTTTCCTGGTCTTTATGATGATCTGAAGCAGAGGCAACTGTATTTACACTAGAATTAAATTAGTCTATGTTCACTAACTTCTTGAGATAGTTGGTTTATTTAGGTTTATCAAATTAGAAGGGCCTAAACACAAATGAACATCAAACCTCAGATTTTCTTTGCAAAACTTTTCTTTTTTATGCCCACATTAGTTTCAATTCCATTTCCGTTTATTGTCATATGCACAGTCAAGAAACATGTTTCCCTGTGTAAATAAATTCTTCCTTTGCTGTACACTTTTAATGCCAAATAAGCAGCAGAAGTAATAATACATTACAGTCATATACATTACATGATTACAGAGAACTATCAGCAATTTAGAAGCTTGATGGTAGAGGCGAAGAATGAGTTTTCTAGTCTGGAGGTCTTACATTTCACACTTCTGTACCTCCGGCCCTTAGGGGAAAAGTGTGAAGAGTCCATACCGAGGGTGAGTGGGATCTTTGAGGATGGAGGTGGGCATGAAAGATGCTCTGAAGAGAGGGCAGTGGAGTCCTGCTGATTCTAACCACTCTCTGCAGGCGTTTTGAGGTCCGCTGCAGTAGTGCTGCCGTACCAGACTGTGATGCAGCTGGTCAAGATGTTCTCGACAATGCAGCTGAGGGTCTTCAGAGACATACCAAATTTCCTCCTTACAAAGTACAGCTGAGCCTTCCAAACCAGTTGCATGGTTTTGATTGTTCATGTGAGGTCCTCACTGATGTGAACACCTAGATACTTGAAACTGCTCACCCTCTCCATCTTGAGCTTATGCCTAAGCTGAAATCCCCTTCCTCACGTCCACCATCATGTCTATTGTCTTACCTGTGTTAAGGGTGAGGTTGTCCTATAGGCTACTTCATCCCCACCAGAGTTATTTCCAGGATTATGATTCAATTTACCAAGTGCAAAATATTGATCACTAGTGTCTGACTTGTATGACCTGGGTTAAAGTAGCTTGTACTAAGACTTTTGCTTGCCATATCCACAAACAATTCATGTTAAAAAAGTCATGTAAAATAATCAGAAATAATTATGAAACTCTCTTTTCTTTGCAAACATTTGTTACTATTTTAAATGTGTGTGAAACCAGTTGCTTCCAGTCTCCGACAGTCACTGCAGTTTTCAGTCAGCAGAGGGATATCAGGGCACTGAAAACAAATGAGCCAAATCCATCTCAATAAAGATAGCTGGGTTGGAACATTGATGATGCCCCTCATTGTGATGCAGACAGAATAAATCTGCTTGCAAATGAATCTCCTCCCCTTCACTGAGTCAACTCTGCACCCAGTGACGCATCTTTTCTTCTTTTCTACGTCAGAAAGTCAGACAGCGACTGCACCCATTATTTTATTCTGACACCCATGCACAAACCTGGATAAACATACATCTAAAGAGCTTGGCTCACTTTAAACTTTAAATAACAAATCATTCCGTCTAAAATGTTTCCTCTTAGCTCATCTCTTTTCAAATTCCCCTTTCTGAGATACCAGGTTCCCCCAAAAGAGTCAGCTCTTGCAACCCCTGTAGTTGTTTAGCTCTATAACATCTGTTAGATCCTAGTAAAACCCTGTAGTTTACAATGCAGCTCAAAACAGAATCGCTTGGACCGTCACCAAACATTATACTACTTTAATATTATGAATGATATTGGGACATGTTCAAAAATAGCACATATCCAAAGGTTGTGGCTCCTGTGTATGCAAAATATAGCAGGTTTGTGATTATTCTGAGTCAACCAGGTGTAAACTTTTTGGTTCCAATATGCCGAAAAAAAAACCTTTATGTTTGACAGGATTTTCTCCACATGCATCCTTTTGTGTTAAAATCCCGTTTGCACGTCACAGAAAACCCTCAACTGCTTACAGAATATGCAAAAATGTTAGTAATTAAATGAGAGATGGCTCTAAATCATACTGCATTGTGATTTAATGGATTTGTAATCTTACATATTTGGTAATCATACTGGAACACCTTCAGTGGAGTGATATTTAGGCAATTATCTGTCAATCCAAAATTCAGGATTTTATATTAAAATGTAAGATCTTTGTCACTGAATAAACGATTCTGATTAACATGGTTTTTCCAAAATAGCTGTACTAACAGCTGTAATTTCTATCCCAACACAAGCAGACCTTTTCATTTCATACCTCAGCATTTTGTTTGCTCCCATTGTAATCACTACTTATATAAGGTACAGCTCTTACAATGCAAAAACCGAACTAGTGATCCTAATAAATAGTTTGGGTTTCTAACTTGCTATTTCTCACTCTGATTCTGTCACATTTGAACCCCATCATACCACCGTCCCACTTACTGTAGTAGTGTAGGAAGAAACCATGCGATAGGTAAATACCGCGCTGGGATTGCCTTCCAAGGCATTCGACACTGTAGCATGACAAAATGACTGACAAAAGCAGTATGTGGCACCCTGAAAATGAGAAGAGAGTGATAATGAACTAATGTTTTTTGGTCTTGTTAAGTGGGTCCTCTGCATGTAATCTTTGTTCAACCTTTTTTGTCTATTTATTTTTAATCTTCCAAATTGTAACTACCAAAGAAGGATCATTCTCTACTTAAAAAAGCCAGTACAACCTCATGCAGTCAGACCTATCAAATGACAACATAATCAAGAAAGCAGAGACTCTAATTAAAGGTGTGGGATTTTAAATTAGTAGAGTATACACCAGGGTTCTGCAACCTGAGGCTCAGGCGCAGGTGGCTCTTTGGATCTTCTACAAAGGCTCTTAATCACTGGCTAAAAATGATGAAAAACCAACTAATGTTTTTAAATATAAAGATAATAACAAATCCAGGTTTTAACAGTTTTTCCTCTTTTTTTGGAATTTAATAATTTCATTGAATTTTCACAACAGAGTGATGCCAAAAGTACCAGCAATCTATTTTTGGATCTATTTTTCAAGCAATTTCTTTACATCATTTTAACTTCCCATAGAATAAAATGTATCTATCCTCTTTTTGCCAAAGTTTTGTTTATTATTGTTGCCTGCAGAATACTTCTTAACATACTCATGCTGCATCACAAGTTCAGTGGAAATCTCCCTAAATAAATAATAATATATAATAATAAATAAATATGATTAAGAACTGGTCAGAAATGTCACTTGCTTTTAATAAATCCCATGTATTTCTCTGGTTTTAATCATTCAGATCATCAAACCAACTTTATTATCAGACAAAGATAACTCACACAACTTAAAGTTGTAAAGTTTTCAAATGATAATTTTACTTATTACCCGAAAGAGTCGATGCAGACCAAAACATGAATTAACAACAAACGTCGACCAAAAGCTGTAATAATGCCAGACTTGCAGAATCAAGAGATTACTTAAATAGAACCTGTTTGACAACATGAAGTGGGCAAAAGATCTCAAAAAGCAGCGCATCACAACCATATCTCAAAACATTCAAGAAAAGATGAGAAACTACGTATTTGGCAGAATTTATTCAATTCTATTAACTATTTGATTGACATAAAACACGTCAATTACAATGACAGGTTCGTGAAAGTTAGAATTCATCCCAATTTGCAGGACAAGGAACAAATAGCGAACCTGCCGTGCTTCCATTAAATGGTATGTCTAATTTCGGAGGCTTCCTGAACGCACCACTGCAGAATAGGAGACCTTCTCCGTCTTCCTCCTCTCGCTACTCCATTCTCCACTTATACTACAGGACGTCAACCAAGGAGTGGCGTGGGAACGTTTTTGCAGTTAACTGGTCTTCTGTCAGCGGAGAGCCGTGGCAGCAGCGCGGCCGATTTAACTTACCCAGTTTTATCTTGGCAAGAAAACCTTTATGAAGCTTCCCATCAATTAAGACGTAAGAACCCAGACTATTTAACATTTAATGACAAAATGAGTGTGTTCTGTCTCTCTCCTGTTGCATTTTCTTTTCTTTTCTTTTTCATTCGTCTTTATACATTTAATAAATTTCTTACATTTTTTCAGAACTTTCTGGTAGGCAATTTCGACATTTTTTTAGGCAGTATTATTCCACCACTGTCCAGCCTTTCAGCTGCATTTTCGTTTGCGTAAAAGTCAGGATTTCCTCTGATTTCCTCCTGTTATCCAATGTGTAAAGAGTCGCTGAACTACCTGCCAAAAATATGTTTCTTCGGGGTGGCAAGCCCTGACTAGCCTCAGACTGGCAGAGTGACTCAGTGCAGGGGAGGAATGGCAGCACGGAGCAGCAGGACACAGCCTCGAGTGAAGGTTGAAAATAGTTACCATTATGGCGGGATAAAAAGCAGGTTAGACTAAATGTTGAGTGGAAGGAAAAGTCAATTAGCTTTTTTTTGTGACATCTGAGCAGTCAGGGCTGTCTTTCACACTGCAACCTACATTATCTATTAAGAGTAATATAGACAATATATTAATTAAAAAATTAGAATGATCAATTAATTGATAAATGTAGAATAAAACTCTTGAAATATGTCTTCAGACCGAGTGACAGGACACCCCCCCACCCCAACTTCTTGCGAAAGCTGTGATGTTATAACGTACATATATGTTGCAATTTTTTTCCCATGTATCCCATCTTGGCATTTCAGACATAGCATAGTGAGCAGGTGGTTGCCAAGGGTCGCTTTGCTCTACAATGGTGATGGATATCGTCAGCTCACTCTCAGTTATTCATATGGGGACAAAACTTACGTAAAGGTTTGTTTTCCCTCTTCAAAGGGACTTTCCTGTGAACAGTATAATTATTGGTGACTCCTGTTTTAGCAGTGTGCTACACTTTGTTCAGGTCTCTCCCAAACAGCTGAATGTTGAGTCTCATCTCTGCTGTCCTAAAAATTCTGGATCCAGAAGTCCAGACTTTAAATATAATACCATGGGAAATCCAGGATAAGTTTATTTCTATAAAGCAAACATCTGCTGTTATATGACTAAAAATAACAAGTTCTGATTGTTTTAACAATCTTTTTACTTTTAACATATTCTTGCAGATAGCTTTTTGTTGCATTTATAGCCTTCTTCATGCTGTCTGGCAACCTATGTGAGAAAAGGTCTTTGAATAATTAACTATTACAGTAGCATAATCTTGCTCTGAAACTATCAGAAAAAATGAATTTGACTATATTTCGACTTTATTCAGTGAGGAGGGGGAAAATAACATTAGGAAAAACTGGTTGTAATACAATCAGCAGTAGTGTGCTTGACGTCTTACCTGCTTTAACACACAAAATAATGAAAATGTGTTGCTGGGTCAGCTGGGTATGTGTCAGAAAGCATTTACTGGTTATTTTTCTCAATATCGAAAAGGGTATCGAAGTACAGGCTGTTGGTTGATGCATTTATATACCAAGATGGTGGCAGTTTTTAGTTGTAATAAATTTAATGAATAGCTGAAAAAATCAGATAGTTTAGTATTTGATCATGGCAGGTCATGAAAAAAAAAACAGTGCCATTCCAGTCTTTGGTCGACTGATTGTTGCATCTTTTCTAAGTTGATTGATGTGACGAATGGTTAAGTAGCAATACTTCCTGTTTTCCCTGGATATAAATATGATGTAGATAGAGCCCTGTTTCTTTCAGCCAGTCTTTAGGATAGGAATGACTAGTGAACATGACTTTCAATTAGGACATGTATTTATTGAACTTCATAATAAGCAAGTTGCTTGGAGATAGGTTTTTGCAAATTTTTACCAGGAGTGTCAAAAAATACGGAGGATTCCAAAAGTTATTGGTCTCACATGATGGTTCAAACATGGAACGATCCGAGTATTTATGTGTAAAAGATTGTAGGTCTCTGTGACAAGTTTTTTTCTTATCTCGCACATACTTTTCTAAAGCACACAATATATAGTACTGTGAATTTCCAGTTATGCTCAGGAAATAACTGTCTGTTATAATTAGACACACTGGTATTTGATCTGTATGCCAGAGATTTTGTGCCCTATGTTGACACTGTGATGCTTAATGTGATCAGATTAAACCTGTGTAGGAAGTGTTGAAAATCAGCTAGGATTGTTATTGCACCAGTGTCAAATTCTGATCTCTTCCGTGTGAGTGAGTTTGCCAGTGTGTTTTGGATTGAATCATACATGAATTCATTAAAAGACACTTCCATCTTATTATGATGTTTATTGAAAAGAGTTTTCCATACATTTATCTCAGTATCTGTTACAAAATCAAATTTACCCAATCAGGAGTTCAAAGAACCTCTCATAAACCATTTGAAGGCATCTCACATTTACATATGGGACCCATATGGGTAGGAAATACAAAAACAATTGCTCCAGATGTGACTCTGCAGGTTACATATTGACCCATGAAAATTGCCTCTACAAAGTGAGGCTTGTTACGAAGTTTACATTTCTCATGTGGTCACAAGTTTGCAAGAGCTAAGCCAAAAATATGTCATATGCAAAAAATATAATTTCCACATGTGGGAAATGTCTGTTCACATATTACCAAATGATATAAGCTGTACTTCAACAAAATTTATCACAATCATTTCACATTTGGGATATGTTTCACAGGTTAGTACACAAAATAATGTGCGTTGATATTATCACAAAATACAATTTCCAAATGTACATTTTACATGTGCATTTTAAATTTGAAAGATTTTTCTGTGTTTCACATGCTAGTGTGAGGTTTTTATCTTATAGTCTGCTTCATCCCCACCAAAATCAAATTACTCGTACTCGTCGTCTTGCGCTTATCCGGGACCGGGTCGCGGGGGCAGCAGACTCAGCAGAGACACCCAGATGTCCCTCTCCCCAGACACCTCCTCCAGCTCCTCCGGGGGGAGCCCAAGGCGTTCCCAGGCCAGCCGAGAGACATAGTCCCTCCAACGTGTCCTGGGCTGTCCCCCGGGCCTCCTCCCAGTGGGACGTGCCTGGATCACCTCCTGAGGAAGGCGTCCAGGAGGCATCCGGTATAGATGCCTGAGCCACCTCAACTGGCTCCTCTCGATGTGGAGGAGCAGCCACTCTACTCTGAGCCCCTCCCGGATGGCCGAGCTCCTCACCCTATCTCTAAGGGAATGCCTGGCCACCCTACGGAGGAAGCTCATTTCAGCCGCTTGTATCCGGGATCTCGTTCTTTCGGTCATGACCCAAAGTTCATGGCCATAGGTGGCCATAGGTGAGGCCATTATCGGGCGGTGGAAGGAGTACTTAGAGGATCTCCTCAATCCTGCCATCACGCATTCCCTGGTGGAAACAGAGGCTGGGGACTCGGGGTTGGACTCTTTCATCTCCCAGGCTGAAGTCACCGAGGTGGTTAAAAAGCTCCGCGGTGGCAGGGCTTCGGGGGTGGATGAGATCCGCCCTGAGTACCTCAAATCTCTGGATGTTATGGGGCTGTCATGGTTGACACGCCTCTTCAACATTGCGTGGCGGTCAGGGACTGTGCCTCTGGACTGGCAGACTGGGGTGGTGGTCCCCCTTCATAAGAAGGGTGACCGGAGGGTGTGTTCCAACTACAGGGGGATCACACTCCTCAGCCTCCCTGGTAAGGCCTATGCCAGGGTATTGGAGAAGAGAGTCCGGCCGATAGTCGAACCTCGGCTTCAGGAGGAGCAGTGTGGTTTTCGTCCCGGCAGTGGAAAAGTGGACCAGCTCTATACCCTCTACAGGGTACTTGAGGGTTCATGGGAGTTTGCCCAACCAGTCCACATGTGTTTTGTGGACCTGGAGAAGGCATTCGACTGTGTCCCTCGTGATGCCTTGTGGGGGGTGCTCCAGGAGTATGGAATCGGGGGCCCTTTATTAGGGGCCATCCGGTCCCTGTACAAGCGTAGCAGGAGTTTGGTCCGCATTGCCGGCACTAAGTCGGACCTGTTCCCGGTGCATGTTGGACTCCGGAAGGGCTGCCCTTTGTCACCGGTCCTGTTTATAACTTTTATGGACAGGATTTCTAGGCGCAGCCAAGGCGTGGAGGGGGTCTGGTTTGGGGACCAGTAGATCTCGTATCTTCTTTTTGCAGATGACGTGGTCCTGCTGGCGCCCTCTAGCCAAGACCTACAGCATGCGCTGGGGCGGTTCGCAGCCGAGTGTGAAGCTGCTGAGATGAAGATCTGCTCCTCCAAAATCAAATTAAACCACCCTTTTTAAAAAATGTTTTAAAAAAATACTTATTGCCTGATAAACTGCAATTCTGATTTAATAAAATGTAATTTGAGAGAAGTGTTGATAAATTTAACTTCAAAATTTCCACCATTTCCTCTAAAAACATTTTCCTGCTACAAGGTTGGTCATGGTGGTACACCCGTCTTTTCTTGTCTTCCTATTAAGACCTGTTCTTGAGTAGTTACTCCTGATCTGATAGGGGCCTATTTCTCTTTAAGTATGATGTGATTCATAGTGTTTTTCTTTGAGTAGGAATTGTTACATGCCTTTAATTTTTACTAATATTAACTTTCTTATCTGGCTTTGTTACTCTACATCTCATTTTAGTTCCTCGTGCTATTGTCGTTAATTCTGTCAAAACCTTACAGCTTGTATGTGTCTTTGCAGGACTTGGTCCATGATGTTGTCAGACCTGGTTTACGTGTTCCTGGTGCTGCATGGTGAGTTTCCAGCAGAATCTTAACAGTGGTGAACTCTCATGTTGTTGAATCTTTTCTTCCATCTTATATTCGAACTTTAAATGAAGACCACTACACTTGTAAAGAAATCAGTACCAGTTGTTCATCATTTATAAGGTTTAATCCAATATTAAAACACATGATAAGCATGTCTAAAGATAACGGTGAGGTGTTTGGATTCAGCCACATCAGAACCCTAAACAGGGTTTTGGCTTTGCTATATTATTATCATGCGATTATAATTTGTGAGAAACTGAGTAGTAATAGATAGGAAAACGAAATGCAACTAGACACCTAAGCAATCATTCTTTGTCAGGTAATGTTTGCAGCACAGACCAAGTGAAATCTCGGAATCAGACCAGTCATAGGTTTCTGTGGTTTATGTTGTATTATGTTTATTTGCAGTCTTTCTTGCATACAAAAAGTGTGTTTAATGCTAATGCTAATTATTGTATATTAATAACAGCCAAGTGAAAAATGTGGCACTTTATTTACATGCTTTGTGTTTTTCTAAGATATTTGGATATATGGATTTTAATAGTGATCTTAACAATACAAAAAAAACTTGCACCAAACTTTAGATCCTTTGTGGTTTCTGTGGCCTTAAATCTGTTATACAATAATGAGACATGAATGAGCAATGATACTGGCTATTTTGTATGTATGTTCTGCCTATCAGCTTCATGCTAATGGTGTATTGACGCTTGTGTTTTTTAGCTGCCAGGATTAAAAAATGGCACACCCTCTTAACTATTTTTATTTATTTAAAATACAAAATTAAATGGAATGCATAACAGAAGGACCAGTTGGGTTTGCAAATCTGTTTTGTGGAAAGAATCAAAAATAAAATTAAAAAAGTATACGGAGAAAATCCCAAAAATTGTCTTCAACTTCGAATGGTACGTTCTTTACAAGTAGAATTTGACATCATATTTTTTATCATATAAAATAGAAAAATATAAGAAAACTAAAGAGACCTTCCTACTGAAATCTGATTGTTTAAAATAATAAATAAAAAAAATCTCACTTTTGGTTTTAACTATTGACCCTTTTAACACTGTCCTGTCTCTCTGCATAGCTGTTCAGTGCTTGGAGCCTGGAGCTCCTTTTCATTCAGGGGCCCTAGACCTCCCATGGCAGGATGGGCTGTGTTGTGACTCATCTCCTGCTAACGTTCATGTGAAGGAATGGGCAAACCAGTCTGAAATAAACCTCCCACACCCTCCAAGCTGCAAATTCATAAGCTCCACAGCTGAATCACAGCCTCCAGTGCCTTCAGGCGGTAAGAGTTTATGTCCAAAATGAATCTGTCTGTGTGGTAGTAAGCTTGTCAAGTCTTGTCGCCCTAGTCCATGCTAATAGAGAGGTTGCTCAGTTAAAATTGTTCCTTATGATTTTTTAAAACTTTTATTTAATATCATTTTTCCCAGGAAGCATTTACAAGCTTGAATTTTTTTTCGCATCAAATCTTTATAAAACCACTTGTTATTTAGGTTATGGCGCTGTAGAAACGTGGCTTAGATGTGCTAAACTAAAGTGAGGCTACTCAATACAAATACCATTAAGCTTTTAATATTTTTTTTAATATTTGATATTTGTGTAAAAGTGTTTAATGGCAACATTGTTTCAACTGGGGGTCACTACTCATTTAAAATTGCATTTCCAGCAGGTGCATCTCTTTCCTCATACAATGTACATTAGCATTTGTCAAACTAAACCACTTTTAAGCTTTTCCAGAATGATTTTGACTGATATATGTTTGGTTTATTGAGCGTTTGCTGTGACATTTTTTACAGGTAAAAGTTTTTATAATTTGTAGTGTAGCTATAATTGTATTTTTTTTCTTCACTGTGAGCATATTTTCATTACTCTTTAGCCTCAAAGCCTGAACTTACCTCTACAATATTATTTTTTAGTACTATTTATAAATAATAATAAAACATAATAGGTTTTGATCAAATACTAATATTAATTCTTCTCAAAACCATAATTTTATAGCGTGCAAGAAACCTTTAGCATTCTGACCAATGTAGTGCAATGATGTCATCACCGCCCTCGCATCCAGAATGCTCGCCGTCAAATTGACGGGCTTGGGAGTTCAAGTAGTGTTAGAATTCTTGGAGTCCTAGTGTTAAACCAATAGAAACATTAAATATAAGCTAAACATAAATAGTAGAAAGAACTAAATCTAAGGACATGTAAACAAGCACAAGAATCTAAGCAAATATAAACTAAACCAAGTAAACTACTAATCAAAGGAAATGGGAAAATCTATAACGGCAAAGTAAATAAAAACAAAGAACAAAATGGCAGATCCTGACATCGCTCCCTCTAGCCATTTCACAGCCTTAATATACCTCAAACATGTCTTTACTAGAGTCTGTTTTTAAATAGCTTCTGACAAGTCTTTGCATCCCCTGATTTCATTTTAAACACTTCACTGACACTGAAAGTAGTTGACTCTTCTTTGGTCAGTAACAGTGCCCACATTGAGAAATGTTGTTGTCAGGGCGACCTGGTAGCACCTAATATGGAAAAGTTACTGTTTTGAATGTTTGAGTTTCTCACTGACTGGTCACCGGTCAAAGCTGATCAAGCTGAAAACTGCCTGATTCCAGTCAGTGGCCGATCTCTTTGTGCATCTCCACTCTAGAGTCTGAGAAGGTCATGCTGTGGAGCAGATGATTTACTCTGTTGCAGACTGTCCACGGAATGTGGGAAAAGCCCCAGACTACCGGTCAAAAGTTTTAGAAGAATCTACAATTTAAATAGTCATGAAAATAAAGAGACCCATTAAGTGTGAAAGTGTATCTAAAACCTTTGACTGGTAATTTATATCTAAATTTTAGGTGTGTGGCAAATCTTCTGTTGATATAAAATATCTGTTTATATGCAATACATGATTACTATGTACAGTTTATGTTGTCATCTCCATATTATGTGTTTTGTCTGGTTTCATATGGCTATTGTTAGTTCTGCTTGTAAAAAAGCTAAGATGGTGATGTACAAATGCCAATCTTAAAAACAGGAATTAACTCCCTAGTGTTTGATGGTGTTTGCTAGGTCTATATTTATATACAATCCATGTATTTTCTTCAGTGGTGAATTTTAATCTGTTTAAATCTACATCGAACCAACATCTGCTTTAACATGATTCTATATAGTAAGTCTTGTTCTCAGATTTTTAACGTTGGCTGTTTCTAAGAAACCTTCAGCTGGATGTCACAATGTACTAATTGGCAATTTTGGTTTCTTGTCAGGCACCTGTTTGGACATACTGTGCAGAATAGATGAGTTCTGGGCAAATTTAACTTGTGATCTTAAGTCCAATAGCCAGCCATCTGATACACTGGAGGCCAGTCGTATGGCAGTCAGCTTCCAGTGGCTGTAAGTATCACCTTGTGTTGAGCTTTTTGAGAGCACCTGAATGAGTTCTTGTTTGCGCTCGAGTGTTTCCCAACTGCTCACTGGGGGGTTAAACATCTGTTTAGTTTGTTCAGTGGAGGGGCAGATAATGTGTAACACTGGTCTTAGGCTTCTATAGTGATGGGAACAAAGAGACCAAATCACTGCAGGCTTAACCAACAATAAACAGAGTGGAATATGATGCAAAGCTGCTAAGGGTACCTGTGAAAGATTGCTTTATAATTAATAAGTGAGAAAACACTTTTTGCATTTTTAAAACAAGCCACAAACAAAATATTATTTATATTATTATAATGTTATTTTTTCATATTTTTACTACCCTTAAGGCTCAAGACAATGTTTAGTTTTAAAGATGTTCAACATCTTTGATCAAAATCCTGGTAATAACATTTGCTCCTCTCTCCAGCTCTCAGGGAAACAGCACCAATTACTCTACATCTGATCATCAGGTTGTATGTGATGCAGAAGATTCACTCATGTGCTCGATTCATCTTAATTCATCAAGAACCTTTGCTGTCCTGGTAACGGTCAACATCTCCAACGTTATGGCTTCAACAGTTTTGCTCAGAATTCCTGCCAGACCGGGTAAGAAAGGAAAAAATAAAGTAAACATAAATGTGTTGAATCATTTGTTTGGCAACTAAATAGTTCTCAACTAAGACTGCTTTATCCCCAATGAATGGGATGCAAGTTCTATTTTTTTTCATTAGGGAGTCGTTTAATACAATTAGCTAAACTCATACTCGTCGTCTTCCGCCTTATCTGGGACCGGGTCGCAGGGGCAGCAGACTCAGTAGAGACACCCAGACGTCCCTCTCCCCAGACACCTCCTCCAGCTCCTCTGGGGGGAGCCCAAGGCGTTCCTAGGCCAGCCGAGAGACATAGTCCCTCCAACGTGTCCGGGGCTGTCCCCTGGGCCTCCTCCCGTTGGGACGTGCCTGGAACACCTCTCGAGGTAGGCGTCCGGGAGGCATCCGATATAGATGCCCGAGGCACCTCAACTGGCTCCTCTCGATGTGGAGGAGCTGCGGCTATTCTCAGAGCCCCTCCCAGATGGCCGAGCTCCTCACCCTATCTCTAAGGGAGTGCCTGGCCACCCATCATTTCAGCCGCTTGTCCCTATGTATGCTGTAGCTCTTGGCTAGAGGGGGCCAGCAGGACCACTTCATCTGCAAAAAGAAGAGACGAAATCCACTGGTCCCCAAACCAGACCCCCTCCGGCCCTTGGCTGCGCCTAGAAATCCTGTCCATAAAAGTTATGAACAGGACCGGTGACAAAGGGCAGCCCTGCCGGAGTCCAACATGCACCGGGAACAGGTCCGACTTAGTGCCGGCAATGCGGACCAAACTCCTGCTCCGCTTGTACAGGGACCGGATGGCCCCTAATAAAGGGCCCCCGATTCCATACTCCTGGAGCACCCCCCACAGGGCATCACGAGGGACACAGTCGAATGCCTTCTCCAGGTCCACAAAACACATGTGGACTGGTTGGGCAAACTCCCATGAACCCTCAAGTACCCTGTAGGATGTGTAGAGCTTGTCCAATGTTTGCCGGGACGAAAACCACACTGCTCCTCCTGAAGCCGAGGTTCGACTATCGGCCGGACTCTCCTCTCCAATACCCTGGCATAGGCCTTACCAGGGAGGCTGAGGAGTGTGATCCCCCTGTAGTTGGAACACACCCTCCGGTCACCCTTCTTATGAAGGGGGACCACCACCCCAGTCTGCCAGTCCAGAGGCACTGTCCCTGACCACCACGCAATGTTGAAGAGGCGTGTCAACCATGACAGCCCCATAACATCCAGAGACTTGAGGTACT
This sequence comes from Crenichthys baileyi, assembly GCA_036173005.1. Lineage (NCBI taxonomy): Eukaryota > Metazoa > Chordata > Actinopteri > Cyprinodontiformes > Goodeidae > Crenichthys > Crenichthys baileyi. The sequence continues at coordinate 149,436 of JAHHUM010002031.1, read as the reverse complement.
CAGGGCGGATCTCATCCACCCCCGAAGCCCTGCCACCGCGGAGCTTTTTAACCACCTCGGTGACTTCAGCCTGGGTGATGAAAGAGTCCAACCCCGAGTCCCCAGCCTCTGTTTCCACCAGGGAATGCGTGATGGCAGGATTGAGGAGATCCTCTAAGTACTCCTTCCACCGCCCGATAATGGCCTCACCTATGGCCACCTATGGCCATGAACTTTGGGTCATGACCGAAAGAACGAGATCCCGGATACAAGCGGCTGAAATGAGCTTCCTCCGTAGGGTGGCCAGGCATTCCCTTAGAGATAGGGTGAGGAGCTCGGCCATCCGGGAGGGGCTCAGAGTAGAGTGGCTGCTCCTCCACATCGAGAGGAGCCAGTTGAGGTGGCTCAGGCATCTATACCGGATGCCTCCTGGACGCCTTCCTCAGGAGGTGATCCAGGCACGTCCCACTGGGAGGAGGCCCGGGGGACAGCCCAGGACACGTTGGAGGGACTATGTCTCTCGGCTGGCCTGGGAACGCCTTGGGCTCCCCCCGGAGGAGCTGGAGGAGGTGTCTGGGGAGAGGGACATCTGGGTGTCTCTGCTGAGTCTGCTGCCCCCGCGACCCGGTCCCGGATAAGCGCAAGACGACGAGTACGAGTAATTTGATTTTGGTGGGGATGAAGCAGACTATAAGATAAAAACCTCACACTAGCATGTGAAACACAGAAAAATCTTTCAAATTTAAAATGCACATGTAAAATGTACATTTGGAAATTGTATTTTGTGATAATATCAACGCACATTATTTTGTGTACTAACCTGTGAAACATATCCCAAATGTGAAATGATTGTGATAAATTTTGTTGAAGTACAGCTTATATCATTTGGTAATATGTGAACAGACATTTCCCACATGTGGAAATTATATTTTTTGCATATGACATATTTTTGGCTTAGCTCTTGCAAACTTGTGACCACATGAGAAATGTAAACTTCGTAACAAGCCTCACTTTGTAGAGGCAATTTTCATGGGTCAATATGTAACCTGCAGAGTCACATCTGGAGCAATTGTTTTTGTATTTCCTACCCATATGGGTCCCATATGTAAATGTGAGATGCCTTCAAATGGTTTATGAGAGGTTCTTTGAACTCCTGATTGGGTAAATTTGATTTTGTAACAGATACTGAGATAAATGTATGGAAAACTCTTTTCAATAAACATCATAATAAGATGGAAGTGTCTTTTAATGAATTCATGTATGATTCAATCCAAAACACACTGGCAAACTCACTCACACGGAAGAGATCAGAATTTGACACTGGTGCAATAACAATCCTAGCTGATTTTCAACACTTCCTACACAGGTTTAATCTGATCACATTAAGCATCACAGTGTCAACATAGGGCACAAAATCTCTGGCATACAGATCAAATACCAGTGTGTCTAATTATAACAGACAGTTATTTCCTGAGCATAACTGGAAATTCACAGTACTATATATTGTGTGCTTTAGAAAAGTATGTGCGAGATAAGAAAAAAACTTGTCACAGAGACCTACAATCTTTTACACATAAATACTCGGATCGTTCCATGTTTGAACCATCATGTGAGACCAATAACTTTTGGAATCCTCCGTATTTTTTGACACTCCTGGTAAAAATTTGCAAAAACCTATCTCCAAGCAACTTGCTTATTATGAAGTTCAATAAATACATGTCCTAATTGAAAGTCATGTTCACTAGTCATTCCTATCCTAAAGACTGGCTGAAAGAAACAGGGCTCTATCTACATCATATTTATATCCAGGGAAAACAGGAAGTATTGCTACTTAACCATTCGTCACATCAATCAACTTAGAAAAGATGCAACAATCAGTCGACCAAAGACTGGAATGGCACTGTTTTTTTTTTCATGACCTGCCATGATCAAATACTAAACTATCTGATTTTTTCAGCTATTCATTAAATTTATTACAACTAAAAACTGCCACCATCTTGGTATATAAATGCATCAACCAACAGCCTGTACTTCGATACCCTTTTCGATATTGAGAAAAATAACCAGTAAATGCTTTCTGACACATACCCAGCTGACCCAGCAACACATTTTCATTATTTTGTGTGTTAAAGCAGGTAAGACGTCAAGCACACTACTGCTGATTGTATTACAACCAGTTTTTCCTAATGTTATTTTCCCCCTCCTCACTGAATAAAGTCGAAATATAGTCAAATTCATTTTTTCTGATAGTTTCAGAGCAAGATTATGCTACTGTAATAGTTAATTATTCAAAGACCTTTTCTCACATAGGTTGCCAGACAGCATGAAGAAGGCTATAAATGCAACAAAAAGCTATCTGCAAGAATATGTTAAAAGTAAAAAGATTGTTAAAACAATCAGAACTTGTTATTTTTAGTCATATAACAGCAGATGTTTGCTTTATAGAAATAAACTTATCCTGGATTTCCCATGGTATTATATTTAAAGTCTGGACTTCTGGATCCAGAATTTTTAGGACAGCAGAGATGAGACTCAACATTCAGCTGTTTGGGAGAGACCTGAACAAAGTGTAGCACACTGCTAAAACAGGAGTCACCAATAATTATACTGTTCACAGGAAAGTCCCTTTGAAGAGGGAAAACAAACCTTTACGTAAGTTTTGTCCCCATATGAATAACTGAGAGTGAGCTGACGATATCCATCACCATTGTAGAGCAAAGCGACCCTTGGCAACCACCTGCTCACTATGCTATGTCTGAAATGCCAAGATGGGATACATGGGAAAAAAATTGCAACATATATGTACGTTATAACATCACAGCTTTCGCAAGAAGTTGGGGTGGGGGGGTGTCCTGTCACTCGGTCTGAAGACATATTTCAAGAGTTTTATTCTACATTTATCAATTAATTGATCATTCTAATTTTTTAATTAATATATTGTCTATATTACTCTTAATAGATAATGTAGGTTGCAGTGTGAAAGACAGCCCTGACTGCTCAGATGTCACAAAAAAAAGCTAATTGACTTTTCCTTCCACTCAACATTTAGTCTAACCTGCTTTTTATCCCGCCATAATGGTAACTATTTTCAACCTTCACTCGAGGCTGTGTCCTGCTGCTCCGTGCTGCCATTCCTCCCCTGCACTGAGTCACTCTGCCAGTCTGAGGCTAGTCAGGGCTTGCCACCCCGAAGAAACATATTTTTGGCAGGTAGTTCAGCGACTCTTTACACATTGGATAACAGGAGGAAATCAGAGGAAATCCTGACTTTTACGCAAACGAAAATGCAGCTGAAAGGCTGGACAGTGGTGGAATAATACTGCCTAAAAAAATGTCGAAATTGCCTACCAGAAAGTTCTGAAAAAATGTAAGAAATTTATTAAATGTATAAAGACGAATGAAAAAGAAAAGAAAAGAAAATGCAACAGGAGAGAGACAGAACACACTCATTTTGTCATTAAATGTTAAATAGTCTGGGTTCTTACGTCTTAATTGATGGGAAGCTTCATAAAGGTTTTCTTGCCAAGATAAAACTGGGTAAGTTAAATCGGCCGCGCTGCTGCCACGGCTCTCCGCTGACAGAAGACCAGTTAACTGCAAAAACGTTCCCACGCCACTCCTTGGTTGACGTCCTGTAGTATAAGTGGAGAATGGAGTAGCGAGAGGAGGAAGACGGAGAAGGTCTCCTATTCTGCAGTGGTGCGTTCAGGAAGCCTCCGAAATTAGACATACCATTTAATGGAAGCACGGCAGGTTCGCTATTTGTTCCTTGTCCTGCAAATTGGGATGAATTCTAACTTTCACGAACCTGTCATTGTAATTGACGTGTTTTATGTCAATCAAATAGTTAATAGAATTGAATAAATTCTGCCAAATACGTAGTTTCTCATCTTTTCTTGAATGTTTTGAGATATGGTTGTGATGCGCTGCTTTTTGAGATCTTTTGCCCACTTCATGTTGTCAAACAGGTTCTATTTAAGTAATCTCTTGATTCTGCAAGTCTGGCATTATTACAGCTTTTGGTCGACGTTTGTTGTTAATTCATGTTTTGGTCTGCATCGACTCTTTCGGGTAATAAGTAAAATTATCATTTGAAAACTTTACAACTTTAAGTTGTGTGAGTTATCTTTGTCTGATAATAAAGTTGGTTTGATGATCTGAATGATTAAAACCAGAGAAATACATGGGATTTATTAAAAGCAAGTGACATTTCTGACCAGTTCTTAATCATATTTATTTATTATTATATATTATTATTTATTTAGGGAGATTTCCACTGAACTTGTGATGCAGCATGAGTATGTTAAGAAGTATTCTGCAGGCAACAATAATAAACAAAACTTTGGCAAAAAGAGGATAGATACATTTTATTCTATGGGAAGTTAAAATGATGTAAAGAAATTGCTTGAAAAATAGATCCAAAAATAGATTGCTGGTACTTTTGGCATCACTCTGTTGTGAAAATTCAATGAAATTATTAAATTCCAAAAAAAGAGGAAAAACTGTTAAAACCTGGATTTGTTATTATCTTTATATTTAAAAACATTAGTTGGTTTTTCATCATTTTTAGCCAGTGATTAAGAGCCTTTGTAGAAGATCCAAAGAGCCACCTGCGCCTGAGCCTCAGGTTGCAGAACCCTGGTGTATACTCTACTAATTTAAAATCCCACACCTTTAATTAGAGTCTCTGCTTTCTTGATTATGTTGTCATTTGATAGGTCTGACTGCATGAGGGTACTGGCTTTTTTAAGTAGAGAATGATCCTTCTTTGGTAGTTACAATTTGGAAGATTAAAAATAAATAGACAAAAAAGGTTGAACAAAGATTACATGCAGAGGACCCACTTAACAAGACCAAAAAACATTAGTTCATTATCACTCTCTTCTCATTTTCAGGGTGCCACATACTGCTTTTGTCAGTCATTTTGTCATGCTACAGTGTCGAATGCCTTGGAAGGCAATCCCAGCGCGGTATTTACCTATCGCATGGTTTCTTCCTACACTACTACAGTAAGTGGGACGGTGGTATGATGGGGTTCAAATGTGACAGAATCAGAGTGAGAAATAGCAAGTTAGAAACCCAAACTATTTATTAGGATCACTAGTTCGGTTTTTGCATTGTAAGAGCTGTACCTTATATAAGTAGTGATTACAATGGGAGCAAACAAAATGCTGAGGTATGAAATGAAAAGGTCTGCTTGTGTTGGGATAGAAATTACAGCTGTTAGTACAGCTATTTTGGAAAAACCATGTTAATCAGAATCGTTTATTCAGTGACAAAGATCTTACATTTTAATATAAAATCCTGAATTTTGGATTGACAGATAATTGCCTAAATATCACTCCACTGAAGGTGTTCCAGTATGATTACCAAATATGTAAGATTACAAATCCATTAAATCACAATGCAGTATGATTTAGAGCCATCTCTCATTTAATTACTAACATTTTTGCATATTCTGTAAGCAGTTGAGGGTTTTCTGTGACGTGCAAACGGGATTTTAACACAAAAGGATGCATGTGGAGAAAATCCTGTCAAACATAAAGGTTTTTTTTCGGCATATTGGAACCAAAAAGTTTACACCTGGTTGACTCAGAATAATCACAAACCTGCTATATTTTGCATACACAGGAGCCACAACCTTTGGATATGTGCTATTTTTGAACATGTCCCAATATCATTCATAATATTAAAGTAGTATAATGTTTGGTGACGGTCCAAGCGATTCTGTTTTGAGCTGCATTGTAAACTACAGGGTTTTACTAGGATCTAACAGATGTTATAGAGCTAAACAACTACAGGGGTTGCAAGAGCTGACTCTTTTGGGGGAACCTGGTATCTCAGAAAGGGGAATTTGAAAAGAGATGAGCTAAGAGGAAACATTTTAGACGGAATGATTTGTTATTTAAAGTTTAAAGTGAGCCAAGCTCTTTAGATGTATGTTTATCCAGGTTTGTGCATGGGTGTCAGAATAAAATAATGGGTGCAGTCGCTGTCTGACTTTCTGACGTAGAAAAGAAGAAAAGATGCGTCACTGGGTGCAGAGTTGACTCAGTGAAGGGGAGGAGATTCATTTGCAAGCAGATTTATTCTGTCTGCATCACAATGAGGGGCATCATCAATGTTCCAACCCAGCTATCTTTATTGAGATGGATTTGGCTCATTTGTTTTCAGTGCCCTGATATCCCTCTGCTGACTGAAAACTGCAGTGACTGTCGGAGACTGGAAGCAACTGGTTTCACACACATTTAAAATAGTAACAAATGTTTGCAAAGAAAAGAGAGTTTCATAATTATTTCTGATTATTTTACATGACTTTTTTAACATGAATTGTTTGTGGATATGGCAAGCAAAAGTCTTAGTACAAGCTACTTTAACCCAGGTCATACAAGTCAGACACTAGTGATCAATATTTTGCACTTGGTAAATTGAATCATAATCCTGGAAATAACTCTGGTGGGGATGAAGTAGCCTATAGGACAACCTCACCCTTAACACAGGTAAGACAATAGACATGATGGTGGACGTGAGGAAGGGGATTTCAGCTTAGGCATAAGCTCAAGATGGAGAGGGTGAGCAGTTTCAAGTATCTAGGTGTTCACATCAGTGAGGACCTCACATGAACAATCAAAACCATGCAACTGGTTTGGAAGGCTCAGCTGTACTTTGTAAGGAGGAAATTTGGTATGTCTCTGAAGACCCTCAGCTGCATTGTCGAGAACATCTTGACCAGCTGCATCACAGTCTGGTACGGCAGCACTACTGCAGCGGACCTCAAAACGCCTGCAGAGAGTGGTTAGAATCAGCAGGACTCCACTGCCCTCTCTTCAGAGCATCTTTCATGCCCACCTCCATCCTCAAAGATCCCACTCACCCTCGGTATGGACTCTTCACACTTTTCCCCTAAGGGCCGGAGGTACAGAAGTGTGAAATGTAAGACCTCCAGACTAGAAAACTCATTCTTCGCCTCTACCATCAAGCTTCTAAATTGCTGATAGTTCTCTGTAATCATGTAATGTATATGACTGTAATGTATTATTACTTCTGCTGCTTATTTGGCATTAAAAGTGTACAGCAAAGGAAGAATTTATTTACACAGGGAAACATGTTTCTTGACTGTGCATATGACAATAAACGGAAATGGAATTGAAACTAATGTGGGCATAAAAAAGAAAAGTTTTGCAAAGAAAATCTGAGGTTTGATGTTCATTTGTGTTTAGGCCCTTCTAATTTGATAAACCTAAATAAACCAACTATCTCAAGAAGTTAGTGAACATAGACTAATTTAATTCTAGTGTAAATACAGTTGCCTCTGCTTCAGATCATCATAAAGACCAGGAAACACACCAAACAGGACAGGGTTGAAGTTGTGGATAAGTTTAAAGAAAGGTAAGATTATATAACAATATCTCAACTTTTCAACATCTCATAGAGCTCTATTTAAGCCATCTTACAATAGAACAAGACTGACACAACTGCAAATCTTCCAAAGCATAGCAATCCAAGAAAACTGACAGCCAGGGCAAGGGGAGCATTGATCAGAGAAGCAACCAAAAGGCCCAACTCTGGAGGAGCTCCAGATCAGGTCAATCTGCTGGCAGACTTCACGTGTGTTCACAGATGGTCTCCTTCCAATCTGACTGAGCATGAGCTATTTTACAAGAAAAAAACAGGCAAAAATGTCAGTCTCAAAATGTACAAATTTAACAGAGACATACCCCAAAAGACATGAGGCTGTATGCAGCAAATGGCGGTTCTAAAAAAAGTGTAGGTTCAGAGTGTCTAAATACAAATGCATGCTGTATTCTTAGGATTTTTGTAGGTAAAAAATATAAAGCTATTCCTTCCACTTCACAATTATGGGCTACTTTGCATTGGTCTATTACACAAAATCCCAGTTAAAATGTTGTATTTCACATTGAAACTCATGGCTATAATGTGATAAATGATCCATGATGAATATTTCAGGGCTGTAAATAATTTTGCATGGAATTCTATTTGTGGATTCTCTCCAGGTACACTGTTTTATCCCACAGTCCAAAAACATGTTTATTAGGGCAATTAAGCACTTTAAATATCATTTGCATGTGAATGTGTGTGTATAGCTGTCAATCCTGAATGACCATGCATTGGCCTAATGATGTACGGATGACCTGTCATCCAAGACCTACATCTCGCCTGTTGATTGCTGGACCCACAAAAAAATTAGACACGGAAAATGTATGGTTGGATAATTATTTATCTTAAAGGCTGTGAGTTTTAGAAAACCATTTACGTGTAATTTTGTCTCAGCTGTAAAAGCTCATTCTTCTGCAGTTTCAGGTAGTCTGTGTCATTTCACCTCAACATTAAAATAGGAGAGATCTAATATTTACATCCTGCTACATGCATATTTTGAATTTAGGTCAAATTTCATGGTTGACCGACCAGTTAAGAAAGTACAAGCAAAGCAAAGACACTGTTGCAACAGAGGCATGAATTTAAAATGAAAAGAGGGCTCTCCCCTCCACTGACATCATCCCGATCTGTGAACAAGAATGACATCATCGTACTGAATTGGATGGAGGAAACATCACTGCTGAGTTGTCTATGTCTGTAATAAAAGTAAACGTGCAATGCCTCACAGGGGGAAGCCACGTGTTGAATAATTAAAGCACAAGAGGTGGACGAAACACCTTCAGAGGGGATTACACATTGGATGGATGATGCCATCCTTGCATGACAACACTGAGGTGGGATGATGTCATCTCTTTCTTTGTAATGTTTTCTGTTGGGATGTCATTCTGACATTCCCCTATTTTTAGACAAAATGACCTATTCTGTTTTATCGAAATTCACATAACTCTTTGTTATTTTAATGGTTTAATTCTTTCTTTAGTATTTACTATAAACTGTGTCCTGGATAAACAGTGAAAACAATATATCTACAACTGTTAATGTGGGATCATCTCCACATCAAAACTTTGAAAGTCAAGCACCATTCTGATTGCCAACTGTTTTGGGTTTATGACCTGTAGATAAGAGTAAATATAAAAAAAAAACTTCACAAGGCACTCCTAAGCATGCTATTTTTCATCAGACCTGTGCAAAAGTTTGCACATGCTGTTGATGATGCACACAGTGTTCTGCTGATGTCAAACGAAGTGGGTTGTTTACCTGGAGCTCATGTTTCAGGACTGCATGATAGAGTCAGTAGGCGCAAAAAGGCCATCCTGTGCAGAGAACGCAAAGCAGCTCTGAATTGTATACATCGTTATTTATTTTATGTACATGACTGATAAACTATTGATTGGTCTGCCTGGTCACAGATTACCTCACAAATAGACTTCAGCATGTCATTCTGGTCAACCACACCTTACCCATTGCCAGTCTCTGCACTGGTGCCCCCCAAGGTTGTGTCAATCCACCCCTCTGCACATTGTACATCCATGACTGCACTCCAACCCACAGCTCAAACCCCAATTTAAAATTTGCTGATGTTCTCCAACAACACTTAAGCAGTCTATAGGGAAGAAGTCTTGAACTTCTTCACATGTAATAACCATATATTTGGGGGAAAGGACATATACTTATCTAAGCAGCCTGAGCAACAACAGAGAAGAGATGAAATGTCTCACCAGCTTCAAGTTCAGTGTCCATGGCTGGAGCATACAGTGCATACTGCAATCTACGTGAAAAAAGCCCAACAATGCATTTTCTTTCTAAGAACCCTGAAATGCAACAAATTCAGAAAAAAGATATTATGAAAACCTTTACTCCTGAACTACGGAGAGCACACTGGGCTACAGTTTCATCGACTGGTACTCCAGCTGCAGTGCAGGAGAAGGGAAAGATTCCCAACACTTCTCCGTGAATTTTTAGCCCCACCCAAAAAAACAAAAACTTGGATCACCTCTACTCAAACCATCTCTGCCAAAGGATTCTTCCATGTGTTGCAACCAAGCTGGAACAGACCTAGGTGATTTTATAATGGAATAAACCAACATAAAGTAATTTGTCCACATATTGTGTCTGTAAAAGAGGAATGAGAGCAGTTCTCAGGTCTCACAGTGATTAAGGGTATGGCTGCAGTTAATTCAGGCAATGAGTAGTATTACATGTAGCATAAACACTGGTATAAACACCGGTCTAGAAAATACTAAGAGCTGTGTTTTTAAGGTTCTTCTGTTTGAAAAACAAATTTCTTCCAGATTTCTCTCATCTTATTGTTACTTCTTTTTCTGCCCTTCACCCTAATCCCTTCATTCTGTTGTTTTGACATGGAAGAACCACTCTCATCTTGTACTCTGCACTACCACAACCGTTTCATCACAGTCACTAATAAAACCAGACTCCTTCCTACGGGTTCAAGGCCCACTCCTGGTCTACTCACTTACACACGTTGACACATCCCGCTTCTCCGTCTCAAATTCCACACCAAGCAGATTCCATGTTCTCCACTGAGAGACAAGCAAGGTTATAAGGGCGTGCATCTTGTTTTTCTTTTTCATGAAACAACAAAAATATTAGAAGGATTTATCAAGGAAGGCTGTTGGAGGAAAAACAATCCAGAGGTCACAGAGTGCAAAACTTGTGCGTCACCAGATTTTATTGTGTTAAACCTGGTGAGGTGTCCCCTTTCAGCCAAGACAATAAAGACAACCAAATAATTGGAAATGAGATTATATATTGATATTGGAGTTCCAAATCATGTTTATAGCTTTTTAGTTTTAGTCATATTTTTTTTTCAAAACTATCTTTGTTGAACTTTTAGGAGTATATACACGAAAGCACACATACATACACCATCAATTTAACTACCATACAACGAGATACATTACAAATGTAATATTAATTAATATTAATTATCAGTACATTTATTTTGCCAATCATTGAGATTTGAAGACTTGACCATCTTTCCAATGATTTACAAATAATGGCCAAAAGTGGGTTGTAGTTGCAGCTGACTATTTTCTCCAATTGCGGAACAATTTCAGTACCAAGATAAGTGAAAGTTCTCACGTTTCTGACGAGAGAGAGAGGTGCACATTGAAGGATTTCCCCTCCCCTAATTGACCAAATTACATCTAGAAGAGCAGGAATTGATGTTACTAACTTTTTAAGGAAAAGAATCACATCGTCTGAACCAAGAGGTAATATATGAATGGATCCTCCGACAGTTATACCAGAGATCATGCCAATGGCAAGAGGTTCAATTGCCAAAATAAATAAAAAAGAGGACAGAGGGCAGCCCTGTCTGCAGCCTCTCCCAATCTCTATTGGTTTTGAGATAATACCAATGGTGATTATTTCAGCATAAGGTTTATAATACAGAATATGCTTAATCCAATTCCAGAAACCGTGTCCCAAGCCGAAGCATCCAAGAATCTCTTACAGATAGGTCCACTCTACCCTATGAAAAGCTCTTTCAGCAACTAGTGCTAATAAAGCTGTGTCTGGCACCCCCTTCTGTTCACGCAAAATATTCAAAACCCTTCTCACGTTATAAAAGCCTTGCCTTCCCACCATAAACTTTAGGTTACTTTCGTAACCCCGGTTCTCTGAGTAGCATGAGTGAGTGTCTCATTCACCTCTTCCTCGCAACGTCAAAGCAAGGAGGGTGACTTGGTGAGACACTCACTCATGCTACTCAGAGAACCGGGGTTACGAAAGTAACCTAAAGTTTATGGTGGGAAGGCAAGGCTTTTATAACGTGAGAAGGGTTTTGAATATTTTGCGTGAACAGAAGGGGGTGCCAGACACAGCTTTATTAGCACTAGTTGCTGAAAGAGCTTTTCATAGGGTAGAGTGGACCTATCTGTAAGAGATTCTTGGATGCTTCGGCTTGGGACACGGTTTCTGGAATTGGATTAAGCATATTCTGTATTATAAACCTTATGCTGAAATAATCACCATTGGTATTATCTCAAAACCAATAGAGATTGGGAGAGGCTGCAGACAGGGCTGCCCTCTGTCCTCTTTTTTATTTATTTTGGCAATTGAACCTCTTGCCATTGGCATGATCTCTGGTATAACTGTCGGAGGATCCATTCATATATTACCTCTTGGTTCAGACGATGTGATTCTTTTCCTTAAAAAGTTAGTAACATCAATTCCTGCTCTTCTAGATGTAATTTGGTCAATTAGGGGAGGGGAAATCCTTCAATGTGCACCTCTCTCTCTCGTCAGAAACGTGAGAACTTTCACTTATCTTGGTACTGAAATTGTTCCGCAATTGGAGAAAATAGTCAGCTGCAACTACAACCCACTTTTGGCCATTATTTGTAAATCATTGGAAAGATGGTCAAGTCTTCAAATCTCAATGATTGGCAAAATAAATGTACTGATAATTAATATTAATTAATATTACATTTGTAATGTATCTCGTTGTATGGTAGTTAAATTGATGGTGTATGTATGTGTGCTTTCGTGTATATACTCCTAAAAGTTCAACAAAGATAGTTTTGAAAAAAAAATATGACTAAAACTAAAAAGCTATAAACATGATTTGGAACTCCAATATCAATATATAATCTCATTTCCAATTATTTGGTTGTCTTTATTGTCTTGGCTGAAAGGGGACACCTCACCAGGTTTAACACAATAAAATCTGGTGACGCACAAGTTTTGCACTCTGTGACCTCTGGATTGTTTTTCCTCCAACAGCCTTCCTTGATAAATCCTTCTAATATTTTTGTTGTTTCATGAAAAAGAAAAACAAGATGCACGCCCTTATAACCTTGCTTGTCTCTCAGTGGAGAACATGGAATCTGCTTGGTGTGGAATTTGAGACGGAGAAGCGGGATGTGTCAACGTGTGTAAGTGAGTAGACCAGGAGTGGGCCTTGAACCCGTAGGAAGGAGTCTGGTTTTATTAGTGACTGTGATGAAACGGTTGTGGTAGTGCAGAGTACAAGATGAGAGTGGTTCTTCCATGTCAAAACAACAGAATGAAGGGATTAGGGTGAAGGGCAGAAAAAGAAGTAACAATAAGATGAGAGAAATCTGGAAGAAATTTGTTTTTCAAACAGAAGAACCTTAAAAACACAGCTCTTAGTATTTTCTAGACCGGTGTTTATACCAGTGTTTATGCTACATGTAATACTACTCATTGCCTGAATTAACTGCAGCCATACCCTTAATCACTGTGAGACCTGAGAACTGCTCTCATTCCTCTTTTACAGACACAATATGTGGACAAATTACTTTATGTTGGTTTATTCCATTATAAAATCACCTAGGTCTGTTCCAGCTTGGTTGCAACACATGGAAGAATCCTTTGGCAGAGATGGTTTGAGTAGAGGTGATCCAAGTTTTTGTTTTTTTGGGTGGGGCTAAAAATTCACGGAGAAGTGTTGGGAATCTTTCCCTTCTCCTGCACTGCAGCTGGAGTACCAGTCGATGAAACTGTAGCCCAGTGTGCTCTCCGTAGTTCAGGAGTAAAGGTTTTCATAATATCTTTTTTCTGAATTTGTTGCATTTCAGGGTTCTTAGAAAGAAAATGCATTGTTGGGCTTTTTTCACGTAGATTGCAGTATGCACTGTATGCTCCAGCCATGGACACTGAACTTGAAGCTGGTGAGACATTTCATCTCTTCTCTGTTGTTGCTCAGGCTGCTTAGATAAGTATATGTCCTTTCCCCCAAATATATGGTTATTACATGTGAAGAAGTTCAAGACTTCTTCCCTATAGACTGCTTAAGTGTTGTTGGAGAACATCAGCAAATTTTAAATTGGGGTTTGAGCTGTGGGTTGGAGTGCAGTCATGGATGTACAATGTGCAGAGGGGTGGATTGACACAACCTTGGGGGGCACCAGTGCAGAGACTGGCAATGGGTAAGGTGTGGTTGACCAGAATGACATGCTGAAGTCTATTTGTGAGGTAATCTGTGACCAGGCAGACCAATCAATAGTTTATCAGTCATGTACATAAAATAAATAACGATGTATACAATTCAGAGCTGCTTTGCGTTCTCTGCACAGGATGGCCTTTTGCGCCTACTGACTCTATCATGCAGTCCTGAAACATGAGCTCCAGGTAAACAACCCACTTCGTTTGACATCAGCAGAACACTGTGTGCATCATCAACAGCATGTGCAAACTTTTGCACAGGTCTGATGAAAAATAGCATGCTTAGGAGTGCCTTGTGAAGTTTTTTTTTTATATTTACTCTTATCTACAGGTCATAAACCCAAAACAGTTGGCAATCAGAATGGTGCTTGACTTTCAAAGTTTTGATGTGGAGATGATCCCACATTAACAGTTGTAGATATATTGTTTTCACTGTTTATCCAGGACACAGTTTATAGTAAATACTAAAGAAAGAATTAAACCATTAAAATAACAAAGAGTTATGTGAATTTCGATAAAACAGAATAGGTCATTTTGTCTAAAAATAGGGGAATGTCAGAATGACATCCCAACAGAAAACATTACAAAGAAAGAGATGACATCATCCCACCTCAGTGTTGTCATGCAAGGATGGCATCATCCATCCAATGTGTAATCCCCTCTGAAGGTGTTTCGTCCACCTCTTGTGCTTTAATTATTCAACACGTGGCTTCCCCCTGTGAGGCATTGCACGTTTACTTTTATTACAGACATAGACAACTCAGCAGTGATGTTTCCTCCATCCAATTCAGTACGATGATGTCATTCTTGTTCACAGATCGGGATGATGTCAGTGGAGGGGAGAGCCCTCTTTTCATTTTAAATTCATGCCTCTGTTGCAACAGTGTCTTTGCTTTGCTTGTACTTTCTTAACTGGTCGGTCAACCATGAAATTTGACCTAAATTCAAAATATGCATGTAGCAGGATGTAAATATTAGATCTCTCCTATTTTAATGTTGAGGTGAAATGACACAGACTACCTGAAACTGCAGAAGAATGAGCTTTTACAGCTGAGACAAAATTACACGTAAATGGTTTTCTAAAACTCACAGCCTTTAAGATAAATAATTATCCAACCATACATTTTCCGTGTCTAATTTTTTTGTGGGTCCAGCAATCAACAGGCGAGATGTAGGTCTTGGATGACAGGTCATCCGTACATCATTAGGCCAATGCATGGTCATTCAGGATTGACAGCTATACACACACATTCACATGCAAATGATATTTAAAGTGCTTAATTGCCCTAATAAACATGTTTTTGGACTGTGGGATAAAACAGTGTACCTGGAGAGAATCCACAAATAGAATTCCATGCAAAATTATTTACAGCCCTGAAATATTCATCATGGATCATTTATCACATTATAGCCATGAGTTTCAATGTGAAATACAACATTTTAACTGGGATTTTGTGTAATAGACCAATGCAAAGTAGCCCATAATTGTGAAGTGGAAGGAATAGCTTTATATTTTTTACCTACAAAAATCCTAAGAATACAGCATGCATTTGTATTTAGACACTCTGAACCTACACTTTTTTTAGAACCGCCATTTGCTGCATACAGCCTCATGTCTTTTGGGGTATGTCTCTGTTAAATTTGTACATTTTGAGACTGACATTTTTGCCTGTTTTTTTCTTGTAAAATAGCTCATGCTCAGTCAGATTGGAAGGAGACCATCTGTGAACACACGTGAAGTCTGCCAGCAGATTGACCTGATCTGGAGCTCCTCCAGAGTTGGGCCTTTTGGTTGCTTCTCTGATCAATGCTCCCCTTGCCCTGGCTGTCAGTTTTCTTGGATTGCTATGCTTTGGAAGATTTGCAGTTGTGTCAGTCTTGTTCTATTGTAAGATGGCTTAAATAGAGCTCTATGAGATGTTGAAAAGTTGAGATATTGTTATATAATCTTACCTTTCTTTAAACTTATCCACAACTTCAACCCTGTCCTGTTTGGTGTGTTTCCTGGTCTTTATGATGATCTGAAGCAGAGGCAACTGTATTTACACTAGAATTAAATTAGTCTATGTTCACTAACTTCTTGAGATAGTTGGTTTATTTAGGTTTATCAAATTAGAAGGGCCTAAACACAAATGAACATCAAACCTCAGATTTTCTTTGCAAAACTTTTCTTTTTTATGCCCACATTAGTTTCAATTCCATTTCCGTTTATTGTCATATGCACAGTCAAGAAACATGTTTCCCTGTGTAAATAAATTCTTCCTTTGCTGTACACTTTTAATGCCAAATAAGCAGCAGAAGTAATAATACATTACAGTCATATACATTACATGATTACAGAGAACTATCAGCAATTTAGAAGCTTGATGGTAGAGGCGAAGAATGAGTTTTCTAGTCTGGAGGTCTTACATTTCACACTTCTGTACCTCCGGCCCTTAGGGGAAAAGTGTGAAGAGTCCATACCGAGGGTGAGTGGGATCTTTGAGGATGGAGGTGGGCATGAAAGATGCTCTGAAGAGAGGGCAGTGGAGTCCTGCTGATTCTAACCACTCTCTGCAGGCGTTTTGAGGTCCGCTGCAGTAGTGCTGCCGTACCAGACTGTGATGCAGCTGGTCAAGATGTTCTCGACAATGCAGCTGAGGGTCTTCAGAGACATACCAAATTTCCTCCTTACAAAGTACAGCTGAGCCTTCCAAACCAGTTGCATGGTTTTGATTGTTCATGTGAGGTCCTCACTGATGTGAACACCTAGATACTTGAAACTGCTCACCCTCTCCATCTTGAGCTTATGCCTAAGCTGAAATCCCCTTCCTCACGTCCACCATCATGTCTATTGTCTTACCTGTGTTAAGGGTGAGGTTGTCCTATAGGCTACTTCATCCCCACCAGAGTTATTTCCAGGATTATGATTCAATTTACCAAGTGCAAAATATTGATCACTAGTGTCTGACTTGTATGACCTGGGTTAAAGTAGCTTGTACTAAGACTTTTGCTTGCCATATCCACAAACAATTCATGTTAAAAAAGTCATGTAAAATAATCAGAAATAATTATGAAACTCTCTTTTCTTTGCAAACATTTGTTACTATTTTAAATGTGTGTGAAACCAGTTGCTTCCAGTCTCCGACAGTCACTGCAGTTTTCAGTCAGCAGAGGGATATCAGGGCACTGAAAACAAATGAGCCAAATCCATCTCAATAAAGATAGCTGGGTTGGAACATTGATGATGCCCCTCATTGTGATGCAGACAGAATAAATCTGCTTGCAAATGAATCTCCTCCCCTTCACTGAGTCAACTCTGCACCCAGTGACGCATCTTTTCTTCTTTTCTACGTCAGAAAGTCAGACAGCGACTGCACCCATTATTTTATTCTGACACCCATGCACAAACCTGGATAAACATACATCTAAAGAGCTTGGCTCACTTTAAACTTTAAATAACAAATCATTCCGTCTAAAATGTTTCCTCTTAGCTCATCTCTTTTCAAATTCCCCTTTCTGAGATACCAGGTTCCCCCAAAAGAGTCAGCTCTTGCAACCCCTGTAGTTGTTTAGCTCTATAACATCTGTTAGATCCTAGTAAAACCCTGTAGTTTACAATGCAGCTCAAAACAGAATCGCTTGGACCGTCACCAAACATTATACTACTTTAATATTATGAATGATATTGGGACATGTTCAAAAATAGCACATATCCAAAGGTTGTGGCTCCTGTGTATGCAAAATATAGCAGGTTTGTGATTATTCTGAGTCAACCAGGTGTAAACTTTTTGGTTCCAATATGCCGAAAAAAAAACCTTTATGTTTGACAGGATTTTCTCCACATGCATCCTTTTGTGTTAAAATCCCGTTTGCACGTCACAGAAAACCCTCAACTGCTTACAGAATATGCAAAAATGTTAGTAATTAAATGAGAGATGGCTCTAAATCATACTGCATTGTGATTTAATGGATTTGTAATCTTACATATTTGGTAATCATACTGGAACACCTTCAGTGGAGTGATATTTAGGCAATTATCTGTCAATCCAAAATTCAGGATTTTATATTAAAATGTAAGATCTTTGTCACTGAATAAACGATTCTGATTAACATGGTTTTTCCAAAATAGCTGTACTAACAGCTGTAATTTCTATCCCAACACAAGCAGACCTTTTCATTTCATACCTCAGCATTTTGTTTGCTCCCATTGTAATCACTACTTATATAAGGTACAGCTCTTACAATGCAAAAACCGAACTAGTGATCCTAATAAATAGTTTGGGTTTCTAACTTGCTATTTCTCACTCTGATTCTGTCACATTTGAACCCCATCATACCACCGTCCCACTTACTGTAGTAGTGTAGGAAGAAACCATGCGATAGGTAAATACCGCGCTGGGATTGCCTTCCAAGGCATTCGACACTGTAGCATGACAAAATGACTGACAAAAGCAGTATGTGGCACCCTGAAAATGAGAAGAGAGTGATAATGAACTAATGTTTTTTGGTCTTGTTAAGTGGGTCCTCTGCATGTAATCTTTGTTCAACCTTTTTTGTCTATTTATTTTTAATCTTCCAAATTGTAACTACCAAAGAAGGATCATTCTCTACTTAAAAAAGCCAGTACAACCTCATGCAGTCAGACCTATCAAATGACAACATAATCAAGAAAGCAGAGACTCTAATTAAAGGTGTGGGATTTTAAATTAGTAGAGTATACACCAGGGTTCTGCAACCTGAGGCTCAGGCGCAGGTGGCTCTTTGGATCTTCTACAAAGGCTCTTAATCACTGGCTAAAAATGATGAAAAACCAACTAATGTTTTTAAATATAAAGATAATAACAAATCCAGGTTTTAACAGTTTTTCCTCTTTTTTTGGAATTTAATAATTTCATTGAATTTTCACAACAGAGTGATGCCAAAAGTACCAGCAATCTATTTTTGGATCTATTTTTCAAGCAATTTCTTTACATCATTTTAACTTCCCATAGAATAAAATGTATCTATCCTCTTTTTGCCAAAGTTTTGTTTATTATTGTTGCCTGCAGAATACTTCTTAACATACTCATGCTGCATCACAAGTTCAGTGGAAATCTCCCTAAATAAATAATAATATATAATAATAAATAAATATGATTAAGAACTGGTCAGAAATGTCACTTGCTTTTAATAAATCCCATGTATTTCTCTGGTTTTAATCATTCAGATCATCAAACCAACTTTATTATCAGACAAAGATAACTCACACAACTTAAAGTTGTAAAGTTTTCAAATGATAATTTTACTTATTACCCGAAAGAGTCGATGCAGACCAAAACATGAATTAACAACAAACGTCGACCAAAAGCTGTAATAATGCCAGACTTGCAGAATCAAGAGATTACTTAAATAGAACCTGTTTGACAACATGAAGTGGGCAAAAGATCTCAAAAAGCAGCGCATCACAACCATATCTCAAAACATTCAAGAAAAGATGAGAAACTACGTATTTGGCAGAATTTATTCAATTCTATTAACTATTTGATTGACATAAAACACGTCAATTACAATGACAGGTTCGTGAAAGTTAGAATTCATCCCAATTTGCAGGACAAGGAACAAATAGCGAACCTGCCGTGCTTCCATTAAATGGTATGTCTAATTTCGGAGGCTTCCTGAACGCACCACTGCAGAATAGGAGACCTTCTCCGTCTTCCTCCTCTCGCTACTCCATTCTCCACTTATACTACAGGACGTCAACCAAGGAGTGGCGTGGGAACGTTTTTGCAGTTAACTGGTCTTCTGTCAGCGGAGAGCCGTGGCAGCAGCGCGGCCGATTTAACTTACCCAGTTTTATCTTGGCAAGAAAACCTTTATGAAGCTTCCCATCAATTAAGACGTAAGAACCCAGACTATTTAACATTTAATGACAAAATGAGTGTGTTCTGTCTCTCTCCTGTTGCATTTTCTTTTCTTTTCTTTTTCATTCGTCTTTATACATTTAATAAATTTCTTACATTTTTTCAGAACTTTCTGGTAGGCAATTTCGACATTTTTTTAGGCAGTATTATTCCACCACTGTCCAGCCTTTCAGCTGCATTTTCGTTTGCGTAAAAGTCAGGATTTCCTCTGATTTCCTCCTGTTATCCAATGTGTAAAGAGTCGCTGAACTACCTGCCAAAAATATGTTTCTTCGGGGTGGCAAGCCCTGACTAGCCTCAGACTGGCAGAGTGACTCAGTGCAGGGGAGGAATGGCAGCACGGAGCAGCAGGACACAGCCTCGAGTGAAGGTTGAAAATAGTTACCATTATGGCGGGATAAAAAGCAGGTTAGACTAAATGTTGAGTGGAAGGAAAAGTCAATTAGCTTTTTTTTGTGACATCTGAGCAGTCAGGGCTGTCTTTCACACTGCAACCTACATTATCTATTAAGAGTAATATAGACAATATATTAATTAAAAAATTAGAATGATCAATTAATTGATAAATGTAGAATAAAACTCTTGAAATATGTCTTCAGACCGAGTGACAGGACACCCCCCCACCCCAACTTCTTGCGAAAGCTGTGATGTTATAACGTACATATATGTTGCAATTTTTTTCCCATGTATCCCATCTTGGCATTTCAGACATAGCATAGTGAGCAGGTGGTTGCCAAGGGTCGCTTTGCTCTACAATGGTGATGGATATCGTCAGCTCACTCTCAGTTATTCATATGGGGACAAAACTTACGTAAAGGTTTGTTTTCCCTCTTCAAAGGGACTTTCCTGTGAACAGTATAATTATTGGTGACTCCTGTTTTAGCAGTGTGCTACACTTTGTTCAGGTCTCTCCCAAACAGCTGAATGTTGAGTCTCATCTCTGCTGTCCTAAAAATTCTGGATCCAGAAGTCCAGACTTTAAATATAATACCATGGGAAATCCAGGATAAGTTTATTTCTATAAAGCAAACATCTGCTGTTATATGACTAAAAATAACAAGTTCTGATTGTTTTAACAATCTTTTTACTTTTAACATATTCTTGCAGATAGCTTTTTGTTGCATTTATAGCCTTCTTCATGCTGTCTGGCAACCTATGTGAGAAAAGGTCTTTGAATAATTAACTATTACAGTAGCATAATCTTGCTCTGAAACTATCAGAAAAAATGAATTTGACTATATTTCGACTTTATTCAGTGAGGAGGGGGAAAATAACATTAGGAAAAACTGGTTGTAATACAATCAGCAGTAGTGTGCTTGACGTCTTACCTGCTTTAACACACAAAATAATGAAAATGTGTTGCTGGGTCAGCTGGGTATGTGTCAGAAAGCATTTACTGGTTATTTTTCTCAATATCGAAAAGGGTATCGAAGTACAGGCTGTTGGTTGATGCATTTATATACCAAGATGGTGGCAGTTTTTAGTTGTAATAAATTTAATGAATAGCTGAAAAAATCAGATAGTTTAGTATTTGATCATGGCAGGTCATGAAAAAAAAAACAGTGCCATTCCAGTCTTTGGTCGACTGATTGTTGCATCTTTTCTAAGTTGATTGATGTGACGAATGGTTAAGTAGCAATACTTCCTGTTTTCCCTGGATATAAATATGATGTAGATAGAGCCCTGTTTCTTTCAGCCAGTCTTTAGGATAGGAATGACTAGTGAACATGACTTTCAATTAGGACATGTATTTATTGAACTTCATAATAAGCAAGTTGCTTGGAGAT
Organism: Crenichthys baileyi; assembly: GCA_036173005.1. NCBI lineage: Eukaryota > Metazoa > Chordata > Actinopteri > Cyprinodontiformes > Goodeidae > Crenichthys > Crenichthys baileyi. The sequence goes on along the minus strand of JAHHUM010002031.1, from coordinate 127,958 downwards.
AGGTTTTTGCAAATTTTTACCAGGAGTGTCAAAAAATACGGAGGATTCCAAAAGTTATTGGTCTCACATGATGGTTCAAACATGGAACGATCCGAGTATTTATGTGTAAAAGATTGTAGGTCTCTGTGACAAGTTTTTTTCTTATCTCGCACATACTTTTCTAAAGCACACAATATATAGTACTGTGAATTTCCAGTTATGCTCAGGAAATAACTGTCTGTTATAATTAGACACACTGGTATTTGATCTGTATGCCAGAGATTTTGTGCCCTATGTTGACACTGTGATGCTTAATGTGATCAGATTAAACCTGTGTAGGAAGTGTTGAAAATCAGCTAGGATTGTTATTGCACCAGTGTCAAATTCTGATCTCTTCCGTGTGAGTGAGTTTGCCAGTGTGTTTTGGATTGAATCATACATGAATTCATTAAAAGACACTTCCATCTTATTATGATGTTTATTGAAAAGAGTTTTCCATACATTTATCTCAGTATCTGTTACAAAATCAAATTTACCCAATCAGGAGTTCAAAGAACCTCTCATAAACCATTTGAAGGCATCTCACATTTACATATGGGACCCATATGGGTAGGAAATACAAAAACAATTGCTCCAGATGTGACTCTGCAGGTTACATATTGACCCATGAAAATTGCCTCTACAAAGTGAGGCTTGTTACGAAGTTTACATTTCTCATGTGGTCACAAGTTTGCAAGAGCTAAGCCAAAAATATGTCATATGCAAAAAATATAATTTCCACATGTGGGAAATGTCTGTTCACATATTACCAAATGATATAAGCTGTACTTCAACAAAATTTATCACAATCATTTCACATTTGGGATATGTTTCACAGGTTAGTACACAAAATAATGTGCGTTGATATTATCACAAAATACAATTTCCAAATGTACATTTTACATGTGCATTTTAAATTTGAAAGATTTTTCTGTGTTTCACATGCTAGTGTGAGGTTTTTATCTTATAGTCTGCTTCATCCCCACCAAAATCAAATTACTCGTACTCGTCGTCTTGCGCTTATCCGGGACCGGGTCGCGGGGGCAGCAGACTCAGCAGAGACACCCAGATGTCCCTCTCCCCAGACACCTCCTCCAGCTCCTCCGGGGGGAGCCCAAGGCGTTCCCAGGCCAGCCGAGAGACATAGTCCCTCCAACGTGTCCTGGGCTGTCCCCCGGGCCTCCTCCCAGTGGGACGTGCCTGGATCACCTCCTGAGGAAGGCGTCCAGGAGGCATCCGGTATAGATGCCTGAGCCACCTCAACTGGCTCCTCTCGATGTGGAGGAGCAGCCACTCTACTCTGAGCCCCTCCCGGATGGCCGAGCTCCTCACCCTATCTCTAAGGGAATGCCTGGCCACCCTACGGAGGAAGCTCATTTCAGCCGCTTGTATCCGGGATCTCGTTCTTTCGGTCATGACCCAAAGTTCATGGCCATAGGTGGCCATAGGTGAGGCCATTATCGGGCGGTGGAAGGAGTACTTGGAGGATCTCCTCAATCCTTTTATCACACATTCCCTGGTGGAAACAGAGGCTGGGGACTCGGGGTTAGACTCTTTCATCACCTAGGCCGAAGTCACCGAGGTGGTTAAAAAGCTCCGCGGTGGCAGGGCTTCGGGGGTGGATGAGATCCGCCCTGAGTACCTCAAATCTCTGGATGTTGTAGGGCTGTCATGGTTGACACGCCTCTTCAACATTGCGTGGCGGTCGGGGACAGTGCCTCTGGACTGGCAGACTGGGGTGGTGGTCCCCCTTCATAAGAAGGGTGACCGGAGGGTGTGTTCCAACTACAGAGGGATCACACTCCTCAGCCTCCCTGGTAAGGCCTACGCCGGGGTATTGTAGAGGAGAGTCCGGCCGATAGTCGAACCTCGGCTTCAGGAGGAGCAGTGTGGTTTTCGTCCTGGCCGTGGAACGCTGGACCAGCTCTATACCCTCTACAGGGTACTCGAGGGTTCAAGGGAGTTTGCCCAACCGGTTCACATGTGTTTTGTGGACCTGGAGAAAGCATTCGACTCCCCTCGTGATGCCTTGTGGGGGTTGCTCCAGGAGTATGGAATCGGGGGCCCTTTATTAGGGGCCATCCGGTCCCTGTACAAGCGTAGCAGGAGTTTGGTCCGCATTGCCGGCACTAAGTCGGACCTGTTCCCGGTGCATGTTGGACTCCGGAAGGGCTGCCCTTTGTCACCGGTCCTGTTTATAACTTTTATGGACAGGATTTCTAGGCGCAGACAAGGGCCGGAGGGGGTCTGGTTTGGGGACCAGTGGATTTCGTCTCTTCTTTTTGCAGATGAAGTGGTCCTGCTGGCCCCCTCTAGCCAAGAGCTACAGCATACATAGGGACAAGCGGCTGAAATGATGGGTGGCCAGGCACTCCCTTAGAGATAGGGTGAGGAGCTCGGCCATCTGGGAGGGGCTCTGAGAATAGCCGCAGCTCCTCCACATCGAGAGGAGCCAGTTGAGGTGCCTCGGGCATCTATATCGGATGCCTCCCGGACGCCTACCTCGAGAGGTGTTCCAGGCACGTCCCAACGGGAGGAGGCCCAGGGGACAGCCCCGGACACGTTGGAGGGACTATGTCTCTCGGCTGGCCTAGGAACGCCTTGGGCTCCCCCCAGAGGAGCTGGAGGAGGTGTCTGGGGAGAGGGACGTCTGGGTGTCTCTACTGAGTCTGCTGCCCCTGCGACCCGGTCCCAGATAAGGCGGAAGACGACGAGTATGAGTTTAGCTAATTGTATTAAACGACTCCCTAATGAAAAAAAATAGAACTTGCATCCCATTCATTGGGGATAAAGCAGTCTTAGTTGAGAACTATTTAGTTGCCAAACAAATGATTCAACACATTTATGTTTACTTTATTTTTTCCTTTCTTACCCGGTCTGGCAGGAATTCTGAGCAAAACTGTTGAAGCCATAACGTTGGAGATGTTGACCGTTACCAGGACAGCAAAGGTTCTTGATGAATTAAGATGAATCGAGCACATGAGTGAATCTTCTGCATCACATACAACCTGATGATCAGATGTAGAGTAATTGGTGCTGTTTCCCTGAGAGCTGGAGAGAGGAGCAAATGTTATTACCAGGATTTTGATCAAAGATGTTGAACATCTTTAAAACTAAACATTGTCTTGAGCCTTAAGGGTAGTAAAAATATGAAAAAATAACATTATAATAATATAAATAATATTTTGTTTGTGGCTTGTTTTAAAAATGCAAAAAGTGTTTTCTCACTTATTAATTATAAAGCAATCTTTCACAGGTACCCTTAGCAGCTTTGCATCATATTCCACTCTGTTTATTGTTGGTTAAGCCTGCAGTGATTTGGTCTCTTTGTTCCCATCACTATAGAAGCCTAAGACCAGTGTTACACATTATCTGCCCCTCCACTGAACAAACTAAACAGATGTTTAACCCCCCAGTGAGCAGTTGGGAAACACTCGAGCGCAAACAAGAACTCATTCAGGTGCTCTCAAAAAGCTCAACACAAGGTGATACTTACAGCCACTGGAAGCTGACTGCCATACGACTGGCCTCCAGTGTATCAGATGGCTGGCTATTGGACTTAAGATCACAAGTTAAATTTGCCCAGAACTCATCTATTCTGCACAGTATGTCCAAACAGGTGCCTGACAAGAAACCAAAATTGCCAATTAGTACATTGTGACATCCAGCTGAAGGTTTCTTAGAAACAGCCAACGTTAAAAATCTGAGAACAAGACTTACTATATAGAATCATGTTAAAGCAGATGTTGGTTCGATGTAGATTTAAACAGATTAAAATTCACCACTGAAGAAAATACATGGATTGTATATAAATATAGACCTAGCAAACACCATCAAACACTAGGGAGTTAATTCCTGTTTTTAAGATTGGCATTTGTACATCACCATCTTAGCTTTTTTACAAGCAGAACTAACAATAGCCATATGAAACCAGACAAAACACATAATATGGAGATGACAACATAAACTGTACATAGTAATCATGTATTGCATATAAACAGATATTTTATATCAACAGAAGATTTGCCACACACCTAAAATTTAGATATAAATTACCAGTCAAAGGTTTTAGATACACTTTCACACTTAATGGGTCTCTTTATTTTCATGACTATTTAAATTGTAGATTCTTCTAAAACTTTTGACCGGTAGTCTGGGGCTTTTCCCACATTCCGTGGACAGTCTGCAACAGAGTAAATCATCTGCTCCACAGCATGACCTTCTCAGACTCTAGAGTGGAGATGCACAAAGAGATCGGCCACTGACTGGAATCAGGCAGTTTTCAGCTTGATCAGCTTTGACCGGTGACCAGTCAGTGAGAAACTCAAACATTCAAAACAGTAACTTTTCCATATTAGGTGCTACCAGGTCGCCCTGACAACAACATTTCTCAATGTGGGCACTGTTACTGACCAAAGAAGAGTCAACTACTTTCAGTGTCAGTGAAGTGTTTAAAATGAAATCAGGGGATGCAAAGACTTGTCAGAAGCTATTTAAAAACAGACTCTAGTAAAGACATGTTTGAGGTATATTAAGGCTGTGAAATGGCTAGAGGGAGCGATGTCAGGATCTGCCATTTTGTTCTTTGTTTTTATTTACTTTGCCGTTATAGATTTTCCCATTTCCTTTGATTAGTAGTTTACTTGGTTTAGTTTATATTTGCTTAGATTCTTGTGCTTGTTTACATGTCCTTAGATTTAGTTCTTTCTACTATTTATGTTTAGCTTATATTTAATGTTTCTATTGGTTTAACACTAGGACTCCAAGAATTCTAACACTACTTGAACTCCCAAGCCCGTCAATTTGACGGCGAGCATTCTGGATGCGAGGGCGGTGATGACATCATTGCACTACATTGGTCAGAATGCTAAAGGTTTCTTGCACGCTATAAAATTATGGTTTTGAGAAGAATTAATATTAGTATTTGATCAAAACCTATTATGTTTTATTATTATTTATAAATAGTACTAAAAAATAATATTGTAGAGGTAAGTTCAGGCTTTGAGGCTAAAGAGTAATGAAAATATGCTCACAGTGAAGAAAAAAAATACAATTATAGCTACACTACAAATTATAAAAACTTTTACCTGTAAAAAATGTCACAGCAAACGCTCAATAAACCAAACATATATCAGTCAAAATCATTCTGGAAAAGCTTAAAAGTGGTTTAGTTTGACAAATGCTAATGTACATTGTATGAGGAAAGAGATGCACCTGCTGGAAATGCAATTTTAAATGAGTAGTGACCCCCAGTTGAAACAATGTTGCCATTAAACACTTTTACACAAATATCAAATATTAAAAAAAATATTAAAAGCTTAATGGTATTTGTATTGAGTAGCCTCACTTTAGTTTAGCACATCTAAGCCACGTTTCTACAGCGCCATAACCTAAATAACAAGTGGTTTTATAAAGATTTGATGCGAAAAAAAATTCAAGCTTGTAAATGCTTCCTGGGAAAAATGATATTAAATAAAAGTTTTAAAAAATCATAAGGAACAATTTTAACTGAGCAACCTCTCTATTAGCATGGACTAGGGCGACAAGACTTGACAAGCTTACTACCACACAGACAGATTCATTTTGGACATAAACTCTTACCGCCTGAAGGCACTGGAGGCTGTGATTCAGCTGTGGAGCTTATGAATTTGCAGCTTGGAGGGTGTGGGAGGTTTATTTCAGACTGGTTTGCCCATTCCTTCACATGAACGTTAGCAGGAGATGAGTCACAACACAGCCCATCCTGCCATGGGAGGTCTAGGGCCCCTGAATGAAAAGGAGCTCCAGGCTCCAAGCACTGAACAGCTATGCAGAGAGACAGGACAGTGTTAAAAGGGTCAATAGTTAAAACCAAAAGTGAGATTTTTTTTATTTATTATTTTAAACAATCAGATTTCAGTAGGAAGGTCTCTTTAGTTTTCTTATATTTTTCTATTTTATATGATAAAAAATATGATGTCAAATTCTACTTGTAAAGAACGTACCATTCGAAGTTGAAGACAATTTTTGGGATTTTCTCCGTATACTTTTTTAATTTTATTTTTGATTCTTTCCACAAAACAGATTTGCAAACCCAACTGGTCCTTCTGTTATGCATTCCATTTAATTTTGTATTTTAAATAAATAAAAATAGTTAAGAGGGTGTGCCATTTTTTAATCCTGGCAGCTAAAAAACACAAGCGTCAATACACCATTAGCATGAAGCTGATAGGCAGAACATACATACAAAATAGCCAGTATCATTGCTCATTCATGTCTCATTATTGTATAACAGATTTAAGGCCACAGAAACCACAAAGGATCTAAAGTTTGGTGCAAGTTTTTTTTGTATTGTTAAGATCACTATTAAAATCCATATATCCAAATATCTTAGAAAAACACAAAGCATGTAAATAAAGTGCCACATTTTTCACTTGGCTGTTATTAATATACAATAATTAGCATTAGCATTAAACACACTTTTTGTATGCAAGAAAGACTGCAAATAAACATAATACAACATAAACCACAGAAACCTATGACTGGTCTGATTCCGAGATTTCACTTGGTCTGTGCTGCAAACATTACCTGACAAAGAATGATTGCTTAGGTGTCTAGTTGCATTTCGTTTTCCTATCTATTACTACTCAGTTTCTCACAAATTATAATCGCATGATAATAATATAGCAAAGCCAAAACCCTGTTTAGGGTTCTGATGTGGCTGAATCCAAACACCTCACCGTTATCTTTAGACATGCTTATCATGTGTTTTAATATTGGATTAAACCTTATAAATGATGAACAACTGGTACTGATTTCTTTACAAGTGTAGTGGTCTTCATTTAAAGTTCGAATATAAGATGGAAGAAAAGATTCAACAACATGAGAGTTCACCACTGTTAAGATTCTGCTGGAAACTCACCATGCAGCACCAGGAACACGTAAACCAGGTCTGACAACATCATGGACCAAGTCCTGCAAAGACACATACAAGCTGTAAGGTTTTGACAGAATTAACGACAATAGCACGAGGAACTAAAATGAGATGTAGAGTAACAAAGCCAGATAAGAAAGTTAATATTAGTAAAAATTAAAGGCATGTAACAATTCCTACTCAAAGAAAAACACTATGAATCACATCATACTTAAAGAGAAATAGGCCCCTATCAGATCAGGAGTAACTACTCAAGAACAGGTCTTAATAGGAAGACAAGAAAAGACGGGTGTACCACCATGACCAACCTTGTAGCAGGAAAATGTTTTTAGAGGAAATGGTGGAAATTTTGAAGTTAAATTTATCAACACTTCTCTCAAATTACATTTTATTAAATCAGAATTGCAGTTTATCAGGCAATAAGTATTTTTTTAAAACATTTTTTAAAAAGGGTGGTTTAATTTGATTTTGGAGGAGCAGATCTTCATCTCAGCAGCTTCACACTCGGCTGCGAACCGCCCCAGCGCATGCTGTAGGTCTTGGCTAGAGGGCGCCAGCAGGACCACGTCATCTGCAAAAAGAAGATACGAGATCTACTGGTCCCCAAACCAGACCCCCTCCACGCCTTGGCTGCGCCTAGAAATCCTGTCCATAAAAGTTATAAACAGGACCGGTGACAAAGGGCAGCCCTTCCGGAGTCCAACATGCACCGGGAACAGGTCCGACTTAGTGCCGGCAATGCGGACCAAACTCCTGCTACGCTTGTACAGGGACCGAATGGCCCCTAATAAAGGGCCCTGGATTCCAAAATCCTGGAGCACCCCCCACAGGGCATCACGAGGGACACAGTCGAATGCTTTCTCCAGGTCCACAAAACACATGTGGACCGGTTGGGCAAACTCCCATGAACCCTCGAGTACCCTGTAGAGGGTATAGAGCTGGTCCAGTGTTCCACGGCCGGTACGAAAACCACACTGCTCCTCCTGAAGCCGAGGTTCGACTATCGGCCGGACTCTCCTCTCCAATACCCTGGCGTAGGCCTTACCAGGGAGGCTGAGGAGTGTGATCCCCCTGTAGTTGGAACACACCCTCCGGTCACCCTTCTTATGAAGGGGGACCACCACCCCAGTCTGCCAGTCCAGAGGCACTGTCCCTGACCGCCACGCAATGTTGAAGAGGCGTGTCAACCATGACAGCCCCACAACATCCAGAGATTTGAGGTACTCAGGGCGGATCTCATCCACCCCCGAAGCCCTGCCACCGCGGAGCTTTTTAACCACCTCGGTGACTTCAGCCTGGGTGATGAAAGAGTCCAACCCCGAGTCCCCAGCCTCTGTTTCCACCAGGGAATGCGTGATGGCAGGATTGAGGAGATCCTCGAAGTACTCCTTCCACCGCCCGATAATGGCCTCACCTATGGCCACCTATGGCCATGAACTTTGGGTCATGACCGAAAGAACGAGATCCCGGATACAAGCGGCTGAAATGAGCTTCCTCCGTAGGGTGGCCAGGCATTCCCTTAGAGATAGGGTGAGGAGCTCGGCCATCCGGGAGGGGCTCAGAGTAGAGTGGCTGCTCCTCCACATCGAGAGGAGCCAGTTGAGGTGGCTCAGGCATCTATACCGGATGCCTCCTGGACGCCTTCCTCAGGAGGTGATCCAGGCACGTCCCACTGGGAGGAGGCCCGGGGGACAGCCCAGGACACGTTGGAGGGACTATGTCTCTCGGCTGGCCTGGGAACGCCTTGGGCTCCCCCCGGAGGAGCTGGAGGAGGTGTCTGGGGAGAGGGACATCTGGGTGTCTCTGCTGAGTCTGCTGCCCCCGCGACCCGGTCCCGGATAAGCGCAAGACGACGAGTACGAGTAATTTGATTTTGGTGGGGATGAAGCAGACTATAAGATAAAAACCTCACACTAGCATGTGAAACACAGAAAAATCTTTCAAATTTAAAATGCACATGTAAAATGTACATTTGGAAATTGTATTTTGTGATAATATCAACGCACATTATTTTGTGTACTAACCTGTGAAACATATCCCAAATGTGAAATGATTGTGATAAATTTTGTTGAAGTACAGCTTATATCATTTGGTAATATGTGAACAGACATTTCCCACATGTGGAAATTATATTTTTTGCATATGACATATTTTTGGCTTAGCTCTTGCAAACTTGTGACCACATGAGAAATGTAAACTTCGTAACAAGCCTCACTTTGTAGAGGCAATTTTCATGGGTCAATATGTAACCTGCAGAGTCACATCTGGAGCAATTGTTTTTGTATTTCCTACCCATATGGGTCCCATATGTAAATGTGAGATGCCTTCAAATGGTTTATGAGAGGTTCTTTGAACTCCTGATTGGGTAAATTTGATTTTGTAACAGATACTGAGATAAATGTATGGAAAACTCTTTTCAATAAACATCATAATAAGATGGAAGTGTCTTTTAATGAATTCATGTATGATTCAATCCAAAACACACTGGCAAACTCACTCACACGGAAGAGATCAGAATTTGACACTGGTGCAATAACAATCCTAGCTGATTTTCAACACTTCCTACACAGGTTTAATCTGATCACATTAAGCATCACAGTGTCAACATAGGGCACAAAATCTCTGGCATACAGATCAAATACCAGTGTGTCTAATTATAACAGACAGTTATTTCCTGAGCATAACTGGAAATTCACAGTACTATATATTGTGTGCTTTAGAAAAGTATGTGCGAGATAAGAAAAAAACTTGTCACAGAGACCTACAATCTTTTACACATAAATACTCGGATCGTTCCATGTTTGAACCATCATGTGAGACCAATAACTTTTGGAATCCTCCGTATTTTTTGACACTCCTGGTAAAAATTTGCAAAAACCTATCTCCAAGCAACTTGCTTATTATGAAGTTCAATAAATACATGTCCTAATTGAAAGTCATGTTCACTAGTCATTCCTATCCTAAAGACTGGCTGAAAGAAACAGGGCTCTATCTACATCATATTTATATCCAGGGAAAACAGGAAGTATTGCTACTTAACCATTCGTCACATCAATCAACTTAGAAAAGATGCAACAATCAGTCGACCAAAGACTGGAATGGCACTGTTTTTTTTTTCATGACCTGCCATGATCAAATACTAAACTATCTGATTTTTTCAGCTATTCATTAAATTTATTACAACTAAAAACTGCCACCATCTTGGTATATAAATGCATCAACCAACAGCCTGTACTTCGATACCCTTTTCGATATTGAGAAAAATAACCAGTAAATGCTTTCTGACACATACCCAGCTGACCCAGCAACACATTTTCATTATTTTGTGTGTTAAAGCAGGTAAGACGTCAAGCACACTACTGCTGATTGTATTACAACCAGTTTTTCCTAATGTTATTTTCCCCCTCCTCACTGAATAAAGTCGAAATATAGTCAAATTCATTTTTTCTGATAGTTTCAGAGCAAGATTATGCTACTGTAATAGTTAATTATTCAAAGACCTTTTCTCACATAGGTTGCCAGACAGCATGAAGAAGGCTATAAATGCAACAAAAAGCTATCTGCAAGAATATGTTAAAAGTAAAAAGATTGTTAAAACAATCAGAACTTGTTATTTTTAGTCATATAACAGCAGATGTTTGCTTTATAGAAATAAACTTATCCTGGATTTCCCATGGTATTATATTTAAAGTCTGGACTTCTGGATCCAGAATTTTTAGGACAGCAGAGATGAGACTCAACATTCAGCTGTTTGGGAGAGACCTGAACAAAGTGTAGCACACTGCTAAAACAGGAGTCACCAATAATTATACTGTTCACAGGAAAGTCCCTTTGAAGAGGGAAAACAAACCTTTACGTAAGTTTTGTCCCCATATGAATAACTGAGAGTGAGCTGACGATATCCATCACCATTGTAGAGCAAAGCGACCCTTGGCAACCACCTGCTCACTATGCTATGTCTGAAATGCCAAGATGGGATACATGGGAAAAAAATTGCAACATATATGTACGTTATAACATCACAGCTTTCGCAAGAAGTTGGGGTGGGGGGGTGTCCTGTCACTCGGTCTGAAGACATATTTCAAGAGTTTTATTCTACATTTATCAATTAATTGATCATTCTAATTTTTTAATTAATATATTGTCTATATTACTCTTAATAGATAATGTAGGTTGCAGTGTGAAAGACAGCCCTGACTGCTCAGATGTCACAAAAAAAAGCTAATTGACTTTTCCTTCCACTCAACATTTAGTCTAACCTGCTTTTTATCCCGCCATAATGGTAACTATTTTCAACCTTCACTCGAGGCTGTGTCCTGCTGCTCCGTGCTGCCATTCCTCCCCTGCACTGAGTCACTCTGCCAGTCTGAGGCTAGTCAGGGCTTGCCACCCCGAAGAAACATATTTTTGGCAGGTAGTTCAGCGACTCTTTACACATTGGATAACAGGAGGAAATCAGAGGAAATCCTGACTTTTACGCAAACGAAAATGCAGCTGAAAGGCTGGACAGTGGTGGAATAATACTGCCTAAAAAAATGTCGAAATTGCCTACCAGAAAGTTCTGAAAAAATGTAAGAAATTTATTAAATGTATAAAGACGAATGAAAAAGAAAAGAAAAGAAAATGCAACAGGAGAGAGACAGAACACACTCATTTTGTCATTAAATGTTAAATAGTCTGGGTTCTTACGTCTTAATTGATGGGAAGCTTCATAAAGGTTTTCTTGCCAAGATAAAACTGGGTAAGTTAAATCGGCCGCGCTGCTGCCACGGCTCTCCGCTGACAGAAGACCAGTTAACTGCAAAAACGTTCCCACGCCACTCCTTGGTTGACGTCCTGTAGTATAAGTGGAGAATGGAGTAGCGAGAGGAGGAAGACGGAGAAGGTCTCCTATTCTGCAGTGGTGCGTTCAGGAAGCCTCCGAAATTAGACATACCATTTAATGGAAGCACGGCAGGTTCGCTATTTGTTCCTTGTCCTGCAAATTGGGATGAATTCTAACTTTCACGAACCTGTCATTGTAATTGACGTGTTTTATGTCAATCAAATAGTTAATAGAATTGAATAAATTCTGCCAAATACGTAGTTTCTCATCTTTTCTTGAATGTTTTGAGATATGGTTGTGATGCGCTGCTTTTTGAGATCTTTTGCCCACTTCATGTTGTCAAACAGGTTCTATTTAAGTAATCTCTTGATTCTGCAAGTCTGGCATTATTACAGCTTTTGGTCGACGTTTGTTGTTAATTCATGTTTTGGTCTGCATCGACTCTTTCGGGTAATAAGTAAAATTATCATTTGAAAACTTTACAACTTTAAGTTGTGTGAGTTATCTTTGTCTGATAATAAAGTTGGTTTGATGATCTGAATGATTAAAACCAGAGAAATACATGGGATTTATTAAAAGCAAGTGACATTTCTGACCAGTTCTTAATCATATTTATTTATTATTATATATTATTATTTATTTAGGGAGATTTCCACTGAACTTGTGATGCAGCATGAGTATGTTAAGAAGTATTCTGCAGGCAACAATAATAAACAAAACTTTGGCAAAAAGAGGATAGATACATTTTATTCTATGGGAAGTTAAAATGATGTAAAGAAATTGCTTGAAAAATAGATCCAAAAATAGATTGCTGGTACTTTTGGCATCACTCTGTTGTGAAAATTCAATGAAATTATTAAATTCCAAAAAAAGAGGAAAAACTGTTAAAACCTGGATTTGTTATTATCTTTATATTTAAAAACATTAGTTGGTTTTTCATCATTTTTAGCCAGTGATTAAGAGCCTTTGTAGAAGATCCAAAGAGCCACCTGCGCCTGAGCCTCAGGTTGCAGAACCCTGGTGTATACTCTACTAATTTAAAATCCCACACCTTTAATTAGAGTCTCTGCTTTCTTGATTATGTTGTCATTTGATAGGTCTGACTGCATGAGGTTGTACTGGCTTTTTTAAGTAGAGAATGATCCTTCTTTGGTAGTTACAATTTGGAAGATTAAAAATAAATAGACAAAAAAGGTTGAACAAAGATTACATGCAGAGGACCCACTTAACAAGACCAAAAAACATTAGTTCATTATCACTCTCTTCTCATTTTCAGGGTGCCACATACTGCTTTTGTCAGTCATTTTGTCATGCTACAGTGTCGAATGCCTTGGAAGGCAATCCCAGCGCGGTATTTACCTATCGCATGGTTTCTTCCTACACTACTACAGTAAGTGGGACGGTGGTATGATGGGGTTCAAATGTGACAGAATCAGAGTGAGAAATAGCAAGTTAGAAACCCAAACTATTTATTAGGATCACTAGTTCGGTTTTTGCATTGTAAGAGCTGTACCTTATATAAGTAGTGATTACAATGGGAGCAAACAAAATGCTGAGGTATGAAATGAAAAGGTCTGCTTGTGTTGGGATAGAAATTACAGCTGTTAGTACAGCTATTTTGGAAAAACCATGTTAATCAGAATCGTTTATTCAGTGACAAAGATCTTACATTTTAATATAAAATCCTGAATTTTGGATTGACAGATAATTGCCTAAATATCACTCCACTGAAGGTGTTCCAGTATGATTACCAAATATGTAAGATTACAAATCCATTAAATCACAATGCAGTATGATTTAGAGCCATCTCTCATTTAATTACTAACATTTTTGCATATTCTGTAAGCAGTTGAGGGTTTTCTGTGACGTGCAAACGGGATTTTAACACAAAAGGATGCATGTGGAGAAAATCCTGTCAAACATAAAGGTTTTTTTTTCGGCATATTGGAACCAAAAAGTTTACACCTGGTTGACTCAGAATAATCACAAACCTGCTATATTTTGCATACACAGGAGCCACAACCTTTGGATATGTGCTATTTTTGAACATGTCCCAATATCATTCATAATATTAAAGTAGTATAATGTTTGGTGACGGTCCAAGCGATTCTGTTTTGAGCTGCATTGTAAACTACAGGGTTTTACTAGGATCTAACAGATGTTATAGAGCTAAACAACTACAGGGGTTGCAAGAGCTGACTCTTTTGGGGGAACCTGGTATCTCAGAAAGGGGAATTTGAAAAGAGATGAGCTAAGAGGAAACATTTTAGACGGAATGATTTGTTATTTAAAGTTTAAAGTGAGCCAAGCTCTTTAGATGTATGTTTATCCAGGTTTGTGCATGGGTGTCAGAATAAAATAATGGGTGCAGTCGCTGTCTGACTTTCTGACGTAGAAAAGAAGAAAAGATGCGTCACTGGGTGCAGAGTTGACTCAGTGAAGGGGAGGAGATTCATTTGCAAGCAGATTTATTCTGTCTGCATCACAATGAGGGGCATCATCAATGTTCCAACCCAGCTATCTTTATTGAGATGGATTTGGCTCATTTGTTTTCAGTGCCCTGATATCCCTCTGCTGACTGAAAACTGCAGTGACTGTCGGAGACTGGAAGCAACTGGTTTCACACACATTTAAAATAGTAACAAATGTTTGCAAAGAAAAGAGAGTTTCATAATTATTTCTGATTATTTTACATGACTTTTTTAACATGAATTGTTTGTGGATATGGCAAGCAAAAGTCTTAGTACAAGCTACTTTAACCCAGGTCATACAAGTCAGACACTAGTGATCAATATTTTGCACTTGGTAAATTGAATCATAATCCTGGAAATAACTCTGGTGGGGATGAAGTAGCCTATAGGACAACCTCACCCTTAACACAGGTAAGACAATAGACATGATGGTGGACGTGAGGAAGGGGATTTCAGCTTAGGCATAAGCTCAAGATGGAGAGGGTGAGCAGTTTCAAGTATCTAGGTGTTCACATCAGTGAGGACCTCACATGAACAATCAAAACCATGCAACTGGTTTGGAAGGCTCAGCTGTACTTTGTAAGGAGGAAATTTGGTATGTCTCTGAAGACCCTCAGCTGCATTGTCGAGAACATCTTGACCAGCTGCATCACAGTCTGGTACGGCAGCACTACTGCAGCGGACCTCAAAACGCCTGCAGAGAGTGGTTAGAATCAGCAGGACTCCACTGCCCTCTCTTCAGAGCATCTTTCATGCCCACCTCCATCCTCAAAGATCCCACTCACCCTCGGTATGGACTCTTCACACTTTTCCCCTAAGGGCCGGAGGTACAGAAGTGTGAAATGTAAGACCTCCAGACTAGAAAACTCATTCTTCGCCTCTACCATCAAGCTTCTAAATTGCTGATAGTTCTCTGTAATCATGTAATGTATATGACTGTAATGTATTATTACTTCTGCTGCTTATTTGGCATTAAAAGTGTACAGCAAAGGAAGAATTTATTTACACAGGGAAACATGTTTCTTGACTGTGCATATGACAATAAACGGAAATGGAATTGAAACTAATGTGGGCATAAAAAAGAAAAGTTTTGCAAAGAAAATCTGAGGTTTGATGTTCATTTGTGTTTAGGCCCTTCTAATTTGATAAACCTAAATAAACCAACTATCTCAAGAAGTTAGTGAACATAGACTAATTTAATTCTAGTGTAAATACAGTTGCCTCTGCTTCAGATCATCATAAAGACCAGGAAACACACCAAACAGGACAGGGTTGAAGTTGTGGATAAGTTTAAAGAAAGGTAAGATTATATAACAATATCTCAACTTTTCAACATCTCATAGAGCTCTATTTAAGCCATCTTACAATAGAACAAGACTGACACAACTGCAAATCTTCCAAAGCATAGCAATCCAAGAAAACTGACAGCCAGGGCAAGGGGAGCATTGATCAGAGAAGCAACCAAAAGGCCCAACTCTGGAGGAGCTCCAGATCAGGTCAATCTGCTGGCAGACTTCACGTGTGTTCACAGATGGTCTCCTTCCAATCTGACTGAGCATGAGCTATTTTACAAGAAAAAAACAGGCAAAAATGTCAGTCTCAAAATGTACAAATTTAACAGAGACATACCCCAAAAGACATGAGGCTGTATGCAGCAAATGGCGGTTCTAAAAAAAGTGTAGGTTCAGAGTGTCTAAATACAAATGCATGCTGTATTCTTAGGATTTTTGTAGGTAAAAAATATAAAGCTATTCCTTCCACTTCACAATTATGGGCTACTTTGCATTGGTCTATTACACAAAATCCCAGTTAAAATGTTGTATTTCACATTGAAACTCATGGCTATAATGTGATAAATGATCCATGATGAATATTTCAGGGCTGTAAATAATTTTGCATGGAATTCTATTTGTGGATTCTCTCCAGGTACACTGTTTTATCCCACAGTCCAAAAACATGTTTATTAGGGCAATTAAGCACTTTAAATATCATTTGCATGTGAATGTGTGTGTATAGCTGTCAATCCTGAATGACCATGCATTGGCCTAATGATGTACGGATGACCTGTCATCCAAGACCTACATCTCGCCTGTTGATTGCTGGACCCACAAAAAAATTAGACACGGAAAATGTATGGTTGGATAATTATTTATCTTAAAGGCTGTGAGTTTTAGAAAACCATTTACGTGTAATTTTGTCTCAGCTGTAAAAGCTCATTCTTCTGCAGTTTCAGGTAGTCTGTGTCATTTCACCTCAACATTAAAATAGGAGAGATCTAATATTTACATCCTGCTACATGCATATTTTGAATTTAGGTCAAATTTCATGGTTGACCGACCAGTTAAGAAAGTACAAGCAAAGCAAAGACACTGTTGCAACAGAGGCATGAATTTAAAATGAAAAGAGGGCTCTCCCCTCCACTGACATCATCCCGATCTGTGAACAAGAATGACATCATCGTACTGAATTGGATGGAGGAAACATCACTGCTGAGTTGTCTATGTCTGTAATAAAAGTAAACGTGCAATGCCTCACAGGGGGAAGCCACGTGTTGAATAATTAAAGCACAAGAGGTGGACGAAACACCTTCAGAGGGGATTACACATTGGATGGATGATGCCATCCTTGCATGACAACACTGAGGTGGGATGATGTCATCTCTTTCTTTGTAATGTTTTCTGTTGGGATGTCATTCTGACATTCCCCTATTTTTAGACAAAATGACCTATTCTGTTTTATCGAAATTCACATAACTCTTTGTTATTTTAATGGTTTAATTCTTTCTTTAGTATTTACTATAAACTGTGTCCTGGATAAACAGTGAAAACAATATATCTACAACTGTTAATGTGGGATCATCTCCACATCAAAACTTTGAAAGTCAAGCACCATTCTGATTGCCAACTGTTTTGGGTTTATGACCTGTAGATAAGAGTAAATATAAAAAAAAAACTTCACAAGGCACTCCTAAGCATGCTATTTTTCATCAGACCTGTGCAAAAGTTTGCACATGCTGTTGATGATGCACACAGTGTTCTGCTGATGTCAAACGAAGTGGGTTGTTTACCTGGAGCTCATGTTTCAGGACTGCATGATAGAGTCAGTAGGCGCAAAAGGCCATCCTGTGCAGAGAACGCAAAGCAGCTCTGAATTGTATACATCGTTATTTATTTTATGTACATGACTGATAAACTATTGATTGGTCTGCCTGGTCACAGATTACCTCACAAATAGACTTCAGCATGTCATTCTGGTCAACCACACCTTACCCATTGCCAGTCTCTGCACTGGTGCCCCCCAAGGTTGTGTCAATCCACCCCTCTGCACATTGTACATCCATGACTGCACTCCAACCCACAGCTCAAACCCCAATTTAAAATTTGCTGATGTTCTCCAACAACACTTAGCAGTCTATAGGGAAGAAGTCTTGAACTTCTTCACATGTAATAACCATATATTTGGGGGAAAGGACATATACTTATCTAAGCAGCCTGAGCAACAACAGAGAAGAGATGAAATGTCTCACCAGCTTCAAGTTCAGTGTCCATGGCTGGAGCATACAGTGCATACTGCAATCTACGTGAAAAAAGCCCAACAATGCATTTTCTTTCTAAGAACCCTGAAATGCAACAAATTCAGAAAAAAGATATTATGAAAACCTTTACTCCTGAACTACGGAGAGCACACTGGGCTACAGTTTCATCGACTGGTACTCCAGCTGCAGTGCAGGAGAAGGGAAAGATTCCCAACACTTCTCCGTGAATTTTTAGCCCCACCCAAAAAAACAAAAACTTGGATCACCTCTACTCAAACCATCTCTGCCAAAGGATTCTTCCATGTGTTGCAACCAAGCTGGAACAGACCTAGGTGATTTTATAATGGAATAAACCAACATAAAGTAATTTGTCCACATATTGTGTCTGTAAAAGAGGAATGAGAGCAGTTCTCAGGTCTCACAGTGATTAAGGGTATGGCTGCAGTTAATTCAGGCAATGAGTAGTATTACATGTAGCATAAACACTGGTATAAACACCGGTCTAGAAAATACTAAGAGCTGTGTTTTTAAGGTTCTTCTGTTTGAAAAACAAATTTCTTCCAGATTTCTCTCATCTTATTGTTACTTCTTTTTCTGCCCTTCACCCTAATCCCTTCATTCTGTTGTTTTGACATGGAAGAACCACTCTCATCTTGTACTCTGCACTACCACAACCGTTTCATCACAGTCACTAATAAAACCAGACTCCTTCCTACGGGTTCAAGGCCCACTCCTGGTCTACTCACTTACACACGTTGACACATCCCGCTTCTCCGTCTCAAATTCCACACCAAGCAGATTCCATGTTCTCCACTGAGAGACAAGCAAGGTTATAAGGGCGTGCATCTTGTTTTTCTTTTTCATGAAACAACAAAAATATTAGAAGGATTTATCAAGGAAGGCTGTTGGAGGAAAAACAATCCAGAGGTCACAGAGTGCAAAACTTGTGCGTCACCAGATTTTATTGTGTTAAACCTGGTGAGGTGTCCCCTTTCAGCCAAGACAATAAAGACAACCAAATAATTGGAAATGAGATTATATATTGATATTGGAGTTCCAAATCATGTTTATAGCTTTTTAGTTTTAGTCATATTTTTTTTTCAAAACTATCTTTGTTGAACTTTTAGGAGTATATACACGAAAGCACACATACATACACCATCAATTTAACTACCATACAACGAGATACATTACAAATGTAATATTAATTAATATTAATTATCAGTACATTTATTTTGCCAATCATTGAGATTTGAAGACTTGACCATCTTTCCAATGATTTACAAATAATGGCCAAAAGTGGGTTGTAGTTGCAGCTGACTATTTTCTCCAATTGCGGAACAATTTCAGTACCAAGATAAGTGAAAGTTCTCACGTTTCTGACGAGAGAGAGAGGTGCACATTGAAGGATTTCCCCTCCCCTAATTGACCAAATTACATCTAGAAGAGCAGGAATTGATGTTACTAACTTTTTAAGGAAAAGAATCACATCGTCTGAACCAAGAGGTAATATATGAATGGATCCTCCGACAGTTATACCAGAGATCATGCCAATGGCAAGAGGTTCAATTGCCAAAATAAATAAAAAAGAGGACAGAGGGCAGCCCTGTCTGCAGCCTCTCCCAATCTCTATTGGTTTTGAGATAATACCAATGGTGATTATTTCAGCATAAGGTTTATAATACAGAATATGCTTAATCCAATTCCAGAAACCGTGTCCCAAGCCGAAGCATCCAAGAATCTCTTACAGATAGGTCCACTCTACCCTATGAAAAGCTCTTTCAGCAACTAGTGCTAATAAAGCTGTGTCTGGCACCCCCTTCTGTTCACGCAAAATATTCAAAACCCTTCTCACGTTATAAAAGCCTTGCCTTCCCACCATAAACTTTAGGTTACTTTCGTAACCCCGGTTCTCTGAGTAGCATGAGTGAGTGTCTCATTCACCTCTTCCTCGCAACGTCAAAGCAAGGAGGGTGACTTGGTGAGACACTCACTCATGCTACTCAGAGAACCGGGGTTACGAAAGTAACCTAAAGTTTATGGTGGGAAGGCAAGGCTTTTATAACGTGAGAAGGGTTTTGAATATTTTGCGTGAACAGAAGGGGGTGCCAGACACAGCTTTATTAGCACTAGTTGCTGAAAGAGCTTTTCATAGGGTAGAGTGGACCTATCTGTAAGAGATTCTTGGATGCTTCGGCTTGGGACACGGTTTCTGGAATTGGATTAAGCATATTCTGTATTATAAACCTTATGCTGAAATAATCACCATTGGTATTATCTCAAAACCAATAGAGATTGGGAGAGGCTGCAGACAGGGCTGCCCTCTGTCCTCTTTTTTATTTATTTTGGCAATTGAACCTCTTGCCATTGGCATGATCTCTGGTATAACTGTCGGAGGATCCATTCATATATTACCTCTTGGTTCAGACGATGTGATTCTTTTCCTTAAAAAGTTAGTAACATCAATTCCTGCTCTTCTAGATGTAATTTGGTCAATTAGGGGAGGGGAAATCCTTCAATGTGCACCTCTCTCTCTCGTCAGAAACGTGAGAACTTTCACTTATCTTGGTACTGAAATTGTTCCGCAATTGGAGAAAATAGTCAGCTGCAACTACAACCCACTTTTGGCCATTATTTGTAAATCATTGGAAAGATGGTCAAGTCTTCAAATCTCAATGATTGGCAAAATAAATGTACTGATAATTAATATTAATTAATATTACATTTGTAATGTATCTCGTTGTATGGTAGTTAAATTGATGGTGTATGTATGTGTGCTTTCGTGTATATACTCCTAAAAGTTCAACAAAGATAGTTTTGAAAAAAAAATATGACTAAAACTAAAAAGCTATAAACATGATTTGGAACTCCAATATCAATATATAATCTCATTTCCAATTATTTGGTTGTCTTTATTGTCTTGGCTGAAAGGGGACACCTCACCAGGTTTAACACAATAAAATCTGGTGACGCACAAGTTTTGCACTCTGTGACCTCTGGATTGTTTTTCCTCCAACAGCCTTCCTTGATAAATCCTTCTAATATTTTTGTTGTTTCATGAAAAAGAAAAACAAGATGCACGCCCTTATAACCTTGCTTGTCTCTCAGTGGAGAACATGGAATCTGCTTGGTGTGGAATTTGAGACGGAGAAGCGGGATGTGTCAACGTGTGTAAGTGAGTAGACCAGGAGTGGGCCTTGAACCCGTAGGAAGGAGTCTGGTTTTATTAGTGACTGTGATGAAACGGTTGTGGTAGTGCAGAGTACAAGATGAGAGTGGTTCTTCCATGTCAAAACAACAGAATGAAGGGATTAGGGTGAAGGGCAGAAAAAGAAGTAACAATAAGATGAGAGAAATCTGGAAGAAATTTGTTTTTCAAACAGAAGAACCTTAAAAACACAGCTCTTAGTATTTTCTAGACCGGTGTTTATACCAGTGTTTATGCTACATGTAATACTACTCATTGCCTGAATTAACTGCAGCCATACCCTTAATCACTGTGAGACCTGAGAACTGCTCTCATTCCTCTTTTACAGACACAATATGTGGACAAATTACTTTATGTTGGTTTATTCCATTATAAAATCACCTAGGTCTGTTCCAGCTTGGTTGCAACACATGGAAGAATCCTTTGGCAGAGATGGTTTGAGTAGAGGTGATCCAAGTTTTTGTTTTTTTGGGTGGGGCTAAAAATTCACGGAGAAGTGTTGGGAATCTTTCCCTTCTCCTGCACTGCAGCTGGAGTACCAGTCGATGAAACTGTAGCCCAGTGTGCTCTCCGTAGTTCAGGAGTAAAGGTTTTCATAATATCTTTTTTCTGAATTTGTTGCATTTCAGGGTTCTTAGAAAGAAAATGCATTGTTGGGCTTTTTTCACGTAGATTGCAGTATGCACTGTATGCTCCAGCCATGGACACTGAACTTGAAGCTGGTGAGACATTTCATCTCTTCTCTGTTGTTGCTCAGGCTGCTTAGATAAGTATATGTCCTTTCCCCCAAATATATGGTTATTACATGTGAAGAAGTTCAAGACTTCTTCCCTATAGACTGCTTAAGTGTTGTTGGAGAACATCAGCAAATTTTAAATTGGGGTTTGAGCTGTGGGTTGGAGTGCAGTCATGGATGTACAATGTGCAGAGGGGTGGATTGACACAACCTTGGGGGGCACCAGTGCAGAGACTGGCAATGGGTAAGGTGTGGTTGACCAGAATGACATGCTGAAGTCTATTTGTGAGGTAATCTGTGACCAGGCAGACCAATCAATAGTTTATCAGTCATGTACATAAAATAAATAACGATGTATACAATTCAGAGCTGCTTTGCGTTCTCTGCACAGGATGGCCTTTTGCGCCTACTGACTCTATCATGCAGTCCTGAAACATGAGCTCCAGGTAAACAACCCACTTCGTTTGACATCAGCAGAACACTGTGTGCATCATCAACAGCATGTGCAAACTTTTGCACAGGTCTGATGAAAAATAGCATGCTTAGGAGTGCCTTGTGAAGTTTTTTTTTTATATTTACTCTTATCTACAGGTCATAAACCCAAAACAGTTGGCAATCAGAATGGTGCTTGACTTTCAAAGTTTTGATGTGGAGATGATCCCACATTAACAGTTGTAGATATATTGTTTTCACTGTTTATCCAGGACACAGTTTATAGTAAATACTAAAGAAAGAATTAAACCATTAAAATAACAAAGAGTTATGTGAATTTCGATAAAACAGAATAGGTCATTTTGTCTAAAAATAGGGGAATGTCAGAATGACATCCCAACAGAAAACATTACAAAGAAAGAGATGACATCATCCCACCTCAGTGTTGTCATGCAAGGATGGCATCATCCATCCAATGTGTAATCCCCTCTGAAGGTGTTTCGTCCACCTCTTGTGCTTTAATTATTCAACACGTGGCTTCCCCCTGTGAGGCATTGCACGTTTACTTTTATTACAGACATAGACAACTCAGCAGTGATGTTTCCTCCATCCAATTCAGTACGATGATGTCATTCTTGTTCACAGATCGGGATGATGTCAGTGGAGGGGAGAGCCCTCTTTTCATTTTAAATTCATGCCTCTGTTGCAACAGTGTCTTTGCTTTGCTTGTACTTTCTTAACTGGTCGGTCAACCATGAAATTTGACCTAAATTCAAAATATGCATGTAGCAGGATGTAAATATTAGATCTCTCCTATTTTAATGTTGAGGTGAAATGACACAGACTACCTGAAACTGCAGAAGAATGAGCTTTTACAGCTGAGACAAAATTACACGTAAATGGTTTTCTAAAACTCACAGCCTTTAAGATAAATAATTATCCAACCATACATTTTCCGTGTCTAATTTTTTTGTGGGTCCAGCAATCAACAGGCGAGATGTAGGTCTTGGATGACAGGTCATCCGTACATCATTAGGCCAATGCATGGTCATTCAGGATTGACAGCTATACACACACATTCACATGCAAATGATATTTAAAGTGCTTAATTGCCCTAATAAACATGTTTTTGGACTGTGGGATAAAACAGTGTACCTGGAGAGAATCCACAAATAGAATTCCATGCAAAATTATTTACAGCCCTGAAATATTCATCATGGATCATTTATCACATTATAGCCATGAGTTTCAATGTGAAATACAACATTTTAACTGGGATTTTGTGTAATAGACCAATGCAAAGTAGCCCATAATTGTGAAGTGGAAGGAATAGCTTTATATTTTTTACCTACAAAAATCCTAAGAATACAGCATGCATTTGTATTTAGACACTCTGAACCTACACTTTTTTTAGAACCGCCATTTGCTGCATACAGCCTCATGTCTTTTGGGGTATGTCTCTGTTAAATTTGTACATTTTGAGACTGACATTTTTGCCTGTTTTTTTCTTGTAAAATAGCTCATGCTCAGTCAGATTGGAAGGAGACCATCTGTGAACACACGTGAAGTCTGCCAGCAGATTGACCTGATCTGGAGCTCCTCCAGAGTTGGGCCTTTTGGTTGCTTCTCTGATCAATGCTCCCCTTGCCCTGGCTGTCAGTTTTCTTGGATTGCTATGCTTTGGAAGATTTGCAGTTGTGTCAGTCTTGTTCTATTGTAAGATGGCTTAAATAGAGCTCTATGAGATGTTGAAAAGTTGAGATATTGTTATATAATCTTACCTTTCTTTAAACTTATCCACAACTTCAACCCTGTCCTGTTTGGTGTGTTTCCTGGTCTTTATGATGATCTGAAGCAGAGGCAACTGTATTTACACTAGAATTAAATTAGTCTATGTTCACTAACTTCTTGAGATAGTTGGTTTATTTAGGTTTATCAAATTAGAAGGGCCTAAACACAAATGAACATCAAACCTCAGATTTTCTTTGCAAAACTTTTCTTTTTTATGCCCACATTAGTTTCAATTCCATTTCCGTTTATTGTCATATGCACAGTCAAGAAACATGTTTCCCTGTGTAAATAAATTCTTCCTTTGCTGTACACTTTTAATGCCAAATAAGCAGCAGAAGTAATAATACATTACAGTCATATACATTACATGATTACAGAGAACTATCAGCAATTTAGAAGCTTGATGGTAGAGGCGAAGAATGAGTTTTCTAGTCTGGAGGTCTTACATTTCACACTTCTGTACCTCCGGCCCTTAGGGGAAAAGTGTGAAGAGTCCATACCGAGGGTGAGTGGGATCTTTGAGGATGGAGGTGGGCATGAAAGATGCTCTGAAGAGAGGGCAGTGGAGTCCTGCTGATTCTAACCACTCTCTGCAGGCGTTTTGAGGTCCGCTGCAGTAGTGCTGCCGTACCAGACTGTGATGCAGCTGGTCAAGATGTTCTCGACAATGCAGCTGAGGGTCTTCAGAGACATACCAAATTTCCTCCTTACAAAGTACAGCTGAGCCTTCCAAACCAGTTGCATGGTTTTGATTGTTCATGTGAGGTCCTCACTGATGTGAACACCTAGATACTTGAAACTGCTCACCCTCTCCATCTTGAGCTTATGCCTAAGCTGAAATCCCCTTCCTCACGTCCACCATCATGTCTATTGTCTTACCTGTGTTAAGGGTGAGGTTGTCCTATAGGCTACTTCATCCCCACCAGAGTTATTTCCAGGATTATGATTCAATTTACCAAGTGCAAAATATTGATCACTAGTGTCTGACTTGTATGACCTGGGTTAAAGTAGCTTGTACTAAGACTTTTGCTTGCCATATCCACAAACAATTCATGTTAAAAAAGTCATGTAAAATAATCAGAAATAATTATGAAACTCTCTTTTCTTTGCAAACATTTGTTACTATTTTAAATGTGTGTGAAACCAGTTGCTTCCAGTCTCCGACAGTCACTGCAGTTTTCAGTCAGCAGAGGGATATCAGGGCACTGAAAACAAATGAGCCAAATCCATCTCAATAAAGATAGCTGGGTTGGAACATTGATGATGCCCCTCATTGTGATGCAGACAGAATAAATCTGCTTGCAAATGAATCTCCTCCCCTTCACTGAGTCAACTCTGCACCCAGTGACGCATCTTTTCTTCTTTTCTACGTCAGAAAGTCAGACAGCGACTGCACCCATTATTTTATTCTGACACCCATGCACAAACCTGGATAAACATACATCTAAAGAGCTTGGCTCACTTTAAACTTTAAATAACAAATCATTCCGTCTAAAATGTTTCCTCTTAGCTCATCTCTTTTCAAATTCCCCTTTCTGAGATACCAGGTTCCCCCAAAAGAGTCAGCTCTTGCAACCCCTGTAGTTGTTTAGCTCTATAACATCTGTTAGATCCTAGTAAAACCCTGTAGTTTACAATGCAGCTCAAAACAGAATCGCTTGGACCGTCACCAAACATTATACTACTTTAATATTATGAATGATATTGGGACATGTTCAAAAATAGCACATATCCAAAGGTTGTGGCTCCTGTGTATGCAAAATATAGCAGGTTTGTGATTATTCTGAGTCAACCAGGTGTAAACTTTTTGGTTCCAATATGCCGAAAAAAAAACCTTTATGTTTGACAGGATTTTCTCCACATGCATCCTTTTGTGTTAAAATCCCGTTTGCACGTCACAGAAAACCCTCAACTGCTTACAGAATATGCAAAAATGTTAGTAATTAAATGAGAGATGGCTCTAAATCATACTGCATTGTGATTTAATGGATTTGTAATCTTACATATTTGGTAATCATACTGGAACACCTTCAGTGGAGTGATATTTAGGCAATTATCTGTCAATCCAAAATTCAGGATTTTATATTAAAATGTAAGATCTTTGTCACTGAATAAACGATTCTGATTAACATGGTTTTTCCAAAATAGCTGTACTAACAGCTGTAATTTCTATCCCAACACAAGCAGACCTTTTCATTTCATACCTCAGCATTTTGTTTGCTCCCATTGTAATCACTACTTATATAAGGTACAGCTCTTACAATGCAAAAACCGAACTAGTGATCCTAATAAATAGTTTGGGTTTCTAACTTGCTATTTCTCACTCTGATTCTGTCACATTTGAACCCCATCATACCACCGTCCCACTTACTGTAGTAGTGTAGGAAGAAACCATGCGATAGGTAAATACCGCGCTGGGATTGCCTTCCAAGGCATTCGACACTGTAGCATGACAAAATGACTGACAAAAGCAGTATGTGGCACCCTGAAAATGAGAAGAGAGTGATAATGAACTAATGTTTTTTGGTCTTGTTAAGTGGGTCCTCTGCATGTAATCTTTGTTCAACCTTTTTTGTCTATTTATTTTTAATCTTCCAAATTGTAACTACCAAAGAAGGATCATTCTCTACTTAAAAAAGCCAGTACAACCTCATGCAGTCAGACCTATCAAATGACAACATAATCAAGAAAGCAGAGACTCTAATTAAAGGTGTGGGATTTTAAATTAGTAGAGTATACACCAGGGTTCTGCAACCTGAGGCTCAGGCGCAGGTGGCTCTTTGGATCTTCTACAAAGGCTCTTAATCACTGGCTAAAAATGATGAAAAACCAACTAATGTTTTTAAATATAAAGATAATAACAAATCCAGGTTTTAACAGTTTTTCCTCTTTTTTTGGAATTTAATAATTTCATTGAATTTTCACAACAGAGTGATGCCAAAAGTACCAGCAATCTATTTTTGGATCTATTTTTCAAGCAATTTCTTTACATCATTTTAACTTCCCATAGAATAAAATGTATCTATCCTCTTTTTGCCAAAGTTTTGTTTATTATTGTTGCCTGCAGAATACTTCTTAACATACTCATGCTGCATCACAAGTTCAGTGGAAATCTCCCTAAATAAATAATAATATATAATAATAAATAAATATGATTAAGAACTGGTCAGAAATGTCACTTGCTTTTAATAAATCCCATGTATTTCTCTGGTTTTAATCATTCAGATCATCAAACCAACTTTATTATCAGACAAAGATAACTCACACAACTTAAAGTTGTAAAGTTTTCAAATGATAATTTTACTTATTACCCGAAAGAGTCGATGCAGACCAAAACATGAATTAACAACAAACGTCGACCAAAAGCTGTAATAATGCCAGACTTGCAGAATCAAGAGATTACTTAAATAGAACCTGTTTGACAACATGAAGTGGGCAAAAGATCTCAAAAAGCAGCGCATCACAACCATATCTCAAAACATTCAAGAAAAGATGAGAAACTACGTATTTGGCAGAATTTATTCAATTCTATTAACTATTTGATTGACATAAAACACGTCAATTACAATGACAGGTTCGTGAAAGTTAGAATTCATCCCAATTTGCAGGACAAGGAACAAATAGCGAACCTGCCGTGCTTCCATTAAATGGTATGTCTAATTTCGGAGGCTTCCTGAACGCACCACTGCAGAATAGGAGACCTTCTCCGTCTTCCTCCTCTCGCTACTCCATTCTCCACTTATACTACAGGACGTCAACCAAGGAGTGGCGTGGGAACGTTTTTGCAGTTAACTGGTCTTCTGTCAGCGGAGAGCCGTGGCAGCAGCGCGGCCGATTTAACTTACCCAGTTTTATCTTGGCAAGAAAACCTTTATGAAGCTTCCCATCAATTAAGACGTAAGAACCCAGACTATTTAACATTTAATGACAAAATGAGTGTGTTCTGTCTCTCTCCTGTTGCATTTTCTTTTCTTTTCTTTTTCATTCGTCTTTATACATTTAATAAATTTCTTACATTTTTTCAGAACTTTCTGGTAGGCAATTTCGACATTTTTTTAGGCAGTATTATTCCACCACTGTCCAGCCTTTCAGCTGCATTTTCGTTTGCGTAAAAGTCAGGATTTCCTCTGATTTCCTCCTGTTATCCAATGTGTAAAGAGTCGCTGAACTACCTGCCAAAAATATGTTTCTTCGGGGTGGCAAGCCCTGACTAGCCTCAGACTGGCAGAGTGACTCAGTGCAGGGGAGGAATGGCAGCACGGAGCAGCAGGACACAGCCTCGAGTGAAGGTTGAAAATAGTTACCATTATGGCGGGATAAAAAGCAGGTTAGACTAAATGTTGAGTGGAAGGAAAAGTCAATTAGCTTTTTTTTGTGACATCTGAGCAGTCAGGGCTGTCTTTCACACTGCAACCTACATTATCTATTAAGAGTAATATAGACAATATATTAATTAAAAAATTAGAATGATCAATTAATTGATAAATGTAGAATAAAACTCTTGAAATATGTCTTCAGACCGAGTGACAGGACACCCCCCCACCCCAACTTCTTGCGAAAGCTGTGATGTTATAACGTACATATATGTTGCAATTTTTTTCCCATGTATCCCATCTTGGCATTTCAGACATAGCATAGTGAGCAGGTGGTTGCCAAGGGTCGCTTTGCTCTACAATGGTGATGGATATCGTCAGCTCACTCTCAGTTATTCATATGGGGACAAAACTTACGTAAAGGTTTGTTTTCCCTCTTCAAAGGGACTTTCCTGTGAACAGTATAATTATTGGTGACTCCTGTTTTAGCAGTGTGCTACACTTTGTTCAGGTCTCTCCCAAACAGCTGAATGTTGAGTCTCATCTCTGCTGTCCTAAAAATTCTGGATCCAGAAGTCCAGACTTTAAATATAATACCATGGGAAATCCAGGATAAGTTTATTTCTATAAAGCAAACATCTGCTGTTATATGACTAAAAATAACAAGTTCTGATTGTTTTAACAATCTTTTTACTTTTAACATATTCTTGCAGATAGCTTTTTGTTGCATTTATAGCCTTCTTCATGCTGTCTGGCAACCTATGTGAGAAAAGGTCTTTGAATAATTAACTATTACAGTAGCATAATCTTGCTCTGAAACTATCAGAAAAAATGAATTTGACTATATTTCGACTTTATTCAGTGAGGAGGGGGAAAATAACATTAGGAAAAACTGGTTGTAATACAATCAGCAGTAGTGTGCTTGACGTCTTACCTGCTTTAACACACAAAATAATGAAAATGTGTTGCTGGGTCAGCTGGGTATGTGTCAGAAAGCATTTACTGGTTATTTTTCTCAATATCGAAAAGGGTATCGAAGTACAGGCTGTTGGTTGATGCATTTATATACCAAGATGGTGGCAGTTTTTAGTTGTAATAAATTTAATGAATAGCTGAAAAAATCAGATAGTTTAGTATTTGATCATGGCAGGTCATGAAAAAAAAAACAGTGCCATTCCAGTCTTTGGTCGACTGATTGTTGCATCTTTTCTAAGTTGATTGATGTGACGAATGGTTAAGTAGCAATACTTCCTGTTTTCCCTGGATATAAATATGATGTAGATAGAGCCCTGTTTCTTTCAGCCAGTCTTTAGGATAGGAATGACTAGTGAACATGACTTTCAATTAGGACATGTATTTATTGAACTTCATAATAAGCAAGTTGCTTGGAGATAGGTTTTTGCAAATTTTTACCAGGAGTGTCAAAAAATACGGAGGATTCCAAAAGTTATTGGTCTCACATGATGGTTCAAACATGGAACGATCCGAGTATTTATGTGTAAAAGATTGTAGGTCTCTGTGACAAGTTTTTTTCTTATCTCGCACATACTTTTCTAAAGCACACAATATATAGTACTGTGAATTTCCAGTTATGCTCAGGAAATAACTGTCTGTTATAATTAGACACACTGGTATTTGATCTGTATGCCAGAGATTTTGTGCCCTATGTTGACACTGTGATGCTTAATGTGATCAGATTAAACCTGTGTAGGAAGTGTTGAAAATCAGCTAGGATTGTTATTGCACCAGTGTCAAATTCTGATCTCTTCCGTGTGAGTGAGTTTGCCAGTGTGTTTTGGATTGAATCATACATGAATTCATTAAAAGACACTTCCATCTTATTATGATGTTTATTGAAAAGAGTTTTCCATACATTTATCTCAGTATCTGTTACAAAATCAAATTTACCCAATCAGGAGTTCAAAGAACCTCTCATAAACCATTTGAAGGCATCTCACATTTACATATGGGACCCATATGGGTAGGAAATACAAAAACAATTGCTCCAGATGTGACTCTGCAGGTTACATATTGACCCATGAAAATTGCCTCTACAAAGTGAGGCTTGTTACGAAGTTTACATTTCTCATGTGGTCACAAGTTTGCAAGAGCTAAGCCAAAAATATGTCATATGCAAAAAATATAATTTCCACATGTGGGAAATGTCTGTTCACATATTACCAAATGATATAAGCTGTACTTCAACAAAATTTATCACAATCATTTCACATTTGGGATATGTTTCACAGGTTAGTACACAAAATAATGTGCGTTGATATTATCACAAAATACAATTTCCAAATGTACATTTTACATGTGCATTTTAAATTTGAAAGATTTTTCTGTGTTTCACATGCTAGTGTGAGGTTTTTATCTTATAGTCTGCTTCATCCCCACCAAAATCAAATTACTCGTACTCGTCGTCTTGCGCTTATCCGGGACCGGGTCGCGGGGGCAGCAGACTCAGCAGAGACACCCAGATGTCCCTCTCCCCAGACACCTCCTCCAGCTCCTCCGGGGGGAGCCCAAGGCGTTCCCAGGCCAGCCGAGAGACATAGTCCCTCCAACGTGTCCTGGGCTGTCCCCCGGGCCTCCTCCCAGTGGGACGTGCCTGGATCACCTCCTGAGGAAGGCGTCCAGGAGGCATCCGGTATAGATGCCTGAGCCACCTCAACTGGCTCCTCTCGATGTGGAGGAGCAGCCACTCTACTCTGAGCCCCTCCCGGATGGCCGAGCTCCTCACCCTATCTCTAAGGGAATGCCTGGCCACCCTACGGAGGAAGCTCATTTCAGCCGCTTGTATCCGGGATCTCGTTCTTTCGGTCATGACCCAAAGTTCATGGCCATAGGTGGCCATAGGTGAGGCCATTATCGGGCGGTGGAAGGAGTACTTTGAGGATCTCCTCAATCCTGCCATCACGCATTCCCTGGTGGAAACAGAGGCTGGGGACTCGGGGTTGGACTCTTTCATCACCCAGGCTGAAGTCACCGAGGTGGTTAAAAAGCTCCGCGGTGGCAGGGCTTCGGGGGTGGATGAGATCCGCCCTGAGTACCTCAAATCTCTGGATGTTGTGGGGCTGTCATGGTTGACACGCCTCTTCAACATTGCGTGGCGGTCAGGGACAGTGCCTCTGGACTGGCAGACTGGGGTGGTGGTCCCCCTTCATAAGAAGGGTGACCGGAGGGTGTGTTCCAACTACAGGGGGATCACACTCCTCAGCCTCCCTGGTAAGGCCTATGCCAGGGTATTGGAGAGGAGAGTCCGGCCGATAGTCGAACCTCGGCTTCAGGAGGAGCAGTGTGGTTTTCGTCCCGGCCGTGGAACACTGGACCAGCTCTATACCCTCTACAGGGTACTTGAGGGTTCATGGGAGTTTGCCCAACCAGTCCACATGTGTTTTGTGGACCTGGAGAAGGCATTCGACTGTGTCCCTCGTGATGCCTTGTGGGGGGTGCTCCAGGAGTATGGAATCGGGGGCCCTTTATTAGGGGCCATCCGGTCCCTGTACAAGCGTAGCAGGAGTTTGGTCCGCATTGCCGGCACTAAGTCGGACCTGTTCCCGGTGCATGTTGGACTCCGGCAGGGCTGCCCTTTGTCACCGGTCCTGTTTATAACTTTTATGGACAGGATTTCTAGGCGCAGACAAGGGCCGGAGGGGGTCTGGTTTGGGGACCAGTGGATTTCGTCTCTTCTTTTTGCAGATGAAGTGGTCCTGCTGGCCCCCTCTAGCCAAGAGCTACAGCATACATAGGGACAAGCGGCTGAAATGATGGGTGGCCAGGCACTCCCTTAGAGATAGGGTGAGGAGCTCGGCCATCTGGGAGGGGCTCTGAGAATAGCCGCAGCTCCTCCACATCGAGAGGAGCCAGTTGAGGTGCCTCGGGCATCTATATCGGATGCCTCCCGGACGCCTACCTCGAGAGGTGTTCCAGGCACGTCCCAACGGGAGGAGGCCCAGGGGACAGCCCCGGACACGTTGGAGGGACTATGTCTCTCGGCTGGCCTAGGAACGCCTTGGGCTCCCCCCAGAGGAGCTGGAGGAGGTGTCTGGGGAGAGGGACGTCTGGGTGTCTCTACTGAGTCTGCTGCCCCTGCGACCCGGTCCCAGATAAGGCGGAAGACGACGAGTATGAGTTTAGCTAATTGTATTAAACGACTCCCTAATGAAAAAAAATAGAACTTGCATCCCATTCATTGGGGATAAAGCAGTCTTAGTTGAGAACTATTTAGTTGCCAAACAAATGATTCAACACATTTATGTTTACTTTATTTTTTCCTTTCTTACCCGGTCTGGCAGGAATTCTGAGCAAAACTGTTGAAGCCATAACGTTGGAGATGTTGACCGTTACCAGGACAGCAAAGGTTCTTGATGAATTAAGATGAATCGAGCACATGAGTGAATCTTCTGCATCACATACAACCTGATGATCAGATGTAGAGTAATTGGTGCTGTTTCCCTGAGAGCTGGAGAGAGGAGCAAATGTTATTACCAGGATTTTGATCAAAGATGTTGAACATCTTTAAAACTAAACATTGTCTTGAGCCTTAAGGGTAGTAAAAATATGAAAAAATAACATTATAATAATATAAATAATATTTTGTTTGTGGCTTGTTTTAAAAATGCAAAAAGTGTTTTCTCACTTATTAATTATAAAGCAATCTTTCACAGGTACCCTTAGCAGCTTTGCATCATATTCCACTCTGTTTATTGTTGGTTAAGCCTGCAGTGATTTGGTCTCTTTGTTCCCATCACTATAGAAGCCTAAGACCAGTGTTACACATTATCTGCCCCTCCACTGAACAAACTAAACAGATGTTTAACCCCCCAGTGAGCAGTTGGGAAACACTCGAGCGCAAACAAGAACTCATTCAGGTGCTCTCAAAAAGCTCAACACAAGGTGATACTTACAGCCACTGGAAGCTGACTGCCATACGACTGGCCTCCAGTGTATCAGATGGCTGGCTATTGGACTTAAGATCACAAGTTAAATTTGCCCAGAACTCATCTATTCTGCACAGTATGTCCAAACAGGTGCCTGACAAGAAACCAAAATTGCCAATTAGTACATTGTGACATCCAGCTGAAGGTTTCTTAGAAACAGCCAACGTTAAAAATCTGAGAACAAGACTTACTATATAGAATCATGTTAAAGCAGATGTTGGTTCGATGTAGATTTAAACAGATTAAAATTCACCACTGAAGAAAATACATGGATTGTATATAAATATAGACCTAGCAAACACCATCAAACACTAGGGAGTTAATTCCTGTTTTTAAGATTGGCATTTGTACATCACCATCTTAGCTTTTTTACAAGCAGAACTAACAATAGCCATATGAAACCAGACAAAACACATAATATGGAGATGACAACATAAACTGTACATAGTAATCATGTATTGCATATAAACAGATATTTTATATCAACAGAAGATTTGCCACACACCTAAAATTTAGATATAAATTACCAGTCAAAGGTTTTAGATACACTTTCACACTTAATGGGTCTCTTTATTTTCATGACTATTTAAATTGTAGATTCTTCTAAAACTTTTGACCGGTAGTCTGGGGCTTTTCCCACATTCCGTGGACAGTCTGCAACAGAGTAAATCATCTGCTCCACAGCATGACCTTCTCAGACTCTAGAGTGGAGATGCACAAAGAGATCGGCCACTGACTGGAATCAGGCAGTTTTCAGCTTGATCAGCTTTGACCGGTGACCAGTCAGTGAGAAACTCAAACATTCAAAACAGTAACTTTTCCATATTAGGTGCTACCAGGTCGCCCTGACAACAACATTTCTCAATGTGGGCACTGTTACTGACCAAAGAAGAGTCAACTACTTTCAGTGTCAGTGAAGTGTTTAAAATGAAATCAGGGGATGCAAAGACTTGTCAGAAGCTATTTAAAAACAGACTCTAGTAAAGACATGTTTGAGGTATATTAAGGCTGTGAAATGGCTAGAGGGAGCGATGTCAGGATCTGCCATTTTGTTCTTTGTTTTTATTTACTTTGCCGTTATAGATTTTCCCATTTCCTTTGATTAGTAGTTTACTTGGTTTAGTTTATATTTGCTTAGATTCTTGTGCTTGTTTACATGTCCTTAGATTTAGTTCTTTCTACTATTTATGTTTAGCTTATATTTAATGTTTCTATTGGTTTAACACTAGGACTCCAAGAATTCTAACACTACTTGAACTCCCAAGCCCGTCAATTTGACGGCGAGCATTCTGGATGCGAGGGCGGTGATGACATCATTGCACTACATTGGTCAGAATGCTAAAGGTTTCTTGCACGCTATAAAATTATGGTTTTGAGAAGAATTAATATTAGTATTTGATCAAAACCTATTATGTTTTATTATTATTTATAAATAGTACTAAAAAATAATATTGTAGAGGTAAGTTCAGGCTTTGAGGCTAAAGAGTAATGAAAATATGCTCACAGTGAAGAAAAAAAATACAATTATAGCTACACTACAAATTATAAAAACTTTTACCTGTAAAAAATGTCACAGCAAACGCTCAATAAACCAAACATATATCAGTCAAAATCATTCTGGAAAAGCTTAAAAGTGGTTTAGTTTGACAAATGCTAATGTACATTGTATGAGGAAAGAGATGCACCTGCTGGAAATGCAATTTTAAATGAGTAGTGACCCCCAGTTGAAACAATGTTGCCATTAAACACTTTTACACAAATATCAAATATTAAAAAAAATATTAAAAGCTTAATGGTATTTGTATTGAGTAGCCTCACTTTAGTTTAGCACATCTAAGCCACGTTTCTACAGCGCCATAACCTAAATAACAAGTGGTTTTATAAAGATTTGATGCGAAAAAAAATTCAAGCTTGTAAATGCTTCCTGGGAAAAATGATATTAAATAAAAGTTTTAAAAAATCATAAGGAACAATTTTAACTGAGCAACCTCTCTATTAGCATGGACTAGGGCGACAAGACTTGACAAGCTTACTACCACACAGACAGATTCATTTTGGACATAAACTCTTACCGCCTGAAGGCACTGGAGGCTGTGATTCAGCTGTGGAGCTTATGAATTTGCAGCTTGGAGGGTGTGGGAGGTTTATTTCAGACTGGTTTGCCCATTCCTTCACATGAACGTTAGCAGGAGATGAGTCACAACACAGCCCATCCTGCCATGGGAGGTCTAGGGCCCCTGAATGAAAAGGAGCTCCAGGCTCCAAGCACTGAACAGCTATGCAGAGAGACAGGACAGTGTTAAAAGGGTCAATAGTTAAAACCAAAAGTGAGATTTTTTTTATTTATTATTTTAAACAATCAGATTTCAGTAGGAAGGTCTCTTTAGTTTTCTTATATTTTTCTATTTTATATGATAAAAAATATGATGTCAAATTCTACTTGTAAAGAACGTACCATTCGAAGTTGAAGACAATTTTTGGGATTTTCTCCGTATACTTTTTTAATTTTATTTTTGATTCTTTCCACAAAACAGATTTGCAAACCCAACTGGTCCTTCTGTTATGCATTCCATTTAATTTTGTATTTTAAATAAATAAAAATAGTTAAGAGGGTGTGCCATTTTTTAATCCTGGCAGCTAAAAAACACAAGCGTCAATACACCATTAGCATGAAGCTGATAGGCAGAACATACATACAAAATAGCCAGTATCATTGCTCATTCATGTCTCATTATTGTATAACAGATTTAAGGCCACAGAAACCACAAAGGATCTAAAGTTTGGTGCAAGTTTTTTTTGTATTGTTAAGATCACTATTAAAATCCATATATCCAAATATCTTAGAAAAACACAAAGCATGTAAATAAAGTGCCACATTTTTCACTTGGCTGTTATTAATATACAATAATTAGCATTAGCATTAAACACACTTTTTGTATGCAAGAAAGACTGCAAATAAACATAATACAACATAAACCACAGAAACCTATGACTGGTCTGATTCCGAGATTTCACTTGGTCTGTGCTGCAAACATTACCTGACAAAGAATGATTGCTTAGGTGTCTAGTTGCATTTCGTTTTCCTATCTATTACTACTCAGTTTCTCACAAATTATAATCGCATGATAATAATATAGCAAAGCCAAAACCCTGTTTAGGGTTCTGATGTGGCTGAATCCAAACACCTCACCGTTATCTTTAGACATGCTTATCATGTGTTTTAATATTGGATTAAACCTTATAAATGATGAACAACTGGTACTGATTTCTTTACAAGTGTAGTGGTCTTCATTTAAAGTTCGAATATAAGATGGAAGAAAAGATTCAACAACATGAGAGTTCACCACTGTTAAGATTCTGCTGGAAACTCACCATGCAGCACCAGGAACACGTAAACCAGGTCTGACAACATCATGGACCAAGTCCTGCAAAGACACATACAAGCTGTAAGGTTTTGACAGAATTAACGACAATAGCACGAGGAACTAAAATGAGATGTAGAGTAACAAAGCCAGATAAGAAAGTTAATATTAGTAAAAATTAAAGGCATGTAACAATTCCTACTCAAAGAAAAACACTATGAATCACATCATACTTAAAGAGAAATAGGCCCCTATCAGATCAGGAGTAACTACTCAAGAACAGGTCTTAATAGGAAGACAAGAAAAGACGGGTGTACCACCATGACCAACCTTGTAGCAGGAAAATGTTTTTAGAGGAAATGGTGGAAATTTTGAAGTTAAATTTATCAACACTTCTCTCAAATTACATTTTATTAAATCAGAATTGCAGTTTATCAGGCAATAAGTATTTTTTTAAAACATTTTTTAAAAAGGGTGGTTTAATTTGATTTTGGAGGAGCAGATCTTCATCTCAGCAGCTTCACACTCGGCTGCGAACCGCCCCAGCGCATGCTGTAGGTCTTGGCTAGAGGGCGCCAGCAGGACCACGTCATCTGCAAAAAGAAGATACGAGATCTACTGGTCCCCAAACCAGACCCCCTCCACGCCTTGGCTGCGCCTAGAAATCCTGTCCATAAAAGTTATAAACAGGACCGGTGACAAAGGGCAGCCCTTCCGGAGTCCAACATGCACCGGGAACAGGTCCGACTTAGTGCCGGCAATGCGGACCAAACTCCTGCTACGCTTGTACAGGGACCGGATGGCCCCTAATAAAGGGCCCCCGATTCCATACTCCTGGAGCACCCCCCACAAGGCATCACGAGGGACACAGTCGAATGCCTTCTCCAGGTCCACAAAACACATGTGGACTGGTTGGGCAAACTCCCATGAACCCTCAAGTACCCTGTAGAGGGTATAGAGCTGGTCCACTTTTCCACTGCCGGGACGAAAACCACACTGCTCCTCCTGAAGCCGAGGTTCGACTATCGGCCGGACTCTCTTCTCCAATACCCTGGCATAGGCCTTACCAGGGAGGCTGAGGAGTGTGATCCCCCTGTAGTTGGAACACACCCTCCGGTCACCCTTCTTATGAAGGGGGACCACCACCCCAGTCTGCCAGTCCAGAGGCACAGTCCCTGACCGCCACGCAATGTTGAAGAGGCGTGTCAACCATGACAGCCCCATAACATCCAGAGATTTGAGGTACTCAGGGCGGATCTCATCCACCCCCGAAGCCCTGCCACCGCGGAGCTTTTTAACCACCTCGGTGACTTCAGCCTGGGAGATGAAAGAGTCCAACCCCGAGTCCCCAGCCTCTGTTTCCACCAGGGAATGCGTGATGGCAGGATTGAGGAGATCCTCTAAGTACTCCTTCCACCGCCCGATAATGGCCTCACCTATGGCCACCTATGGCCATGAACTTTGGGTCATGACCGAAAGAACGAGATCCCGGATACAAGCGGCTGAAATGAGCTTCCTCCGTAGGGTGGCCAGGCATTCCCTTAGAGATAGGGTGAGGAGCTCGGCCATCCGGGAGGGGCTCAGAGTAGAGTGGCTGCTCCTCCACATCGAGAGGAGCCAGTTGAGGTGGCTCAGGCATCTATACCGGATGCCTCCTGGACGCCTTCCTCAGGAGGTGATCCAGGCACGTCCCACTGGGAGGAGGCCCGGGGGACAGCCCAGGACACGTTGGAGGGACTATGTCTCTCGGCTGGCCTGGGAACGCCTTGGGCTCCCCCCGGAGGAGCTGGAGGAGGTGTCTGGGGAGAGGGACATCTGGGTGTCTCTGCTGAGTCTGCTGCCCCCGCGACCCGGTCCCGGATAAGCGCAAGACGACGAGTACGAGTAATTTGATTTTGGTGGGGATGAAGCAGACTATAAGATAAAAACCTCACACTAGCATGTGAAACACAGAAAAATCTTTCAAATTTAAAATGCACATGTAAAATGTACATTTGGAAATTGTATTTTGTGATAATATCAACGCACATTATTTTGTGTACTAACCTGTGAAACATATCCCAAATGTGAAATGATTGTGATAAATTTTGTTGAAGTACAGCTTATATCATTTGGTAATATGTGAACAGACATTTCCCACATGTGGAAATTATATTTTTTGCATATGACATATTTTTGGCTTAGCTCTTGCAAACTTGTGACCACATGAGAAATGTAAACTTCGTAACAAGCCTCACTTTGTAGAGGCAATTTTCATGGGTCAATATGTAACCTGCAGAGTCACATCTGGAGCAATTGTTTTTGTATTTCCTACCCATATGGGTCCCATATGTAAATGTGAGATGCCTTCAAATGGTTTATGAGAGGTTCTTTGAACTCCTGATTGGGTAAATTTGATTTTGTAACAGATACTGAGATAAATGTATGGAAAACTCTTTTCAATAAACATCATAATAAGATGGAAGTGTCTTTTAATGAATTCATGTATGATTCAATCCAAAACACACTGGCAAACTCACTCACACGGAAGAGATCAGAATTTGACACTGGTGCAATAACAATCCTAGCTGATTTTCAACACTTCCTACACAGGTTTAATCTGATCACATTAAGCATCACAGTGTCAACATAGGGCACAAAATCTCTGGCATACAGATCAAATACCAGTGTGTCTAATTATAACAGACAGTTATTTCCTGAGCATAACTGGAAATTCACAGTACTATATATTGTGTGCTTTAGAAAAGTATGTGCGAGATAAGAAAAAAACTTGTCACAGAGACCTACAATCTTTTACACATAAATACTCGGATCGTTCCATGTTTGAACCATCATGTGAGACCAATAACTTTTGGAATCCTCCGTATTTTTTGACACTCCTGGTAAAAATTTGCAAAAACCTATCTCCAAGCAACTTGCTTATTATGAAGTTCAATAAATACATGTCCTAATTGAAAGTCATGTTCACTAGTCATTCCTATCCTAAAGACTGGCTGAAAGAAACAGGGCTCTATCTACATCATATTTATATCCAGGGAAAACAGGAAGTATTGCTACTTAACCATTCGTCACATCAATCAACTTAGAAAAGATGCAACAATCAGTCGACCAAAGACTGGAATGGCACTGTTTTTTTTTTCATGACCTGCCATGATCAAATACTAAACTATCTGATTTTTTCAGCTATTCATTAAATTTATTACAACTAAAAACTGCCACCATCTTGGTATATAAATGCATCAACCAACAGCCTGTACTTCGATACCCTTTTCGATATTGAGAAAAATAACCAGTAAATGCTTTCTGACACATACCCAGCTGACCCAGCAACACATTTTCATTATTTTGTGTGTTAAAGCAGGTAAGACGTCAAGCACACTACTGCTGATTGTATTACAACCAGTTTTTCCTAATGTTATTTTCCCCCTCCTCACTGAATAAAGTCGAAATATAGTCAAATTCATTTTTTCTGATAGTTTCAGAGCAAGATTATGCTACTGTAATAGTTAATTATTCAAAGACCTTTTCTCACATAGGTTGCCAGACAGCATGAAGAAGGCTATAAATGCAACAAAAAGCTATCTGCAAGAATATGTTAAAAGTAAAAAGATTGTTAAAACAATCAGAACTTGTTATTTTTAGTCATATAACAGCAGATGTTTGCTTTATAGAAATAAACTTATCCTGGATTTCCCATGGTATTATATTTAAAGTCTGGACTTCTGGATCCAGAATTTTTAGGACAGCAGAGATGAGACTCAACATTCAGCTGTTTGGGAGAGACCTGAACAAAGTGTAGCACACTGCTAAAACAGGAGTCACCAATAATTATACTGTTCACAGGAAAGTCCCTTTGAAGAGGGAAAACAAACCTTTACGTAAGTTTTGTCCCC
Organism: Crenichthys baileyi; assembly: GCA_036173005.1. Classification (NCBI taxonomy): domain Eukaryota; kingdom Metazoa; phylum Chordata; class Actinopteri; order Cyprinodontiformes; family Goodeidae; genus Crenichthys; species Crenichthys baileyi. The sequence continues at coordinate 87,518 of JAHHUM010002031.1, read as the reverse complement.
ATATGAATAACTGAGAGTGAGCTGACGATATCCATCACCATTGTAGAGCAAAGCGACCCTTGGCAACCACCTGCTCACTATGCTATGTCTGAAATGCCAAGATGGGATACATGGGAAAAAAATTGCAACATATATGTACGTTATAACATCACAGCTTTCGCAAGAAGTTGGGGTGGGGGGGTGTCCTGTCACTCGGTCTGAAGACATATTTCAAGAGTTTTATTCTACATTTATCAATTAATTGATCATTCTAATTTTTTAATTAATATATTGTCTATATTACTCTTAATAGATAATGTAGGTTGCAGTGTGAAAGACAGCCCTGACTGCTCAGATGTCACAAAAAAAAGCTAATTGACTTTTCCTTCCACTCAACATTTAGTCTAACCTGCTTTTTATCCCGCCATAATGGTAACTATTTTCAACCTTCACTCGAGGCTGTGTCCTGCTGCTCCGTGCTGCCATTCCTCCCCTGCACTGAGTCACTCTGCCAGTCTGAGGCTAGTCAGGGCTTGCCACCCCGAAGAAACATATTTTTGGCAGGTAGTTCAGCGACTCTTTACACATTGGATAACAGGAGGAAATCAGAGGAAATCCTGACTTTTACGCAAACGAAAATGCAGCTGAAAGGCTGGACAGTGGTGGAATAATACTGCCTAAAAAAATGTCGAAATTGCCTACCAGAAAGTTCTGAAAAAATGTAAGAAATTTATTAAATGTATAAAGACGAATGAAAAAGAAAAGAAAAGAAAATGCAACAGGAGAGAGACAGAACACACTCATTTTGTCATTAAATGTTAAATAGTCTGGGTTCTTACGTCTTAATTGATGGGAAGCTTCATAAAGGTTTTCTTGCCAAGATAAAACTGGGTAAGTTAAATCGGCCGCGCTGCTGCCACGGCTCTCCGCTGACAGAAGACCAGTTAACTGCAAAAACGTTCCCACGCCACTCCTTGGTTGACGTCCTGTAGTATAAGTGGAGAATGGAGTAGCGAGAGGAGGAAGACGGAGAAGGTCTCCTATTCTGCAGTGGTGCGTTCAGGAAGCCTCCGAAATTAGACATACCATTTAATGGAAGCACGGCAGGTTCGCTATTTGTTCCTTGTCCTGCAAATTGGGATGAATTCTAACTTTCACGAACCTGTCATTGTAATTGACGTGTTTTATGTCAATCAAATAGTTAATAGAATTGAATAAATTCTGCCAAATACGTAGTTTCTCATCTTTTCTTGAATGTTTTGAGATATGGTTGTGATGCGCTGCTTTTTGAGATCTTTTGCCCACTTCATGTTGTCAAACAGGTTCTATTTAAGTAATCTCTTGATTCTGCAAGTCTGGCATTATTACAGCTTTTGGTCGACGTTTGTTGTTAATTCATGTTTTGGTCTGCATCGACTCTTTCGGGTAATAAGTAAAATTATCATTTGAAAACTTTACAACTTTAAGTTGTGTGAGTTATCTTTGTCTGATAATAAAGTTGGTTTGATGATCTGAATGATTAAAACCAGAGAAATACATGGGATTTATTAAAAGCAAGTGACATTTCTGACCAGTTCTTAATCATATTTATTTATTATTATATATTATTATTTATTTAGGGAGATTTCCACTGAACTTGTGATGCAGCATGAGTATGTTAAGAAGTATTCTGCAGGCAACAATAATAAACAAAACTTTGGCAAAAAGAGGATAGATACATTTTATTCTATGGGAAGTTAAAATGATGTAAAGAAATTGCTTGAAAAATAGATCCAAAAATAGATTGCTGGTACTTTTGGCATCACTCTGTTGTGAAAATTCAATGAAATTATTAAATTCCAAAAAAAGAGGAAAAACTGTTAAAACCTGGATTTGTTATTATCTTTATATTTAAAAACATTAGTTGGTTTTTCATCATTTTTAGCCAGTGATTAAGAGCCTTTGTAGAAGATCCAAAGAGCCACCTGCGCCTGAGCCTCAGGTTGCAGAACCCTGGTGTATACTCTACTAATTTAAAATCCCACACCTTTAATTAGAGTCTCTGCTTTCTTGATTATGTTGTCATTTGATAGGTCTGACTGCATGAGGTTGTACTGGCTTTTTTAAGTAGAGAATGATCCTTCTTTGGTAGTTACAATTTGGAAGATTAAAAATAAATAGACAAAAAAGGTTGAACAAAGATTACATGCAGAGGACCCACTTAACAAGACCAAAAAACATTAGTTCATTATCACTCTCTTCTCATTTTCAGGGTGCCACATACTGCTTTTGTCAGTCATTTTGTCATGCTACAGTGTCGAATGCCTTGGAAGGCAATCCCAGCGCGGTATTTACCTATCGCATGGTTTCTTCCTACACTACTACAGTAAGTGGGACGGTGGTATGATGGGGTTCAAATGTGACAGAATCAGAGTGAGAAATAGCAAGTTAGAAACCCAAACTATTTATTAGGATCACTAGTTCGGTTTTTGCATTGTAAGAGCTGTACCTTATATAAGTAGTGATTACAATGGGAGCAAACAAAATGCTGAGGTATGAAATGAAAAGGTCTGCTTGTGTTGGGATAGAAATTACAGCTGTTAGTACAGCTATTTTGGAAAAACCATGTTAATCAGAATCGTTTATTCAGTGACAAAGATCTTACATTTTAATATAAAATCCTGAATTTTGGATTGACAGATAATTGCCTAAATATCACTCCACTGAAGGTGTTCCAGTATGATTACCAAATATGTAAGATTACAAATCCATTAAATCACAATGCAGTATGATTTAGAGCCATCTCTCATTTAATTACTAACATTTTTGCATATTCTGTAAGCAGTTGAGGGTTTTCTGTGACGTGCAAACGGGATTTTAACACAAAAGGATGCATGTGGAGAAAATCCTGTCAAACATAAAGGTTTTTTTTTCGGCATATTGGAACCAAAAAGTTTACACCTGGTTGACTCAGAATAATCACAAACCTGCTATATTTTGCATACACAGGAGCCACAACCTTTGGATATGTGCTATTTTTGAACATGTCCCAATATCATTCATAATATTAAAGTAGTATAATGTTTGGTGACGGTCCAAGCGATTCTGTTTTGAGCTGCATTGTAAACTACAGGGTTTTACTAGGATCTAACAGATGTTATAGAGCTAAACAACTACAGGGGTTGCAAGAGCTGACTCTTTTGGGGGAACCTGGTATCTCAGAAAGGGGAATTTGAAAAGAGATGAGCTAAGAGGAAACATTTTAGACGGAATGATTTGTTATTTAAAGTTTAAAGTGAGCCAAGCTCTTTAGATGTATGTTTATCCAGGTTTGTGCATGGGTGTCAGAATAAAATAATGGGTGCAGTCGCTGTCTGACTTTCTGACGTAGAAAAGAAGAAAAGATGCGTCACTGGGTGCAGAGTTGACTCAGTGAAGGGGAGGAGATTCATTTGCAAGCAGATTTATTCTGTCTGCATCACAATGAGGGGCATCATCAATGTTCCAACCCAGCTATCTTTATTGAGATGGATTTGGCTCATTTGTTTTCAGTGCCCTGATATCCCTCTGCTGACTGAAAACTGCAGTGACTGTCGGAGACTGGAAGCAACTGGTTTCACACACATTTAAAATAGTAACAAATGTTTGCAAAGAAAAGAGAGTTTCATAATTATTTCTGATTATTTTACATGACTTTTTTAACATGAATTGTTTGTGGATATGGCAAGCAAAAGTCTTAGTACAAGCTACTTTAACCCAGGTCATACAAGTCAGACACTAGTGATCAATATTTTGCACTTGGTAAATTGAATCATAATCCTGGAAATAACTCTGGTGGGGATGAAGTAGCCTATAGGACAACCTCACCCTTAACACAGGTAAGACAATAGACATGATGGTGGACGTGAGGAAGGGGATTTCAGCTTAGGCATAAGCTCAAGATGGAGAGGGTGAGCAGTTTCAAGTATCTAGGTGTTCACATCAGTGAGGACCTCACATGAACAATCAAAACCATGCAACTGGTTTGGAAGGCTCAGCTGTACTTTGTAAGGAGGAAATTTGGTATGTCTCTGAAGACCCTCAGCTGCATTGTCGAGAACATCTTGACCAGCTGCATCACAGTCTGGTACGGCAGCACTACTGCAGCGGACCTCAAAACGCCTGCAGAGAGTGGTTAGAATCAGCAGGACTCCACTGCCCTCTCTTCAGAGCATCTTTCATGCCCACCTCCATCCTCAAAGATCCCACTCACCCTCGGTATGGACTCTTCACACTTTTCCCCTAAGGGCCGGAGGTACAGAAGTGTGAAATGTAAGACCTCCAGACTAGAAAACTCATTCTTCGCCTCTACCATCAAGCTTCTAAATTGCTGATAGTTCTCTGTAATCATGTAATGTATATGACTGTAATGTATTATTACTTCTGCTGCTTATTTGGCATTAAAAGTGTACAGCAAAGGAAGAATTTATTTACACAGGGAAACATGTTTCTTGACTGTGCATATGACAATAAACGGAAATGGAATTGAAACTAATGTGGGCATAAAAAAGAAAAGTTTTGCAAAGAAAATCTGAGGTTTGATGTTCATTTGTGTTTAGGCCCTTCTAATTTGATAAACCTAAATAAACCAACTATCTCAAGAAGTTAGTGAACATAGACTAATTTAATTCTAGTGTAAATACAGTTGCCTCTGCTTCAGATCATCATAAAGACCAGGAAACACACCAAACAGGACAGGGTTGAAGTTGTGGATAAGTTTAAAGAAAGGTAAGATTATATAACAATATCTCAACTTTTCAACATCTCATAGAGCTCTATTTAAGCCATCTTACAATAGAACAAGACTGACACAACTGCAAATCTTCCAAAGCATAGCAATCCAAGAAAACTGACAGCCAGGGCAAGGGGAGCATTGATCAGAGAAGCAACCAAAAGGCCCAACTCTGGAGGAGCTCCAGATCAGGTCAATCTGCTGGCAGACTTCACGTGTGTTCACAGATGGTCTCCTTCCAATCTGACTGAGCATGAGCTATTTTACAAGAAAAAAACAGGCAAAAATGTCAGTCTCAAAATGTACAAATTTAACAGAGACATACCCCAAAAGACATGAGGCTGTATGCAGCAAATGGCGGTTCTAAAAAAAGTGTAGGTTCAGAGTGTCTAAATACAAATGCATGCTGTATTCTTAGGATTTTTGTAGGTAAAAAATATAAAGCTATTCCTTCCACTTCACAATTATGGGCTACTTTGCATTGGTCTATTACACAAAATCCCAGTTAAAATGTTGTATTTCACATTGAAACTCATGGCTATAATGTGATAAATGATCCATGATGAATATTTCAGGGCTGTAAATAATTTTGCATGGAATTCTATTTGTGGATTCTCTCCAGGTACACTGTTTTATCCCACAGTCCAAAAACATGTTTATTAGGGCAATTAAGCACTTTAAATATCATTTGCATGTGAATGTGTGTGTATAGCTGTCAATCCTGAATGACCATGCATTGGCCTAATGATGTACGGATGACCTGTCATCCAAGACCTACATCTCGCCTGTTGATTGCTGGACCCACAAAAAAATTAGACACGGAAAATGTATGGTTGGATAATTATTTATCTTAAAGGCTGTGAGTTTTAGAAAACCATTTACGTGTAATTTTGTCTCAGCTGTAAAAGCTCATTCTTCTGCAGTTTCAGGTAGTCTGTGTCATTTCACCTCAACATTAAAATAGGAGAGATCTAATATTTACATCCTGCTACATGCATATTTTGAATTTAGGTCAAATTTCATGGTTGACCGACCAGTTAAGAAAGTACAAGCAAAGCAAAGACACTGTTGCAACAGAGGCATGAATTTAAAATGAAAAGAGGGCTCTCCCCTCCACTGACATCATCCCGATCTGTGAACAAGAATGACATCATCGTACTGAATTGGATGGAGGAAACATCACTGCTGAGTTGTCTATGTCTGTAATAAAAGTAAACGTGCAATGCCTCACAGGGGGAAGCCACGTGTTGAATAATTAAAGCACAAGAGGTGGACGAAACACCTTCAGAGGGGATTACACATTGGATGGATGATGCCATCCTTGCATGACAACACTGAGGTGGGATGATGTCATCTCTTTCTTTGTAATGTTTTCTGTTGGGATGTCATTCTGACATTCCCCTATTTTTAGACAAAATGACCTATTCTGTTTTATCGAAATTCACATAACTCTTTGTTATTTTAATGGTTTAATTCTTTCTTTAGTATTTACTATAAACTGTGTCCTGGATAAACAGTGAAAACAATATATCTACAACTGTTAATGTGGGATCATCTCCACATCAAAACTTTGAAAGTCAAGCACCATTCTGATTGCCAACTGTTTTGGGTTTATGACCTGTAGATAAGAGTAAATATAAAAAAAAAACTTCACAAGGCACTCCTAAGCATGCTATTTTTCATCAGACCTGTGCAAAAGTTTGCACATGCTGTTGATGATGCACACAGTGTTCTGCTGATGTCAAACGAAGTGGGTTGTTTACCTGGAGCTCATGTTTCAGGACTGCATGATAGAGTCAGTAGGCGCAAAAGGCCATCCTGTGCAGAGAACGCAAAGCAGCTCTGAATTGTATACATCGTTATTTATTTTATGTACATGACTGATAAACTATTGATTGGTCTGCCTGGTCACAGATTACCTCACAAATAGACTTCAGCATGTCATTCTGGTCAACCACACCTTACCCATTGCCAGTCTCTGCACTGGTGCCCCCCAAGGTTGTGTCAATCCACCCCTCTGCACATTGTACATCCATGACTGCACTCCAACCCACAGCTCAAACCCCAATTTAAAATTTGCTGATGTTCTCCAACAACACTTAAGCAGTCTATAGGGAAGAAGTCTTGAACTTCTTCACATGTAATAACCATATATTTGGGGGAAAGGACATATACTTATCTAAGCAGCCTGAGCAACAACAGAGAAGAGATGAAATGTCTCACCAGCTTCAAGTTCAGTGTCCATGGCTGGAGCATACAGTGCATACTGCAATCTACGTGAAAAAAGCCCAACAATGCATTTTCTTTCTAAGAACCCTGAAATGCAACAAATTCAGAAAAAAGATATTATGAAAACCTTTACTCCTGAACTACGGAGAGCACACTGGGCTACAGTTTCATCGACTGGTACTCCAGCTGCAGTGCAGGAGAAGGGAAAGATTCCCAACACTTCTCCGTGAATTTTTAGCCCCACCCAAAAAAACAAAAACTTGGATCACCTCTACTCAAACCATCTCTGCCAAAGGATTCTTCCATGTGTTGCAACCAAGCTGGAACAGACCTAGGTGATTTTATAATGGAATAAACCAACATAAAGTAATTTGTCCACATATTGTGTCTGTAAAAGAGGAATGAGAGCAGTTCTCAGGTCTCACAGTGATTAAGGGTATGGCTGCAGTTAATTCAGGCAATGAGTAGTATTACATGTAGCATAAACACTGGTATAAACACCGGTCTAGAAAATACTAAGAGCTGTGTTTTTAAGGTTCTTCTGTTTGAAAAACAAATTTCTTCCAGATTTCTCTCATCTTATTGTTACTTCTTTTTCTGCCCTTCACCCTAATCCCTTCATTCTGTTGTTTTGACATGGAAGAACCACTCTCATCTTGTACTCTGCACTACCACAACCGTTTCATCACAGTCACTAATAAAACCAGACTCCTTCCTACGGGTTCAAGGCCCACTCCTGGTCTACTCACTTACACACGTTGACACATCCCGCTTCTCCGTCTCAAATTCCACACCAAGCAGATTCCATGTTCTCCACTGAGAGACAAGCAAGGTTATAAGGGCGTGCATCTTGTTTTTCTTTTTCATGAAACAACAAAAATATTAGAAGGATTTATCAAGGAAGGCTGTTGGAGGAAAAACAATCCAGAGGTCACAGAGTGCAAAACTTGTGCGTCACCAGATTTTATTGTGTTAAACCTGGTGAGGTGTCCCCTTTCAGCCAAGACAATAAAGACAACCAAATAATTGGAAATGAGATTATATATTGATATTGGAGTTCCAAATCATGTTTATAGCTTTTTAGTTTTAGTCATATTTTTTTTTCAAAACTATCTTTGTTGAACTTTTAGGAGTATATACACGAAAGCACACATACATACACCATCAATTTAACTACCATACAACGAGATACATTACAAATGTAATATTAATTAATATTAATTATCAGTACATTTATTTTGCCAATCATTGAGATTTGAAGACTTGACCATCTTTCCAATGATTTACAAATAATGGCCAAAAGTGGGTTGTAGTTGCAGCTGACTATTTTCTCCAATTGCGGAACAATTTCAGTACCAAGATAAGTGAAAGTTCTCACGTTTCTGACGAGAGAGAGAGGTGCACATTGAAGGATTTCCCCTCCCCTAATTGACCAAATTACATCTAGAAGAGCAGGAATTGATGTTACTAACTTTTTAAGGAAAAGAATCACATCGTCTGAACCAAGAGGTAATATATGAATGGATCCTCCGACAGTTATACCAGAGATCATGCCAATGGCAAGAGGTTCAATTGCCAAAATAAATAAAAAAGAGGACAGAGGGCAGCCCTGTCTGCAGCCTCTCCCAATCTCTATTGGTTTTGAGATAATACCAATGGTGATTATTTCAGCATAAGGTTTATAATACAGAATATGCTTAATCCAATTCCAGAAACCGTGTCCCAAGCCGAAGCATCCAAGAATCTCTTACAGATAGGTCCACTCTACCCTATGAAAAGCTCTTTCAGCAACTAGTGCTAATAAAGCTGTGTCTGGCACCCCCTTCTGTTCACGCAAAATATTCAAAACCCTTCTCACGTTATAAAAGCCTTGCCTTCCCACCATAAACTTTAGGTTACTTTCGTAACCCCGGTTCTCTGAGTAGCATGAGTGAGTGTCTCATTCACCTCTTCCTCGCAACGTCAAAGCAAGGAGGGTGACTTGGTGAGACACTCACTCATGCTACTCAGAGAACCGGGGTTACGAAAGTAACCTAAAGTTTATGGTGGGAAGGCAAGGCTTTTATAACGTGAGAAGGGTTTTGAATATTTTGCGTGAACAGAAGGGGGTGCCAGACACAGCTTTATTAGCACTAGTTGCTGAAAGAGCTTTTCATAGGGTAGAGTGGACCTATCTGTAAGAGATTCTTGGATGCTTCGGCTTGGGACACGGTTTCTGGAATTGGATTAAGCATATTCTGTATTATAAACCTTATGCTGAAATAATCACCATTGGTATTATCTCAAAACCAATAGAGATTGGGAGAGGCTGCAGACAGGGCTGCCCTCTGTCCTCTTTTTTATTTATTTTGGCAATTGAACCTCTTGCCATTGGCATGATCTCTGGTATAACTGTCGGAGGATCCATTCATATATTACCTCTTGGTTCAGACGATGTGATTCTTTTCCTTAAAAAGTTAGTAACATCAATTCCTGCTCTTCTAGATGTAATTTGGTCAATTAGGGGAGGGGAAATCCTTCAATGTGCACCTCTCTCTCTCGTCAGAAACGTGAGAACTTTCACTTATCTTGGTACTGAAATTGTTCCGCAATTGGAGAAAATAGTCAGCTGCAACTACAACCCACTTTTGGCCATTATTTGTAAATCATTGGAAAGATGGTCAAGTCTTCAAATCTCAATGATTGGCAAAATAAATGTACTGATAATTAATATTAATTAATATTACATTTGTAATGTATCTCGTTGTATGGTAGTTAAATTGATGGTGTATGTATGTGTGCTTTCGTGTATATACTCCTAAAAGTTCAACAAAGATAGTTTTGAAAAAAAAATATGACTAAAACTAAAAAGCTATAAACATGATTTGGAACTCCAATATCAATATATAATCTCATTTCCAATTATTTGGTTGTCTTTATTGTCTTGGCTGAAAGGGGACACCTCACCAGGTTTAACACAATAAAATCTGGTGACGCACAAGTTTTGCACTCTGTGACCTCTGGATTGTTTTTCCTCCAACAGCCTTCCTTGATAAATCCTTCTAATATTTTTGTTGTTTCATGAAAAAGAAAAACAAGATGCACGCCCTTATAACCTTGCTTGTCTCTCAGTGGAGAACATGGAATCTGCTTGGTGTGGAATTTGAGACGGAGAAGCGGGATGTGTCAACGTGTGTAAGTGAGTAGACCAGGAGTGGGCCTTGAACCCGTAGGAAGGAGTCTGGTTTTATTAGTGACTGTGATGAAACGGTTGTGGTAGTGCAGAGTACAAGATGAGAGTGGTTCTTCCATGTCAAAACAACAGAATGAAGGGATTAGGGTGAAGGGCAGAAAAAGAAGTAACAATAAGATGAGAGAAATCTGGAAGAAATTTGTTTTTCAAACAGAAGAACCTTAAAAACACAGCTCTTAGTATTTTCTAGACCGGTGTTTATACCAGTGTTTATGCTACATGTAATACTACTCATTGCCTGAATTAACTGCAGCCATACCCTTAATCACTGTGAGACCTGAGAACTGCTCTCATTCCTCTTTTACAGACACAATATGTGGACAAATTACTTTATGTTGGTTTATTCCATTATAAAATCACCTAGGTCTGTTCCAGCTTGGTTGCAACACATGGAAGAATCCTTTGGCAGAGATGGTTTGAGTAGAGGTGATCCAAGTTTTTGTTTTTTTGGGTGGGGCTAAAAATTCACGGAGAAGTGTTGGGAATCTTTCCCTTCTCCTGCACTGCAGCTGGAGTACCAGTCGATGAAACTGTAGCCCAGTGTGCTCTCCGTAGTTCAGGAGTAAAGGTTTTCATAATATCTTTTTTCTGAATTTGTTGCATTTCAGGGTTCTTAGAAAGAAAATGCATTGTTGGGCTTTTTTCACGTAGATTGCAGTATGCACTGTATGCTCCAGCCATGGACACTGAACTTGAAGCTGGTGAGACATTTCATCTCTTCTCTGTTGTTGCTCAGGCTGCTTAGATAAGTATATGTCCTTTCCCCCAAATATATGGTTATTACATGTGAAGAAGTTCAAGACTTCTTCCCTATAGACTGCTTAAGTGTTGTTGGAGAACATCAGCAAATTTTAAATTGGGGTTTGAGCTGTGGGTTGGAGTGCAGTCATGGATGTACAATGTGCAGAGGGGTGGATTGACACAACCTTGGGGGGCACCAGTGCAGAGACTGGCAATGGGTAAGGTGTGGTTGACCAGAATGACATGCTGAAGTCTATTTGTGAGGTAATCTGTGACCAGGCAGACCAATCAATAGTTTATCAGTCATGTACATAAAATAAATAACGATGTATACAATTCAGAGCTGCTTTGCGTTCTCTGCACAGGATGGCCTTTTGCGCCTACTGACTCTATCATGCAGTCCTGAAACATGAGCTCCAGGTAAACAACCCACTTCGTTTGACATCAGCAGAACACTGTGTGCATCATCAACAGCATGTGCAAACTTTTGCACAGGTCTGATGAAAAATAGCATGCTTAGGAGTGCCTTGTGAAGTTTTTTTTTTATATTTACTCTTATCTACAGGTCATAAACCCAAAACAGTTGGCAATCAGAATGGTGCTTGACTTTCAAAGTTTTGATGTGGAGATGATCCCACATTAACAGTTGTAGATATATTGTTTTCACTGTTTATCCAGGACACAGTTTATAGTAAATACTAAAGAAAGAATTAAACCATTAAAATAACAAAGAGTTATGTGAATTTCGATAAAACAGAATAGGTCATTTTGTCTAAAAATAGGGGAATGTCAGAATGACATCCCAACAGAAAACATTACAAAGAAAGAGATGACATCATCCCACCTCAGTGTTGTCATGCAAGGATGGCATCATCCATCCAATGTGTAATCCCCTCTGAAGGTGTTTCGTCCACCTCTTGTGCTTTAATTATTCAACACGTGGCTTCCCCCTGTGAGGCATTGCACGTTTACTTTTATTACAGACATAGACAACTCAGCAGTGATGTTTCCTCCATCCAATTCAGTACGATGATGTCATTCTTGTTCACAGATCGGGATGATGTCAGTGGAGGGGAGAGCCCTCTTTTCATTTTAAATTCATGCCTCTGTTGCAACAGTGTCTTTGCTTTGCTTGTACTTTCTTAACTGGTCGGTCAACCATGAAATTTGACCTAAATTCAAAATATGCATGTAGCAGGATGTAAATATTAGATCTCTCCTATTTTAATGTTGAGGTGAAATGACACAGACTACCTGAAACTGCAGAAGAATGAGCTTTTACAGCTGAGACAAAATTACACGTAAATGGTTTTCTAAAACTCACAGCCTTTAAGATAAATAATTATCCAACCATACATTTTCCGTGTCTAATTTTTTTGTGGGTCCAGCAATCAACAGGCGAGATGTAGGTCTTGGATGACAGGTCATCCGTACATCATTAGGCCAATGCATGGTCATTCAGGATTGACAGCTATACACACACATTCACATGCAAATGATATTTAAAGTGCTTAATTGCCCTAATAAACATGTTTTTGGACTGTGGGATAAAACAGTGTACCTGGAGAGAATCCACAAATAGAATTCCATGCAAAATTATTTACAGCCCTGAAATATTCATCATGGATCATTTATCACATTATAGCCATGAGTTTCAATGTGAAATACAACATTTTAACTGGGATTTTGTGTAATAGACCAATGCAAAGTAGCCCATAATTGTGAAGTGGAAGGAATAGCTTTATATTTTTTACCTACAAAAATCCTAAGAATACAGCATGCATTTGTATTTAGACACTCTGAACCTACACTTTTTTTAGAACCGCCATTTGCTGCATACAGCCTCATGTCTTTTGGGGTATGTCTCTGTTAAATTTGTACATTTTGAGACTGACATTTTTGCCTGTTTTTTTCTTGTAAAATAGCTCATGCTCAGTCAGATTGGAAGGAGACCATCTGTGAACACACGTGAAGTCTGCCAGCAGATTGACCTGATCTGGAGCTCCTCCAGAGTTGGGCCTTTTGGTTGCTTCTCTGATCAATGCTCCCCTTGCCCTGGCTGTCAGTTTTCTTGGATTGCTATGCTTTGGAAGATTTGCAGTTGTGTCAGTCTTGTTCTATTGTAAGATGGCTTAAATAGAGCTCTATGAGATGTTGAAAAGTTGAGATATTGTTATATAATCTTACCTTTCTTTAAACTTATCCACAACTTCAACCCTGTCCTGTTTGGTGTGTTTCCTGGTCTTTATGATGATCTGAAGCAGAGGCAACTGTATTTACACTAGAATTAAATTAGTCTATGTTCACTAACTTCTTGAGATAGTTGGTTTATTTAGGTTTATCAAATTAGAAGGGCCTAAACACAAATGAACATCAAACCTCAGATTTTCTTTGCAAAACTTTTCTTTTTTATGCCCACATTAGTTTCAATTCCATTTCCGTTTATTGTCATATGCACAGTCAAGAAACATGTTTCCCTGTGTAAATAAATTCTTCCTTTGCTGTACACTTTTAATGCCAAATAAGCAGCAGAAGTAATAATACATTACAGTCATATACATTACATGATTACAGAGAACTATCAGCAATTTAGAAGCTTGATGGTAGAGGCGAAGAATGAGTTTTCTAGTCTGGAGGTCTTACATTTCACACTTCTGTACCTCCGGCCCTTAGGGGAAAAGTGTGAAGAGTCCATACCGAGGGTGAGTGGGATCTTTGAGGATGGAGGTGGGCATGAAAGATGCTCTGAAGAGAGGGCAGTGGAGTCCTGCTGATTCTAACCACTCTCTGCAGGCGTTTTGAGGTCCGCTGCAGTAGTGCTGCCGTACCAGACTGTGATGCAGCTGGTCAAGATGTTCTCGACAATGCAGCTGAGGGTCTTCAGAGACATACCAAATTTCCTCCTTACAAAGTACAGCTGAGCCTTCCAAACCAGTTGCATGGTTTTGATTGTTCATGTGAGGTCCTCACTGATGTGAACACCTAGATACTTGAAACTGCTCACCCTCTCCATCTTGAGCTTATGCCTAAGCTGAAATCCCCTTCCTCACGTCCACCATCATGTCTATTGTCTTACCTGTGTTAAGGGTGAGGTTGTCCTATAGGCTACTTCATCCCCACCAGAGTTATTTCCAGGATTATGATTCAATTTACCAAGTGCAAAATATTGATCACTAGTGTCTGACTTGTATGACCTGGGTTAAAGTAGCTTGTACTAAGACTTTTGCTTGCCATATCCACAAACAATTCATGTTAAAAAAGTCATGTAAAATAATCAGAAATAATTATGAAACTCTCTTTTCTTTGCAAACATTTGTTACTATTTTAAATGTGTGTGAAACCAGTTGCTTCCAGTCTCCGACAGTCACTGCAGTTTTCAGTCAGCAGAGGGATATCAGGGCACTGAAAACAAATGAGCCAAATCCATCTCAATAAAGATAGCTGGGTTGGAACATTGATGATGCCCCTCATTGTGATGCAGACAGAATAAATCTGCTTGCAAATGAATCTCCTCCCCTTCACTGAGTCAACTCTGCACCCAGTGACGCATCTTTTCTTCTTTTCTACGTCAGAAAGTCAGACAGCGACTGCACCCATTATTTTATTCTGACACCCATGCACAAACCTGGATAAACATACATCTAAAGAGCTTGGCTCACTTTAAACTTTAAATAACAAATCATTCCGTCTAAAATGTTTCCTCTTAGCTCATCTCTTTTCAAATTCCCCTTTCTGAGATACCAGGTTCCCCCAAAAGAGTCAGCTCTTGCAACCCCTGTAGTTGTTTAGCTCTATAACATCTGTTAGATCCTAGTAAAACCCTGTAGTTTACAATGCAGCTCAAAACAGAATCGCTTGGACCGTCACCAAACATTATACTACTTTAATATTATGAATGATATTGGGACATGTTCAAAAATAGCACATATCCAAAGGTTGTGGCTCCTGTGTATGCAAAATATAGCAGGTTTGTGATTATTCTGAGTCAACCAGGTGTAAACTTTTTGGTTCCAATATGCCGAAAAAAAAACCTTTATGTTTGACAGGATTTTCTCCACATGCATCCTTTTGTGTTAAAATCCCGTTTGCACGTCACAGAAAACCCTCAACTGCTTACAGAATATGCAAAAATGTTAGTAATTAAATGAGAGATGGCTCTAAATCATACTGCATTGTGATTTAATGGATTTGTAATCTTACATATTTGGTAATCATACTGGAACACCTTCAGTGGAGTGATATTTAGGCAATTATCTGTCAATCCAAAATTCAGGATTTTATATTAAAATGTAAGATCTTTGTCACTGAATAAACGATTCTGATTAACATGGTTTTTCCAAAATAGCTGTACTAACAGCTGTAATTTCTATCCCAACACAAGCAGACCTTTTCATTTCATACCTCAGCATTTTGTTTGCTCCCATTGTAATCACTACTTATATAAGGTACAGCTCTTACAATGCAAAAACCGAACTAGTGATCCTAATAAATAGTTTGGGTTTCTAACTTGCTATTTCTCACTCTGATTCTGTCACATTTGAACCCCATCATACCACCGTCCCACTTACTGTAGTAGTGTAGGAAGAAACCATGCGATAGGTAAATACCGCGCTGGGATTGCCTTCCAAGGCATTCGACACTGTAGCATGACAAAATGACTGACAAAAGCAGTATGTGGCACCCTGAAAATGAGAAGAGAGTGATAATGAACTAATGTTTTTTGGTCTTGTTAAGTGGGTCCTCTGCATGTAATCTTTGTTCAACCTTTTTTGTCTATTTATTTTTAATCTTCCAAATTGTAACTACCAAAGAAGGATCATTCTCTACTTAAAAAAGCCAGTACAACCTCATGCAGTCAGACCTATCAAATGACAACATAATCAAGAAAGCAGAGACTCTAATTAAAGGTGTGGGATTTTAAATTAGTAGAGTATACACCAGGGTTCTGCAACCTGAGGCTCAGGCGCAGGTGGCTCTTTGGATCTTCTACAAAGGCTCTTAATCACTGGCTAAAAATGATGAAAAACCAACTAATGTTTTTAAATATAAAGATAATAACAAATCCAGGTTTTAACAGTTTTTCCTCTTTTTTTGGAATTTAATAATTTCATTGAATTTTCACAACAGAGTGATGCCAAAAGTACCAGCAATCTATTTTTGGATCTATTTTTCAAGCAATTTCTTTACATCATTTTAACTTCCCATAGAATAAAATGTATCTATCCTCTTTTTGCCAAAGTTTTGTTTATTATTGTTGCCTGCAGAATACTTCTTAACATACTCATGCTGCATCACAAGTTCAGTGGAAATCTCCCTAAATAAATAATAATATATAATAATAAATAAATATGATTAAGAACTGGTCAGAAATGTCACTTGCTTTTAATAAATCCCATGTATTTCTCTGGTTTTAATCATTCAGATCATCAAACCAACTTTATTATCAGACAAAGATAACTCACACAACTTAAAGTTGTAAAGTTTTCAAATGATAATTTTACTTATTACCCGAAAGAGTCGATGCAGACCAAAACATGAATTAACAACAAACGTCGACCAAAAGCTGTAATAATGCCAGACTTGCAGAATCAAGAGATTACTTAAATAGAACCTGTTTGACAACATGAAGTGGGCAAAAGATCTCAAAAAGCAGCGCATCACAACCATATCTCAAAACATTCAAGAAAAGATGAGAAACTACGTATTTGGCAGAATTTATTCAATTCTATTAACTATTTGATTGACATAAAACACGTCAATTACAATGACAGGTTCGTGAAAGTTAGAATTCATCCCAATTTGCAGGACAAGGAACAAATAGCGAACCTGCCGTGCTTCCATTAAATGGTATGTCTAATTTCGGAGGCTTCCTGAACGCACCACTGCAGAATAGGAGACCTTCTCCGTCTTCCTCCTCTCGCTACTCCATTCTCCACTTATACTACAGGACGTCAACCAAGGAGTGGCGTGGGAACGTTTTTGCAGTTAACTGGTCTTCTGTCAGCGGAGAGCCGTGGCAGCAGCGCGGCCGATTTAACTTACCCAGTTTTATCTTGGCAAGAAAACCTTTATGAAGCTTCCCATCAATTAAGACGTAAGAACCCAGACTATTTAACATTTA
Organism: Crenichthys baileyi; assembly: GCA_036173005.1. Lineage (NCBI taxonomy): Eukaryota > Metazoa > Chordata > Actinopteri > Cyprinodontiformes > Goodeidae > Crenichthys > Crenichthys baileyi. The sequence continues at coordinate 70,466 of JAHHUM010002031.1, read as the reverse complement.
ATGACAAAATGAGTGTGTTCTGTCTCTCTCCTGTTGCATTTTCTTTTCTTTTCTTTTTCATTCGTCTTTATACATTTAATAAATTTCTTACATTTTTTCAGAACTTTCTGGTAGGCAATTTCGACATTTTTTTAGGCAGTATTATTCCACCACTGTCCAGCCTTTCAGCTGCATTTTCGTTTGCGTAAAAGTCAGGATTTCCTCTGATTTCCTCCTGTTATCCAATGTGTAAAGAGTCGCTGAACTACCTGCCAAAAATATGTTTCTTCGGGGTGGCAAGCCCTGACTAGCCTCAGACTGGCAGAGTGACTCAGTGCAGGGGAGGAATGGCAGCACGGAGCAGCAGGACACAGCCTCGAGTGAAGGTTGAAAATAGTTACCATTATGGCGGGATAAAAAGCAGGTTAGACTAAATGTTGAGTGGAAGGAAAAGTCAATTAGCTTTTTTTTGTGACATCTGAGCAGTCAGGGCTGTCTTTCACACTGCAACCTACATTATCTATTAAGAGTAATATAGACAATATATTAATTAAAAAATTAGAATGATCAATTAATTGATAAATGTAGAATAAAACTCTTGAAATATGTCTTCAGACCGAGTGACAGGACACCCCCCCACCCCAACTTCTTGCGAAAGCTGTGATGTTATAACGTACATATATGTTGCAATTTTTTTCCCATGTATCCCATCTTGGCATTTCAGACATAGCATAGTGAGCAGGTGGTTGCCAAGGGTCGCTTTGCTCTACAATGGTGATGGATATCGTCAGCTCACTCTCAGTTATTCATATGGGGACAAAACTTACGTAAAGGTTTGTTTTCCCTCTTCAAAGGGACTTTCCTGTGAACAGTATAATTATTGGTGACTCCTGTTTTAGCAGTGTGCTACACTTTGTTCAGGTCTCTCCCAAACAGCTGAATGTTGAGTCTCATCTCTGCTGTCCTAAAAATTCTGGATCCAGAAGTCCAGACTTTAAATATAATACCATGGGAAATCCAGGATAAGTTTATTTCTATAAAGCAAACATCTGCTGTTATATGACTAAAAATAACAAGTTCTGATTGTTTTAACAATCTTTTTACTTTTAACATATTCTTGCAGATAGCTTTTTGTTGCATTTATAGCCTTCTTCATGCTGTCTGGCAACCTATGTGAGAAAAGGTCTTTGAATAATTAACTATTACAGTAGCATAATCTTGCTCTGAAACTATCAGAAAAAATGAATTTGACTATATTTCGACTTTATTCAGTGAGGAGGGGGAAAATAACATTAGGAAAAACTGGTTGTAATACAATCAGCAGTAGTGTGCTTGACGTCTTACCTGCTTTAACACACAAAATAATGAAAATGTGTTGCTGGGTCAGCTGGGTATGTGTCAGAAAGCATTTACTGGTTATTTTTCTCAATATCGAAAAGGGTATCGAAGTACAGGCTGTTGGTTGATGCATTTATATACCAAGATGGTGGCAGTTTTTAGTTGTAATAAATTTAATGAATAGCTGAAAAAATCAGATAGTTTAGTATTTGATCATGGCAGGTCATGAAAAAAAAAACAGTGCCATTCCAGTCTTTGGTCGACTGATTGTTGCATCTTTTCTAAGTTGATTGATGTGACGAATGGTTAAGTAGCAATACTTCCTGTTTTCCCTGGATATAAATATGATGTAGATAGAGCCCTGTTTCTTTCAGCCAGTCTTTAGGATAGGAATGACTAGTGAACATGACTTTCAATTAGGACATGTATTTATTGAACTTCATAATAAGCAAGTTGCTTGGAGATAGGTTTTTGCAAATTTTTACCAGGAGTGTCAAAAAATACGGAGGATTCCAAAAGTTATTGGTCTCACATGATGGTTCAAACATGGAACGATCCGAGTATTTATGTGTAAAAGATTGTAGGTCTCTGTGACAAGTTTTTTTCTTATCTCGCACATACTTTTCTAAAGCACACAATATATAGTACTGTGAATTTCCAGTTATGCTCAGGAAATAACTGTCTGTTATAATTAGACACACTGGTATTTGATCTGTATGCCAGAGATTTTGTGCCCTATGTTGACACTGTGATGCTTAATGTGATCAGATTAAACCTGTGTAGGAAGTGTTGAAAATCAGCTAGGATTGTTATTGCACCAGTGTCAAATTCTGATCTCTTCCGTGTGAGTGAGTTTGCCAGTGTGTTTTGGATTGAATCATACATGAATTCATTAAAAGACACTTCCATCTTATTATGATGTTTATTGAAAAGAGTTTTCCATACATTTATCTCAGTATCTGTTACAAAATCAAATTTACCCAATCAGGAGTTCAAAGAACCTCTCATAAACCATTTGAAGGCATCTCACATTTACATATGGGACCCATATGGGTAGGAAATACAAAAACAATTGCTCCAGATGTGACTCTGCAGGTTACATATTGACCCATGAAAATTGCCTCTACAAAGTGAGGCTTGTTACGAAGTTTACATTTCTCATGTGGTCACAAGTTTGCAAGAGCTAAGCCAAAAATATGTCATATGCAAAAAATATAATTTCCACATGTGGGAAATGTCTGTTCACATATTACCAAATGATATAAGCTGTACTTCAACAAAATTTATCACAATCATTTCACATTTGGGATATGTTTCACAGGTTAGTACACAAAATAATGTGCGTTGATATTATCACAAAATACAATTTCCAAATGTACATTTTACATGTGCATTTTAAATTTGAAAGATTTTTCTGTGTTTCACATGCTAGTGTGAGGTTTTTATCTTATAGTCTGCTTCATCCCCACCAAAATCAAATTACTCGTACTCGTCGTCTTGCGCTTATCCGGGACCGGGTCGCGGGGGCAGCAGACTCAGCAGAGACACCCAGATGTCCCTCTCCCCAGACACCTCCTCCAGCTCCTCCGGGGGGAGCCCAAGGCGTTCCCAGGCCAGCCGAGAGACATAGTCCCTCCAACGTGTCCTGGGCTGTCCCCCGGGCCTCCTCCCAGTGGGACGTGCCTGGATCACCTCCTGAGGAAGGCGTCCAGGAGGCATCCGGTATAGATGCCTGAGCCACCTCAACTGGCTCCTCTCGATGTGGAGGAGCAGCCACTCTACTCTGAGCCCCTCCCGGATGGCCGAGCTCCTCACCCTATCTCTAAGGGAATGCCTGGCCACCCTACGGAGGAAGCTCATTTCAGCCGCTTGTATCCGGGATCTCGTTCTTTCGGTCATGACCCAAAGTTCATGGCCATAGGTGGCCATAGGTGAGGCCATTATCGGGCGGTGGAAGGAGTACTTAGAGGATCTCCTCAATCCTGCCATCACGCATTCCCTGGTGGAAACAGAGGCTGGGGACTCGGGGTTGGACTCTTTCATCTCCCAGGCTGAAGTCACCGAGGTGGTTAAAAAGCTCCGCGGTGGCAGGGCTTCGGGGGTGGATGAGATCCGCCCTGAGTACCTCAAATCTCTGGATGTTATGGGGCTGTCATGGTTGACACGCCTCTTCAACATTGCGTGGCGGTCAGGGACTGTGCCTCTGGACTGGCAGACTGGGGTGGTGGTCCCCCTTCATAAGAAGGGTGACCGGAGGGTGTGTTCCAACTACAGGGGGATCACACTCCTCAGCCTCCCTGGTAAGGCCTATGCCAGGGTATTGGAGAAGAGAGTCCGGCCGATAGTCGAACCTCGGCTTCAGGAGGAGCAGTGTGGTTTTCGTCCCGGCAGTGGAAAAGTGGACCAGCTCTATACCCTCTACAGGGTACTTGAGGGTTCATGGGAGTTTGCCCAACCAGTCCACATGTGTTTTGTGGACCTGGAGAAGGCATTCGACTGTGTCCCTCGTGATGCCTTGTGGGGGGTGCTCCAGGAGTATGGAATCGGGGGCCCTTTATTAGGGGCCATCCGGTCCCTGTACAAGCGTAGCAGGAGTTTGGTCCGCATTGCCGGCACTAAGTCGGACCTGTTCCCGGTGCATGTTGGACTCCGGAAGGGCTGCCCTTTGTCACCGGTCCTGTTTATAACTTTTATGGACAGGATTTCTAGGCGCAGACAAGGGCCGGAGGGGGTCTGGTTTGGGGACCAGTGGATTTCGTCTCTTCTTTTTGCAGATGAAGTGGTCCTGCTGGCCCCCTCTAGCCAAGAGCTACAGCATACATAGGGACAAGCGGCTGAAATGATGGGTGGCCAGGCACTCCCTTAGAGATAGGGTGAGGAGCTCGGCCATCTGGGAGGGGCTCTGAGAATAGCCGCAGCTCCTCCACATCGAGAGGAGCCAGTTGAGGTGCCTCGGGCATCTATATCGGATGCCTCCCGGACGCCTACCTCGAGAGGTGTTCCAGGCACGTCCCAACGGGAGGAGGCCCAGGGGACAGCCCCGGACACGTTGGAGGGACTATGTCTCTCGGCTGGCCTAGGAACGCCTTGGGCTCCCCCCAGAGGAGCTGGAGGAGGTGTCTGGGGAGAGGGACGTCTGGGTGTCTCTACTGAGTCTGCTGCCCCTGCGACCCGGTCCCAGATAAGGCGGAAGACGACGAGTATGAGTTTAGCTAATTGTATTAAACGACTCCCTAATGAAAAAAAATAGAACTTGCATCCCATTCATTGGGGATAAAGCAGTCTTAGTTGAGAACTATTTAGTTGCCAAACAAATGATTCAACACATTTATGTTTACTTTATTTTTTCCTTTCTTACCCGGTCTGGCAGGAATTCTGAGCAAAACTGTTGAAGCCATAACGTTGGAGATGTTGACCGTTACCAGGACAGCAAAGGTTCTTGATGAATTAAGATGAATCGAGCACATGAGTGAATCTTCTGCATCACATACAACCTGATGATCAGATGTAGAGTAATTGGTGCTGTTTCCCTGAGAGCTGGAGAGAGGAGCAAATGTTATTACCAGGATTTTGATCAAAGATGTTGAACATCTTTAAAACTAAACATTGTCTTGAGCCTTAAGGGTAGTAAAAATATGAAAAAATAACATTATAATAATATAAATAATATTTTGTTTGTGGCTTGTTTTAAAAATGCAAAAAGTGTTTTCTCACTTATTAATTATAAAGCAATCTTTCACAGGTACCCTTAGCAGCTTTGCATCATATTCCACTCTGTTTATTGTTGGTTAAGCCTGCAGTGATTTGGTCTCTTTGTTCCCATCACTATAGAAGCCTAAGACCAGTGTTACACATTATCTGCCCCTCCACTGAACAAACTAAACAGATGTTTAACCCCCCAGTGAGCAGTTGGGAAACACTCGAGCGCAAACAAGAACTCATTCAGGTGCTCTCAAAAAGCTCAACACAAGGTGATACTTACAGCCACTGGAAGCTGACTGCCATACGACTGGCCTCCAGTGTATCAGATGGCTGGCTATTGGACTTAAGATCACAAGTTAAATTTGCCCAGAACTCATCTATTCTGCACAGTATGTCCAAACAGGTGCCTGACAAGAAACCAAAATTGCCAATTAGTACATTGTGACATCCAGCTGAAGGTTTCTTAGAAACAGCCAACGTTAAAAATCTGAGAACAAGACTTACTATATAGAATCATGTTAAAGCAGATGTTGGTTCGATGTAGATTTAAACAGATTAAAATTCACCACTGAAGAAAATACATGGATTGTATATAAATATAGACCTAGCAAACACCATCAAACACTAGGGAGTTAATTCCTGTTTTTAAGATTGGCATTTGTACATCACCATCTTAGCTTTTTTACAAGCAGAACTAACAATAGCCATATGAAACCAGACAAAACACATAATATGGAGATGACAACATAAACTGTACATAGTAATCATGTATTGCATATAAACAGATATTTTATATCAACAGAAGATTTGCCACACACCTAAAATTTAGATATAAATTACCAGTCAAAGGTTTTAGATACACTTTCACACTTAATGGGTCTCTTTATTTTCATGACTATTTAAATTGTAGATTCTTCTAAAACTTTTGACCGGTAGTCTGGGGCTTTTCCCACATTCCGTGGACAGTCTGCAACAGAGTAAATCATCTGCTCCACAGCATGACCTTCTCAGACTCTAGAGTGGAGATGCACAAAGAGATCGGCCACTGACTGGAATCAGGCAGTTTTCAGCTTGATCAGCTTTGACCGGTGACCAGTCAGTGAGAAACTCAAACATTCAAAACAGTAACTTTTCCATATTAGGTGCTACCAGGTCGCCCTGACAACAACATTTCTCAATGTGGGCACTGTTACTGACCAAAGAAGAGTCAACTACTTTCAGTGTCAGTGAAGTGTTTAAAATGAAATCAGGGGATGCAAAGACTTGTCAGAAGCTATTTAAAAACAGACTCTAGTAAAGACATGTTTGAGGTATATTAAGGCTGTGAAATGGCTAGAGGGAGCGATGTCAGGATCTGCCATTTTGTTCTTTGTTTTTATTTACTTTGCCGTTATAGATTTTCCCATTTCCTTTGATTAGTAGTTTACTTGGTTTAGTTTATATTTGCTTAGATTCTTGTGCTTGTTTACATGTCCTTAGATTTAGTTCTTTCTACTATTTATGTTTAGCTTATATTTAATGTTTCTATTGGTTTAACACTAGGACTCCAAGAATTCTAACACTACTTGAACTCCCAAGCCCGTCAATTTGACGGCGAGCATTCTGGATGCGAGGGCGGTGATGACATCATTGCACTACATTGGTCAGAATGCTAAAGGTTTCTTGCACGCTATAAAATTATGGTTTTGAGAAGAATTAATATTAGTATTTGATCAAAACCTATTATGTTTTATTATTATTTATAAATAGTACTAAAAAATAATATTGTAGAGGTAAGTTCAGGCTTTGAGGCTAAAGAGTAATGAAAATATGCTCACAGTGAAGAAAAAAAATACAATTATAGCTACACTACAAATTATAAAAACTTTTACCTGTAAAAAATGTCACAGCAAACGCTCAATAAACCAAACATATATCAGTCAAAATCATTCTGGAAAAGCTTAAAAGTGGTTTAGTTTGACAAATGCTAATGTACATTGTATGAGGAAAGAGATGCACCTGCTGGAAATGCAATTTTAAATGAGTAGTGACCCCCAGTTGAAACAATGTTGCCATTAAACACTTTTACACAAATATCAAATATTAAAAAAAATATTAAAAGCTTAATGGTATTTGTATTGAGTAGCCTCACTTTAGTTTAGCACATCTAAGCCACGTTTCTACAGCGCCATAACCTAAATAACAAGTGGTTTTATAAAGATTTGATGCGAAAAAAAATTCAAGCTTGTAAATGCTTCCTGGGAAAAATGATATTAAATAAAAGTTTTAAAAAATCATAAGGAACAATTTTAACTGAGCAACCTCTCTATTAGCATGGACTAGGGCGACAAGACTTGACAAGCTTACTACCACACAGACAGATTCATTTTGGACATAAACTCTTACCGCCTGAAGGCACTGGAGGCTGTGATTCAGCTGTGGAGCTTATGAATTTGCAGCTTGGAGGGTGTGGGAGGTTTATTTCAGACTGGTTTGCCCATTCCTTCACATGAACGTTAGCAGGAGATGAGTCACAACACAGCCCATCCTGCCATGGGAGGTCTAGGGCCCCTGAATGAAAAGGAGCTCCAGGCTCCAAGCACTGAACAGCTATGCAGAGAGACAGGACAGTGTTAAAAGGGTCAATAGTTAAAACCAAAAGTGAGATTTTTTTTATTTATTATTTTAAACAATCAGATTTCAGTAGGAAGGTCTCTTTAGTTTTCTTATATTTTTCTATTTTATATGATAAAAAATATGATGTCAAATTCTACTTGTAAAGAACGTACCATTCGAAGTTGAAGACAATTTTTGGGATTTTCTCCGTATACTTTTTTAATTTTATTTTTGATTCTTTCCACAAAACAGATTTGCAAACCCAACTGGTCCTTCTGTTATGCATTCCATTTAATTTTGTATTTTAAATAAATAAAAATAGTTAAGAGGGTGTGCCATTTTTTAATCCTGGCAGCTAAAAAACACAAGCGTCAATACACCATTAGCATGAAGCTGATAGGCAGAACATACATACAAAATAGCCAGTATCATTGCTCATTCATGTCTCATTATTGTATAACAGATTTAAGGCCACAGAAACCACAAAGGATCTAAAGTTTGGTGCAAGTTTTTTTTGTATTGTTAAGATCACTATTAAAATCCATATATCCAAATATCTTAGAAAAACACAAAGCATGTAAATAAAGTGCCACATTTTTCACTTGGCTGTTATTAATATACAATAATTAGCATTAGCATTAAACACACTTTTTGTATGCAAGAAAGACTGCAAATAAACATAATACAACATAAACCACAGAAACCTATGACTGGTCTGATTCCGAGATTTCACTTGGTCTGTGCTGCAAACATTACCTGACAAAGAATGATTGCTTAGGTGTCTAGTTGCATTTCGTTTTCCTATCTATTACTACTCAGTTTCTCACAAATTATAATCGCATGATAATAATATAGCAAAGCCAAAACCCTGTTTAGGGTTCTGATGTGGCTGAATCCAAACACCTCACCGTTATCTTTAGACATGCTTATCATGTGTTTTAATATTGGATTAAACCTTATAAATGATGAACAACTGGTACTGATTTCTTTACAAGTGTAGTGGTCTTCATTTAAAGTTCGAATATAAGATGGAAGAAAAGATTCAACAACATGAGAGTTCACCACTGTTAAGATTCTGCTGGAAACTCACCATGCAGCACCAGGAACACGTAAACCAGGTCTGACAACATCATGGACCAAGTCCTGCAAAGACACATACAAGCTGTAAGGTTTTGACAGAATTAACGACAATAGCACGAGGAACTAAAATGAGATGTAGAGTAACAAAGCCAGATAAGAAAGTTAATATTAGTAAAAATTAAAGGCATGTAACAATTCCTACTCAAAGAAAAACACTATGAATCACATCATACTTAAAGAGAAATAGGCCCCTATCAGATCAGGAGTAACTACTCAAGAACAGGTCTTAATAGGAAGACAAGAAAAGACGGGTGTACCACCATGACCAACCTTGTAGCAGGAAAATGTTTTTAGAGGAAATGGTGGAAATTTTGAAGTTAAATTTATCAACACTTCTCTCAAATTACATTTTATTAAATCAGAATTGCAGTTTATCAGGCAATAAGTATTTTTTTAAAACATTTTTTAAAAAGGGTGGTTTAATTTGATTTTGGAGGAGCAGATCTTCATCTCAGCAGCTTCACACTCGGCTGCGAACCGCCCCAGCGCATGCTGTAGGTCTTGGCTAGAGGGCGCCAGCAGGACCACGTCATCTGCAAAAAGAAGATACGAGATCTACTGGTCCCCAAACCAGACCCCCTCCACGCCTTGGCTGCGCCTAGAAATCCTGTCCATAAAAGTTATAAACAGGACCGGTGACAAAGGGCAGCCCTTCCGGAGTCCAACATGCACCGGGAACAGGTCCGACTTAGTGCCGGCAATGCGGACCAAACTCCTGCTACGCTTGTACAGGGACCGGATGGCCCCTAATAAAGGGCCCCCGATTCCATACTCCTGGAGCACCCCCCACAAGGCATCACGAGGGACACAGTCGAATGCCTTCTCCAGGTCCACAAAACACATGTGGACTGGTTGGGCAAACTCCCATGAACCCTCAAGTACCCTGTAGAGGGTATAGAGCTGGTCCACTTTTCCACTGCCGGGACGAAAACCACACTGCTCCTCCTGAAGCCGAGGTTCGACTATCGGCCGGACTCTCTTCTCCAATACCCTGGCATAGGCCTTACCAGGGAGGCTGAGGAGTGTGATCCCCCTGTAGTTGGAACACACCCTCCGGTCACCCTTCTTATGAAGGGGGACCACCACCCCAGTCTGCCAGTCCAGAGGCACAGTCCCTGACCGCCACGCAATGTTGAAGAGGCGTGTCAACCATGACAGCCCCATAACATCCAGAGATTTGAGGTACTCAGGGCGGATCTCATCCACCCCCGAAGCCCTGCCACCGCGGAGCTTTTTAACCACCTCGGTGACTTCAGCCTGGGAGATGAAAGAGTCCAACCCCGAGTCCCCAGCCTCTGTTTCCACCAGGGAATGCGTGATGGCAGGATTGAGGAGATCCTCTAAGTACTCCTTCCACCGCCCGATAATGGCCTCACCTATGGCCACCTATGGCCATGAACTTTGGGTCATGACCGAAAGAACGAGATCCCGGATACAAGCGGCTGAAATGAGCTTCCTCCGTAGGGTGGCCAGGCATTCCCTTAGAGATAGGGTGAGGAGCTCGGCCATCCGGGAGGGGCTCAGAGTAGAGTGGCTGCTCCTCCACATCGAGAGGAGCCAGTTGAGGTGGCTCAGGCATCTATACCGGATGCCTCCTGGACGCCTTCCTCAGGAGGTGATCCAGGCACGTCCCACTGGGAGGAGGCCCGGGGGACAGCCCAGGACACGTTGGAGGGACTATGTCTCTCGGCTGGCCTGGGAACGCCTTGGGCTCCCCCCGGAGGAGCTGGAGGAGGTGTCTGGGGAGAGGGACATCTGGGTGTCTCTGCTGAGTCTGCTGCCCCCGCGACCCGGTCCCGGATAAGCGCAAGACGACGAGTACGAGTAATTTGATTTTGGTGGGGATGAAGCAGACTATAAGATAAAAACCTCACACTAGCATGTGAAACACAGAAAAATCTTTCAAATTTAAAATGCACATGTAAAATGTACATTTGGAAATTGTATTTTGTGATAATATCAACGCACATTATTTTGTGTACTAACCTGTGAAACATATCCCAAATGTGAAATGATTGTGATAAATTTTGTTGAAGTACAGCTTATATCATTTGGTAATATGTGAACAGACATTTCCCACATGTGGAAATTATATTTTTTGCATATGACATATTTTTGGCTTAGCTCTTGCAAACTTGTGACCACATGAGAAATGTAAACTTCGTAACAAGCCTCACTTTGTAGAGGCAATTTTCATGGGTCAATATGTAACCTGCAGAGTCACATCTGGAGCAATTGTTTTTGTATTTCCTACCCATATGGGTCCCATATGTAAATGTGAGATGCCTTCAAATGGTTTATGAGAGGTTCTTTGAACTCCTGATTGGGTAAATTTGATTTTGTAACAGATACTGAGATAAATGTATGGAAAACTCTTTTCAATAAACATCATAATAAGATGGAAGTGTCTTTTAATGAATTCATGTATGATTCAATCCAAAACACACTGGCAAACTCACTCACACGGAAGAGATCAGAATTTGACACTGGTGCAATAACAATCCTAGCTGATTTTCAACACTTCCTACACAGGTTTAATCTGATCACATTAAGCATCACAGTGTCAACATAGGGCACAAAATCTCTGGCATACAGATCAAATACCAGTGTGTCTAATTATAACAGACAGTTATTTCCTGAGCATAACTGGAAATTCACAGTACTATATATTGTGTGCTTTAGAAAAGTATGTGCGAGATAAGAAAAAAACTTGTCACAGAGACCTACAATCTTTTACACATAAATACTCGGATCGTTCCATGTTTGAACCATCATGTGAGACCAATAACTTTTGGAATCCTCCGTATTTTTTGACACTCCTGGTAAAAATTTGCAAAAACCTATCTCCAAGCAACTTGCTTATTATGAAGTTCAATAAATACATGTCCTAATTGAAAGTCATGTTCACTAGTCATTCCTATCCTAAAGACTGGCTGAAAGAAACAGGGCTCTATCTACATCATATTTATATCCAGGGAAAACAGGAAGTATTGCTACTTAACCATTCGTCACATCAATCAACTTAGAAAAGATGCAACAATCAGTCGACCAAAGACTGGAATGGCACTGTTTTTTTTTTCATGACCTGCCATGATCAAATACTAAACTATCTGATTTTTTCAGCTATTCATTAAATTTATTACAACTAAAAACTGCCACCATCTTGGTATATAAATGCATCAACCAACAGCCTGTACTTCGATACCCTTTTCGATATTGAGAAAAATAACCAGTAAATGCTTTCTGACACATACCCAGCTGACCCAGCAACACATTTTCATTATTTTGTGTGTTAAAGCAGGTAAGACGTCAAGCACACTACTGCTGATTGTATTACAACCAGTTTTTCCTAATGTTATTTTCCCCCTCCTCACTGAATAAAGTCGAAATATAGTCAAATTCATTTTTTCTGATAGTTTCAGAGCAAGATTATGCTACTGTAATAGTTAATTATTCAAAGACCTTTTCTCACATAGGTTGCCAGACAGCATGAAGAAGGCTATAAATGCAACAAAAAGCTATCTGCAAGAATATGTTAAAAGTAAAAAGATTGTTAAAACAATCAGAACTTGTTATTTTTAGTCATATAACAGCAGATGTTTGCTTTATAGAAATAAACTTATCCTGGATTTCCCATGGTATTATATTTAAAGTCTGGACTTCTGGATCCAGAATTTTTAGGACAGCAGAGATGAGACTCAACATTCAGCTGTTTGGGAGAGACCTGAACAAAGTGTAGCACACTGCTAAAACAGGAGTCACCAATAATTATACTGTTCACAGGAAAGTCCCTTTGAAGAGGGAAAACAAACCTTTACGTAAGTTTTGTCCCCATATGAATAACTGAGAGTGAGCTGACGATATCCATCACCATTGTAGAGCAAAGCGACCCTTGGCAACCACCTGCTCACTATGCTATGTCTGAAATGCCAAGATGGGATACATGGGAAAAAAATTGCAACATATATGTACGTTATAACATCACAGCTTTCGCAAGAAGTTGGGGTGGGGGGGTGTCCTGTCACTCGGTCTGAAGACATATTTCAAGAGTTTTATTCTACATTTATCAATTAATTGATCATTCTAATTTTTTAATTAATATATTGTCTATATTACTCTTAATAGATAATGTAGGTTGCAGTGTGAAAGACAGCCCTGACTGCTCAGATGTCACAAAAAAAAGCTAATTGACTTTTCCTTCCACTCAACATTTAGTCTAACCTGCTTTTTATCCCGCCATAATGGTAACTATTTTCAACCTTCACTCGAGGCTGTGTCCTGCTGCTCCGTGCTGCCATTCCTCCCCTGCACTGAGTCACTCTGCCAGTCTGAGGCTAGTCAGGGCTTGCCACCCCGAAGAAACATATTTTTGGCAGGTAGTTCAGCGACTCTTTACACATTGGATAACAGGAGGAAATCAGAGGAAATCCTGACTTTTACGCAAACGAAAATGCAGCTGAAAGGCTGGACAGTGGTGGAATAATACTGCCTAAAAAAATGTCGAAATTGCCTACCAGAAAGTTCTGAAAAAATGTAAGAAATTTATTAAATGTATAAAGACGAATGAAAAAGAAAAGAAAAGAAAATGCAACAGGAGAGAGACAGAACACACTCATTTTGTCATTAAATGTTAAATAGTCTGGGTTCTTACGTCTTAATTGATGGGAAGCTTCATAAAGGTTTTCTTGCCAAGATAAAACTGGGTAAGTTAAATCGGCCGCGCTGCTGCCACGGCTCTCCGCTGACAGAAGACCAGTTAACTGCAAAAACGTTCCCACGCCACTCCTTGGTTGACGTCCTGTAGTATAAGTGGAGAATGGAGTAGCGAGAGGAGGAAGACGGAGAAGGTCTCCTATTCTGCAGTGGTGCGTTCAGGAAGCCTCCGAAATTAGACATACCATTTAATGGAAGCACGGCAGGTTCGCTATTTGTTCCTTGTCCTGCAAATTGGGATGAATTCTAACTTTCACGAACCTGTCATTGTAATTGACGTGTTTTATGTCAATCAAATAGTTAATAGAATTGAATAAATTCTGCCAAATACGTAGTTTCTCATCTTTTCTTGAATGTTTTGAGATATGGTTGTGATGCGCTGCTTTTTGAGATCTTTTGCCCACTTCATGTTGTCAAACAGGTTCTATTTAAGTAATCTCTTGATTCTGCAAGTCTGGCATTATTACAGCTTTTGGTCGACGTTTGTTGTTAATTCATGTTTTGGTCTGCATCGACTCTTTCGGGTAATAAGTAAAATTATCATTTGAAAACTTTACAACTTTAAGTTGTGTGAGTTATCTTTGTCTGATAATAAAGTTGGTTTGATGATCTGAATGATTAAAACCAGAGAAATACATGGGATTTATTAAAAGCAAGTGACATTTCTGACCAGTTCTTAATCATATTTATTTATTATTATATATTATTATTTATTTAGGGAGATTTCCACTGAACTTGTGATGCAGCATGAGTATGTTAAGAAGTATTCTGCAGGCAACAATAATAAACAAAACTTTGGCAAAAAGAGGATAGATACATTTTATTCTATGGGAAGTTAAAATGATGTAAAGAAATTGCTTGAAAAATAGATCCAAAAATAGATTGCTGGTACTTTTGGCATCACTCTGTTGTGAAAATTCAATGAAATTATTAAATTCCAAAAAAAGAGGAAAAACTGTTAAAACCTGGATTTGTTATTATCTTTATATTTAAAAACATTAGTTGGTTTTTCATCATTTTTAGCCAGTGATTAAGAGCCTTTGTAGAAGATCCAAAGAGCCACCTGCGCCTGAGCCTCAGGTTGCAGAACCCTGGTGTATACTCTACTAATTTAAAATCCCACACCTTTAATTAGAGTCTCTGCTTTCTTGATTATGTTGTCATTTGATAGGTCTGACTGCATGAGGTTGTACTGGCTTTTTTAAGTAGAGAATGATCCTTCTTTGGTAGTTACAATTTGGAAGATTAAAAATAAATAGACAAAAAAGGTTGAACAAAGATTACATGCAGAGGACCCACTTAACAAGACCAAAAAACATTAGTTCATTATCACTCTCTTCTCATTTTCAGGGTGCCACATACTGCTTTTGTCAGTCATTTTGTCATGCTACAGTGTCGAATGCCTTGGAAGGCAATCCCAGCGCGGTATTTACCTATCGCATGGTTTCTTCCTACACTACTACAGTAAGTGGGACGGTGGTATGATGGGGTTCAAATGTGACAGAATCAGAGTGAGAAATAGCAAGTTAGAAACCCAAACTATTTATTAGGATCACTAGTTCGGTTTTTGCATTGTAAGAGCTGTACCTTATATAAGTAGTGATTACAATGGGAGCAAACAAAATGCTGAGGTATGAAATGAAAAGGTCTGCTTGTGTTGGGATAGAAATTACAGCTGTTAGTACAGCTATTTTGGAAAAACCATGTTAATCAGAATCGTTTATTCAGTGACAAAGATCTTACATTTTAATATAAAATCCTGAATTTTGGATTGACAGATAATTGCCTAAATATCACTCCACTGAAGGTGTTCCAGTATGATTACCAAATATGTAAGATTACAAATCCATTAAATCACAATGCAGTATGATTTAGAGCCATCTCTCATTTAATTACTAACATTTTTGCATATTCTGTAAGCAGTTGAGGGTTTTCTGTGACGTGCAAACGGGATTTTAACACAAAAGGATGCATGTGGAGAAAATCCTGTCAAACATAAAGGTTTTTTTTTCGGCATATTGGAACCAAAAAGTTTACACCTGGTTGACTCAGAATAATCACAAACCTGCTATATTTTGCATACACAGGAGCCACAACCTTTGGATATGTGCTATTTTTGAACATGTCCCAATATCATTCATAATATTAAAGTAGTATAATGTTTGGTGACGGTCCAAGCGATTCTGTTTTGAGCTGCATTGTAAACTACAGGGTTTTACTAGGATCTAACAGATGTTATAGAGCTAAACAACTACAGGGGTTGCAAGAGCTGACTCTTTTGGGGGAACCTGGTATCTCAGAAAGGGGAATTTGAAAAGAGATGAGCTAAGAGGAAACATTTTAGACGGAATGATTTGTTATTTAAAGTTTAAAGTGAGCCAAGCTCTTTAGATGTATGTTTATCCAGGTTTGTGCATGGGTGTCAGAATAAAATAATGGGTGCAGTCGCTGTCTGACTTTCTGACGTAGAAAAGAAGAAAAGATGCGTCACTGGGTGCAGAGTTGACTCAGTGAAGGGGAGGAGATTCATTTGCAAGCAGATTTATTCTGTCTGCATCACAATGAGGGGCATCATCAATGTTCCAACCCAGCTATCTTTATTGAGATGGATTTGGCTCATTTGTTTTCAGTGCCCTGATATCCCTCTGCTGACTGAAAACTGCAGTGACTGTCGGAGACTGGAAGCAACTGGTTTCACACACATTTAAAATAGTAACAAATGTTTGCAAAGAAAAGAGAGTTTCATAATTATTTCTGATTATTTTACATGACTTTTTTAACATGAATTGTTTGTGGATATGGCAAGCAAAAGTCTTAGTACAAGCTACTTTAACCCAGGTCATACAAGTCAGACACTAGTGATCAATATTTTGCACTTGGTAAATTGAATCATAATCCTGGAAATAACTCTGGTGGGGATGAAGTAGCCTATAGGACAACCTCACCCTTAACACAGGTAAGACAATAGACATGATGGTGGACGTGAGGAAGGGGATTTCAGCTTAGGCATAAGCTCAAGATGGAGAGGGTGAGCAGTTTCAAGTATCTAGGTGTTCACATCAGTGAGGACCTCACATGAACAATCAAAACCATGCAACTGGTTTGGAAGGCTCAGCTGTACTTTGTAAGGAGGAAATTTGGTATGTCTCTGAAGACCCTCAGCTGCATTGTCGAGAACATCTTGACCAGCTGCATCACAGTCTGGTACGGCAGCACTACTGCAGCGGACCTCAAAACGCCTGCAGAGAGTGGTTAGAATCAGCAGGACTCCACTGCCCTCTCTTCAGAGCATCTTTCATGCCCACCTCCATCCTCAAAGATCCCACTCACCCTCGGTATGGACTCTTCACACTTTTCCCCTAAGGGCCGGAGGTACAGAAGTGTGAAATGTAAGACCTCCAGACTAGAAAACTCATTCTTCGCCTCTACCATCAAGCTTCTAAATTGCTGATAGTTCTCTGTAATCATGTAATGTATATGACTGTAATGTATTATTACTTCTGCTGCTTATTTGGCATTAAAAGTGTACAGCAAAGGAAGAATTTATTTACACAGGGAAACATGTTTCTTGACTGTGCATATGACAATAAACGGAAATGGAATTGAAACTAATGTGGGCATAAAAAAGAAAAGTTTTGCAAAGAAAATCTGAGGTTTGATGTTCATTTGTGTTTAGGCCCTTCTAATTTGATAAACCTAAATAAACCAACTATCTCAAGAAGTTAGTGAACATAGACTAATTTAATTCTAGTGTAAATACAGTTGCCTCTGCTTCAGATCATCATAAAGACCAGGAAACACACCAAACAGGACAGGGTTGAAGTTGTGGATAAGTTTAAAGAAAGGTAAGATTATATAACAATATCTCAACTTTTCAACATCTCATAGAGCTCTATTTAAGCCATCTTACAATAGAACAAGACTGACACAACTGCAAATCTTCCAAAGCATAGCAATCCAAGAAAACTGACAGCCAGGGCAAGGGGAGCATTGATCAGAGAAGCAACCAAAAGGCCCAACTCTGGAGGAGCTCCAGATCAGGTCAATCTGCTGGCAGACTTCACGTGTGTTCACAGATGGTCTCCTTCCAATCTGACTGAGCATGAGCTATTTTACAAGAAAAAAACAGGCAAAAATGTCAGTCTCAAAATGTACAAATTTAACAGAGACATACCCCAAAAGACATGAGGCTGTATGCAGCAAATGGCGGTTCTAAAAAAAGTGTAGGTTCAGAGTGTCTAAATACAAATGCATGCTGTATTCTTAGGATTTTTGTAGGTAAAAAATATAAAGCTATTCCTTCCACTTCACAATTATGGGCTACTTTGCATTGGTCTATTACACAAAATCCCAGTTAAAATGTTGTATTTCACATTGAAACTCATGGCTATAATGTGATAAATGATCCATGATGAATATTTCAGGGCTGTAAATAATTTTGCATGGAATTCTATTTGTGGATTCTCTCCAGGTACACTGTTTTATCCCACAGTCCAAAAACATGTTTATTAGGGCAATTAAGCACTTTAAATATCATTTGCATGTGAATGTGTGTGTATAGCTGTCAATCCTGAATGACCATGCATTGGCCTAATGATGTACGGATGACCTGTCATCCAAGACCTACATCTCGCCTGTTGATTGCTGGACCCACAAAAAAATTAGACACGGAAAATGTATGGTTGGATAATTATTTATCTTAAAGGCTGTGAGTTTTAGAAAACCATTTACGTGTAATTTTGTCTCAGCTGTAAAAGCTCATTCTTCTGCAGTTTCAGGTAGTCTGTGTCATTTCACCTCAACATTAAAATAGGAGAGATCTAATATTTACATCCTGCTACATGCATATTTTGAATTTAGGTCAAATTTCATGGTTGACCGACCAGTTAAGAAAGTACAAGCAAAGCAAAGACACTGTTGCAACAGAGGCATGAATTTAAAATGAAAAGAGGGCTCTCCCCTCCACTGACATCATCCCGATCTGTGAACAAGAATGACATCATCGTACTGAATTGGATGGAGGAAACATCACTGCTGAGTTGTCTATGTCTGTAATAAAAGTAAACGTGCAATGCCTCACAGGGGGAAGCCACGTGTTGAATAATTAAAGCACAAGAGGTGGACGAAACACCTTCAGAGGGGATTACACATTGGATGGATGATGCCATCCTTGCATGACAACACTGAGGTGGGATGATGTCATCTCTTTCTTTGTAATGTTTTCTGTTGGGATGTCATTCTGACATTCCCCTATTTTTAGACAAAATGACCTATTCTGTTTTATCGAAATTCACATAACTCTTTGTTATTTTAATGGTTTAATTCTTTCTTTAGTATTTACTATAAACTGTGTCCTGGATAAACAGTGAAAACAATATATCTACAACTGTTAATGTGGGATCATCTCCACATCAAAACTTTGAAAGTCAAGCACCATTCTGATTGCCAACTGTTTTGGGTTTATGACCTGTAGATAAGAGTAAATATAAAAAAAAAACTTCACAAGGCACTCCTAAGCATGCTATTTTTCATCAGACCTGTGCAAAAGTTTGCACATGCTGTTGATGATGCACACAGTGTTCTGCTGATGTCAAACGAAGTGGGTTGTTTACCTGGAGCTCATGTTTCAGGACTGCATGATAGAGTCAGTAGGCGCAAAAGGCCATCCTGTGCAGAGAACGCAAAGCAGCTCTGAATTGTATACATCGTTATTTATTTTATGTACATGACTGATAAACTATTGATTGGTCTGCCTGGTCACAGATTACCTCACAAATAGACTTCAGCATGTCATTCTGGTCAACCACACCTTACCCATTGCCAGTCTCTGCACTGGTGCCCCCCAAGGTTGTGTCAATCCACCCCTCTGCACATTGTACATCCATGACTGCACTCCAACCCACAGCTCAAACCCCAATTTAAAATTTGCTGATGTTCTCCAACAACACTTAAGCAGTCTATAGGGAAGAAGTCTTGAACTTCTTCACATGTAATAACCATATATTTGGGGGAAAGGACATATACTTATCTAAGCAGCCTGAGCAACAACAGAGAAGAGATGAAATGTCTCACCAGCTTCAAGTTCAGTGTCCATGGCTGGAGCATACAGTGCATACTGCAATCTACGTGAAAAAAGCCCAACAATGCATTTTCTTTCTAAGAACCCTGAAATGCAACAAATTCAGAAAAAAGATATTATGAAAACCTTTACTCCTGAACTACGGAGAGCACACTGGGCTACAGTTTCATCGACTGGTACTCCAGCTGCAGTGCAGGAGAAGGGAAAGATTCCCAACACTTCTCCGTGAATTTTTAGCCCCACCCAAAAAAACAAAAACTTGGATCACCTCTACTCAAACCATCTCTGCCAAAGGATTCTTCCATGTGTTGCAACCAAGCTGGAACAGACCTAGGTGATTTTATAATGGAATAAACCAACATAAAGTAATTTGTCCACATATTGTGTCTGTAAAAGAGGAATGAGAGCAGTTCTCAGGTCTCACAGTGATTAAGGGTATGGCTGCAGTTAATTCAGGCAATGAGTAGTATTACATGTAGCATAAACACTGGTATAAACACCGGTCTAGAAAATACTAAGAGCTGTGTTTTTAAGGTTCTTCTGTTTGAAAAACAAATTTCTTCCAGATTTCTCTCATCTTATTGTTACTTCTTTTTCTGCCCTTCACCCTAATCCCTTCATTCTGTTGTTTTGACATGGAAGAACCACTCTCATCTTGTACTCTGCACTACCACAACCGTTTCATCACAGTCACTAATAAAACCAGACTCCTTCCTACGGGTTCAAGGCCCACTCCTGGTCTACTCACTTACACACGTTGACACATCCCGCTTCTCCGTCTCAAATTCCACACCAAGCAGATTCCATGTTCTCCACTGAGAGACAAGCAAGGTTATAAGGGCGTGCATCTTGTTTTTCTTTTTCATGAAACAACAAAAATATTAGAAGGATTTATCAAGGAAGGCTGTTGGAGGAAAAACAATCCAGAGGTCACAGAGTGCAAAACTTGTGCGTCACCAGATTTTATTGTGTTAAACCTGGTGAGGTGTCCCCTTTCAGCCAAGACAATAAAGACAACCAAATAATTGGAAATGAGATTATATATTGATATTGGAGTTCCAAATCATGTTTATAGCTTTTTAGTTTTAGTCATATTTTTTTTTCAAAACTATCTTTGTTGAACTTTTAGGAGTATATACACGAAAGCACACATACATACACATCAATTTAACTACCATACAACGAGATACATTACAAATGTAATATTAATTAATATTAATTATCAGTACATTTATTTTGCCAATCATTGAGATTTGAAGACCTTGACCATCTTTCCAATGATTTACAAATAATGGCCAAAAGTGGGTTGTAGTTGCAGCTGACTATTTTCTCCAATTGCGGAACAATTTCAGTACCAAGATAAGTGAAAGTTCTCACGTTTCTGACGAGAGAGAGAGGTGCACATTGAAGGATTTCCCCTCCCCTAATTGACCAAATTACATCTAGAAGAGCAGGAATTGATGTTACTAACTTTTTAAGGAAAAGAATCACATCGTCTGAACCAAGAGGTAATATATGAATGGATCCTCCGACAGTTATACCAGAGATCATGCCAATGGCAAGAGGTTCAATTGCCAAAATAAATAAAAAAGAGGACAGAGGGCAGCCCTGTCTGCAGCCTCTCCCAATCTCTATTGGTTTTGAGATAATACCAATGGTGATTATTTCAGCATAAGGTTTATAATACAGAATATGCTTAATCCAATTCCAGAAACCGTGTCCCAAGCCGAAGCATCCAAGAATCTCTTACAGATAGGTCCACTCTACCCTATGAAAAGCTCTTTCAGCAACTAGTGCTAATAAAGCTGTGTCTGGCACCCCCTTCTGTTCACGCAAAATATTCAAAACCCTTCTCACGTTATAAAAGCCTTGCCTTCCCACCATAAACTTTAGGTTACTTTCGTAACCCCGGTTCTCTGAGTAGCATGAGTGAGTGTCTCATTCACCTCTTCCTCGCAACGTCAAAGCAAGGAGGGTGACTTGGTGAGACACTCACTCATGCTACTCAGAGAACCGGGGTTACGAAAGTAACCTAAAGTTTATGGTGGGAAGGCAAGGCTTTTATAACGTGAGAAGGGTTTTGAATATTTTGCGTGAACAGAAGGGGGTGCCAGACACAGCTTTATTAGCACTAGTTGCTGAAAGAGCTTTTCATAGGGTAGAGTGGACCTATCTGTAAGAGATTCTTGGATGCTTCGGCTTGGGACACGGTTTCTGGAATTGGATTAAGCATATTCTGTATTATAAACCTTATGCTGAAATAATCACCATTGGTATTATCTCAAAACCAATAGAGATTGGGAGAGGCTGCAGACAGGGCTGCCCTCTGTCCTCTTTTTTATTTATTTTGGCAATTGAACCTCTTGCCATTGGCATGATCTCTGGTATAACTGTCGGAGGATCCATTCATATATTACCTCTTGGTTCAGACGATGTGATTCTTTTCCTTAAAAAGTTAGTAACATCAATTCCTGCTCTTCTAGATGTAATTTGGTCAATTAGGGGAGGGGAAATCCTTCAATGTGCACCTCTCTCTCTCGTCAGAAACGTGAGAACTTTCACTTATCTTGGTACTGAAATTGTTCCGCAATTGGAGAAAATAGTCAGCTGCAACTACAACCCACTTTTGGCCATTATTTGTAAATCATTGGAAAGATGGTCAAGTCTTCAAATCTCAATGATTGGCAAAATAAATGTACTGATAATTAATATTAATTAATATTACATTTGTAATGTATCTCGTTGTATGGTAGTTAAATTGATGGTGTATGTATGTGTGCTTTCGTGTATATACTCCTAAAAGTTCAACAAAGATAGTTTTGAAAAAAAAATATGACTAAAACTAAAAAGCTATAAACATGATTTGGAACTCCAATATCAATATATAATCTCATTTCCAATTATTTGGTTGTCTTTATTGTCTTGGCTGAAAGGGGACACCTCACCAGGTTTAACACAATAAAATCTGGTGACGCACAAGTTTTGCACTCTGTGACCTCTGGATTGTTTTTCCTCCAACAGCCTTCCTTGATAAATCCTTCTAATATTTTTGTTGTTTCATGAAAAAGAAAAACAAGATGCACGCCCTTATAACCTTGCTTGTCTCTCAGTGGAGAACATGGAATCTGCTTGGTGTGGAATTTGAGACGGAGAAGCGGGATGTGTCAACGTGTGTAAGTGAGTAGACCAGGAGTGGGCCTTGAACCCGTAGGAAGGAGTCTGGTTTTATTAGTGACTGTGATGAAACGGTTGTGGTAGTGCAGAGTACAAGATGAGAGTGGTTCTTCCATGTCAAAACAACAGAATGAAGGGATTAGGGTGAAGGGCAGAAAAAGAAGTAACAATAAGATGAGAGAAATCTGGAAGAAATTTGTTTTTCAAACAGAAGAACCTTAAAAACACAGCTCTTAGTATTTTCTAGACCGGTGTTTATACCAGTGTTTATGCTACATGTAATACTACTCATTGCCTGAATTAACTGCAGCCATACCCTTAATCACTGTGAGACCTGAGAACTGCTCTCATTCCTCTTTTACAGACACAATATGTGGACAAATTACTTTATGTTGGTTTATTCCATTATAAAATCACCTAGGTCTGTTCCAGCTTGGTTGCAACACATGGAAGAATCCTTTGGCAGAGATGGTTTGAGTAGAGGTGATCCAAGTTTTTGTTTTTTTGGGTGGGGCTAAAAATTCACGGAGAAGTGTTGGGAATCTTTCCCTTCTCCTGCACTGCAGCTGGAGTACCAGTCGATGAAACTGTAGCCCAGTGTGCTCTCCGTAGTTCAGGAGTAAAGGTTTTCATAATATCTTTTTTCTGAATTTGTTGCATTTCAGGGTTCTTAGAAAGAAAATGCATTGTTGGGCTTTTTTCACGTAGATTGCAGTATGCACTGTATGCTCCAGCCATGGACACTGAACTTGAAGCTGGTGAGACATTTCATCTCTTCTCTGTTGTTGCTCAGGCTGCTTAGATAAGTATATGTCCTTTCCCCCAAATATATGGTTATTACATGTGAAGAAGTTCAAGACTTCTTCCCTATAGACTGCTTAAGTGTTGTTGGAGAACATCAGCAAATTTTAAATTGGGGTTTGAGCTGTGGGTTGGAGTGCAGTCATGGATGTACAATGTGCAGAGGGGTGGATTGACACAACCTTGGGGGGCACCAGTGCAGAGACTGGCAATGGGTAAGGTGTGGTTGACCAGAATGACATGCTGAAGTCTATTTGTGAGGTAATCTGTGACCAGGCAGACCAATCAATAGTTTATCAGTCATGTACATAAAATAAATAACGATGTATACAATTCAGAGCTGCTTTGCGTTCTCTGCACAGGATGGCCTTTTGCGCCTACTGACTCTATCATGCAGTCCTGAAACATGAGCTCCAGGTAAACAACCCACTTCGTTTGACATCAGCAGAACACTGTGTGCATCATCAACAGCATGTGCAAACTTTTGCACAGGTCTGATGAAAAATAGCATGCTTAGGAGTGCCTTGTGAAGTTTTTTTTTTATATTTACTCTTATCTACAGGTCATAAACCCAAAACAGTTGGCAATCAGAATGGTGCTTGACTTTCAAAGTTTTGATGTGGAGATGATCCCACATTAACAGTTGTAGATATATTGTTTTCACTGTTTATCCAGGACACAGTTTATAGTAAATACTAAAGAAAGAATTAAACCATTAAAATAACAAAGAGTTATGTGAATTTCGATAAAACAGAATAGGTCATTTTGTCTAAAAATAGGGGAATGTCAGAATGACATCCCAACAGAAAACATTACAAAGAAAGAGATGACATCATCCCACCTCAGTGTTGTCATGCAAGGATGGCATCATCCATCCAATGTGTAATCCCCTCTGAAGGTGTTTCGTCCACCTCTTGTGCTTTAATTATTCAACACGTGGCTTCCCCCTGTGAGGCATTGCACGTTTACTTTTATTACAGACATAGACAACTCAGCAGTGATGTTTCCTCCATCCAATTCAGTACGATGATGTCATTCTTGTTCACAGATCGGGATGATGTCAGTGGAGGGGAGAGCCCTCTTTTCATTTTAAATTCATGCCTCTGTTGCAACAGTGTCTTTGCTTTGCTTGTACTTTCTTAACTGGTCGGTCAACCATGAAATTTGACCTAAATTCAAAATATGCATGTAGCAGGATGTAAATATTAGATCTCTCCTATTTTAATGTTGAGGTGAAATGACACAGACTACCTGAAACTGCAGAAGAATGAGCTTTTACAGCTGAGACAAAATTACACGTAAATGGTTTTCTAAAACTCACAGCCTTTAAGATAAATAATTATCCAACCATACATTTTCCGTGTCTAATTTTTTTGTGGGTCCAGCAATCAACAGGCGAGATGTAGGTCTTGGATGACAGGTCATCCGTACATCATTAGGCCAATGCATGGTCATTCAGGATTGACAGCTATACACACACATTCACATGCAAATGATATTTAAAGTGCTTAATTGCCCTAATAAACATGTTTTTGGACTGTGGGATAAAACAGTGTACCTGGAGAGAATCCACAAATAGAATTCCATGCAAAATTATTTACAGCCCTGAAATATTCATCATGGATCATTTATCACATTATAGCCATGAGTTTCAATGTGAAATACAACATTTTAACTGGGATTTTGTGTAATAGACCAATGCAAAGTAGCCCATAATTGTGAAGTGGAAGGAATAGCTTTATATTTTTTACCTACAAAAATCCTAAGAATACAGCATGCATTTGTATTTAGACACTCTGAACCTACACTTTTTTTAGAACCGCCATTTGCTGCATACAGCCTCATGTCTTTTGGGGTATGTCTCTGTTAAATTTGTACATTTTGAGACTGACATTTTTGCCTGTTTTTTTCTTGTAAAATAGCTCATGCTCAGTCAGATTGGAAGGAGACCATCTGTGAACACACGTGAAGTCTGCCAGCAGATTGACCTGATCTGGAGCTCCTCCAGAGTTGGGCCTTTTGGTTGCTTCTCTGATCAATGCTCCCCTTGCCCTGGCTGTCAGTTTTCTTGGATTGCTATGCTTTGGAAGATTTGCAGTTGTGTCAGTCTTGTTCTATTGTAAGATGGCTTAAATAGAGCTCTATGAGATGTTGAAAAGTTGAGATATTGTTATATAATCTTACCTTTCTTTAAACTTATCCACAACTTCAACCCTGTCCTGTTTGGTGTGTTTCCTGGTCTTTATGATGATCTGAAGCAGAGGCAACTGTATTTACACTAGAATTAAATTAGTCTATGTTCACTAACTTCTTGAGATAGTTGGTTTATTTAGGTTTATCAAATTAGAAGGGCCTAAACACAAATGAACATCAAACCTCAGATTTTCTTTGCAAAACTTTTCTTTTTTATGCCCACATTAGTTTCAATTCCATTTCCGTTTATTGTCATATGCACAGTCAAGAAACATGTTTCCCTGTGTAAATAAATTCTTCCTTTGCTGTACACTTTTAATGCCAAATAAGCAGCAGAAGTAATAATACATTACAGTCATATACATTACATGATTACAGAGAACTATCAGCAATTTAGAAGCTTGATGGTAGAGGCGAAGAATGAGTTTTCTAGTCTGGAGGTCTTACATTTCACACTTCTGTACCTCCGGCCCTTAGGGGAAAAGTGTGAAGAGTCCATACCGAGGGTGAGTGGGATCTTTGAGGATGGAGGTGGGCATGAAAGATGCTCTGAAGAGAGGGCAGTGGAGTCCTGCTGATTCTAACCACTCTCTGCAGGCGTTTTGAGGTCCGCTGCAGTAGTGCTGCCGTACCAGACTGTGATGCAGCTGGTCAAGATGTTCTCGACAATGCAGCTGAGGGTCTTCAGAGACATACCAAATTTCCTCCTTACAAAGTACAGCTGAGCCTTCCAAACCAGTTGCATGGTTTTGATTGTTCATGTGAGGTCCTCACTGATGTGAACACCTAGATACTTGAAACTGCTCACCCTCTCCATCTTGAGCTTATGCCTAAGCTGAAATCCCCTTCCTCACGTCCACCATCATGTCTATTGTCTTACCTGTGTTAAGGGTGAGGTTGTCCTATAGGCTACTTCATCCCCACCAGAGTTATTTCCAGGATTATGATTCAATTTACCAAGTGCAAAATATTGATCACTAGTGTCTGACTTGTATGACCTGGGTTAAAGTAGCTTGTACTAAGACTTTTGCTTGCCATATCCACAAACAATTCATGTTAAAAAAGTCATGTAAAATAATCAGAAATAATTATGAAACTCTCTTTTCTTTGCAAACATTTGTTACTATTTTAAATGTGTGTGAAACCAGTTGCTTCCAGTCTCCGACAGTCACTGCAGTTTTCAGTCAGCAGAGGGATATCAGGGCACTGAAAACAAATGAGCCAAATCCATCTCAATAAAGATAGCTGGGTTGGAACATTGATGATGCCCCTCATTGTGATGCAGACAGAATAAATCTGCTTGCAAATGAATCTCCTCCCCTTCACTGAGTCAACTCTGCACCCAGTGACGCATCTTTTCTTCTTTTCTACGTCAGAAAGTCAGACAGCGACTGCACCCATTATTTTATTCTGACACCCATGCACAAACCTGGATAAACATACATCTAAAGAGCTTGGCTCACTTTAAACTTTAAATAACAAATCATTCCGTCTAAAATGTTTCCTCTTAGCTCATCTCTTTTCAAATTCCCCTTTCTGAGATACCAGGTTCCCCCAAAAGAGTCAGCTCTTGCAACCCCTGTAGTTGTTTAGCTCTATAACATCTGTTAGATCCTAGTAAAACCCTGTAGTTTACAATGCAGCTCAAAACAGAATCGCTTGGACCGTCACCAAACATTATACTACTTTAATATTATGAATGATATTGGGACATGTTCAAAAATAGCACATATCCAAAGGTTGTGGCTCCTGTGTATGCAAAATATAGCAGGTTTGTGATTATTCTGAGTCAACCAGGTGTAAACTTTTTGGTTCCAATATGCCGAAAAAAAAACCTTTATGTTTGACAGGATTTTCTCCACATGCATCCTTTTGTGTTAAAATCCCGTTTGCACGTCACAGAAAACCCTCAACTGCTTACAGAATATGCAAAAATGTTAGTAATTAAATGAGAGATGGCTCTAAATCATACTGCATTGTGATTTAATGGATTTGTAATCTTACATATTTGGTAATCATACTGGAACACCTTCAGTGGAGTGATATTTAGGCAATTATCTGTCAATCCAAAATTCAGGATTTTATATTAAAATGTAAGATCTTTGTCACTGAATAAACGATTCTGATTAACATGGTTTTTCCAAAATAGCTGTACTAACAGCTGTAATTTCTATCCCAACACAAGCAGACCTTTTCATTTCATACCTCAGCATTTTGTTTGCTCCCATTGTAATCACTACTTATATAAGGTACAGCTCTTACAATGCAAAAACCGAACTAGTGATCCTAATAAATAGTTTGGGTTTCTAACTTGCTATTTCTCACTCTGATTCTGTCACATTTGAACCCCATCATACCACCGTCCCACTTACTGTAGTAGTGTAGGAAGAAACCATGCGATAGGTAAATACCGCGCTGGGATTGCCTTCCAAGGCATTCGACACTGTAGCATGACAAAATGACTGACAAAAGCAGTATGTGGCACCCTGAAAATGAGAAGAGAGTGATAATGAACTAATGTTTTTTGGTCTTGTTAAGTGGGTCCTCTGCATGTAATCTTTGTTCAACCTTTTTTGTCTATTTATTTTTAATCTTCCAAATTGTAACTACCAAAGAAGGATCATTCTCTACTTAAAAAAGCCAGTACAACCTCATGCAGTCAGACCTATCAAATGACAACATAATCAAGAAAGCAGAGACTCTAATTAAAGGTGTGGGATTTTAAATTAGTAGAGTATACACCAGGGTTCTGCAACCTGAGGCTCAGGCGCAGGTGGCTCTTTGGATCTTCTACAAAGGCTCTTAATCACTGGCTAAAAATGATGAAAAACCAACTAATGTTTTTAAATATAAAGATAATAACAAATCCAGGTTTTAACAGTTTTTCCTCTTTTTTTGGAATTTAATAATTTCATTGAATTTTCACAACAGAGTGATGCCAAAAGTACCAGCAATCTATTTTTGGATCTATTTTTCAAGCAATTTCTTTACATCATTTTAACTTCCCATAGAATAAAATGTATCTATCCTCTTTTTGCCAAAGTTTTGTTTATTATTGTTGCCTGCAGAATACTTCTTAACATACTCATGCTGCATCACAAGTTCAGTGGAAATCTCCCTAAATAAATAATAATATATAATAATAAATAAATATGATTAAGAACTGGTCAGAAATGTCACTTGCTTTTAATAAATCCCATGTATTTCTCTGGTTTTAATCATTCAGATCATCAAACCAACTTTATTATCAGACAAAGATAACTCACACAACTTAAAGTTGTAAAGTTTTCAAATGATAATTTTACTTATTACCCGAAAGAGTCGATGCAGACCAAAACATGAATTAACAACAAACGTCGACCAAAAGCTGTAATAATGCCAGACTTGCAGAATCAAGAGATTACTTAAATAGAACCTGTTTGACAACATGAAGTGGGCAAAAGATCTCAAAAAGCAGCGCATCACAACCATATCTCAAAACATTCAAGAAAAGATGAGAAACTACGTATTTGGCAGAATTTATTCAATTCTATTAACTATTTGATTGACATAAAACACGTCAATTACAATGACAGGTTCGTGAAAGTTAGAATTCATCCCAATTTGCAGGACAAGGAACAAATAGCGAACCTGCCGTGCTTCCATTAAATGGTATGTCTAATTTCGGAGGCTTCCTGAACGCACCACTGCAGAATAGGAGACCTTCTCCGTCTTCCTCCTCTCGCTACTCCATTCTCCACTTATACTACAGGACGTCAACCAAGGAGTGGCGTGGGAACGTTTTTGCAGTTAACTGGTCTTCTGTCAGCGGAGAGCCGTGGCAGCAGCGCGGCCGATTTAACTTACCCAGTTTTATCTTGGCAAGAAAACCTTTATGAAGCTTCCCATCAATTAAGACGTAAGAACCCAGACTATTTAACATTTAATGACAAAATGAGTGTGTTCTGTCTCTCTCCTGTTGCATTTTCTTTTCTTTTCTTTTTCATTCGTCTTTATACATTTAATAAATTTCTTACATTTTTTCAGAACTTTCTGGTAGGCAATTTCGACATTTTTTTAGGCAGTATTATTCCACCACTGTCCAGCCTTTCAGCTGCATTTTCGTTTGCGTAAAAGTCAGGATTTCCTCTGATTTCCTCCTGTTATCCAATGTGTAAAGAGTCGCTGAACTACCTGCCAAAAATATGTTTCTTCGGGGTGGCAAGCCCTGACTAGCCTCAGACTGGCAGAGTGACTCAGTGCAGGGGAGGAATGGCAGCACGGAGCAGCAGGACACAGCCTCGAGTGAAGGTTGAAAATAGTTACCATTATGGCGGGATAAAAAGCAGGTTAGACTAAATGTTGAGTGGAAGGAAAAGTCAATTAGCTTTTTTTTGTGACATCTGAGCAGTCAGGGCTGTCTTTCACACTGCAACCTACATTATCTATTAAGAGTAATATAGACAATATATTAATTAAAAAATTAGAATGATCAATTAATTGATAAATGTAGAATAAAACTCTTGAAATATGTCTTCAGACCGAGTGACAGGACACCCCCCCACCCCAACTTCTTGCGAAAGCTGTGATGTTATAACGTACATATATGTTGCAATTTTTTTCCCATGTATCCCATCTTGGCATTTCAGACATAGCATAGTGAGCAGGTGGTTGCCAAGGGTCGCTTTGCTCTACAATGGTGATGGATATCGTCAGCTCACTCTCAGTTATTCATATGGGGACAAAACTTACGTAAAGGTTTGTTTTCCCTCTTCAAAGGGACTTTCCTGTGAACAGTATAATTATTGGTGACTCCTGTTTTAGCAGTGTGCTACACTTTGTTCAGGTCTCTCCCAAACAGCTGAATGTTGAGTCTCATCTCTGCTGTCCTAAAAATTCTGGATCCAGAAGTCCAGACTTTAAATATAATACCATGGGAAATCCAGGATAAGTTTATTTCTATAAAGCAAACATCTGCTGTTATATGACTAAAAATAACAAGTTCTGATTGTTTTAACAATCTTTTTACTTTTAACATATTCTTGCAGATAGCTTTTTGTTGCATTTATAGCCTTCTTCATGCTGTCTGGCAACCTATGTGAGAAAAGGTCTTTGAATAATTAACTATTACAGTAGCATAATCTTGCTCTGAAACTATCAGAAAAAATGAATTTGACTATATTTCGACTTTATTCAGTGAGGAGGGGGAAAATAACATTAGGAAAAACTGGTTGTAATACAATCAGCAGTAGTGTGCTTGACGTCTTACCTGCTTTAACACACAAAATAATGAAAATGTGTTGCTGGGTCAGCTGGGTATGTGTCAGAAAGCATTTACTGGTTATTTTTCTCAATATCGAAAAGGGTATCGAAGTACAGGCTGTTGGTTGATGCATTTATATACCAAGATGGTGGCAGTTTTTAGTTGTAATAAATTTAATGAATAGCTGAAAAAATCAGATAGTTTAGTATTTGATCATGGCAGGTCATGAAAAAAAAAACAGTGCCATTCCAGTCTTTGGTCGACTGATTGTTGCATCTTTTCTAAGTTGATTGATGTGACGAATGGTTAAGTAGCAATACTTCCTGTTTTCCCTGGATATAAATATGATGTAGATAGAGCCCTGTTTCTTTCAGCCAGTCTTTAGGATAGGAATGACTAGTGAACATGACTTTCAATTAGGACATGTATTTATTGAACTTCATAATAAGCAAGTTGCTTGGAGATAGGTTTTTGCAAATTTTTACCAGGAGTGTCAAAAAATACGGAGGATTCCAAAAGTTATTGGTCTCACATGATGGTTCAAACATGGAACGATCCGAGTATTTATGTGTAAAAGATTGTAGGTCTCTGTGACAAGTTTTTTTCTTATCTCGCACATACTTTTCTAAAGCACACAATATATAGTACTGTGAATTTCCAGTTATGCTCAGGAAATAACTGTCTGTTATAATTAGACACACTGGTATTTGATCTGTATGCCAGAGATTTTGTGCCCTATGTTGACACTGTGATGCTTAATGTGATCAGATTAAACCTGTGTAGGAAGTGTTGAAAATCAGCTAGGATTGTTATTGCACCAGTGTCAAATTCTGATCTCTTCCGTGTGAGTGAGTTTGCCAGTGTGTTTTGGATTGAATCATACATGAATTCATTAAAAGACACTTCCATCTTATTATGATGTTTATTGAAAAGAGTTTTCCATACATTTATCTCAGTATCTGTTACAAAATCAAATTTACCCAATCAGGAGTTCAAAGAACCTCTCATAAACCATTTGAAGGCATCTCACATTTACATATGGGACCCATATGGGTAGGAAATACAAAAACAATTGCTCCAGATGTGACTCTGCAGGTTACATATTGACCCATGAAAATTGCCTCTACAAAGTGAGGCTTGTTACGAAGTTTACATTTCTCATGTGGTCACAAGTTTGCAAGAGCTAAGCCAAAAATATGTCATATGCAAAAAATATAATTTCCACATGTGGGAAATGTCTGTTCACATATTACCAAATGATATAAGCTGTACTTCAACAAAATTTATCACAATCATTTCACATTTGGGATATGTTTCACAGGTTAGTACACAAAATAATGTGCGTTGATATTATCACAAAATACAATTTCCAAATGTACATTTTACATGTGCATTTTAAATTTGAAAGATTTTTCTGTGTTTCACATGCTAGTGTGAGGTTTTTATCTTATAGTCTGCTTCATCCCCACCAAAATCAAATTACTCGTACTCGTCGTCTTGCGCTTATCCGGGACCGGGTCGCGGGGGCAGCAGACTCAGCAGAGACACCCAGATGTCCCTCTCCCCAGACACCTCCTCCAGCTCCTCCGGGGGGAGCCCAAGGCGTTCCCAGGCCAGCCGAGAGACATAGTCCCTCCAACGTGTCCTGGGCTGTCCCCCGGGCCTCCTCCCAGTGGGACGTGCCTGGATCACCTCCTGAGGAAGGCGTCCAGGAGGCATCCGGTATAGATGCCTGAGCCACCTCAACTGGCTCCTCTCGATGTGGAGGAGCAGCCACTCTACTCTGAGCCCCTCCCGGATGGCCGAGCTCCTCACCCTATCTCTAAGGGAATGCCTGGCCACCCTACGGAGGAAGCTCATTTCAGCCGCTTGTATCCGGGATCTCGTTCTTTCGGTCATGACCCAAAGTTCATGGCCATAGGTGGCCATAGGTGAGGCCATTATGGGGTGGTGGAAGGACTACTTCGAGTATCTCCTCAATCCTGCCGTCACGCATTCCCTGGTGGAAACAGAGGCTGGGGACAGGCTGAAGTCACCGAGGAAGTTAAAAAGCTCTGCGGTGGCAGGGGTTCGGGGGTGGGTGAGATCCGCCCTGAGTGCCTCAAGTCTCTGGATGTTGTGGGGCTGTTATGGTTGACACGCGTGGCAGTCGGGGACAGTGACTCTGGACTGGCAGACTGGGGTGGTGGTCCCCATTCATAAGAAGGGTGACCAGAGGGTGTGTTCCAACTACAGGGGGATCACACTCCTCAGCCTCCCTGGTAAGGCCAGGGTATTGGAGAGGAGAGTCCGACCGATCGTCGAAACTCGGCTTCAGGAGGAGCAGTGTGGTTTTCGTACCGGCCGTGGAACACTGGACCAGCTTTATACCCTCTACAGGGTACTCGAGGGTTCATGGGAGTTTGCCCAACCGGTCCACATGTGTTTTGTGGACCTGGAGAAAGCATTCGACTGTGTCCCTCGTGAGGCCCTGTGGGGGGTGCTCCAGGATTTTGGAATCCAGGGCCCTTTATTAGGGGCCATTCGGTCCCTGTACAAGCGTAGCAGGAGTTTGGTCCGCATTGCCGGCACTAAGTCGGACCTGTTCCCGGTGCATGTTGGACTCCGGAAGGGCTGCCCTTTGTCACCGGTCCTGTTTATAACTTTTATGGACAGGATTTCTAGGCGCAGACAAGGGCCGGAGGGGGTCTGGTTTGGGGACCAGTGGATTTCGTCTCTTCTTTTTGCAGATGAAGTGGTCCTGCTGGCCCCCTCTAGCCAAGAGCTACAGCATACATAGGGACAAGCGGCTGAAATGATGGGTGGCCAGGCACTCCCTTAGAGATAGGGTGAGGAGCTCGGCCATCTGGGAGGGGCTCTGAGAATAGCCGCAGCTCCTCCACATCGAGAGGAGCCAGTTGAGGTGCCTCGGGCATCTATATCGGATGCCTCCCGGACGCCTACCTCGAGAGGTGTTCCAGGCACGTCCCAACGGGAGGAGGCCCAGGGGACAGCCCCGGACACGTTGGAGGGACTATGTCTCTCGGCTGGCCTAGGAACGCCTTGGGCTCCCCCCAGAGGAGCTGGAGGAGGTGTCTGGGGAGAGGGACGTCTGGGTGTCTCTACTGAGTCTGCTGCCCCTGCGACCCGGTCCCAGATAAGGCGGAAGACGACGAGTATGAGTTTAGCTAATTGTATTAAACGACTCCCTAATGAAAAAAAATAGAACTTGCATCCCATTCATTGGGGATAAAGCAGTCTTAGTTGAGAACTATTTAGTTGCCAAACAAATGATTCAACACATTTATGTTTACTTTATTTTTTCCTTTCTTACCCGGTCTGGCAGGAATTCTGAGCAAAACTGTTGAAGCCATAACGTTGGAGATGTTGACCGTTACCAGGACAGCAAAGGTTCTTGATGAATTAAGATGAATCGAGCACATGAGTGAATCTTCTGCATCACATACAACCTGATGATCAGATGTAGAGTAATTGGTGCTGTTTCCCTGAGAGCTGGAGAGAGGAGCAAATGTTATTACCAGGATTTTGATCAAAGATGTTGAACATCTTTAAAACTAAACATTGTCTTGAGCCTTAAGGGTAGTAAAAATATGAAAAAATAACATTATAATAATATAAATAATATTTTGTTTGTGGCTTGTTTTAAAAATGCAAAAAGTGTTTTCTCACTTATTAATTATAAAGCAATCTTTCACAGGTACCCTTAGCAGCTTTGCATCATATTCCACTCTGTTTATTGTTGGTTAAGCCTGCAGTGATTTGGTCTCTTTGTTCCCATCACTATAGAAGCCTAAGACCAGTGTTACACATTATCTGCCCCTCCACTGAACAAACTAAACAGATGTTTAACCCCCCAGTGAGCAGTTGGGAAACACTCGAGCGCAAACAAGAACTCATTCAGGTGCTCTCAAAAAGCTCAACACAAGGTGATACTTACAGCCACTGGAAGCTGACTGCCATACGACTGGCCTCCAGTGTATCAGATGGCTGGCTATTGGACTTAAGATCACAAGTTAAATTTGCCCAGAACTCATCTATTCTGCACAGTATGTCCAAACAGGTGCCTGACAAGAAACCAAAATTGCCAATTAGTACATTGTGACATCCAGCTGAAGGTTTCTTAGAAACAGCCAACGTTAAAAATCTGAGAACAAGACTTACTATATAGAATCATGTTAAAGCAGATGTTGGTTCGATGTAGATTTAAACAGATTAAAATTCACCACTGAAGAAAATACATGGATTGTATATAAATATAGACCTAGCAAACACCATCAAACACTAGGGAGTTAATTCCTGTTTTTAAGATTGGCATTTGTACATCACCATCTTAGCTTTTTTACAAGCAGAACTAACAATAGCCATATGAAACCAGACAAAACACATAATATGGAGATGACAACATAAACTGTACATAGTAATCATGTATTGCATATAAACAGATATTTTATATCAACAGAAGATTTGCCACACACCTAAAATTTAGATATAAATTACCAGTCAAAGGTTTTAGATACACTTTCACACTTAATGGGTCTCTTTATTTTCATGACTATTTAAATTGTAGATTCTTCTAAAACTTTTGACCGGTAGTCTGGGGCTTTTCCCACATTCCGTGGACAGTCTGCAACAGAGTAAATCATCTGCTCCACAGCATGACCTTCTCAGACTCTAGAGTGGAGATGCACAAAGAGATCGGCCACTGACTGGAATCAGGCAGTTTTCAGCTTGATCAGCTTTGACCGGTGACCAGTCAGTGAGAAACTCAAACATTCAAAACAGTAACTTTTCCATATTAGGTGCTACCAGGTCGCCCTGACAACAACATTTCTCAATGTGGGCACTGTTACTGACCAAAGAAGAGTCAACTACTTTCAGTGTCAGTGAAGTGTTTAAAATGAAATCAGGGGATGCAAAGACTTGTCAGAAGCTATTTAAAAACAGACTCTAGTAAAGACATGTTTGAGGTATATTAAGGCTGTGAAATGGCTAGAGGGAGCGATGTCAGGATCTGCCATTTTGTTCTTTGTTTTTATTTACTTTGCCGTTATAGATTTTCCCATTTCCTTTGATTAGTAGTTTACTTGGTTTAGTTTATATTTGCTTAGATTCTTGTGCTTGTTTACATGTCCTTAGATTTAGTTCTTTCTACTATTTATGTTTAGCTTATATTTAATGTTTCTATTGGTTTAACACTAGGACTCCAAGAATTCTAACACTACTTGAACTCCCAAGCCCGTCAATTTGACGGCGAGCATTCTGGATGCGAGGGCGGTGATGACATCATTGCACTACATTGGTCAGAATGCTAAAGGTTTCTTGCACGCTATAAAATTATGGTTTTGAGAAGAATTAATATTAGTATTTGATCAAAACCTATTATGTTTTATTATTATTTATAAATAGTACTAAAAAATAATATTGTAGAGGTAAGTTCAGGCTTTGAGGCTAAAGAGTAATGAAAATATGCTCACAGTGAAGAAAAAAAATACAATTATAGCTACACTACAAATTATAAAAACTTTTACCTGTAAAAAATGTCACAGCAAACGCTCAATAAACCAAACATATATCAGTCAAAATCATTCTGGAAAAGCTTAAAAGTGGTTTAGTTTGACAAATGCTAATGTACATTGTATGAGGAAAGAGATGCACCTGCTGGAAATGCAATTTTAAATGAGTAGTGACCCCCAGTTGAAACAATGTTGCCATTAAACACTTTTACACAAATATCAAATATTAAAAAAAATATTAAAAGCTTAATGGTATTTGTATTGAGTAGCCTCACTTTAGTTTAGCACATCTAAGCCACGTTTCTACAGCGCCATAACCTAAATAACAAGTGGTTTTATAAAGATTTGATGCGAAAAAAAATTCAAGCTTGTAAATGCTTCCTGGGAAAAATGATATTAAATAAAAGTTTTAAAAAATCATAAGGAACAATTTTAACTGAGCAACCTCTCTATTAGCATGGACTAGGGCGACAAGACTTGACAAGCTTACTACCACACAGACAGATTCATTTTGGACATAAACTCTTACCGCCTGAAGGCACTGGAGGCTGTGATTCAGCTGTGGAGCTTATGAATTTGCAGCTTGGAGGGTGTGGGAGGTTTATTTCAGACTGGTTTGCCCATTCCTTCACATGAACGTTAGCAGGAGATGAGTCACAACACAGCCCATCCTGCCATGGGAGGTCTAGGGCCCCTGAATGAAAAGGAGCTCCAGGCTCCAAGCACTGAACAGCTATGCAGAGAGACAGGACAGTGTTAAAAGGGTCAATAGTTAAAACCAAAAGTGAGATTTTTTTTATTTATTATTTTAAACAATCAGATTTCAGTAGGAAGGTCTCTTTAGTTTTCTTATATTTTTCTATTTTATATGATAAAAAATATGATGTCAAATTCTACTTGTAAAGAACGTACCATTCGAAGTTGAAGACAATTTTTGGGATTTTCTCCGTATACTTTTTTAATTTTATTTTTGATTCTTTCCACAAAACAGATTTGCAAACCCAACTGGTCCTTCTGTTATGCATTCCATTTAATTTTGTATTTTAAATAAATAAAAATAGTTAAGAGGGTGTGCCATTTTTTAATCCTGGCAGCTAAAAAACACAAGCGTCAATACACCATTAGCATGAAGCTGATAGGCAGAACATACATACAAAATAGCCAGTATCATTGCTCATTCATGTCTCATTATTGTATAACAGATTTAAGGCCACAGAAACCACAAAGGATCTAAAGTTTGGTGCAAGTTTTTTTTGTATTGTTAAGATCACTATTAAAATCCATATATCCAAATATCTTAGAAAAACACAAAGCATGTAAATAAAGTGCCACATTTTTCACTTGGCTGTTATTAATATACAATAATTAGCATTAGCATTAAACACACTTTTTGTATGCAAGAAAGACTGCAAATAAACATAATACAACATAAACCACAGAAACCTATGACTGGTCTGATTCCGAGATTTCACTTGGTCTGTGCTGCAAACATTACCTGACAAAGAATGATTGCTTAGGTGTCTAGTTGCATTTCGTTTTCCTATCTATTACTACTCAGTTTCTCACAAATTATAATCGCATGATAATAATATAGCAAAGCCAAAACCCTGTTTAGGGTTCTGATGTGGCTGAATCCAAACACCTCACCGTTATCTTTAGACATGCTTATCATGTGTTTTAATATTGGATTAAACCTTATAAATGATGAACAACTGGTACTGATTTCTTTACAAGTGTAGTGGTCTTCATTTAAAGTTCGAATATAAGATGGAAGAAAAGATTCAACAACATGAGAGTTCACCACTGTTAAGATTCTGCTGGAAACTCACCATGCAGCACCAGGAACACGTAAACCAGGTCTGACAACATCATGGACCAAGTCCTGCAAAGACACATACAAGCTGTAAGGTTTTGACAGAATTAACGACAATAGCACGAGGAACTAAAATGAGATGTAGAGTAACAAAGCCAGATAAGAAAGTTAATATTAGTAAAAATTAAAGGCATGTAACAATTCCTACTCAAAGAAAAACACTATGAATCACATCATACTTAAAGAGAAATAGGCCCCTATCAGATCAGGAGTAACTACTCAAGAACAGGTCTTAATAGGAAGACAAGAAAAGACGGGTGTACCACCATGACCAACCTTGTAGCAGGAAAATGTTTTTAGAGGAAATGGTGGAAATTTTGAAGTTAAATTTATCAACACTTCTCTCAAATTACATTTTATTAAATCAGAATTGCAGTTTATCAGGCAATAAGTATTTTTTTAAAACATTTTTTAAAAAGGGTGGTTTAATTTGATTTTGGAGGAGCAGATCTTCATCTCAGCAGCTTCACACTCGGCTGCGAACCGCCCCAGCGCATGCTGTAGGTCTTGGCTAGAGGGCGCCAGCAGGACCACGTCATCTGCAAAAAGAAGATACGAGATCTACTGGTCCCCAAACCAGACCCCCTCCACGCCTTGGCTGCGCCTAGAAATCCTGTCCATAAAAGTTATAAACAGGACCGGTGACAAAGGGCAGCCCTTCCGGAGTCCAACATGCACCGGGAACAGGTCCGACTTAGTGCCGGCAATGCGGACCAAACTCCTGCTACGCTTGTACAGGGACCGAATGGCCCCTAATAAAGGGCCCTGGATTCCAAAATCCTGGACCACCCCCCACAGGGCATCATGAGGGACACAGTCGAATGCTTTCTCCAGGTCCACAAAACACATGTAGACCGGTTGGGCAAACTCCAATGAACCCTCGAGTACCCTGTAGAGGGTATAAAGCTGGTCCAGTGTTCCACGGCCGGGACGAAAACCACACTGCTCCTCCTGAAGCCGAGGTTCGACTATCGGCCGGACTCTCTTCTCCAATACCCTGGCATTGGCCTTACCAGGGAGGCTGAGGAGTGTGATCCCCCTGTAGTTGGAACACACCCTCCGGTCACCCTTCTTATGAAGGGGGACCACCACCCCAGTCTGCCAGTCCAGAGGCACTGTCCCCGACCGCCACGCAATGTTGAAGAGGCGTGTCAACCATGACAGCCCCACAACATCCAGAGACTTGAGGTACTCAGGGCGGATCTCATCCACCCCCGAAGCCCTGCCACCGCGGAGCTTTTTAACCACCTCGGTGACTTCAGCCTGGGTGATGAAAGAGTCCAACCCCGAGTCCCCAGCCTCTGTTTCCACCAGGGAATGCGTGATGGCAGGATTGAGGAGATCCTCTAAGTACTCCTTCCACCGCCCGATAATGGCCTCACCTATGGCCACCTATGGCCATGAACTTTGGGTCATGACCGAAAGAACGAGATCCCGGATACAAGCGGCTGAAATGAGCTTCCTCCGTAGGGTGGCCAGGCATTCCCTTAGAGATAGGGTGAGGAGCTCGGCCATCCGGGAGGGGCTCAGAGTAGAGTGGCTGCTCCTCCACATCGAGAGGAGCCAGTTGAGGTGGCTCAGGCATCTATACCGGATGCCTCCTGGACGCCTTCCTCAGGAGGTGATCCAGGCACGTCCCACTGGGAGGAGGCCCGGGGGACAGCCCAGGACACGTTGGAGGGACTATGTCTCTCGGCTGGCCTGGGAACGCCTTGGGCTCCCCCCGGAGGAGCTGGAGGAGGTGTCTGGGGAGAGGGACATCTGGGTGTCTCTGCTGAGTCTGCTGCCCCCGCGACCCGGTCCCGGATAAGCGCAAGACGACGAGTACGAGTAATTTGATTTTGGTGGGGATGAAGCAGACTATAAGATAAAAACCTCACACTAGCATGTGAAACACAGAAAAATCTTTCAAATTTAAAATGCACATGTAAAATGTACATTTGGAAATTGTATTTTGTGATAATATCAACGCACATTATTTTGTGTACTAACCTGTGAAACATATCCCAAATGTGAAATGATTGTGATAAATTTTGTTGAAGTACAGCTTATATCATTTGGTAATATGTGAACAGACATTTCCCACATGTGGAAATTATATTTTTTGCATATGACATATTTTTGGCTTAGCTCTTGCAAACTTGTGACCACATGAGAAATGTAAACTTCGTAACAAGCCTCACTTTGTAGAGGCAATTTTCATGGGTCAATATGTAACCTGCAGAGTCACATCTGGAGCAATTGTTTTTGTATTTCCTACCCATATGGGTCCCATATGTAAATGTGAGATGCCTTCAAATGGTTTATGAGAGGTTCTTTGAACTCCTGATTGGGTAAATTTGATTTTGTAACAGATACTGAGATAAATGTATGGAAAACTCTTTTCAATAAACATCATAATAAGATGGAAGTGTCTTTTAATGAATTCATGTATGATTCAATCCAAAACACACTGGCAAACTCACTCACACGGAAGAGATCAGAATTTGACACTGGTGCAATAACAATCCTAGCTGATTTTCAACACTTCCTACACAGGTTTAATCTGATCACATTAAGCATCACAGTGTCAACATAGGGCACAAAATCTCTGGCATACAGATCAAATACCAGTGTGTCTAATTATAACAGACAGTTATTTCCTGAGCATAACTGGAAATTCACAGTACTATATATTGTGTGCTTTAGAAAAGTATGTGCGAGATAAGAAAAAAACTTGTCACAGAGACCTACAATCTTTTACACATAAATACTCGGATCGTTCCATGTTTGAACCATCATGTGAGACCAATAACTTTTGGAATCCTCCGTATTTTTTGACACTCCTGGTAAAAATTTGCAAAAACCTATCTCCAAGCAACTTGCTTATTATGAAGTTCAATAAATACATGTCCTAATTGAAAGTCATGTTCACTAGTCATTCCTATCCTAAAGACTGGCTGAAAGAAACAGGGCTCTATCTACATCATATTTATATCCAGGGAAAACAGGAAGTATTGCTACTTAACCATTCGTCACATCAATCAACTTAGAAAAGATGCAACAATCAGTCGACCAAAGACTGGAATGGCACTGTTTTTTTTTTCATGACCTGCCATGATCAAATACTAAACTATCTGATTTTTTCAGCTATTCATTAAATTTATTACAACTAAAAACTGCCACCATCTTGGTATATAAATGCATCAACCAACAGCCTGTACTTCGATACCCTTTTCGATATTGAGAAAAATAACCAGTAAATGCTTTCTGACACATACCCAGCTGACCCAGCAACACATTTTCATTATTTTGTGTGTTAAAGCAGGTAAGACGTCAAGCACACTACTGCTGATTGTATTACAACCAGTTTTTCCTAATGTTATTTTCCCCCTCCTCACTGAATAAAGTCGAAATATAGTCAAATTCATTTTTTCTGATAGTTTCAGAGCAAGATTATGCTACTGTAATAGTTAATTATTCAAAGACCTTTTCTCACATAGGTTGCCAGACAGCATGAAGAAGGCTATAAATGCAACAAAAAGCTATCTGCAAGAATATGTTAAAAGTAAAAAGATTGTTAAAACAATCAGAACTTGTTATTTTTAGTCATATAACAGCAGATGTTTGCTTTATAGAAATAAACTTATCCTGGATTTCCCATGGTATTATATTTAAAGTCTGGACTTCTGGATCCAGAATTTTTAGGACAGCAGAGATGAGACTCAACATTCAGCTGTTTGGGAGAGACCTGAACAAAGTGTAGCACACTGCTAAAACAGGAGTCACCAATAATTATACTGTTCACAGGAAAGTCCCTTTGAAGAGGGAAAACAAACCTTTACGTAAGTTTTGTCCCCATATGAATAACTGAGAGTGAGCTGACGATATCCATCACCATTGTAGAGCAAAGCGACCCTTGGCAACCACCTGCTCACTATGCTATGTCTGAAATGCCAAGATGGGATACATGGGAAAAAAATTGCAACATATATGTACGTTATAACATCACAGCTTTCGCAAGAAGTTGGGGTGGGGGGGTGTCCTGTCACTCGGTCTGAAGACATATTTCAAGAGTTTTATTCTACATTTATCAATTAATTGATCATTCTAATTTTTTAATTAATATATTGTCTATATTACTCTTAATAGATAATGTAGGTTGCAGTGTGAAAGACAGCCCTGACTGCTCAGATGTCACAAAAAAAAGCTAATTGACTTTTCCTTCCACTCAACATTTAGTCTAACCTGCTTTTTATCCCGCCATAATGGTAACTATTTTCAACCTTCACTCGAGGCTGTGTCCTGCTGCTCCGTGCTGCCATTCCTCCCCTGCACTGAGTCACTCTGCCAGTCTGAGGCTAGTCAGGGCTTGCCACCCCGAAGAAACATATTTTTGGCAGGTAGTTCAGCGACTCTTTACACATTGGATAACAGGAGGAAATCAGAGGAAATCCTGACTTTTACGCAAACGAAAATGCAGCTGAAAGGCTGGACAGTGGTGGAATAATACTGCCTAAAAAAATGTCGAAATTGCCTACCAGAAAGTTCTGAAAAAATGTAAGAAATTTATTAAATGTATAAAGACGAATGAAAAAGAAAAGAAAAGAAAATGCAACAGGAGAGAGA
The DNA here is from genome assembly GCA_036173005.1 of Crenichthys baileyi. Taxonomy (NCBI): domain Eukaryota; kingdom Metazoa; phylum Chordata; class Actinopteri; order Cyprinodontiformes; family Goodeidae; genus Crenichthys; species Crenichthys baileyi. Next base: position 27,516 of record JAHHUM010002031.1, on the reverse strand, counting down.
CAGAACACACTCATTTTGTCATTAAATGTTAAATAGTCTGGGTTCTTACGTCTTAATTGATGGGAAGCTTCATAAAGGTTTTCTTGCCAAGATAAAACTGGGTAAGTTAAATCGGCCGCGCTGCTGCCACGGCTCTCCGCTGACAGAAGACCAGTTAACTGCAAAAACGTTCCCACGCCACTCCTTGGTTGACGTCCTGTAGTATAAGTGGAGAATGGAGTAGCGAGAGGAGGAAGACGGAGAAGGTCTCCTATTCTGCAGTGGTGCGTTCAGGAAGCCTCCGAAATTAGACATACCATTTAATGGAAGCACGGCAGGTTCGCTATTTGTTCCTTGTCCTGCAAATTGGGATGAATTCTAACTTTCACGAACCTGTCATTGTAATTGACGTGTTTTATGTCAATCAAATAGTTAATAGAATTGAATAAATTCTGCCAAATACGTAGTTTCTCATCTTTTCTTGAATGTTTTGAGATATGGTTGTGATGCGCTGCTTTTTGAGATCTTTTGCCCACTTCATGTTGTCAAACAGGTTCTATTTAAGTAATCTCTTGATTCTGCAAGTCTGGCATTATTACAGCTTTTGGTCGACGTTTGTTGTTAATTCATGTTTTGGTCTGCATCGACTCTTTCGGGTAATAAGTAAAATTATCATTTGAAAACTTTACAACTTTAAGTTGTGTGAGTTATCTTTGTCTGATAATAAAGTTGGTTTGATGATCTGAATGATTAAAACCAGAGAAATACATGGGATTTATTAAAAGCAAGTGACATTTCTGACCAGTTCTTAATCATATTTATTTATTATTATATATTATTATTTATTTAGGGAGATTTCCACTGAACTTGTGATGCAGCATGAGTATGTTAAGAAGTATTCTGCAGGCAACAATAATAAACAAAACTTTGGCAAAAAGAGGATAGATACATTTTATTCTATGGGAAGTTAAAATGATGTAAAGAAATTGCTTGAAAAATAGATCCAAAAATAGATTGCTGGTACTTTTGGCATCACTCTGTTGTGAAAATTCAATGAAATTATTAAATTCCAAAAAAAGAGGAAAAACTGTTAAAACCTGGATTTGTTATTATCTTTATATTTAAAAACATTAGTTGGTTTTTCATCATTTTTAGCCAGTGATTAAGAGCCTTTGTAGAAGATCCAAAGAGCCACCTGCGCCTGAGCCTCAGGTTGCAGAACCCTGGTGTATACTCTACTAATTTAAAATCCCACACCTTTAATTAGAGTCTCTGCTTTCTTGATTATGTTGTCATTTGATAGGTCTGACTGCATGAGGTTGTACTGGCTTTTTTAAGTAGAGAATGATCCTTCTTTGGTAGTTACAATTTGGAAGATTAAAAATAAATAGACAAAAAAGGTTGAACAAAGATTACATGCAGAGGACCCACTTAACAAGACCAAAAAACATTAGTTCATTATCACTCTCTTCTCATTTTCAGGGTGCCACATACTGCTTTTGTCAGTCATTTTGTCATGCTACAGTGTCGAATGCCTTGGAAGGCAATCCCAGCGCGGTATTTACCTATCGCATGGTTTCTTCCTACACTACTACAGTAAGTGGGACGGTGGTATGATGGGGTTCAAATGTGACAGAATCAGAGTGAGAAATAGCAAGTTAGAAACCCAAACTATTTATTAGGATCACTAGTTCGGTTTTTGCATTGTAAGAGCTGTACCTTATATAAGTAGTGATTACAATGGGAGCAAACAAAATGCTGAGGTATGAAATGAAAAGGTCTGCTTGTGTTGGGATAGAAATTACAGCTGTTAGTACAGCTATTTTGGAAAAACCATGTTAATCAGAATCGTTTATTCAGTGACAAAGATCTTACATTTTAATATAAAATCCTGAATTTTGGATTGACAGATAATTGCCTAAATATCACTCCACTGAAGGTGTTCCAGTATGATTACCAAATATGTAAGATTACAAATCCATTAAATCACAATGCAGTATGATTTAGAGCCATCTCTCATTTAATTACTAACATTTTTGCATATTCTGTAAGCAGTTGAGGGTTTTCTGTGACGTGCAAACGGGATTTTAACACAAAAGGATGCATGTGGAGAAAATCCTGTCAAACATAAAGGTTTTTTTTTCGGCATATTGGAACCAAAAAGTTTACACCTGGTTGACTCAGAATAATCACAAACCTGCTATATTTTGCATACACAGGAGCCACAACCTTTGGATATGTGCTATTTTTGAACATGTCCCAATATCATTCATAATATTAAAGTAGTATAATGTTTGGTGACGGTCCAAGCGATTCTGTTTTGAGCTGCATTGTAAACTACAGGGTTTTACTAGGATCTAACAGATGTTATAGAGCTAAACAACTACAGGGGTTGCAAGAGCTGACTCTTTTGGGGGAACCTGGTATCTCAGAAAGGGGAATTTGAAAAGAGATGAGCTAAGAGGAAACATTTTAGACGGAATGATTTGTTATTTAAAGTTTAAAGTGAGCCAAGCTCTTTAGATGTATGTTTATCCAGGTTTGTGCATGGGTGTCAGAATAAAATAATGGGTGCAGTCGCTGTCTGACTTTCTGACGTAGAAAAGAAGAAAAGATGCGTCACTGGGTGCAGAGTTGACTCAGTGAAGGGGAGGAGATTCATTTGCAAGCAGATTTATTCTGTCTGCATCACAATGAGGGGCATCATCAATGTTCCAACCCAGCTATCTTTATTGAGATGGATTTGGCTCATTTGTTTTCAGTGCCCTGATATCCCTCTGCTGACTGAAAACTGCAGTGACTGTCGGAGACTGGAAGCAACTGGTTTCACACACATTTAAAATAGTAACAAATGTTTGCAAAGAAAAGAGAGTTTCATAATTATTTCTGATTATTTTACATGACTTTTTTAACATGAATTGTTTGTGGATATGGCAAGCAAAAGTCTTAGTACAAGCTACTTTAACCCAGGTCATACAAGTCAGACACTAGTGATCAATATTTTGCACTTGGTAAATTGAATCATAATCCTGGAAATAACTCTGGTGGGGATGAAGTAGCCTATAGGACAACCTCACCCTTAACACAGGTAAGACAATAGACATGATGGTGGACGTGAGGAAGGGGATTTCAGCTTAGGCATAAGCTCAAGATGGAGAGGGTGAGCAGTTTCAAGTATCTAGGTGTTCACATCAGTGAGGACCTCACATGAACAATCAAAACCATGCAACTGGTTTGGAAGGCTCAGCTGTACTTTGTAAGGAGGAAATTTGGTATGTCTCTGAAGACCCTCAGCTGCATTGTCGAGAACATCTTGACCAGCTGCATCACAGTCTGGTACGGCAGCACTACTGCAGCGGACCTCAAAACGCCTGCAGAGAGTGGTTAGAATCAGCAGGACTCCACTGCCCTCTCTTCAGAGCATCTTTCATGCCCACCTCCATCCTCAAAGATCCCACTCACCCTCGGTATGGACTCTTCACACTTTTCCCCTAAGGGCCGGAGGTACAGAAGTGTGAAATGTAAGACCTCCAGACTAGAAAACTCATTCTTCGCCTCTACCATCAAGCTTCTAAATTGCTGATAGTTCTCTGTAATCATGTAATGTATATGACTGTAATGTATTATTACTTCTGCTGCTTATTTGGCATTAAAAGTGTACAGCAAAGGAAGAATTTATTTACACAGGGAAACATGTTTCTTGACTGTGCATATGACAATAAACGGAAATGGAATTGAAACTAATGTGGGCATAAAAAAGAAAAGTTTTGCAAAGAAAATCTGAGGTTTGATGTTCATTTGTGTTTAGGCCCTTCTAATTTGATAAACCTAAATAAACCAACTATCTCAAGAAGTTAGTGAACATAGACTAATTTAATTCTAGTGTAAATACAGTTGCCTCTGCTTCAGATCATCATAAAGACCAGGAAACACACCAAACAGGACAGGGTTGAAGTTGTGGATAAGTTTAAAGAAAGGTAAGATTATATAACAATATCTCAACTTTTCAACATCTCATAGAGCTCTATTTAAGCCATCTTACAATAGAACAAGACTGACACAACTGCAAATCTTCCAAAGCATAGCAATCCAAGAAAACTGACAGCCAGGGCAAGGGGAGCATTGATCAGAGAAGCAACCAAAAGGCCCAACTCTGGAGGAGCTCCAGATCAGGTCAATCTGCTGGCAGACTTCACGTGTGTTCACAGATGGTCTCCTTCCAATCTGACTGAGCATGAGCTATTTTACAAGAAAAAAACAGGCAAAAATGTCAGTCTCAAAATGTACAAATTTAACAGAGACATACCCCAAAAGACATGAGGCTGTATGCAGCAAATGGCGGTTCTAAAAAAAGTGTAGGTTCAGAGTGTCTAAATACAAATGCATGCTGTATTCTTAGGATTTTTGTAGGTAAAAAATATAAAGCTATTCCTTCCACTTCACAATTATGGGCTACTTTGCATTGGTCTATTACACAAAATCCCAGTTAAAATGTTGTATTTCACATTGAAACTCATGGCTATAATGTGATAAATGATCCATGATGAATATTTCAGGGCTGTAAATAATTTTGCATGGAATTCTATTTGTGGATTCTCTCCAGGTACACTGTTTTATCCCACAGTCCAAAAACATGTTTATTAGGGCAATTAAGCACTTTAAATATCATTTGCATGTGAATGTGTGTGTATAGCTGTCAATCCTGAATGACCATGCATTGGCCTAATGATGTACGGATGACCTGTCATCCAAGACCTACATCTCGCCTGTTGATTGCTGGACCCACAAAAAAATTAGACACGGAAAATGTATGGTTGGATAATTATTTATCTTAAAGGCTGTGAGTTTTAGAAAACCATTTACGTGTAATTTTGTCTCAGCTGTAAAAGCTCATTCTTCTGCAGTTTCAGGTAGTCTGTGTCATTTCACCTCAACATTAAAATAGGAGAGATCTAATATTTACATCCTGCTACATGCATATTTTGAATTTAGGTCAAATTTCATGGTTGACCGACCAGTTAAGAAAGTACAAGCAAAGCAAAGACACTGTTGCAACAGAGGCATGAATTTAAAATGAAAAGAGGGCTCTCCCCTCCACTGACATCATCCCGATCTGTGAACAAGAATGACATCATCGTACTGAATTGGATGGAGGAAACATCACTGCTGAGTTGTCTATGTCTGTAATAAAAGTAAACGTGCAATGCCTCACAGGGGGAAGCCACGTGTTGAATAATTAAAGCACAAGAGGTGGACGAAACACCTTCAGAGGGGATTACACATTGGATGGATGATGCCATCCTTGCATGACAACACTGAGGTGGGATGATGTCATCTCTTTCTTTGTAATGTTTTCTGTTGGGATGTCATTCTGACATTCCCCTATTTTTAGACAAAATGACCTATTCTGTTTTATCGAAATTCACATAACTCTTTGTTATTTTAATGGTTTAATTCTTTCTTTAGTATTTACTATAAACTGTGTCCTGGATAAACAGTGAAAACAATATATCTACAACTGTTAATGTGGGATCATCTCCACATCAAAACTTTGAAAGTCAAGCACCATTCTGATTGCCAACTGTTTTGGGTTTATGACCTGTAGATAAGAGTAAATATAAAAAAAAAACTTCACAAGGCACTCCTAAGCATGCTATTTTTCATCAGACCTGTGCAAAAGTTTGCACATGCTGTTGATGATGCACACAGTGTTCTGCTGATGTCAAACGAAGTGGGTTGTTTACCTGGAGCTCATGTTTCAGGACTGCATGATAGAGTCAGTAGGCGCAAAAGGCCATCCTGTGCAGAGAACGCAAAGCAGCTCTGAATTGTATACATCGTTATTTATTTTATGTACATGACTGATAAACTATTGATTGGTCTGCCTGGTCACAGATTACCTCACAAATAGACTTCAGCATGTCATTCTGGTCAACCACACCTTACCCATTGCCAGTCTCTGCACTGGTGCCCCCCAAGGTTGTGTCAATCCACCCCTCTGCACATTGTACATCCATGACTGCACTCCAACCCACAGCTCAAACCCCAATTTAAAATTTGCTGATGTTCTCCAACAACACTTAAGCAGTCTATAGGGAAGAAGTCTTGAACTTCTTCACATGTAATAACCATATATTTGGGGGAAAGGACATATACTTATCTAAGCAGCCTGAGCAACAACAGAGAAGAGATGAAATGTCTCACCAGCTTCAAGTTCAGTGTCCATGGCTGGAGCATACAGTGCATACTGCAATCTACGTGAAAAAAGCCCAACAATGCATTTTCTTTCTAAGAACCCTGAAATGCAACAAATTCAGAAAAAAGATATTATGAAAACCTTTACTCCTGAACTACGGAGAGCACACTGGGCTACAGTTTCATCGACTGGTACTCCAGCTGCAGTGCAGGAGAAGGGAAAGATTCCCAACACTTCTCCGTGAATTTTTAGCCCCACCCAAAAAAACAAAAACTTGGATCACCTCTACTCAAACCATCTCTGCCAAAGGATTCTTCCATGTGTTGCAACCAAGCTGGAACAGACCTAGGTGATTTTATAATGGAATAAACCAACATAAAGTAATTTGTCCACATATTGTGTCTGTAAAAGAGGAATGAGAGCAGTTCTCAGGTCTCACAGTGATTAAGGGTATGGCTGCAGTTAATTCAGGCAATGAGTAGTATTACATGTAGCATAAACACTGGTATAAACACCGGTCTAGAAAATACTAAGAGCTGTGTTTTTAAGGTTCTTCTGTTTGAAAAACAAATTTCTTCCAGATTTCTCTCATCTTATTGTTACTTCTTTTTCTGCCCTTCACCCTAATCCCTTCATTCTGTTGTTTTGACATGGAAGAACCACTCTCATCTTGTACTCTGCACTACCACAACCGTTTCATCACAGTCACTAATAAAACCAGACTCCTTCCTACGGGTTCAAGGCCCACTCCTGGTCTACTCACTTACACACGTTGACACATCCCGCTTCTCCGTCTCAAATTCCACACCAAGCAGATTCCATGTTCTCCACTGAGAGACAAGCAAGGTTATAAGGGCGTGCATCTTGTTTTTCTTTTTCATGAAACAACAAAAATATTAGAAGGATTTATCAAGGAAGGCTGTTGGAGGAAAAACAATCCAGAGGTCACAGAGTGCAAAACTTGTGCGTCACCAGATTTTATTGTGTTAAACCTGGTGAGGTGTCCCCTTTCAGCCAAGACAATAAAGACAACCAAATAATTGGAAATGAGATTATATATTGATATTGGAGTTCCAAATCATGTTTATAGCTTTTTAGTTTTAGTCATATTTTTTTTTCAAAACTATCTTTGTTGAACTTTTAGGAGTATATACACGAAAGCACACATACATACACCATCAATTTAACTACCATACAACGAGATACATTACAAATGTAATATTAATTAATATTAATTATCAGTACATTTATTTTGCCAATCATTGAGATTTGAAGACTTGACCATCTTTCCAATGATTTACAAATAATGGCCAAAAGTGGGTTGTAGTTGCAGCTGACTATTTTCTCCAATTGCGGAACAATTTCAGTACCAAGATAAGTGAAAGTTCTCACGTTTCTGACGAGAGAGAGAGGTGCACATTGAAGGATTTCCCCTCCCCTAATTGACCAAATTACATCTAGAAGAGCAGGAATTGATGTTACTAACTTTTTAAGGAAAAGAATCACATCGTCTGAACCAAGAGGTAATATATGAATGGATCCTCCGACAGTTATACCAGAGATCATGCCAATGGCAAGAGGTTCAATTGCCAAAATAAATAAAAAAGAGGACAGAGGGCAGCCCTGTCTGCAGCCTCTCCCAATCTCTATTGGTTTTGAGATAATACCAATGGTGATTATTTCAGCATAAGGTTTATAATACAGAATATGCTTAATCCAATTCCAGAAACCGTGTCCCAAGCCGAAGCATCCAAGAATCTCTTACAGATAGGTCCACTCTACCCTATGAAAAGCTCTTTCAGCAACTAGTGCTAATAAAGCTGTGTCTGGCACCCCCTTCTGTTCACGCAAAATATTCAAAACCCTTCTCACGTTATAAAAGCCTTGCCTTCCCACCATAAACTTTAGGTTACTTTCGTAACCCCGGTTCTCTGAGTAGCATGAGTGAGTGTCTCATTCACCTCTTCCTCGCAACGTCAAAGCAAGGAGGGTGACTTGGTGAGACACTCACTCATGCTACTCAGAGAACCGGGGTTACGAAAGTAACCTAAAGTTCTCTTTTAATAGCATTTGTTTCGTGTCTCACATTGGGAACGAAAATATACTGACTCCCGTATTGCTCAGCAGATTACACACTGCATGTCAGCAGACTGCAAAACAATTAATCACAGTTCTCTATAGTGCTTGGTGCCACACCGAGTACTGAATGAGCCAGCGATGATGCTGTGACGTCAAGTTTGTAAAACCGAGCAAATGTGTGAGGAGACGCCCAGCTTGCAGCAGCACAAATCTCTCGCAGAGATACTCCTCTGAGCAGGGCCCATGAAGAGCTTAAGCCCCTAGTTGAGTGGGCACGCAGGACCTCTGGAGGCTGAAGCCCTTTTGAACTATAGGCTAAGGAGATTGCAGCAGTGATCCAATGGGCGAGCCGCTGTTTTGACACCGGTTTCCCATAATGATTCTTAGCCCAGGAGACAAACTGCTGGTCACTTTTTCTGACCTGTTTTGTTCTCCCTAGGTAGATCTGTAAAGCACGTATCGGGCAGAGATTGTGCAGCTTCTCTTGTTCCTGCGAGGAGAAAGGAGGGGGATTAAAAGCCACCAACTCAATTGGAGAGTATGACCCCAACACTTTAGGCTCAAAAGCAGGGCTGGGGAGCAAAACCACCCTAGTTTTGTCCGGAGAAAATTTTGTGCAAGAAGGATGCACTGATAAAGCGTGGATTTCTCCCACACGCTTAACAGAGACCAGTGCCAACAGGAGTGCTGTTTTTAGAGCTACTATCTTTAATTCCACTTGATCCAGTGGCTCAAAGGGTTGGCTAGTGAGAGCATCTAGCACCAGGGGCAGATCCCATGATGGAGCAGTGGGTCTTGAAACGGGGAGCTTCCTGCGAGCCCCTCGTATGAACCGGCCCACTAATGGGTGCTGTCCAGCAGTTTTTCCTTCAAAACCAACATGGCAGGCTGAAATTGCAGCTAAGTAAACCTTAATAGTTGAAAAAGCTTTTCCCTTTTTAATCAGGTTCTGTAAGAAGGCTAAAATCACCGCCACAGAACACTGAAAGGGGATTTCTTGAATTTCAGAGCACCATTTTCTCAAAAACGGACCATTTTCGCTCATACAAAGATCTTGTAGCAGGTGCTCTGGCCTTCTGTATTGTTTCAATGACATTCTGAGGGAGACCTACAGATTGCAGATTGAACCACTCACGGGCCAAGCCCACAGAGCCAGTTGTTCTGGATGGGGATAGAATATTTGTCCTCGTGCCTGAGACAGCAGATCCCTGCGTGCAGGAAGAGGCCACGGCTCCTGGCAGAGGAGCTGTGTTATGTCCCCTAACCAGTGTTTTGCTGGCCAATGAGGTGCAATAAGGATCATTGTCAGGCCTTCTGCTCGTACCCTGGCTAGCGTTGGTGCAATGAGAGCTATTGGGGGAAACGCATAAAGCAGAACACGAGGCCAGGTGTGGGCTAGTGCGTCCACCCCCAGAGGTGCGTTCTGATCGTGCAGGGAGAAGAACAGGGGGCACTGATTGTTCTCCTGTGAGGCAAACAGGTCCACTGATGGCTGACCGAACTTCTGCCAGACCAGCCTGGCCACCTCCGGATGGAGCTTCCACTCTGCATACAGAGGATTCCCCCTGGAGAGAAGGTCTGCTCCACAGTTCAGTACTCCTGGGATGTGAGTGGCTCTCAGTGACAGAAAATGTCTGCTGCTCCAAATTATTAGTTTGTGAGTCAGCCTGTGGAGCCTCAGTGACCTCAGACCTCCCGGCCTGTTGATATAAGCCACCACAGTGGTGTTGTCTGTTCTGATCAGCACGTGGTGTCCCCTCAGGATAGGGAGAAAATGTTTTAACGTTAAGTGAACAGCCATCAGCTCCAGGTAATTTATGTGAGCTGACAGTATGTTTGGGCCCCAAGACCCATTCACCATTTGTCGTTCGCATATACCTCCCCAGCCCGACAGGAAGGCATCCGTCGTGACCACCTTTCTGCTTTGCACGACTCCCATCGGAACACCTTGTGTCAGCATATTGGCATCCTGCCAAGGACGTAGTGCTCCTGTGCAGGCTGTGGTATCCCTCACTCTCTGACAGAAGTGTGGGTTCAGCCTCTGATGAGAGGCCACCCATTTTTGGATCCCTCTCATATTGAGATGTCCCAGCGGGACTACTACTAATGCTGAGGTCATCAGCCCCAAAAGCCTTCTGCACAGTGTGAATGATACCAGATTTCCTCTGTGAAACATGGACAAGCAGTCGAGGATGGTTTTCACTCTGTCCTCTGTTAGTCTCACTCTGGCCTGGACTGAGTTTAGGGAGAGACCTATGAAGGATATGTGTTGAGAAGGAAGCAGGACACTCTTCTCCACATTTATTTGGAAACCCAGATCCATCATGTGCTGTGCTAATACAGCTGTGTGGACTGCAGCTTCTTGGTGGGAGGACGAGGCGATCAGCCAGTCGTCTATGTACATCACCACGCGGATGCCCCGCCTCCTGAGCGGACCCACAGCAGCCTCCGTGCACTTCACAAACACTCTGGGGCTCAGAGACAGTCCAAAAGGGAGTACGAGGTATTCGTAACAGTTTCACTGAAATGCAAATCTGAGATATTTTCTGTGTGGTGGGTATATGGGGATGTGGAAAAAAAGCATCCTTGAGGTCGATTGAAGTAAACCAATCGCCGGGACGTAGGAAGCGCAGCAGGGAGGTGTGGGTCAGCATCCTAAATTTGTATTTTCTCAGATGCTTGTTGCGCCCGGAGGTCTAAGATCGCACGCATCCGCCGCCCGCCTTTCTTCGGCACGAGGAAATAGCACGAATAAACACCGATGCTGCGGTGTTCGTGAGGAATCAGTCTCATCGAGCTCTTCTCCAGCAACGAGGACGTTTCCTCCTGTAGGAAAAGAGCGGCTTCCCCTTCTGCTTGTGAATGAATCACTCCCCTGAAGCATGGGGGGGATATGGCGAACTGCAGCCTGTATCCCCTCCTTATTGTTCTTAAAACCCACTCTGAGTCTGTGCATTCTTCCCAAAGATTGATTTTCACTGTCAGGCAGCTGACAGGCCATTCTTTGGAAAACGGGCTGAGAGCGCCGCCTTCTGGCGCTAGGCCGCAAAAAGCGCCGTCTTGTAGTGCGCATGCGCGTGGTATTGGCTGCGCAACAGAGCTGCTCACACTCGTAAGAGGTCTCACTCCTTCCGAAAAAGGAGGGACCAAATCCCCAAGAGTTAGTGCGTTTATATTTTTCAATGTTTTTGACTGTGCCCTCGGCTCGTGGCCTGGATCCGACAGCTTGTGAACATTTATTTTTGTTGAACAGAAAAATGTGTTTGTGTGATGTGAACGGGGGTCGCTGTGGAATTCCCCATAATGAACAGAGTCTTTCAGTTTCTTCGTGGCCTGCTGAGCAGGCTCGAACGTCCTCTCGGTCACGCACTGAAATCGGCTGAACTCGAACGGGCTCAGGAACAGAGCCGTGGAGGGAAGCGATCCCTGCTCGCTCCCTCCATCCAGGGAGGGGATCAGGCCAACCACTTCCTCCTCCTTACCACCTGAGTGGAGGTGGGAGGTGGCTGGTCGAGGCGAGAGCCTTCGGGCTTCCTTTGCCACTGTGCCTTGGAGGCAGAGGGTTTCTGTGGTGCCTGAGCAGCTGATTGCGCTTTCGGTTGTCTCGGGATCCTGAAGGTGGGGGGAAAGCGAGCTGCCGCCTGGGTAAAAGTCTGGCGCTGGGGTGGCGGGGCCGTGGTCCCAGTGGCAAATGTACGTCTGGGGAGACACAGCTTCAAGGCTTCATCATCCCTCTTCTTCTCCTCCCACCTTTTTTGCATCGAGGTGACCGCTGCTCCGAACAGCCCCTGAGGTGTGATGGGGGTGTCCAGGAGGTCCTCCTTCTCTTTAGTGGAAAGCATGGTGAGGTTCAGCCACCTGGCTCTCTCCTGCAGAACCATGAGCCCCATGGTTCTGCCCAGAGCCTGGATTGCCACTTTATGGAGGTGAAGGCAGTGATCTGTTATGATACACACTTCCTCCCATAACGCAGCGTCAGGTGAGGCGGTCATCTGCTCCTCGAGTTCCGCCTGATAAGCCATCAGCAGAGACGAGGTGTTCAGAGCACGGACTGAGAGCGCCACAGCCCTGTAGGACTTATCCGTCAGGCTGGACTGACAGCGGTCCGCTCTTGAAGGGAGGGCGGGACCACCTGCTGACATGGAAGTCTTCGGGTGTAGGTGTGCTGCCACCGCCGGCTCAACTTGTGGCATCTGGCGGAGACCGCTCTTTTCCATCCCGTCACAATCCAGCATCGACCTGCCAGCCACCGGGTGCTTCTCCTTAAAGGGCTTGTTGCGCCAGGAGATGGCCAGTTCTTCCAGTAGCTCCGGAAAAAACGGCAAGAGTTGTCTGCCTATTTTCCGTGCTTTTGGTAGCTTCTTTCCGTCGAAACGGGAGCGGACTACCTTTGCCTGAACCTCGGGCCACTGGATGTTTAACTTGGCAGCAGCGCGTTTGCACACGTCGTGCAGGTCAAAATCCAGTTCGTCCATATCATGACCGGGTCGGCCCGCGCCTGAGGAAGTGGGTTTTGCAACCCGTCCTGAGGGAGGGAGAGATGGGTCATAATCCTCATCGTTATCAGAGAAGGGCATTTCCGAATCCAGGTCAGAGAGTTCATAGCCTCCCGCCATCAGGAGGTCCAGCGGGCCGGATGCGGGGCCATGCTCGGGCATTTCGGATGGCAGAGGGTCCACGGCGTCAAGGATTTCTCCCCAACTTGGTCCGGCTTCTGCATCGGTGGTGTTGTAATTATAGATTATTAATTAATTGAATATTTATCAAGAATTATAATTAAAATCATAATCCGATAAATTTAACTACTTAACCAAAATCCTCGTTTATGAATTGAAACCAGAGCTGTCCTCTGGTGTTGTAATTATGGCTCAAGGCCTCTGATAATTACAATTATTAAATGTCACTGTTTAATCAACCGTTTCTGCCGAAACGTGGGGAACTTTGCTTTATTTTGACTGACAAATCACTCTTGCACAAAATAAACACAAAACGCCTTCTCTTTATTTACGTTAAAATTAATTTCAGCCTTATACAATCAACTCTCCGATTCAACAATCTTCACCTACTCAAACATGCAAAGTTCTACACAAAAGGGTAAAATATTTAACTAACAAAATAAAGCAAAACAGCAGTGTGCGTGTATTGAATCAACCAGCAGTTATGGCAAAAGTGGTAATATGACAAAGGAATGTGGTGTTGAACGAAGTTTGAAAACAGCCCGCCAGATAGCGTGGCCCAACGGGACACGGGCGGTCATAAAACCCCCAAAGCAAAGTTGTAAACTCAGCTTAGACAAAGAGTCATAAACCTTTTGGCGGCAAGTTAGCAAGCAGTAAAGTTGGAACAAAGAAAATGGTGAATTTCACCATGAGGTTACTGTCGTAGTCCAGTATTACCGGCGCTCCGGTGTTGGCACGGTAAAGACACAACTTGTGAGACGCGGCGGCCTCAGCACTCAATACAATGTTGCATGCAAATACAATTTCATAACATCGGACTATAAGGTGCGATTCTGATCGCACTAAAAATCCTATCTCTCTCTACCCTGCCCAGACTACTTCTAATAAAGAAATCAAAGAAAATAATAAAAGATGGGTATTACTTTGTGGAGCAATTCTTCAGGGCTGCCCGCGTGAGGGGGAGAGGAGGAGGGGGAAAGTTGGAAGTTAACGTGCGTCCACAGTTAACTTCGGGAAGAGCGGTCAATCTTCGTCCTTTGGCCTCCTTGGCGAAAGGGAAAAATATGATCTGACCGTCAGCAGTCGACTAGAACAAAAAAAAACAAGGTGGCGATCCGTCTCCTTGAAACTCCGTGGTTTTTTTGGTTACGTGTTAAACTAACACCTTCAATCAGTAAAGTTGAAATTTCTGGCCTTCTTATTCCAGGAATTTCTGTCATGAACGTTCTTTTCGTTGGCCAACGAAGGAGAATAAATGAAGACTCCACGTGGGGCCTCTTCTTCTCCAGAGGATGCTTCAGTTGCGTGGTAACCGTGTCGAGGTCTCCAGCTGAAGGCAAGGTTTAAAGCGTCCGCCTTCCATATATAACCTCTTGTGACGTCAGACCTCGTGTGACGTCAGACTTGGGACGTCCCCGTCCTACCAGCCGCAGTGCCCACTGGGATTTGTAGTGGCGGACAATACTGGATACAAAATGGCCGATGATGTCGGATGGCCTGGTGGTGTCCAGCAATGTGTAAATGGCTCAATATTCAGCAAACAAGTGGTCCAACAGTGGTCAGAGAAACCGCTTGATCGGCTGGTTCCTGTACAGATGCTGTCGAAGCCAACACTGGGTCGTTACTGGACAATGTCGGCGACGGAGCACCTTAAGGGAGAACCGGCTACAGTGGGAGCACTCTTCCCCGGGCTCAAAGGCTGCTTGAGCGTGTTTCAGACCGAGACCCACCACACAAGCCAGGTGGGTATCCCAGCTTGAAATTTTATTGCCACACGGGCAGGTTCGTGTCTGTATGCTCTCCTCAGCTTTTGTGGAAGACTTGGCAGTCTGCATGTTTGTAGGAGATTTGGGTGTGAGGCTACGAAAAACAAAAGAGGAAAACTAGCTGGTGACAGCTAAGCTAACCAGGTGTGGCTAGGTTGGGGGGAGCGTTTCGGCTTCCCTGTGGGTAGCTTACAGCGGGAGTATTGCTACTCTGTAACGGGCAACCGTAGCAGGTAAGTTGACCCACTTTTTCTTTTTTTCCTTTTTTTTTTTTTTTTTTTTTTTTAGTATTTCTACTCTTCCCACGGTATTTCTACCGAGGGGATAGCTACTCTCCGCGATACTGGACAAACCCAGAGCAAAGCGTCCGGTGATCGAGCTTGCGCACGTGTCTGTGGACAGTTTAGCTAGGCTCCGAAGAGAGGCCGTATCTAATGGAGAGCTAGTTGGAGCTTCTGCTCGTTGCGAGAAGAGGTTTTTGAATAAACTATCAGTGCAGCGACGGCCCTATAAACAGGGGGAGGGACTCTGCCCTCTCTGACACTGACAGGCTTATTTCCAGCCAATCCTGGCTGGCGTAATGCAATAGGAGCTTCTGATAAGGTCACGCCGAGGGCGTTCCCAATGTGAGACATGAAACGAATGCAATGAAAGAGAACCCATTTTGGTCTTCTTTAATAATATCTGGCAGAAAGATTTCAAGATCTGCTAGATCTCTGCTACATCTTATTTTTATGTAGGCATTTAACAGGCTGAGTGGTCTCCAATTTCCACACATATCAGCAGGTTTTCCAGGTTTTTGTAGAAGTGTAATTAGGGCTCCTCTTAGAGGGGGGGGGGGAGTATTTATTTTTTAATCCATTCGTTAAACATTTCTAAGATTGGTGTTCTGAGTTTTAATACAAATTTCTTATATACAACTGCTCAACAAAATAAAGGGAACACTTAAACAACACAATATAACTCCAAGTGAATCAAACTTCTGTGAAATCAAACTGTCCACTTAGGAAGAAACACTGATTGACAATCAATTTCACATGCTGTTGTGCAAATGGAATAGACAACAGGGGTAAATCTTTGGTGATTAGCAAGACACACTCAATAAAGGAGTGGTTCTGCAGGTGGGGACCACAGACCACTTCTCAGTACGTATGCTTTCTGGCTGATGTTTTGGTCACTTTTGAATGTTGGTGGCGCTTTCACACTCGTGGTAGCATGAGACGGACTCTGCAACCCACACAAGTGGCTCAGGTAGTGCAGCTCATCCAGGATGGCACATCAATGTGAGCTGTGGCAAGAAGGTTTGCTCTGTCTGTCAGCGTAGTGTCCAGAGCCTGGAGGCGCTATCAGGAGACAGGCCAGTACACCAGGAGATGTGGAGGAGGCCGTAGGAGGGCAACAACCCAGCAGCAGGAGCGCTACCTCCGCCTTTGTGCAAGGAGGAACAGGAGGAGCACTGCCAGAGCCCTGCAAAATGACCTCCAGCAGGCCACAAATGTGCATGTGTCTGCACAAATGGTTAGAAACCGACTCCATGAGGATGGTATGAGGGCCCGACGTCCACAAATGGGGGTTGTGCTCACAGCCCAACACCGTGCAGGACGCTTGGCATTTGCCAGAGAACACCAGGATTGGCAAATTTGCCACTGGCGCCCTGTGCTCTTCACAGATGAAAGCAGGTTCACACTGAGCACATGTGACAGACGTGACAGAGTCTGGAGACACCGTGGAGAGCGATCTGCTGCCTGCAACATCCTTCAGCATGACCGGTTTAGCAGTGGGTCAGTAATGGTGTGGGGTGGCATTTCTTTGAATGGCCGCACAGTTGCGGTTGGCCCTGGGTTCCTCCTAATGCAGGACAATGCTAGACCTCATCTGGCTGGAGTGTGTCAGCAGTTCCTGCAAGATGAAGACATTGAAGTTATGGACTGGCCCGCCCATTCCCCAGACATGAATCCGACTGAGCACATCTGGGACATCATGTCTCGCGCCATCCACCAACGTCACGTTGCACCACAGACTGTCCAGGAGTTGGCGGATGCTTTAGTCCAGGTCTGGGAGGAGATCCCTCAGGAGACCATCCGCCGTCTCATCAGGAGCATGCCCAGGCGTTGTAGGAGGTCATACAGGCAAGTGGAGGCCACACACAATACTGAGCCTCATTTTGACTTGTTTTAAGGACATTACATCAAAGTTGGATCAGCCTGTATCGTGTTTTTCCACTTTAATTTTGTGTGTGACTCCAATTCCAGGCCTCCATTGGTTAATAAATTTGATTTCCATTGATGATTTTTGTGCGATTTTGTTGTCAGCACATTCAACTTTGTACAGAACAAAGTATTCAATGAGAATATTTCATTCATTCAGATCTATGATGTGTTATTTGAGTGTTCCCTTTTATTCCTCTCCTAAGCTGATGGAGAAAATCAAGCAGATGGAGAAGGATTATGAAACGGCAGTAAGGCAGTTTTACTGCCGTCCACCTTCACCCACACCAAGCCACAAGAGCGCTGCTGCAGCTCAGCCCACGTCATGTCTCCAGAGCAGTGCTGCAGCTCAGTCCACGTCATGTCTCCAGAGCGGTGATGCTGCAGAGCAGGCCACGGCAGGTCTCCAGGCTGCTGCTACTGCAGAGCATCTCACGGCAGGTCTCCAGAGTGCTTCTGCTGCAGAGCAGTCCACGTCAGGCTTCCTGATCGCTGCTGCCGCAGCACAGTTCACGACATGTCTCCGGACTGCAGCTGCTGTTGAGCAGTCCACAGCAGGTCTACAGCCTGCTGCAGAGTTTCCAGGGGGGTCCGAGGATGGACCGCCCCTATTTCCTGTTCCAGAGGAGTCTGAGGGTGGACTACCTCTGATTTTGGCTCCTGGACTGTCTGACTGTGTTCTAGGATCCACTGACCCTGTTCCATGCCGAACCGATGCACAGTCTGACTCCAAGCCTGACACACATTCAAAATAATATTTCTTTAAATATTATTTTAATAAATAAAGGAACACCATTGAGAATTGGTCATCCAGAAGGTTGGTTTTATTCAGCAAATCATTCTTTAAAATATTATTTTATTAAAATAATATTTTATCTGATCTTGCATTGTGAATGGTTGTCTAAAGGTATAGCAATTATTGCCTAAGTTAGTTCCAAGACTAACTTAACTTTATTTCCAGATTCTTCAAGATAATCCTTGGTTCTCAAACATAAATAACATTGCCTGGTAATGTTGCATCACTCTTGCGGTAATGGTTTTCAACCATCTTTGATCAACTTGTTTATATTGTACATAGCCCATTTGTCTTCCCTATTCTTTAATTCTGCTTGATAGTTTAGTTGGATTGTTTTAGCGTAGTAAAGAGTTTGTTGATTGAAATATGTTTGACTTGAGTTGACTTATGTTTGTTAATAAATTCTTGTACTTTAAGAAATTGTGTGAATTCATTCCATGTGTGTGCAGAGTTTTGCTGTTCAATAATGTTATAGCTTGGCTCATCCCTTTCAATTTTGTCCTAATACCACCACCTTTTTGGGCTTGTATTTACAGTACAACCCTTAACAGACCGAAATATTATTTAGTAAAATATTTATGTATTAATATTAAATAATATATTCATATTCATAATCACAACACTCCCGATCACGCCTCTCCAGGTGTCACTGTCACTTCCCATGTGGGCGTTGAAGTCCCCAAGCAGAATAATGGAGTCCCCTGGAGGGGCACAAAGCCGCACCCCCGACAGGGACGCCAAGAAGGCCGAGTACTCCGCATTACTGCTCGGCCCGTAGGCCGAAAAGACAGTCAGAGACCTGTCCCCAACCCGAAGGCGCAGGGCTGTGACCCTCTCATCAACTGGGGTAAACCCCAACACAAGACGGGGGGGGGCAACAAGCAAACCCACCCCAGCCCGCCTCTCCCCGTGGGCCGCTTCAGAGTAGAAGAGAGTCAAGCCTCTCTCAAGAGATGGGTTCCAGAGCCCACGCTGTGTGTGGAGGCGAGCCTGACTATTTCTAGTCGATATCTCTCAACCACCCTCACAAGCTCAGGCTCCTTCCCCCCCAGCGAGGTGACACTCCACATCCCTAGAGCCAGCCTAAGTATCCAGAGATCGGGCCGCTGAGGTCTCCACCTTCGTCGGCTGCCCAATCCTCTTTGCACCTGTTCCTCATGGTTCCCCTTGCAGGTGGTGGGCCCACTGTGGGATGGCCTCGAATCTCTTGTTCGGGCTTGGCCCACCAGGTCCCGTGCCACCAGGCGCTCTCCGACGAGTCCCAACCCCAGGCCTGCCTCCAGGGTGGGATCCCGGCACTGCCGTACCGGGCTACCTCACGTGCCTCGATTTTGTGGTCCTTATGAAGGTGTCGTAAACCGCTCTTTGTCTGACTCGTCACCTAGAGCCTGTTTGCCATGGGAGACCCTACCAGGGGCATTTAAGCCCCAGACAACATAGCCTCTAAGATCATTCGACCACTCAAACCCCTCCACCATGTTATGGTGGTGGTTCAAGGATATTCATATTCAAGGACCCTTATGCTTGAACACTGCTTTCTAGCATAAGGGTGTTCATCAGTGCACTTGGCACCAGGACACCCTAGACAGGAGGTCGATGATCGACTTTGTTGTCGCGTCATCAGACCTTGGGCTGCATGTTTTGGACACTCGGGTGAAGAGAGGGGCTGAGCTGTCCACTGATCATCACCTGGTGGTGAGTTGGATCTGCTGGAAGAGGAGAAAGCCATACAGACATGGCAGGCCCAAGCGCTTGGTGAGGGTCTGCTGGGAACGTCTGGCAGAGCCATCGGTCAGGGATGTATTCAACTCCCACCTCTTGGAGAGCTTTGACTGAAGTAACCGAGATGGTTAAAAAGCTCTATGGTGGCAGGGCTTTGGGGGTGGATGAGATCCGCCCTGAGTACCGCAAGTCTCTGGATGTTGTGGGGCTGTGATGATTGACACGCCTCTTCAACATTACGTAGCGGTCTGGGACAGTGCCTCTGGACTGGCAGACTGGGTTCAAGTTAAGTCAAATCAAGTCAACTCAAGTCAGGTCAAGTTTATTTATATAGCTGGGGTTAGCGTTAGCTTTAGCTTCTCTGCTTTCTTTAGGGTTTTCCGAAGTCAATCTTCCATTGTAAAGATGTACCACGACCTTTGCTCATTTTATCAAGTCCAGACGGCATAGGCAAGTTTTACGGCAAATTGAGCAAATTGATGTACAAAAATGTACTTTAGACAGGACTTCGTGTTGAAAATTCACAGAGGTTTGAGGCATGCGTCCACCTAGGGTCTTGCCATACGTCGAGCCACGTCTCCCCATCAGATACGGTTTCCCCTGCAGCTCCACACCGCCCCGGCGGCAAAAAACGTGCGTGCTTGTTGCAGACTCACAACCACCGCGCTGTGCTCGCGCTACAGGGGAACTAGAGTAACCCTGCCGCGCTGTCCTCACCGGTTATGAGCAGAAAACAAGCATGGGCCTTTTTTACCGCCTGGGCGGTAAGGAGATGCAGGGGGGACAGTATCTGAAGAGAAAACGCGAATCGACGTAACATTGGAAGTCTCCAGTTTCTCATATTTAATATAAATAATGTTTGCTGTGCAGTAGAGTGTGGAAGAAGGGGTCAATTTCACTTAGTTGTGCCTACAACTAGAACTCCTAGAAAATTGTCATTTAGCTGCTGAAATGTATTTATTGCGTGGAGAATATTAAATGAAACAGCAGGCATAATATAAGCAGAAAAAACTATTTAATAATGACATTCAATTATGACTGTTAGCATAGTTATCAATCTATTAAGATATTCCCCTGTATTACTGCAACTGATACATTTATCAACTCTCTTATTAGTAAATAAATCTAATGCTGCGTTCAGACCAAACGCGGTTTGAGCGTCAAAAAGGCGTCCAATGCCTCAAGTTGGACGCTTGTGGACTTGAACACTCGACACGCATCAAAAAACTGTGAACAGACGCGTGTTGGGAGTAGCTTCCTTTCCCTGTCTCTTGCGTACAATGGCAGATGCAATCAAGAGAGTGGCTTGGCTTTATTTGCTGAATAAAGCAAAAGAACGTCGTTGTCTGGCGCCTTTGCGCCGTGTCTGGATTCACCAGACAATTCAGAGGCGTTCAGAGTTTGGTGAATTTCACCACTTGCTCCAGGAGCTGCGCGCAGAGGAGGATCGCTTTCAGCTCTATTTTCGTCTGTCCCCGGCCCAGTTTTATTAACTTATCCGAGATGCCGACCTCCTCACTGATTCTCCTCCAAGCAAGGTCCTTCCTGTTTCTGTCTCTGTAGTGGTAGCTGGATGTATCATAAATAATTGGATGGGCACAAACCACAACGATAAGTTTATCCTCCATTGTCTTTGTGGGATTTCCCGGGATCTTTGTGGTCTTTCCATAACATGATAAAATACATCACTACGTCAGAAAGCTGAGCTTCTCTGATTGGTTGACGCGGTGCGTCAAGATGAGCCGTGCCGCACTCGTGAAACGCGCCGCAGGACCTCTCGCCGCTCCAAGAGGCGCGTCCACATAGACTTTGCATGAAAACCAGACGCCCCTGATGCTCAAACCGCGTTTGGTCTGAACGCAGCATAAATGTTAACATTATTAGAATTAACTTCACTTAAAACTAGGCTTTGAAATTTGTAGATCTTTATTCTGTTTGTGTCATGTTTTGAGTTCGTAAAGGACCCAATTGCAGAGACTGACTATGGCAAAAACTAATTTCTTTAATAGTAAAGTAATAAGGAGAATATACAGAGGAATCACAGGAAGAGCAGGACATTTATTTATTTATTTTTTGTTTGATCAGGGACAATGTGCAGAAAAACATTAAACTGTAAAAGGGTAAAGATGCATGGAGCACAGGTTGTATAACGGGAGGAACGAGCAAAGAACAATGACCACCGATGAGCTTATATACTGAGGAAATGAAGGAGAATGACATTGAATGCAGATGAGTAAATCAGGGTATTGAGAACAGCTGTGGAAGAGAGCTAACAGGCAGACTAAGGGAAGGTGAATAGTAAGCACAGGGAACAAAACTGGACACGACACAAAACTACAAACCAAAGGGGCAAATATACTAACGCTGATCTAGAGAATAAACTAAAATACACAGAGAAAAAAAACACAAAAAATAAGTAGGAAGCTAAACCCAAAAGGTAACCATATGGTAATATCTTTCTAAATATAATCATCACGGAAAAATTAAACTGAATGTGGTAAGATCTTTCAAACATACAGTGCCTTGCGAAAGTATTCGGCCCCCTTAAACTTTTCAACCTTTTGCCACATTTCAGGCTTCAAACATAAAGATATAACATTCTAATTTTTTGTGAAGAATCAACAAGTGGGGCACAATCGTGAAGTGGAGTGAAATGTATTGGATGTGTCAAACTTTTTTAACAAATAAAAAACTGAAAAGTGGGGCGTGCAATATTATTTGGCCCCTTTACTTTCAGTGCAGCAAACTCACTCCAGAAGTTCAGTGAGGCTCTCTGAATGATCCAATGTTGTCCCAAATGACTGATGATGATAAATAGAATCCACCTGTGTGTAATCAAGTCTCCGTATAAATGCACCTGCTCTGTTATAGTCTCAGGGTTTGTTCAAGGGCAGAGAGCATCATGAAAACCAGGAACCACCCAAGCAGGTCCGAGATACTGTTGTGGAGAATTTAAAGACGGATTGGATACAAAAAGATTTCCCCAACTTTAAAATCCCAAGGAGCACTGTGCAAGCAATCATATTGAAATGGAAGGAGGTATCAGACCACTGCAAATCTACCAAGACCCGGCCGTCCCTCTAAACTCTCATCTCGAACAAAAGGAGAAGACTGATCAGAGATGCAGCCAAGAGGCCCATGAACAAATCTGGATAACTGCAGGGATCTACAGCTGGGTGGGAGAGTCTGTCCATAGGACAACAATCAGTCGTACACTGCACAAATCTGGCCTTTATGGAAGAGTGGCAAGAAGAAAGCCATTTCTCAAAGATATCCATAAAAGTCTCGTTTAAAGTTTGCCACAAGCCACCTGGGAGACGCACCAAACATGTGGAAGAAGGTGCTCCGGTCAGATGAAACAAAAATCGAACTGTTTGGGCCACAATGCAAACGATATGTCTGGGCGTAAAAGAAAACACGCTCATCACCCTGAACACACCATCCCCACTGTTCAACCATGGTGGTGGCAGCATCATGGTTTGGGCCTGCTTTTCGTCAGCCAGGACAGGGAGATGGTCAAAATTGATGGGAAGATGGATGGGGCCAAATACAGGACCATTCTGGAAGAAAACCTGTTGGAGTCTGCAAGAGACCTGAGACTGGGACGGAGATTTATCTTCCAACAAGACAATGATACAAAACATAAAGCCAAATCTACAATGGAATGGTTCACAAATAAACGTATCCAGGTGCTGGAACGGCCAAGTCAAAGTCCAGACCTGAATCCAATCGAGAATCTGTGGAAAGAGCTGAAGACTGCTGTTCACGAACGCTCTCCATCCAACCTCACTGAGCTCGAGCTGTTTTGCAAGGAAGAATGGGCAAGAATTTCAGTCTCTCGATGTGCAAAACTGATAGAGACATACCCCAAGCGACTTGAAGCTGTAATTGCAGCAACATCAACTTGTTGTTGATTCTTCACAAAAAATTTGAATTTTATATATTCATGTTTTGAAGCCTGAAATGTGGCAAGAGGTTGAAAAGTTCAAGGGGTCCGAATACTTTCGCAAGGCACTGTAAATAAACAAGGAAATGATTAAAACACAAACGAAAACCAAATCTCAAACACCTAAGGATCATAACAGTGAGATAAATTACACGCTCTGGGCGTCCCCTGCTGGATCAAAGTGACAGATCTGGCCTACACCACATTAATCACCTCTATTATTGGTGTTGCCTCACCAACCTGAGTTACTGGGGTTTCTGACTAAATGCAACATAACTGAGAACTAAAGGTTTAGTAAAATCAGCAAGTGTGCAGGGTCTAAAAAATAACTGTTGGGTTTCATATGAAAAAGGTGAGCAACAACTAAGTTACTTACACAGATCAGTGTACTTCCCACAGCTCTCTAATGATCAAATTGTGTTTGGTGATGTTTTCATTTTGCCTCCACATTCTCCAAAGCAGTTTGCATTATTCAAGCTGCAAGGGGTATGACACACACAGAGGCGTTTCTGAGTTTGAGTCATCTGAGTTTGAATGTCTCCCTGCATCATCTCTGCATGTTAGAGACCACCTGGGGCCTTGAGCAGGGGAAATATGTTTTATTGCTGTTTATCTAATATGGCACACACCTTCCTAAAAAGCCAGTTGTGCTTGTCTTTTTTCCTGCCTCTCCTCTTGCCAAAGCCGCTTAGTGTTTTAGTCATCCCTACTTTAATGTGTTCTCTCTGCAGTTCAGAGTCCATCAGTTTGTCACCGGTTTGGGGTTCTGTGAAGTAATTCTTGTTTATTTCATTTTATGGAAACTCTGAATTATTAAGGCTGACTTTTGCTTTGTATTGCATTGCAATTTTGATTTTTACCCTTAGAAAAATAGCTTGTAAAATTATAAATTGTTTCATTTGCAACCTGAAGCAATATTCTGTCATTTTAGCAGTGACTTTTACCTGCTTAATCATCTGAATGTGTGTGTTTCTGGAAAAGGTTGTGTTCCTCCTCAAAGAAGTAAAACGAAAATGAGGTGAAGAAAAGAAAAATATACAAATATACAACAAAAATGCATTTAAAGGCATGTGGATCACTCTGAATGGAAGGGACAGGAGCCAAGAGAAAATAAATATTTGTATGTGGAGAACTGATAAAGACAGAACAATTTAGACAATGGCATAATAGCAGAAGAGTGTAGAGGCAACAAAAACATGGCTGGAAACAAAATAGAAATCTTCTCCTGGAAGTCCAATTTTCCCAAAAGTATAAAATGGGTCTTGCCTTCCTTCCCAGGACATTTACTGAACAATTTAAGTAAAGGAATTATGTTTATTGACCAGATGCTAAAACAACTTAGGTTAGATATTTCAATTTAATTCAATTCAGTTTTATTTTCTATGGCTTATTCTAAGAATATTTTGTCATGCTATGTTTGTTAACAACTGAGATTATGGCTCATGACAAGCCAGACAAACTCACACCCAGATGCATTTAAATGACACTTTAATAACACAAAACATTCATGTCTGGTCAACGGTAGTTCATGAACAACCCTGAAAGTCTGTCTCTTAATATAAAACTAAGAGTAGACTCTCTGTGAAATAATATTAAATAATATTACACTTCTGGTCAAAATCTTAAGAACAAGAATTCACAATTAACACTAATGTCAATAGTGTAGGCAACTAAGTCCAAAAAACCCTAAAAGGAGAACTAAAAAAAGCAACAAAAACAGATCCTGTAACTGTTAGCCCCTATGTTCTTGTTATAGCTTCAAAAATGTCTTTAGACATGGGTAAATGTCGTTCCATGTGGTGAAGGTGGCTTCATTAAAGGCATCCATGGTCTGAAACTGACCTCTGTGTCTGTAAATCTCTCTTGCCATTCATTCCCAAGAGTGTTCAGTGGGTTTTAGTTAAGGGGAACATGTATGATCCAGACAGAGATTTTTTCTCCAGGAAGAAGTCCTATATAAGGCAGGAGTAAACTGCAGTGTTGTTCTGTTGGAAGCAGTGGCGCTGGAATAGGGGGGGGGGCAAGGGCCCATTGTCCCCCCCACTTTACGGCCCTGGCAGGCCGTGATCTGGTCCCAACAGATATTCAAGGCTTGACCTGATTGTGCTGAGAGGGTGTGACGGATGTCTCGCTCTCCCTCTCTGGCGCTCTCGCTGTCTAGAGACAGACAGGTGACAGATGAAAAGAACAGCAATGACCTTCTCTATTCGTGTGAACATCCATGAAATAATAGAAGAAAAAACCTGTGGACATGTGGCAGCCTGTCAGGGTCATCGTTTCGTTTTCTAAATGCATTGCCAGTCAGGAACGGTCGTCACATGATCTCTCCAGACATCCAGGACACACGAAACTGTTTTTGATGAATGGACAACTTCTTTTTTACTTTTTCTTTTATTAAAAGACAATTTGTAATTATGAAAAAAAAGGAAAAACGGTTGTTTTGTCAGCAGACGTTCTGCAAAAACTGTTCAACATAACGACAAAACAGAAGACAATGTTTTATTTGATTTTTTTATTTTCTTTATTTTAATACATTTTTTTTACATCTGACAAATCAGATTTACAATGAAAATACCCGTTTATCATTATTCTACCGGTCCGTGTAACAATGTAGGCCTAATGATTGTTCTTATAAAATTGTTGTTGGGATTATTTGTGATATAATAATAGTCTATAACAATTTGGTATTTCCCAGGCTATATTAGATCTCAGTTCAGTGAAGTGCGGTGAGGTCCATGACTGGTGAAGCCCTGAATCCTCTAGAGACGGATGTACAAATATATGAACCCAATACAGAAACTGATATTTTTAAAACCTTTAATTAAAAGCTTTTAATTATGCTTTAATTAATTCTATACTGATCAAAAATACGACAGCAAGAAAAACTAAATATTTCATATAAGGTCAAATTTGATTATCTAAAATTATTTTTTATTATCCGCTGATCCTGCGGATGGGTTGCACTGTGACCCGATGCAGATGCTGAGGGTTCGGCCGAACTGGAGCAAAACCACAAAGAAGCGTCTTCAGCCATAGACTGTGAGGGAAGTCATTCACTCCTAACGTTGGATCCTCCTGTGGACTCAGTGAGAACCACAGCCCGACTGGCACTGCGCGTTTTCCCATGTAGCGAACAGATGCCCTCTGCTCTGGCCGCTTGAAGCACGCAGGTGGTTGTTGCGCTGCGTCATTCTGAATGATCCAGCTGCTGATGTTTT
Source organism: Crenichthys baileyi (assembly GCA_036173005.1). Lineage (NCBI taxonomy): Eukaryota > Metazoa > Chordata > Actinopteri > Cyprinodontiformes > Goodeidae > Crenichthys > Crenichthys baileyi. The sequence continues at coordinate 928 of JAHHUM010002031.1, read as the reverse complement.
TCCTTCTGTTATGTTCTGTTCCTGCTTTTTTCCCCCCCCCCGGACTGTTACAGTTTGCTAAGGGGGTGTCCCTCACTGTCCCCCAAAAAACAAAAGGGTTTGGTCACGTCAGCCTCCACCCTGATGAGATTATTTATCCTCCCTGTTTCATTTGTGCGGGGGCCTCTGACTGCGTATTTACACACTCGAAGCCTTTACGCCTTCTTTTTACGCTTCTCTCTTAAAAATCTGTGGGGTTACATAACCCCAGATTCTATGAGAATAGGCACAGCCCTTCAAAAGGTCTGCGGTTTACTGGTTCCTAAAGGCTGAAGAAAAAAAAGTCTTCTTTTTGGGAACCGCTTTTCCGTTCTCATCATTTTTTACTGGGGACCCACTCAGGGATTGCAGGAGGAATAACATAGTGGTCAAAATACATTAACAGAGATTCCAAAGGGCAACTTTTAAAAAAGGGAACAGGGGAAGGGGGTTCTGGACTAAAGCCCCCAAAAAATATCAAGACCCTAAAAAACGCCCCTTAAAGTAAGCACCCAACATTATAGTGTGACAGAAATTGAGTATGTGTGAAAGGCCGCAACACCCCCACGGCCCCCCCACCTCTAAAATGAATCCGACGCCGCTGGTTGGGAGACGACGCACTGCACGGACGACCATACCTATACAACAATTAGGACAGCTGCAACATCTCCACATAGACAGCTGATGTTTGACTCCTCTGCGTAACCCAAAGCTTTATTGTTCTGTTGAAGGGAAAGTTTCACTACATCATAATGGAGCCTCTTTCACTGTGCTGAGTAAAACATCTTCAGTGGGATTGTCTCATCATACCAGTAACATTAGAAAAAAACAGGACCATCTAAATTAAATTTTTTCTTCACAGAAAATAAACATTTCTTCTGCTTTTAAAGATAATCTTTGGTGCTGCTTT